>CM060881.1:19265000-19920000 GCA_030762935.1 Hymenopus coronatus | reverse complement strand
TTTCAACCTCCGATAGACTATAAATAACAGACAAGTTCAGAGAAAACAATTATTTTATTACTAAAAGTTTTGTACACTTATGGTTACTTTTCAACATAATCACCGAAAAGATTGAGACATTTATCGTACCTGTTCACAAGCTTTGCAATACCCGCTTCAAAAAATGTTGCCGTCAATGATTTCAAATGAGCATTGACGTTGTTTTGAAGATCTTCGTACTTTATGACGTTTGCGGAGAGCCATTCAAAACAAACGAAGTGAAATGCTGACTTCAGGAATTGTGTTGATCCATGACAACGCTCGTCCACACAACCCATCGGCTCCTTGAACAATTTCAATGGAACATTTTCGCTCATCCGCCGTACAGTCCTGACCTGGCACCCAGCGACTTTCACCTTTTCCCTGAACTGAAGAAGTGGCTAGGAGGGCAGCACTTTCAAACCAACGAGATTTCAAATTGTTCCTAACGGTAAAACCGTAAGAGACGGACAAAAACTTAATGAACAAAAACTGTAAATAAATTCACCGTTATTGGTTAAAGTTTTAAACCAGCTAACTTTCCTCAAAGGGACCATGCAAAGCGAACCGAACCCTAATTATTTCGCATGAAAATCAGCTTATAAAAGATTTGAGTATCGCTTTAGTATAATGTATTCCTTTATTTCCCTTCTATACACAAGGAAGAAATTCTGTCAATATTGATTTAATTGTTTTTTTCCCACAAGCCGCGTCTAGGACAGGAGTTGGATAAGTAGAGTTAGACTGAGACATTCAGTGCCATCGCCGGGGATTAGAACCATGGATCTCCCGGTCTCTAGCCGGTAACTCTCCCACTGAGCTACCATGGCAACATGCCGAGACGGCATTATATTTAATTAAATTGGCTCAAATTTTTTAGTCATATATTACATATCCAACTTCTGTCCTACACATGGCTTTTGTGAAAAAACAATTGACAATATTAACTGACCTAATTATTGGCTATACTAAGAATCCCGGAACTTAAAGCACTTACAACATTGTAAGTCGCCATTGGGGTTGACTTCTCAAAATAGTTGGACATCACCTTGTGGTTTACCGGGAAATCCGTGGTTCAAATCCCGGCTAGGGCATTGCATTTTTCAGTCTTACTCTACCTATACAATTCTGCTAATTTTTATCTCGATTATCATTATTTAGGTAAAAGAATAATCTTTTATAATAATAGTTTGTATGTAGAACAGCTAGAGAAAGTTATATGAATGGAACCCATCATATTTTACTTCCTCTACACGTACTATGTATATAGTGTATAGAGAAGATATTGTAATACTCCCAAAAATTCAATACCGAGATTTCACCATAAATACATGTTTTGGGTTCCCCTGAATCTAAGAAAAACATTTTTAGAAAAATGTCCGTGTGTGTATGTGGGCAGCATAGCTCAAAAATGAAAATACTGTTAAATACCAAACTTCATATTTAAGTTTGGTATCTTCCAAGGATGCGAAACGAAGATTTTCAAGTAAATACCCCCACCCCAAATTGCCCTTTAGATGGAACTGTTTTTGAAAATGTTTATTTTCTCAAAAATGGCTCTAACGATTTTGATTAAAATATCTTGTATTAAAGACTTTACCTGACAAATAATATGTATATCTTGAATTTTCTGGGAATAGTCTCTGAGGACTACTTTATTCTGGATGAATTTTATGGAATTTTGCATAGCTCTAAACCGTAAGAGATGGACAAGAACTTGCCACATAAAAAATGTAGGGCATGTTAAAACACATAATTTATGTTATATACTTTTTTTTGTGGTGTTGATCGTTTTTGAGATATTCCTTGTTTCTGGTTTCAGCTTTAAAAGCTTAATACTTTTCATATCCAGGAATTTGTCAACTCCTATTCAAACAAAAGGTTCAGACACATAGCAACCAGCTGTTGACTATCACTTTAACCTATGGTACTCCCTTATTTCGCTCCTACTTACAAGGAAGTAAGTAATAAGACTATTTCTGCTAATTTTTTTCTCGATTAGCATGAAGTAAATAGCAGCATGGGCTTTTTAACAACAATTTGTTGCAGAGATGTAGAGAAAGTAATGTGAATGGAACACATAAGATTTTTTGGTTTTGAGTTATACCGTTCACACACACATGAAGATTTTCTAAAACTGCTTTGTTGGGTTCGAAGTGCTGAATATTTTCTGTGAAATGCAGTGTCTCCTCTACCTATTGTATACGCGGTGTAGAAAGTATTAGGAGTGCTATCTGTGTTAATATAGCTGATAGGATTGTAATGAACAGTTTCTGCGAGACCGTAAATTCCTGGGTATAGAAAACAGGTTTCTGCGGTTACCAAAGATTTTTCACCGCCCGAGGGCCTGAATGTATTACTGAATTCCTTGTGAACTCTGCGGTCGCTGGTGAACAATAGCCATGCTAGATATCACATAGCCTGCCTTTCTGCCTACATTCATTCCCTTAATTAAATCAACTTTCTTGTATCTTACATTTTAGAGGCTTCTTCTCATATGTCAGGATTTCAATCAAATGCATATTACTTTCTCTACACATACTATGTACAAAAGTGCATAGACATTTCACCCTGAATTAAAAGATCTGATCTGTTCTATTCATCTCTACATCTCCGCAACAAATTATTGTTAAAAAGCTTATGCTTCTATTTAGTTCATGCTAATTGAGAAAAAATTAGCAGAAATAATCTTATTACTTGCTTCCTTGTAAGTAGAGGCAAAATAAGGGAGTACCTTAGGTTAAAGTGGTAGTCGAAAGCTGGTTGCTATGTGACTGATGTTCCTTTGTTTGTATGGACAGGGGTTTACAAATTCCTGTATGAGAAAAGTATAAGTTTTTTAAAGCTGAAACATTAACAAGTGATATCTCAAAAACGGAACTTCATGAAAAGCATGCTTATAAAACAAATTGAATTCTTTTAACGACCTCTACAAGTTTTGTATAGTAAGTTTTTGTGAATCTTTTACGGTTTACAAGTTATGCAAAATTCCACAAAATGCATCTAGAATAAAGATGTCTTCAGCAGCTATTCCCAAAAAGCTCAAGATTGTTTGTCTATAAATACCTTTAATATACGATATAAAGATATTCAAGAAAATCCCCCACCCCAAACTACCCTTTACATCGAACACTTTTTGTAAATTTTGATTTTCTCAAACATGGCTCTAACACTTTTGATTAAAATACCTTTTGTATAAAATATATTTATGACTAACAAAATGTATATCTTGAACTTTTTGGGAATAGCCTCTGAAGATCTCTTCATTCTGGATGACTTTTATATAACTGTCAAACCGTAACAGAGGCATAAAAAAACTTAGTACAAAAAAAAATACACTTTATATCATAAACACTTTTTTTTTTGTAGAGTTAACCGTTTTCGAGATATTCCGGATTACTGGTTTCAATCTGAAGCCACTTAAACTTTTCTCAAACGGGATGAAATCTTTTTTCTCGTTTCTCGTTTGTTTACTCCTGGCTGGCAAAAGATTGGAATTTCAATCGTTTTACATAGCGACCGGCTTTTAAAGGAGAGACTATCGCTTTAGTCTGTGTGCATTTCCTTATTTATCTTCTATTTACAAAGAACCTAGAAGTAAGACTAATTCTGCTTATGTTTATCTTGATTAGCATGGTGTAGATAACATTAATTGTTACTGAGACGTAGAGAAAGTCATGTGAATGGAACACATCAGATTTTGTATATTTTCTCTACTACTACTGTAAGTAGCGTACAGAGGAGGATTCAAAATGTTAATATAAACACATGCCCCTAAAATACTTCATTCTCGATTTATTGAGGTTCAAAATGCTATCAATCCAAACATTTAATATGACACATTATTATATTTTTGATGCTGTCAGCTTGTTGGAGGTGTTCCACACAAACTTCACTTATAGAAAATGATCCAAATGTCCTCTTTTTACGTCTAGACACGCATGCACTTGACGAAGACTGGAATGTCAAATACTCCCAGTCGGGGTCGTACGATTTCGCCTGCTTCTTATGACACGTAGATTAAGAGTCACTTCATCTAGGATGCCTGGTGCATAAACTAATGGTTTAAGGTGCCCCAAAAAGATAAACATCCAAAGGATTGAGTTTGGGGGAACGTGCAGGCCAAGGAACTGGTCCTCCTCTACCTATTCATTTGTCATGCTAGATACCAACCAGTGCATCTCGAACAATGAGACTAAAATATGTTAGAGCATCATGTTTCTTCTTGTTTACAGTCACATTTTCTAATAAGTCTGGGACAGTGTTCTGAACGTAGACAGCACTTGTAGGGTGTGCTGGGGGAATGTATTACACAAATGTTAACAAGTAGCCATGGCAACACAAGACCAACTCTGCAGGGTCAAATGGGTCAAAGCCTTCTATGAATGAGTGCATAAATAAATGAAGCTATTAGGTTGATAACACGAAAACAAGCGTTTTAGAGCATGTGTTTATATGAACACATTTTCTTGTTTCAGTGTCAGGAATCTATTATCAAATTTTGTAATAGTATTCTTGAATCGCTCTATATAATGCATTTCTCCCAAAACTTCGAAGTCTAGATTTCACTGCAAATGTATGTTTCGAGGTGTATAATAAAAATCTGATGTGTTCCATTCACATAACTTTCTTTACATCTCTGCAACAAATTATTCTATTTACTTCATCTAATCGAGAAAAATTTAGCAGAAATGGTTTTATTACTTGCTTCCTTGTTAATAGAAGTTCCTTTGTTTGTATGGACAGGAGTTGACAAATTCCTGCATGAGAAAAGTATACGTTTTTCAAAGCTGAAGCCAAAAAAAAAAAAAAAGGGAATATCTCAAAAACGATCAACTCCAAGAAAAAAAAAAAAGGAATATCTCGAAAACGATCAACTCCAAGAAAAAAAAAAGGGAATATCTCAAAAACGATCAACTCCAAGAAAAAAAAAAGGGAATATCTCGAAAACGATCAACTCCAAGAAAAAAAAAAAAGGGAATATCTCAAAAACGATCAACTCCAAGAAAAAAAAAACCGAATATCTCAAAAACGATCAACTCCAAGAAAAAAAAAGAATATCTCAAAAACGATCAACTCCAAGAAAAAAAAAGGGAATATCTCAAAAACGATCAACTCCAAGAAAAAAAAGGGAATATCTCAAAAACGATCAACTCCAAGAAAAAAAAAAAAAAAAAGGGAATATCTCAAAAACGATCAACTCCAAGAAAAAAAAATGTAACGTAAGTAGTGTCTTTTAACGTGCTCTACACTTTTTGTGTTTTAAGTTTTCGTGCCTCTCTTAGGTTTAGCAGTTATGCAAAATTCCGTAAAACTCATCCAGAATAAAGTAGTCTTCAGAGGCTATTCCGTCGCCCTCCGTGGTGTAATGGTTACCGTGCTAACTTCATATATCCAAGGTCGCGATTTCAAACCCGGCGGAGGACGATGGTTTTTTTCGGGTGTAAAAATTCTCAGCATGGCTTCCTTCGGAAGGGAAGTAAAGCCGTTGGTCCCTTGTCGTAGATTTATGGCAGGTAAAAGAACCTCAAACCTAATAGAGAGGCCTCTGAGCAAACTTAAGCGGTCTTTCACGCCCAGTATAGAATGGGACGCTGAGAACCACAGTAATTAAAGAGCATCCATAAATAACACATTTACATTGAAAGGCTATTCCCAGAAAGATATACATTTTATTTGTCGGGTAAATATCTTTAATATATTTTAATCAAACTCGTTAGAGCAATTTTAGGAAAATCAAAATGTTCGAAAAATTTTCCATGTAAAGGGTAGTTTGGGGAGGGGGGATTATATTCAATTACGCATTCTTGGACGATATCAAACTTAAATACCAAGTTTGGCATTTAACGCTTTTTGAGCTATGCTGCTCACAGACCGATACACGCACATTCACACAGACACACACAGACAGACAGACAGACACAAACACACGGACATTTTTCTAAAAATGCTTTTTTTTTGATTCAGGGGGACTCAAAACATTTATTTTCGATGACATCACGGTATGGAGTTCTTGGGTGCAATAGTATACCTTCTCTATATATAATGTAGATAGTACGTATAGAGAAAGTAAAAATCTGATTTGTTCCATAAATTTCTTTAGCTGTTACAAATACGTGTGCATTACTATCGAGATATATACTAGCATAATTGTTCTTATTACTTTTTAACTTTTAAGTAGAAGGAAAATAAGAGAATACATTAAGCTTAAGTTATAAGTCAAATCTTTTAAAAGCTGATCGGTGTGTGAAATATTTGGGATTCGGTTCGCTCTGTATGGCACCATTTGAAAAACGTATAGGTATTTTAGAGCTGAGGCCAATAATAAGTAATATTTCAGAAATGGTCATTTCTAAAAAAAAGAAAAAAAACTATATGAAAAATTTGCTTTAAAGAGATATACATGTTTTGAGTGGTGAGCTTTTTTACTTTCTCTATACGCACTATGTACATAGTGTATAGAGAAAGTATTGCACTCCACCCAAAAATTCGATACCGAGATTTCACCGGAAATATATGTTTTAGGGTCCCCAATATCCAAAAAAAGCATTTTTACAAAAAGTTCCGTGTGTGTGTGTGTGTGTGTCCGTGTGTCAGTGTGTCCGTGTGGTAGCTACCGAAAGGTAGCTAAAATACCAAACTTGGTACTTAAGTTTAGTAACTTCCAGCGAGGCGACACGTAGATTTCGAGAAAAATCCCCCACCCCCAACTACCCTTTACATGGAACTTTTTTCGAAAATTTTGATTTTCTCAAAAATGGCTCTAATGATTTTCATTAAAAAGTCGTAAAATAAACATATTTACCTGACAAATAAAATGTATATCTTGAATTTTCTAGGAATAGCCTCTGGATGAATTTTACGGAATTTTGAATAACTGCTAAACCGTAAGAGATGGACAAAACTTACCACACAAAAAATGTAGAGCACGTTAAAACACACAATTTATGTTATATACATTTTTTTTCGTGTAGTTCGTCGTTTTTGAGACATTCCTTATTTTTGGTTTCTACTATGAAAACTATTTGTCTCTTACAGGAACTTGTCTACTCCGATCCATATAACAAAGGAACTTCATTTTCATAGCAGCCAGGTTTTGACTATCACTTCAACCTATGGTAGTCCCTTATTCCGCTTCTACTTACAATGAAGCAAGTAATAAGACTATTTCTGCTAATTTTTTCTGATTAGCCTAAAGTAAATAGAAGTATAGGCTTTTTAAGAATAATTTGTTGCAGGGATATAGAGAAAGTCATGTGAATGGTACACATCAGATTTTTATATCTCTTACGCTTTACCAGTAACGTAGAATTCACAAAAAATCATCCAAAATAAAGGTCCTTCGAGAGTGTTGCCAGAAAATTGAAGAGATACATATTATTTGTGAAACAAATATCTATAATATACGATATTTTAATCAAAATCGTCCGTGATGGAGCCGAACAGGCTATCCTTAGTTGTGACGGAAACAATTAATTTTAATACAGACCAGAGAACGGACGAGATCACTGCATCAAAATTAATAAGTAATAATAGTCGAAGTCGAGTAAAGTATGGTTTCACAGTAGAAAATTTGGGAGGAATGCGTGTGTGTTCGACGGCGGACAAAGGCCGAACTAACTGAATAAAGCACGTGTGTCATACCACACCACGAAAAGAGTTTCCATGCTAGCCAAATCTGAACTAGGGCACCCACAAATTCACACCATTCGTAATCCCGAGACATGAACCCGTAACCCACGTTACCACCCCACAACACAGAAAGTGCGGAGCGCTGGTAACAAGAGACGTCTCGAGTCTTCGGTTTCCACAAGTTGCTACAAAGTTCTGTAACGTCAATTGCTAGCTATAAAAGGAGGAACAATTGCAAGCTGTGGAGAGTTGTATACTGAATTATAGAGAGTAGTGAAGTGCCTAGCGCGCAGTGGCGTGCAAGTCATCAACTGTCTACGTGTCGAAGCGTCGAGAGAATTATTTGCAACAGAATTTCAATAAAGACGTTATTTTAACATTCTTTCAATATTCAACTTTTGTAATAGGTTTATGCTTAGGGGAGTGAAGGTCCTCCCTGTAAACTAGATAGCTTCCTGCCGTTTATCCGGTCGGGAGGAGGTGATATTGGCTCGCTTGCGGATCGCTCACAGTAATTTTACTCTTAGTTATCTTTTTAAGCGGGGCGCTGCTCCTATCTATCCGCTCAACATTATCGTATGGGATGTGCCCTTCTAGGAACTGTTCGTTCAACTTTACAACTGCAGAGGTCGTTGCCGATGACCACACGGCGGTCGATAGGGTTGTTACCTTTATATCGAAGTTTTACATGTACATTCAGCATTTAGTTTTTAGTTTCCTTTTTTACCGTCGATTTTAATGGAGCGGACGTTCATGAGTTTTTAAACTTTTAATCGTTTTCTCAATAGTTACTTTTAGCCCGTCGTCCGAATTTTAGACACTTTTTTTCACTCCTTTTAGGAATATTTTATTCATTTTATTTCTTTGTATTTTATCCTTAATTTCTCTTTAGTATCGTTAATTACCTTTGGAGTTTACTGACTTATGTTTTATAAGAGCTTAAGGACCTTGGCAGTTGAGCGCACTTAAATACCAACCATCATCCTTTCTAATAGATAGATAGACAGACAGACAGACAGACAGACAGATGGATGGATTATTTTCAGTCATTAAGTATAAAACATACATAGGCTGCTGAGTAAATACAAATTAATTAAACATTCTACATACAGTAATGTTACAACAATACATTTAAAAATCTGATGTGTTCCATTCACATGACTTTCTCTATACCTCTGTAACAAATTATTGTTAATAAGCGTATCTTTTATTTATTTCATGCTAATCGAGAAAAATTAGCAGAAATAGTCTTATTTCTTGCTCCCTTGTAAGTAGAAGCGAAATAAGGGAGTACCATAGGTTAAAGTGAAAGCCAAAAGCTGGTTGCTATGTGACTGATGTTCCTTTGTTTGTATGGACAGGAGTTGACAAATTCCTGTATGAGAAAAATATAAGTTTTTCAAAGCTGAAACCAAGAAAAAGGAATATCTTAAAAACGATCAACTCCACGAAAAAAATGTATATGACATAAATTGTGTGCTTTAACGTGCTCTACATTTTTTGTGGGTTAAGTTTTTGTCCATCTCTTACGGTTTATTAGCTATGAAAAATTCATCCAGAATAAAGTAGTCTTCAGAGGCTATTCCCAGAATATTCAAAATATACATTTTAATCAAAATCGTTACAGCCATTTTTTATAAAATCAAAACTTTCGAAAAAAATTCCATGTAAAGGGTAGTTTAGAGTGGGGGATTTTTCTCTAAATCTTCGTGTCGCATCCCTGGAAGATACTAAACTTAAATACCAAGTTTGGTATTTTACCGACTTTTCGTTTTTGAGTTATCGTGTTCACAGACACGCGGACCTTTTACTGAAAATACTTTTTTTTGGATACAGGGGACCCTAAAACATATATTTCTGGTGAAATCTCGGTATCGAATTTTTTGGTGGAGTGCAATATCTTCTCTATACATTATGTACATAGTACGTATAGAGAAAGTAAAAATGGATAAGATTAATCCCATTTCAGGTCATAAATTTCTGAAATACTATAAAGAGGATTTGCCTTCAAGATTGTTTGAACCCTCCTCTTAAAATTCAACAAAGGATGAGTCTTGATGTTCTGAAGCAAGGCGTTGAAAATTTTAACTGACATACATGACAAACTGGTTCAGGGTTTTATTATATTTACATTTGTTAATATAAATATCAGAAAATGTTCAAGTGTGGTAATTGTGGACAGAAGAACATATTGAGAAACGGTTGACATATAGGAGGGAATCCAGAACAAACCTTGAAGGCAATGTCAGTAGAAAAAGTGGTTTAGAGTGAGTTCTTGGTGAAGCCCCAAATATGATAGGTACAGATTTCTTCTGAGGAATAAATAACTGACCAGCAGAGGAATGATTGTCCCACAGCAGAGTACCATAACCTAGATAACTATAATACACTGTGACAAGAGAAGAACGGGAGTCGCAATGTCTAAGTGGCCTTAATAAAAATAAGCTTTTACTTATTTCACTTGATAAGTAGTTAATATGAGTCTGCCAGTTTCGATATGGATGCCCAAAAACTTAACTGATGATAGGGAGGAGGAATTTATAGAGAAAATGGCGTCTACAGGTTTATTATGATTAATACAAAGTTTATTGACATTATACACAATTTCTGCAGAGGTAATTATGTTTTACTTTAATGGGAATTCGTTATTCGTTTTTTCAGTTTTCTTTTACTCCTAATCATGCAGATGGAAGTAAATTTCTTTGTTATGAATTACTGACCACGCTGTAAAACATTTGCCTATCACTTTAACCTAATGTAGTCCTTCATTTTCCTTTTACTTACAAGGAAATATGTAATAGGACTATTTCTGTTAATTTTTGTCTTGATAAGAAGGGAGTATATAGAAGAATAAGGTATTCTAGTAATACTATGCTGCAGGATAGGCAGTGAAAGTCGTTTCAATGGAACACATACGATTTGTTTTACTTTCCGCAAAATGAATAGTGTCCTACATAGTGTATAGAGAAGGTATTGTATCCCACCCAAAAATTTGATACTGAGAATTCACCGGAAATATATGTTTTTAGGTTCGAAAAAAAAACATTTTTACTTTCTCTATACTCATTATGTACATAGTGAATAGAGAATAAATTGCACTCCATCAAAAAATTCGATACCGTGATTTCACCGGAAATATATGTTTTAGGTTCCCCTGTATCCAAAAAAAGTATTTTCAGAAAAAGGTCCGTGTGTCTGTGAACACGATAACTCAAAAACGAAAAGTCGGTAAAATACCAAACTTGGTATTTAAGTTTAGTATATTCCAGGGATGCGACACGAAGATTTTGAGAAAAATCCCCCTACCCCTAACTACCCTTTACATGGAACTTTTTTCGACAATTTTGATTTTCTAAAATATGGCTCTAACGATTTTGATTAAAATTTCGTATATTAAAGCTATTTACCTGACAAATACAAAGTATATTTTGAGTTTTCTGGGAATAGCCTCTGAAGACTACTTTATTCTGGATGAATTTTGCATAACTACTAAACGGTAAGAGATGGACAAAAACTTAATCCACAAAAATGTAGAGCACGTTAAAGCACACAATTTATGTTATATACATTTTTTTCGTGGAGTTGGTCGTTTTTGGGATATTCCTTTTTCTTGGTTTCAGCTTTGAAAAACTTTTACTTTTCTCATACAGGAATTTGTCAACTCCTGTCCATACAAACAAAGGAACATCAGTCACATAGCAACCAGCTTTAGACTTTCACTTTAACCTATGGTACTCCCTTATTTCGCTTCTACTTACAATAAAGTAAGAAATAAGATTATTTCTGCTAATTTTTCTCGATTAGCATGAAATAAATAAAAGATAAGGTCGTCTCCTTAGCGCGGTGGTAGCGCAGCTGCCTACCAAGCGGGAGACCTGGGTTCGATCCCCAGTACCAGCGTGGGGATTTTTCCCCCGCTGGGAGACCTGGACCGGGGTGCACTCAGCCTCGTGAGGTCCCTGGGGGGCCAATTGAGGAGCTACTTGATGGAGAAGTAGCGGCTCCAGGTCGTGAGGACCGCATTAACCGGCCGGGAGGGGCTCGAGGCGCTGACCACGTCTCACCCTCCAATACTGCACCCAATCCATGACGTCTGTAGTGGACCGAGATGGGGGACGCAGCGGCCGGGCGGTAGGCCAAGGCTCCCCGTGAGCTGTCGTGCCATGGAGTTATGTTAAATAAAAGATAATCTTATAAGAATAATAATTTACAGAGATATAGAGAAAGTCATGTGAATGGAACACATGAGATTTTTAGAAAAAGGTCCGTGTGCGTTGTCTGTCTGTGGACAGCAGAGCTGAAAAACGAAAAGTCGGCTAGAAAGCAATTGGGTATTAGTATCCTTCAAGGATTGACATGAGGATTTTCAAGAAACTCCCGCGCCCCAACTACTCTTTACATGGAGCATTTTTCGAAACTTTTGATTTTATCAAAAACGACCAACGATTTTGATTAAAGTCCTATATTAAAGGGATTAACATCGCACATAAAAATAATATATTTTGAATTTTCTGAGAATAGCCTCTGAAGAGTTCTTTATTCTGGTCGAGTTTTGCAGAATTTTGCATAACAGTTAAACCGTAAAAGATATACAATAATTTACTACACAAAAATGTAGATATCGATAAAACATAGTTCAGTCATATACCTCTTTCTTGTAGAGTTGATCGTTTTTGAGATATTCCTTGTTTTTGGTTTCAGCTTTTAAAAACTTTCCTGAACTTTTCTTATACAGGAATTTGTCAACTCCTGTCCACACAAACAAAGGAACTTCAGACACCTAGCAACTAGCTTTTGACTATCACTTTAACCTATGGTACGCCCTTATTTCGCTTCTACTTACAAGGAAACAAATAATAAAACAATTTCTGCTAATTTTTCCTAATAGCTAAGATAGGAACGTGACTCACGCACACCCGAAACAAGTGAATATCAGAAACGCGCTTTGTGATATGGCGCATTGCTCTGAATGATTGCTGCCAGATGTCACTGTCTATCATGCACGTAAAAAATATTGCGTCTTTCAAAATTCACTTAAAAGAAATCTCGGCCATTTCATTGGTGCTTTGAAGTGGAGCTGAGTTCTCATGATAAGTGCTTTACATCGACGAGGGCGTAAGAAATCCTAAGCACTCAAGAGGTTTGTGTAGCTGCAACATATGTGCCTGAGTATATTGAACAGCAAACTGAAGCTCCGCTTGAAGAGGTGTGTATTGAACATGTAACCCCTTAATAAGGAGCTAACTCGAGTGTATTTTACTGCCCACCGTACAAAGGAGTCCTGGAGAGGTTTGTTTGGAGTTGGTGGTTCCCTAGATCGGCAAATAATCGCTAGAGAGTGGAAGCAAACAAGGTATAGATGTGCTAATGGCACTCGAGCCATCTCCATCGAGTGGGCTGTGCCCCACAAACCTGCACCCCCAGCGCCGACAATTGCAACAGACTAGCAAACAGGTAATTAGATTAATTCTACGGAAACGTAACGTAAAGTTAGTTAGGAACGTATCCAAACAAGGAACCGACACATCCATTCTCACTTAATAAAACTATAAGAATTTTGAAATTCAAACCAATAACAAATAATATCTTCGAATTGGTCAACTCCACGAAAAATGTATTTTACGTAAATTGTGTGTTTTAACGAGATCTACATGTTTTCTGTAGTAGGTAAAACTCTAACGGTTTAAAAGTTATATAAAATCATTCAGAATGAAGATGACGAGGCTATTCCTAAGAAAGTCAAGATACACATTTCAATTGTCATAAAGTATCTTAAACATTTAGGTAATTCAATCAAAATCTTTAGAGCCAATTTTGAGAACATAAAAGTAAAAGAAATTAAGGGCGGGGAACTTTTTTTTTAAATATTCGTGTCATACCCTTAGGAGACCTGAATATAAATATAAAGTTTGGTACTTAAATGACGTTTTTCGAGTTTGCTGTCACAGACTCACACATACACACACAAACACACATATTGGATATTTTTGTGAAATAGTGATTTTGGTTCTTTGGTGTCTCAAAACATATATTTGAACTATTTAATACATTTTATATATGTAAGTACATTGAAGGCGGATCCGTGGCTGAGTGGTGAGATCGCTCACCTTCCACCTAGGCATCCCGGGTTCAGTCCCAAGCGCCCGCATGTGGGACTTATGGTGGACGAAACAGCGTCTGAGCGGGTTTTCTCCGGGACCTCCTGTTTCCACAACCACTCATTCCATCATCACCTTTTCTATAAAACGTTTCGCTTTCGTTTCATATGATCGACTTCCTCACTCTCATACCTGGCTATAGGCCAGATTCTCCATTCTGTGGTTTCGTGTCGTTGGCTCCCCGATAGACTTCTGACACCTAGACATCCGCTTGTAAGTCCTAGGGGAGTGTCAGTCCTATATATCATCCACTTCCTCACACTCATGTCTGGCTACGGGCCAGGTTCTCCATTCTGTGGTTTCGTGCGTTGGCTCCCCGACAGACTTCTGACCCCTAGACGTCCCCTTGTAAGTACTAAATAAGGGGTGGGTAAGCCGACTACGAAAAAAATCTGATGTGTTCCATTCACATGACTTTCTCTACACCTCTATAACAAATTATTGTTAAAAAGCTTATTCTTCTATTTATGTAATGCTAATCCAGAAAACATTAGTAAAACTTGTCTTATTAGTTGCTTTTTGTTAAGTAGAAGGGAAATAAGAAAATACACTAAGCTAAAGCAACGGTAAAATGCTTTAAAAACAGTTTGCTTTCTTTGTATGGACAGTAGTTAACACACTCCTAATGAGAAAACTTAAATGTATTTTAAAACTAAAACCAATAACAAGGAATATCTCAAAAACGGCTAACTGCACGCAAAAATGCATAGGTATAACATAAATTGTGTGTTTTAACGAACTCTAAACAGTTTTTGCTAAGTAAGTTTTTGTCTAGCTCTTCCGTTTTACCAGTTATACAAAATTCCACAAAATCTTCCAGAATAAAGGTGCCTTCAGAGACTATTCCCAGAAAATTCAAGATGCACATTTTACTTATCTTGTAAATATCTGTAATATACCATATTTTAATCAAAATCGTAGAGTAATTGTCTACAAAATAAAAAATTTTGATAATTTTGCCATGTAAAGGGCAGTTGTATGTAGGGGGATTTTCCTCTAAATCTCTTTGTCACATCCTTGGAAATGATTGAACTTAAATAATAAGTTTGGTATTTAACGGACTTTTCATTTTTGAGCTGGGCACGGACAATTTGTCTATACACTATGTACGTAGTACGTGTAGAGAAAGTAATATAAAACCAATGTCACTGTACGAGAATAAAGAGCGCATTATGTTTATGATTCAGTTTCCTCCACTTTGTTTATAAAATATCACAGTTCACCACGTTGTCCTGCGAGGTAACCATGTTAGCTTCTGAAACCCAAGGTTGTGTGTTCAAACGTGGCGGAGGGCGATGGAGTTTTCGGTCCTAAAAATCCTTAGCATGGTTTCCTTCGGAAGGGAAGTAAAGCCGTTGGTCCCGTGTCGTAGATTTACGGCACGTAAAAGAACCTCAAGCCTGATGAAGAGGCCTCTGAGCACAAAATAAGCGGTTTTTCACGCCCAGTATAGAATGGGACGCTGTGAATAGCACAGCAGTTAAAGAGCGTCCATAATAAAACTCCATTTAATTTTTACTTTCTCTACACATACTATGTGAATAGAGATTGGAGAAGGTATTCTACTCCACGCAAAAATTCGATACCGAGATTTTATCGGAAATACATGTTTTGGCCCCCCCTGAGTCCAAAAAAGGAATTATGGAAAAAGGTCCGTGTGTGCGTGTGTGAGTATGTCTGAGGAGAGCATAGCTCAAAAACGAAAAGACCATTAATACCAAACTTGGTATTTAAGTTTGGTATCTTCTAAGGATGCGACACGAAGACCCCAAACTACCCTTTACATGGAAAACATTTTCAAAATAGGTTTAACGATTTTGATTAAAATTTCTTATATATTTTAGGATATTTACAAGCCAAAAATGTTTATCTTGCATTTTCTGGGAATAGGCTCTAATACCTCTTTATTCTAGATGCTTTTTATTGAATTTTGTATAATTGGTAAACCCCAAGAGATAGACAAAAACTTACAACACAAAAATGTAGATCACGATAAAACACACAATTTATGTCATATACATTTTTTTCGTGAAGTTGGTCGTTTTTGAGATATTCCTTGTTATTGGTTTCAGCTTTAAAAAACTTATATTTTTCTCATACAGGAATTTGTCAACTCCTGTCCATACAAACAAAGGAACATCAGTCACATAGCAACCAGCTTTTGTCTATCACTTTAACCTATGGTACTCCCTTATTTCACTTCTTCTAACAAGAAAGCAAGTAATAAGACTATTTCTGCTACTTTTGTCTCGATTAGCATGAGAATGGAACGCTATGTCCTTTAATCTGCTTTGTGATGTCGGATGATGAAGGAAATTGGTGACATGATCTCGGGGTCCTGAAGCTTAAAGTTACTCGACTTTCTACTTCTCAGGATAAGGGAAAACCCCTAAGCGAGATATGATCGCGCTTGAATATGGTATTCTGTTTTGTGGCATAACAGACGCTGGGAACCGTGAACAGCGAAACATCAGTGTGGTGTTACGAGATTAAACATCGCAATAGTGTGTGTTGATTTCCGAGAGTCAGGCTTTTGGAGAACATCACAGGGTGGAAATACTAACCTTTTGCTGAACCAAGCTGCCATCTTGGGGCACTACACACTACCATATACACCACATCTGTCAATGTAATATATACTTTTTGGAGCAAAGAACAAACGATAATGGAAAGGGAGAGGTATAGTTGAATGGATATTTAATACAATCACACTTTCTGACCTGTTAGAGGTTATTATTGACTATTTCGTTCATGACACTGCATTTTAATCGCTTTTTTGCTTTCTCTACATGTACTGTGTACATAGTGTATAGAGAAAGTATTGTAATACACCCAAAAATTCGATACCGAGATTTCACCTGAAATATACGTCTTAGGGTCATCTGTATCTAAAAGTAAAAGAGCATTTTGAGAAAAAGGTCCGGGTGTGTGTCTGTACGTGTGTTGATGTCATCAATGTCTTAAAAGAGATGGAAGAACTGGATAGGTAAGGATAGCAATTAGCGATCGATAGCGGGGCAGAATCGAAGTTTGCACAGCATGGTATATAGTTGTGATGTGTTGACAATGTATTTGTATTAATATAAGGAAAATGGGACAGTGCTAGACTGTGATGTTTTCATTAACAGTGGAAGGCAATTGATAAATATCACTGATTTACATACATTCAATTGCTGTTTTGTATCAGCATCATTATCCGTTCCATTTTCTCTCAACATACATAGATTACAATGCACAACAACATACATTCGTAACGTCTCAAATGTGAATCGTCTCCGATTGGCAGGTAAAGAGGCTTTATATTGTGAAAAACTTTGCTCCACATCACAAGTTCTGAACGGAGCAAAACGGAAATAGCTCACATCATCGACTATTGGGTAAGATACTCCATCAGCAATTGTTTCCGTAGTTATTTCGTATTTGACGCATTATTGAAAATCCGACATTTTTTTCCAAATACTGTCTTCACTTTCTTCTTCTCACGGGTCTAAAACAGGTGTCACGTGTCTCTGATAAATTGCTTGCACAAGTTCATCGACAGTTTTCAGGGCTCGAGGCATTTCAATGTTCGATGTTTCCAAATATGTGTTATTCTCGTAGACATATCTGCAATTCTCACACTTGTTCTGTGTGAATTACAAATCTTCATACAATCCTTTTGAAGCAAGATATTTTACAATCTTGATTGAAGAGCATGCAATGTTATTAAAAATATTAATTACTCATAATTACTCCCCAACGCGTTGCTACAGGTTGACGACATGCGGCGCGTGCAGGTCCGTCTCTACTCGGTAGCTATGCCACTGGTATCCGCGTGTGTCTCGCTATCCTTAGTGATTAGCCACGTAATTTCTTCCCTGCCCTCAGGCAGCTAGGGATTTCTAAATACATGTTTAGTGGAACACTTTACGGGCTTCAACTGAGCTACTAAAGGAATCTACTTCTTATTGGTTTTAATTGTGTTTCACACAAGCCGTGTGTAGGGCAGGAATTGGATAGGTAGAGTCAGACTGAAAAATTCAATGCTATGCCGGCATATTACCTAGGTAGCTCAGTGGTAGAGCAATCGGATAGAGATCGGGAGATCCGTGGCTCAAATCCCGGCTATGGCATGCACTTTTTCAGTCTGACTCTACCTATCCGATTATACCCCTTGCCTTATTTAATATGGCAACTCTCTGGAAGGTTATGAGACTGCGCGTGCTATGGGTTGATTACATTATGGAATTATAACAGGTGAGGGACAAGGACTCCTTGTTTTCGTTCTGTTTGCGCAGTGACGTCACGTTGATTACAACTTGCGGTACATGCTAGGAGATTACAATAGGCTAACGTGATAGTCAAATCTTTTAAAAGCTGGTTGCCATGTGAATGAAAACCTTTCTTTGCATTGCCAGGAATTGACAAATTCCCATTTGAGAAACGTTTTTATGTATTTTAAAATTGAAATCATTAAAAGGAATATCTCCGAAATGGCCAACCACCAAAAAAATGCATACGACATAAATTGTGTGTTTTAACGAAATATACATTTTTGTGCAGCAGATTTTTTATGTAATTCTTATGGTTTACCAGCTATACAAAGGTCATGAAGAATTAAGATATCTTCAGAGGCTATTCCAAGAAAATTCAATATATACATTTTATTTGTCATGTAAATATCTTTAATATACCGTATTTTAATCAAAACCGTAAGAGCCATTTGAGAAAATCAAAATGTTGGACATGTTTTCAATTTCCCGCAGAGAAAAGTTTTCAGTATTTTAAAACTGAAACCAATAACAAGGAATATTTCGAAAACGGCCAACGCCTCGAAAAAAATGTACATGACATAAATTGTGTGCTTTAGCGTAATCTACATTTTTTGTGTGGTAAGTTTTTGTTTATATCTTACGGTTTACCAGTTATGCAAAATTCTATAAAATCACACAGAATAAAGAGGTTTTCAGAGGCTATTTCCATAAAATTCAAGATACATTTTATTTGGCATGTAAATATCTTAAATATAAGAAATTGTAATCAAAATCACTAGAGCCATTTTTGAGAAAATCAAAATTTTCGAAATTTTTTCCATGTTAAGGGTAGTTTGGGATGGTGGGATTTTCTTGAAAATGTTCGTGACGCATCCTTGGAAGATACCAAACTTAAATACCAAGTTTTGTATGTAACGGTCCTTTCGTTTTTGAGCTCTGTCCACAGACACATACAGGCGCACAAATCGACCTTTTTCTAAAAAAGCTTTTTTTTTTGGATTCAGGGGGACCCAAAACATATATTTCTGGTGAAATTTTGGTATGGAATTTTTGGGTGCAATATAATATGTTCTGTATACACATAGCAGGTGAAGAGAAAGTTAAAAGGTCCCCACTGTAACAGAGTTGCACTTATACACAGGAACGGAAATAAAGTTTAGTGCTACCAGAAGTGGGTTTTGGTTTTCAGAAATGTGAAGGTAAGGAAAAACTTCCCATGGAAAGAAATGGTATTATTACAGCATGTCACGCACACTTTTTAAAAGCCATGAACAAATGAAGAGCTTGAAAATCGTCCTGTTTCTTTATTTACCCGTTTTCAGCATTTCTCATCCTGATGACCATTTGCTAAATGAACTTTATATTCATGTTAACCATAATGTGGCTAAATGTTGGCAAAGTAACCTCAACACTGTGTTTTTTTAACTGGCAGCAGATTTATTGTTGTTCGTGTAATATATTGTTGATATAGTGGGCTCAGGCACATGTGCGTCTGGCATCCTATAAATTAAAGCGATTTTAAAATCGATTAATTATAAATACAAGTTTAATATAAAGAATCTGATGTGCTCCTTTCACATGACTTTCTCTACATCTCTGCAACAAATTATTGTTAAAAAGCTTATTCTTCTATTTACTTCATGCTAATCGAAAAAAAAAATAGCAGAAATAGTCTAATTACTTGCTTCCTTGTAAGTAGAAGCGAAATAAGGGAGTTACATAGGTTAAAGTGATAGTAAAAAGCTGGTTACTATGTCAGTGAAGTTCCTTTGTTTGTATGGACACGAGTTGAGAAATTCCTGTATGAGAAAAGCATGTTTTTTAAATCTGAAACCAAAAATAAGGAATATTTCAAAAACGATCAATTCCACAAACAAAAATTATATAACATAAATTGTGTGCTTTAACGTGCTCTACATTTTTTGTGTGGCAAGTTTTTGTCCATCTCTTACGGCTTAGCAGTTATGCAAAAATCTGTAAAATTGATCCAGAATAAAGTAGTCTTCAGAGGCTATTCTCAGACAATTCAAGATATACATTTTATTTGTCTGGTAAATATCTTTGATATGCGATATTTTAATCAAAATCGTTATAGCCATTTTAAGAAAATCAAAACTTTCGATAAAAGTTCCATGTAAAGGGTAGTTTGGCATTAGGGGATTTTTCTCAAAATCTTCGTGTCGCATCCCTGGAAGTTTGGTATTTTACCGACTTTTCGTTTTTGAGTTATCATGTTCACACACACACACACACACGCACACACACACACACGGAGCTTTTTGTGAAAATACCTTTTTTGGACATAAGGGACCCTAAAACATATATTTCGGTGAAATCTCGGTATTGAATTTTTCGGTGCATTACTATAGCTTCTCTATACACTATGTAGGGAAAATAAAAATCTTAATTAACCCTAAAAATACTTTATAGTTTCTGAAATAATATTAGCATCATATCTGCATTGGTTCATCGATGAAAGTGACTTGAAAGGTGATTGGGGACTTTCATAGTAATATTTTAAAACCGAATGAAAACGGAATACTTGGATAACAATCAAATTAAGTTTGGATTCATTCTAGCACCATCTGGTGGCCGCACAGTAGGTTAGTTTGCACATACACTGCGCGGCTGGAAAACCGGTAGTTCGGAGTTCTCCTTCCTATTCCTATTACGGTGGAGCAAATTTAAGGCCCACGCGTTGAGAGAGTCCCAAACTGGGGTCAGTGCCTTAAAGACATTTTTCTCCACTGGAAAACAAAATCCATGATTCTCTCTCTCTCTCTACCTATTCTGCTAACAAACTGCTCTTATAAAAGCTTATTCTTCTATCTACCTCATGCCATTCGAGATAAAAATTAGCAGAATGGTTAAATTTGCATAATTCAAGAAGTTATACTGAAGCGATAGTCAACAATTTTAAGATGTCTACGCTCTTTAATTGCTGTGGTTCTCAGTGACCCATTCCATAATGGGCGTGATTTTACTCAGAGGCCTCTATGTCAGCCTTGGGGTTATTTTACGTGCCTAAATCTATGGCACGGGACCAACGACTTTACTTCCCTTGCGAAGGAAGCCATGCTAAGGATTTTCACACCCGAAGGAACCCATCTTCCTCCGCCGGGTTTGAACCCGCGACGTAGTCTACAGGTGGTCAGTATGTATTGGCCTAGAATTCCCGTTCTACTCGCATAGTCAGGATGACAAATCTAATGTGTTCCGTTCACATAACCTTCTCTAACTGTCCCATATAAAACTATTCTTGCAAACAATTATTATTTTATCTACTTCATGCTAATCGAGATAAACATTAACAGAAATAGTTTTATTACATGCTTCCTTGTAAGTAGAAGGGAAATAAGGGAGTACCATAGGTTAAAGTGAGTCAAATGTTTTAAAAGCTGGTCAGTATGTGAAACAATTAAGCTTCGGTTTGTTTGGTCCCGTGTGAGAAACGTTAGGAATTGCTTTTATTTTTTTTTTTTATTTTTTTCTTTTTTCTTTTTTGACACAAGCCGTGTGTAGGACAGGAGTTGGATAGGTAGAGTCAGACTGTAATTTGAGTTCAACTTGTGGTTTTCCGGGAAACATGCGAGTCAGTTGAGAAAATCAAGGCTATGCCGGCATGTTAACATGGAGCCGATCCCGGTGGCCGCGCACGCTAAAGTGTCTCGCTTCGTGGTGCACAGGATCGTGGGTTCGAGTCCCGCCTTGGGCATGGGTGTTTCTGGGTTTGTAAATGTGTCTATGTTTGTATATGTAAAAGGAAAACGTTAAGAATAATAAGGTCTACTAAGGAAATATAGGAAACTGGAGAAGAATACAGCGCCGGAGTCCTGACAAGCCTCCGGAACTGTATTTAATAAAAAAAAAAGCTAATGTGTTCCATTCACATGACTTTCTCTGTATCTATATAAATTATTATTGTTAAAAAGCTTATGTTTTATTTATTTCATGCTAATTGACAAAAATTAGCAGAAATAGCCTTATTTCTCGCTTCCTTGTAAGTAGAAGCGAAATAAGGGACAACCATAGGTTAAAGTGATAGCCAAAAGCTGCTTGCTATGTCAATGAAGTTCCTTTGTTTATATGGATAGGAGTTGACAAGTTCCTGTATGAGAAAAGTATACGTTTTTCATAGCAGAAACCAAAAATAAGTGATGTCACAAAAACGACGAACTCCACGAAAAAAATGTATATAACATAAATTGTGTGTTTTAAAGTGCTCTACATTTTTTGTGTAGTAAGTTTTTGTCCAGCTCTTACGGTTTAGCAGTCATTCAAAATGTAGTAAAATTCATCCAGAATAAACTACTCTTCAGAGGCTATTCCCAGAAAATTCAAGATATACATTTCATTTGTCAGTTAAATATGTTTTATATCCGAAATTTTAATCAAAATCATTAGAGCCATTTTTTAGAAAATCAACATTTTCGAAAAAAGTTCCATGTAAAGGATAGTTGGGGGTGGGGGGAATTTTCTCAAAATCTTCGTTTCGCATCCCTGGAAGATACTAAACTTAAATACCAAGTTTGGTATTTTACCGATTTTTCGTTTTTGAGTTATCGTGTTCACAGACACACGGACACACACACACACACACACACACACACACACACACGGACCTTTTTGTGAAAATGCTTTTTTTGGATATTGGGGACCCTAAAACATATATTTCCGGCGAAATCTCGGTATCGAATTTTTGGTGGAGTGCAATACTTTCTCTATACAATGTACATAGTGCGTATGGAGAAAGTAAAAATCTGATGTGTTCCATTCACATGACTTTCTCTATATCTATATAAATTATTATTGTTAATAAGCTTATGTTTTATTTATTTCATGCTAATCGACAAAAATTAGCAGAAATAGTCTTATTTCTTGCTTTATTGTAAGTAGAAGCGAAATAAGGGAGTACCATAGGTTAAAGTGAAAGCCAAAAGCTGGTTGCTATGTGACTGATGTTCCTTTGTTTGTATTTACAGGAGTTGACAAATTCCTGTATGAGAAAAGTATAAGTTTTTCAAAGCTGAAACCAAGAAAAAGGAATATCTCATAAACGATCAACTTCACGAAAAAAACATATATAACATAACTTGTGTGTTTTAACGTGCTCTACAGTTTTTGTGGATTAAGTTTTTGTCTATCTCTTACGGTTTAGTAGTTATGAAAAATTCATCCAGAATAAAGTAGTCTTCAGAGGCTATTCCCAGAAAATTCAAAATATACATTTTATTTGTCAGGTAAATAACTTTAATATACGATATTTTAATCAAAATCGTTAGAGCCATTTTTTAGAATATCAAAATTGTCGAAAAAAGTTCCATGTAAAGGGTAGTTTGAGGTGTGGGGATTTTTCTCAAAATCTCACCGACTTTTCGTTTTTGAGTTATCGTGTTCACAGGCACACACACACACACGGATCTTTTTTCTGAAAATACTTTTTTTGGATACAGGGGAGCCTAAAACATATATTTCCGGTGAAATCTCGGTATCGATTTTGTTGTGGTGGAGTGCAATACTTTCTCTATACACTATGTATATAGTGAGTATAGAGAAAGTAAAAAGGAAAAAACATGGTAGCTGAGTGACAGAGCAACCGGCTAGGGATCGGGAGCTTCGTGGTTCAAATCCCGGCTATGGCATTACATTTTTCAATCTGATTCTACGTATCCAAACGTGGTTTAAAATTTTAACACACTAGGAATATCTCGAAAACGGTCATTTCAACAAGAAAGCGTATATAATATAAATTATGTGTTTTAACGAGATTCATTTTTTTTATGTAGTAAGTTTTTGTCTGTCTCTTACAGTTTAAACGTTATGCTAAACTCATCCAAAGACTATTTCAGAAAATTCAAAATATATTTTGTTTTTGATGTAAATATCATTAAAATCCTTTATTTTAATCAAAATCGTTAGTCATATTTGAGAAAAACAAAATGTTCAAAAATATTTTTCAAGTAAAAGGGGATTTTCTTGACAATCTTCGTGTTGCATCCTTGGAAAATACTGAATATTAATACCAAGTTTGGTATTTAACGGTATATTTGTTTCTGAGCTATGCTTTCCACAGACAGACACACAAATATACGCACAAGCATACTCACACTTGGTATTTAGGTTTAGTGTCTTCCAAGGATGTGACAAGAACATTTTCAAGAAAATCCCCACACCCAAAACTATACTTTACATGGAATGTTTTTTAAAAATTTTGATTTTCTGAAAAATGGCTTTAACGATTTTGATTAAAATACCTTACGTTTAAGATATTTTTGTGACAAAAGAAATGTAAATCTTCTATTTACTGGGAATAGTCTCTGAAGATCTCTCCATTTTAGATTACTTTTGTATAACTGGTAAACTTCTCGATTCTCGTTTGTTTGCTCCTGGCAAGCAAAGAGATTAGAATTTAAATTGTTTCATATAGCAACCCGCTTTTACAGGACGAGACTATCGCTTTAGCCTGTGCATTTTTATTTCCCTTCTATTTACAAGGGATCAAGTAATAAGATAATTTCTGCTAATGTTTATCTCGATTATGATTAAGTAGATAGAAGAATAAGCTTTTTAACAGTAATTTGTTATGAGATGTAGAGAAAGTCATGTGAATGGAACACATCAGATTGACGCAAGGAAACACCATTCACAATGCAATCGTAAGCGCAACGCAAGAAGTTGGCACGGGGTTTCGAGATCTGTAAGCTACATGCGACGCAAGAGTTTGGCCTCATATTATTTAATGTAAGCATTCACATAGAAACATGCAAGACGCAATGCAGTGCAACGCAAGAGTTTACAAACTCTAAACTTTATCCTTGCGTTGCATGCAAAGAGGAATTGTACTTCTTTTCTCTATGCATTCAATAACAAACGATCGCACTGCGAGATTTTACATGGCCTGCTATACATGCATGCTCTTCTATTTGGCCGTGCCGCGCCACCTCTATTCTCCCTCAAGAGGTTATGACAGTCTCCTTGCGAATCCTTCTTTGATTTAATGGATGTAACTATCATCTGTGTCTAGATTTCTTGGTTCTCATAAATCAAAGACGCAGAGAGGTAATTCATAGTTCATTAAATGAGTAGCTTTATCACTTTCTGAAATCTCTATGCCGGTATTATTTTCAATAATTTTGAATGAGCAATTATTGTGACGTCACTGCCGCGAGCGTCAGTTGTTAGTATGTAAGTTTGTAACACATATATTTGTAAAAGATTAAGTGAATTTTCTTATGTGGTTATGTTATTCAGTTTGTAACTTGCGGAGCGCTTGGAAGATATTCGCATGTGACTAGCGGATCTAGAAACCCGTGACAACTTCTTGCGTGGTGCTTACAATTGCATTGTGAATGCGAGTACGCGTGCATTTCATTGTGAATGGCGCATGCGTTGTCAGAAATGAACACGCCGAGTTAAAAATAGCGAGATTATAGCTCAAGTTTGAGCAACCCTGTGTCACGTGACAGTGAAGCAAGAGTGTAGTTTGTGTGAGAGTTTAATTGTTGTAATAACTAAAGAGAGAGAAACCGAGTCATGCTCGCTGGAACATATGTACCTACTGCCAATGGACCATGTCTGTTTAGACGTCATCAAATCGACCGGAACCCGCAATGGTCTGTTTGACGCTTTCACTTGCGTCATGGTGCACGTAATACTTGCGTCACAACCGTTGCTCAACTGTTGTCATCATGAACGAGGATGAGCATCGTTCCTCAGACATCACCGTTTCCTCTTCGCTGCTCACAGTCTCACAAACGTTGAAGTCAACTTATGCACTCAAACATCTGAAGTGTTCTGTGCACATGACCTTCTCTACATCTCTACAACAAATTATTGTTAAAAAGCTTATTTTTATCCACTTAATGCTAATCGAGATAAACATTAACAGAAAGTGTTACACTCACACGACTTTCTCTAGCTACTCTACAAACAAGCTATCTTCAACACCATGCTAATCGATAGAAACATTAGCAGAATTTTATTACTTAGTTCCTTATAAATAGAAGGGAACTAAAGGAATACTCTATACTAAAGTGATTGTCAAATGTTTTAAAAGATGTCATTATGCGATTGTCATTGCAAATCACTTCTTTGCTTGGCCAGGCGTAGAACAAAAGAAAAACGAACACTTCCGTCTGAGAAAAATATAGGTATTTCACAATTGAAACTAATAACAAGGAATACCTCGAAAACGTAAGCTCCACAAAAAAAATGTATATGACATAACTTGTGTATTTTAACAAGATCTACAGTTTTGTAAAGTATTTCTTTTACCCATACGGTTTACTAGTTATACTAAATTAGGAAAAATTCATCCAGAATAAACAGGCCTTAAGAAGCTATTACCAGAATATTCAATATATACATTTTATTTGAGATAGATATGGCTTTAATGTGTGGTATTTTAATCAAAATCGTTACAGCCATTTTTGAGAAAATCAAAATTATTGAAAAAAGTTCCATGTAAAGGGTAGTTAGGGGTGGGGGATTTTCTAGAAAATCTTCGTGTCGCATCCGTGGGAGATACCAAACCTAAATACCAAGTTTGGTTTTTAACGATCGGTTCGTTTTTGACCTATGCTGCCCAAAGACACACACATACACGAATAGTTTTCTATTTTTTTATTCAGGGATCTCAAAACATGTATTTCCGGTGAAATCTCGGTATGTACATGCTACGAGTAGAGTAAGCAATATATGATATAATTAGTGTGTTTTGGGATGGTGTACTTTTAGTGTAGTTAGCTCTTCTGTCTTATACGGTTTACCAGGTATGCTAAATTCATCCAGAATAAAGTAGTCTTCAGAAGCTATTCCCAGAAAGTTCAAGATGCTTATTCTATTTGCCATATAGTTATCTTTAATATACAATATTTTAATCAAAATTGTTAGAGACATTTTAGAGAAAATAAAACTTTTCGATTTTATTTCCAAATAAAGGATGACTTGGGCTGGGGTGGGGGGATTTTTGTCAAATCTTCGTATCACTTCCTTAAATACCAAATTTAGCATTTTATGGACTTTTTGTGTTAGAGTTATCGTGTTCAAAGACACATGGACAAACACACGAACACACGAACATGCACCTTTTCAAGAAAATGCTTTTTCTTTTATACAGAGGACTCTAAAAGACTTATTCTTGAAATCTTGTTATTGAATTTTGGATGGAATGCAATACTTTCTCTAGCCACTATGTACATTAAACATGGGTGTAGAGAAAGTAAAACTTATCTCAAGAATTTCGCTTTCAAAAATATCATTACATATTACATTTAAGTACCCACAATATTTATATCAGTTAATTATTGTTAGTATTAAAGCAAAATAGCAAATACACAAAGAACGCTGTCCTCGGAGAGAGAATCCAGGACCTCTGGATGCTAGTCCCACAAGTTACCTTTCGTAATGTAAACAGAAAGTATAAACACAATATTATTATTATTATTTAATTGCATTTGAGTTCACACAACAATAGACAAAATCAGAGTGATACAATCAAATAATTAGGAAACAGAACATGTACAGGAATGAAAGATACAATATAATAATACACGTCAAATTATCTGATTTGTTCATTCACATGATTTTCTCTACATCGCTGCAACAAACTTTTGTTAAAAAGCTTATGCTTCTATTTAATTCATGCTAATCGAGAAAAAAATAGGAAATAGTCTTATTACTTGCTTCATTGTAAGTAGAAGAAAAATAAGAGATTACCATAGGTTAAAGTGATAGTCAAAAGCTGGTTGCTAGGTGACTGAAGTTCCTTTGTTTGTATGGACAGGAGTTCACAAATTCCTGTATGAGAAAATTATAAGTTTTTAAGGTGAAATCAAACACAAGGCATATCTTAAAAACGATCAACTCCCCTAAAAAAGTGCGTATTTTAATGTGCACTACATCTTTTGTGTAGTAAGTTTTTGTCCATCTCTTACAGTTTAGCAGTTATGACAAATTCCCTAAAATTCATCCAGAATAAAATAGTCTTAGAGGCTATCTCCAAAAAATTCAAGATATACATTTTATTTATCAGGTAAATAACTTTAATATACGATATTATAATCGAAGTCGTTAGAACCATTATTGAGAAAATAACATTTTTTCGAAAAACGTTCCATGTAAAGGGTAGTTTGGGGTGGGGAATTTTTTCAAAAGTCGTGTCGCATCCCTGGAAGATATTAAACTTAAATACCAAATTTGGTATTTTACCGACTTTTCGATTGTGAGTTATCGTGTTCACAGACGTACGAACACATGGACCTTTTTGTGAAAATGTTTTTTATTTTTTTTGGATACATGTCACCCTAAAACATATATTTACCTGAAATCTCAGTATCGAACTTTTGGGTGGAATGCAATACCTTCTCTATACACTATGTTCATAATACTTATAGAGAAAGTAAAAAGCAAAGGATGCTGATGGAAGATATACCTAAGGCTCTTGTTTTCTCAATTTTCTAATCAAATGTATAACTCTGGAGAGTTTAGACATTATATGACCTATATGTGGTGCCCAGAATAATTTATTGTCAATTGCAATATCTAAGAATTTTACTTTATCATAGTTATAGGAGATCCTTGCAACTAAACCATATGTGTTTTATCCTGATTAATTGCGAACCCTTTAGTTTTGAGCCATTTACCAACTTGGATTAGTGTGTTTTCTGCTCTACATTTAAGTGTCTGAAAATCTTCACTCATTAAAAAAGGTACTATCATCAGCATATAGGCCCGGGTTCAATCCCAAGCGACCGCGTGTGAGATTTGTGGTACGTTTTCTCCGGTTTCCCCCGCCATCACGTTCCACCGGGGCTCCATCTTCATGTATCATCAGTGTCATCGCCTGCGGTGCCATTGCAGTAAAAGCGGGCGTTAAACACTGCAAAAAATCATCATATAGAATAGTGTGAGAGATAACAAAAGATGGAGAGGTCATTGATCGTTATTCAAAATAACAGTGTTCCAAGAATTGAACCCTGTGGGACACCACATTTTATCTCAGATATTTTAGATTTCTCATTTCAAATACTCTTGGTCCTCCTAGCTCAGTTGAATAGTTCGTTTCATAATCGGCTTACTCTCCCCGTAATTGTAGGAATGACACCCCTCCTAGGACTTACAAGCGGAAGTCTAGAGGTCGAAGCCTATCGGGGACCCAATGGCACGAAACCACATAATGGAGGACCTGGCCCTTAGCCAGGCATGAGTGTGAGGAAGTGGATCATATGTAGGACTGACACTTCCCTGGGACTTACAAGCGGATGTTAAGGGGTCAGAAGCCTGTCGAGGACCCTACGGCACGAAACCACAATATGGAGAATCTGGCCTGTAGCCAGGCATGAGTGTGAGGAAGTGGATTATATGCAGGACTGACACTCCCCTAGGGCTTACAAGCGGATGTCTAGAGGTCAGAAGCCTGTCAGGGACTCAACGGCACGAAACCACAGAATGGAGAACCTGGCCGTAGCCAGGCATGAGCCTGAGGAAGTGCATCATATGTAGGACTGACACTCTCCTAGGACTTACAAGCGGATGTCTAGAGGTCAGAAATCTTTTGGGGCGCCAACGGCACGAAGCCACAGAATGGAGAATCTGGTCCGTAGCCAGGCATGAGCGTGAGGAAGTGGATCATATGTAGGACTGACACTCCCCTAGGACTTACAAGCGGATGTCTAGGGGTCAGAAGTCTATCAGGAGCCAACAGCACGAAACAGAGAATGGAGAACCTAGCCCGTAGCCAGGCATGAGTGTGAGGAAGTGGATCAAATGTAGAACTGACACTCCCCTAGGACTTACAAGCGGATGTCTAGGGGTCAGAAGCCTGTCGGGGAGCCAACGGCACGAAACCAGAGAATGGAGAACCTGGCCGTAGCCAGACCTGAGCGTGAGGAAGTGGATCATATGTATTGCAAGCGAAATGGATGATAGGAAAGGTGATGATGGAGCAATTGGTGGAATGAGTGGAGGGGAAAACCGGAGGACCCGGAGAAAACTCGCCCAGACGACGCTTCGTCCACCAAGAATCCCACATGCCGGTGCTTGAGATCAAACTATGGTGTGAGGCGCCGCCTAAGTTATTATACGGGGAACAAACTCTGCGCCTGGACTTGACGAGCACGCCCAAGGGTTACACACTTCATCTTCCAAAAGCCTCTGCCTTCACTTACAAAAGGAACGACGTAACAAAGTCATTTAACGCCTCTTTAACGTTTATTTCGTCAGCTTCGAGAGAAATGGATTTTCTTTTGCCCTACAAAAACAGACATTAACACTGTGCGTAAAATACGGAAATTAACTGTCGCTCAAGACTCAAGATTCTGGCTGCTAGGTATCTTCCAGTTACTCTCTAACTTTCTATAAATACAGGCAAATACTCCTGTTAGAGGGCGCCAGGTTTAGGCTACAAACATTTAAGTTTTTGGTGCTTAAATGTACTAACTTGGCAACTTTTTTCTGACGATCCCATTATTTAATTTATATATTACTTTCTCTACACATATTATGTATATAGTGTATAGAGAAGGTATTGTATTGCACTAAAAATTCGATACCGAGAATTTCAACGCAAATATATGTTTTGAGACCCACTGAACCCCCCCCCCCAAAAAAAAAAGAGAAAAATGTTCGTGTGGGTGTCAGTCAATCTGAGAGTGTCTGTGGGCAGCGTAGCTCAAAAACGAAAACACCATTAAATACCAAACTTGGTATTTAAGTTTGGTATTTTCCAAGAATGCGACACGAAGATTTTCAAAAAAATCCTCCAACCACAACTACCCTTTACATGGAAACATTTTCGAAAATTTTGATTTTCACAAAAATGGCTCTAATAATTTTAAAATGTTGTATATGAATGGCAAATAAAATGTGTATCTTAAATTTTCTGAGAATAGTGTCTGAAGATCTCTTTGTTATGGATGGATTTTTCTCAGTTTTGCTTAGCTGTAAACCATAAGAAAGATAAAAACTTGCTATATAAAAATGTATATCTTTTTAAAAGACAATATTTAAGTCATATACATTTTTTTCTGCAGCTGACCGTTTTTGAGATATTCGTTATCATTTTAAAATACGAGGGTCATTCAGAAAGTGACAGACGATTTGGTATAATTAAATGATAACGAAAGTTATCAACACAAAACTTCACTTACAAAGTTCAGTACCTTACTCTATTTCTCAACGTAATCGTCATTGCTATCAAGGTATTTATTGTCACGTGGTACCGGTGTTTAACGCAGACGTTATACTCTTCCACCGCTAAAGATATGAGCCAAGATGTCACTGTCACTTTGAAGTCTTCATGGCTGGGAAATCTTTTCATCCAAAAAGTCATGTGTCCAAAGTGAAACATTTACTTTCAACTGCTCCATAACGATTGATGAACTTCCACTCCAGTCTTTATCATACACACTGTTATGTTCTTCCTTGATTACTCGTAAATTATGTGTCATTTCCTCACTGAAGACTCGTTCCTTGCATTATCACCATACACTTGCGTTATTTGCCTATAAAATTCGATTGGCTGAACATTTTGTGGATTGCAAAAAAAAAAAAAAAAAAAAAAAAAAAAAAAAAAAAAAAAAAAAAACCAACAACAACAAAAAAAAACGAAAAGTTCTTTGGCGTTAGAAAGGTATAACATCAACATTGAAAAACTGGTACCACGTGACAATAAATACCTTGACAGAATGAAGATTACGTTGAGAAATAGAGTAAGGTAATTTTGTAAATAAAGTTTTGTGTTTATAACTTTCGTTATTATTTAGTTCGTTACTTTCTGGATGGCCCTCGTAGTAACATTTTTCACATACGGGAATTTATCAACTCCTGGTAATGCAAAGAAACGAATTTCTACCACTAACAACCAGCTTTTAAAATGTTTGACAATCACTTTAGCCTAGTCTATTCCGTTATTTCGCTTCTACTTACAAGGAAGCAAGTAATAAGATAATGTCTGCTAATGTTTATCTCGGTTAACATGAAATGCATAGAGGAATAAGCTTATAAACAATAATTTGATACAGAGATGTAGAAAAAGTCATATGAATGAAACACATATGTTTTTTCTACTTTATTTAAACTTACTATGTACAGAGTGTATAGAGAAGGATTTGTATTCCACCCTTGATTGTGAATAAAACATTTTTTAGAAAAAGATCCGTTTATGTAGGAGTTTATGTGTGTGCTCAAAAATTAAAACATCATTAAGCACCAACATTGGAATTTAAGCCTAGTATCTTCCAAGGATACTTGAGGATTTTCTACAAAATCCCCCTCACACCAACCCTCCCTTTACATGAAAAAAAAATGTTTTTCTCAATCAATTTTAATTAAAATACCGTATATTAAGGATGTGTACATAAAAAGATTTGATCTGTTCCATTCACATGACTTTCTCTACATCTATGCAGCAAAGTATTCTTAAAAAGCTTATTTTTCTATTTCCTTCATGCTAATCTAGAAAAATTTAGCAGAAATGGTCTTATTATGTTCCCAAGTAACTAGAAGATAAATAAGGGAGTATCATAGACTAAAGCGATAGTCAACTATTTTGAAATCTATGCTATTGAATTTCCTTTGTATGGACAGGAGTGGACAAATTCTTATATGAGAAAAGTGTAAGTATTTTAAAGCTGAAACCAATAAGAAACGGTCAACTTCACGAAAAACATACATATAAAATAAATGGTGTGTTTTAATGAGCTCTTGCTAAGCTTTTGTCTGTCTCTTACAGTTTACCAGTTATTGAAAATTCCATAAAATTCATACAGAATAAAGATATTTTGAGAGGCTATTCCTTGAAAATTGAAATTATAATTTTATTTTTCAGGTAAATAACTCTAATAAACGACATTTTTAAACAAAATCTTTGGAGGCCTTTTTAAGAAAATAAAAATTTTCGAAAATGTTTTCACGTTGAGATTAGTTGGGGTGGGAGGATTTTTTGGATAATGTTTGTAGCTTTGCTTCCTTGGAAGATACTGAACTTGAATATCAAGTTTGGAATTCAACGGAATTTTCGTTTTTGAGCTACTCACACACTGACACAAATGTTTTTTTTTTTGATTAAGGATATCTCAAAACATATTTTTCCGGTAAAATCTCGGTATCCAATTTTTGGGTTCAATACAATAATTTCTCTATACTACGTACATATAGAGAAAGTAATAAAATGCATATTGAGAATATTTGGGAATAGATTCTAAAGACCTGTACATTCTGGACGAATTTTGCTAAAATTGGAATAACTGATGACATAAGAAATAGGCAAAAGCTTACTACAAGGTTATTTGTGCCAATGCATATCTTGATTAGTGTGCAGAAAAGGTAGAGAAAGTTATGTGAATAAAACACATGATTTTTTTGTCCCCGTTATGTTAAAACTTCTTCTAATCTTTAGCACGATTAGCATGAAGAACATAGAGATTTCAGCGGAAATATATGTTTTTTAACATCCCTGAATAAAAAAAAAACATTTAAAAAAAAAGTGTGTGTATATGTGCGTGGGCAGCATAGCTCAAAAACGAAAAGACCGTTAAATGCCACATTTGGTATTTAAGCTTCGTTTCTTTCGAGGACGCGAAACGAAGATTTTCAAGAAAATTCTCCCACCCCTAATTACCCTGTACATGGAACATTTGATTTTCTGGGAATAGCCTCTGAAGACCTCTTCATTCTGGATAGCTTTTGTATAAATGGCAAACTGCAAGATATATATAAAAAAACTTACTACACCAAAAATGGTGATCTCATTAAAATATACAGTTTATGTCATATACACTTTTTTTTATCCGTTTTCGGGATATTCCTGATTTGAATTTTAATCCACTTAATTCTTTTTTCAAACGGGAAGGCATCTTTGTTCTCGTTTCTCGTCTGTTTACTCCTGGATAGCAAAGAGGTTGGAATTTTAATTGTTTCACATAGCGACCGGTTTGCAAAAGAGGAGAATATCGCTTTAGCCTGTGTATTTTCTTATTTCTCTTCTACTTAAAGGAGCTAGTAATAAGACTTACTTCTGCTTATGTGTATATGATGTAAAAACAGATTAATGTTTTGAATAAAGGATATGTTTGCCGAACAGCTAGAGGGCATCATGTGAATGGAACACATTAGATTTTTACTTTCTCTAGCCCCATGTGTACAATGTACATAGGGATAGAGAAGGTATTGTACTCCACCCAAAAATTCGGTATCGAGATTTCACCGGATATATATGTTTTGGAGTCTCCTGAGTAGCAAAAAAGCATTTTTTAAAAAAAAGCTCCCTGCGTGTGTGTGTGTGTGTCTGTGTCTTTGGGCAGCATAGCCCCAAAACGAATAGACCGTAAAAGTATCATCCAAGGATGCGACACAAAGATTTTCAAAAAATCCCCCCTACCACAAACTACCCTTTACATGGAAAAATTTAGAAAATGTTGGTTTTCTTAAAAATGGGTCTAACGATTTTGATTAAAATCAAGTATATTAAAGCTATTTATATCCGAAATAAAATGTATATCTTGAATTTTCTGGGACTAGCTTCTAAAGACCTGTTTATTCTGGATGAATTTTGCTTGATTTGGCATAGCTAGTAAACCGTAAGATATAGACAAAAAAACTTACAATAAAAAAATAGGTTTTGGTAATGTTTAACGTCCGCTTTAACTACTTATGGCACCGCAGGCGGTAATAGGTCTTGTTAAAACACATAAGCCCTATACATTTTTTTTCGTGGAACTTACCGTTTTCGAGATATTCCTTGTTTTTTGTTTTTCTTTCAACTTTAAAAACATAATTTTCTCACACAGGAATTTGTCAGCTGCTGTCCATACAAACAAAGGAACTTCAGTCACATAGCAACCAGCTTTTGGCTTCACTTTAACCTATGGTACTCCCTTATTTCGCTTCTACTTACAATAAATCAGGTAATAAGACTATTTCTGCTTATGTTTATCTTGATTAGCATGATGTAGATAAGAGATTGATGTTTTTAATAAAAGGGTTGTTTGCTGAACAGCTAGAGGACATCATGTGAATGAAACACACCAGACTTTTTTGTAAATCAGCATATGAATTATTTGAATGAAGTTTCTGCTGGGGACAGAAAAAGAAATAAATAACTTACGTGTTAACCTGTAAGTTGCAGCGTGCGCAGTGTGGAGGTCAGCAGAAACAATATTACAGTGTTTACATTTTAAATTAAAAGAGTGAGGGAAGAGCTAGTACTTGTGGAGCTAGGGCAAGATAAGGCAGGCGCACAGGGACGCTAATGAAAGTTAAAATACGACCAGTGTCAGTATAGCTCAGCTCAAGATGTAAATCCAATTTGAGTAAGAAACTGCTTCTTTGTGTTTTAATTCAATATTTCCCTCAGTGTGACAGATGGCGTGTTAAACCCGCCAACCCTTGCGAAATGCCCGCTATTACATAACTGTGTATGGTTCACATTCAAAACTAACTAGATTTTTACTTTCTCTACACGTATTATGTACATAGTGTACAGAGAAGACGTTCCATTCACATAACTTTCTCTACATATCTGCAACAAATTATTGTTAAAACGCTTATACTCCTATTTATTTCATGGTAAACGAGAAAAAAATAGAAAAAATAGTCTTATTACTTGCTTCCTTGTAAGTAAAAGTAAAATAAGGGAGTAGCATAGGTTAAAGTGATAGTCAAAAGCTGGTTAATGTGATTGAAGTTCCTTTGTTTATATGGACAGGAGTTGACAAAATCTTGTATGAGAAAAGTATATAGTAAGTTTTTTAAAGCTGAAACCAAAAGCAAGGATTATCTCAAAAACGACCAACACTACGAAAAAAATGTATATGACATAACTTGTGTGTTTTAATGTGCTCTACATTTTTTGTGTGGTAAGTTTTAGTTCATCACTTACGGTTTAGCAGTTAGGCAAAATTCATTCTGAATAAGGAGGTATTTAGAAGTTTTTCCCAGAAGATTCAATATATACATCAAAATTAACATACATTCAAAATTTTCGAAAAAATTCCATTTAAAGTGTAGTTGGGGGTGGGGAGAGATTTTCATGAAAATCTTGTGTCTCATCCTTGGAAGATACCAAACTTAAATACCAAGTTTGGTATTCAACGGACTTTTCGTTTTTGAGCTATGCTGTCCACAGACTCACACACACACACACACACACACACACACACACACACACACACACACACACACACACACACACACGGACCTTTTTTTGAAAATGCCTTTTTTGGTTTCAGGGGAACCCAAAACTAGTATCTCCGGTGAAGTATCGGTATCGAACTTTTTGGTGTAATGTAATACCTTCTCTATGCACTTGTACATATTACGTGTACAGAAAGTAAAAAGTATTTTTGGAAAAAGATGCGTGTGTGTCCGTGTGTCTGTGAACACGATAACTCAAAAACGAAAAGTCTTTCAAATATCAAACTTGGTATTTCAGTTCAGTATCTTCCAGGGATGTAACATGAAGATATTTAGAAAAATTCCTCACCCCAAACTACCCTTCATATGGAGAACATTTTGAAACTTTTAATTTTCTCAAAAATGGCTCTATTGATTTTATTTAAATAACGTATACTAAGTATATTTATATGGCAAATAAAATGTATATCTTGAATGTTCTGGGAAAAACCTCTAAATACCTCTTTGCAGGAATTTTGCTGAATTTTGCATAACTAATATACCGTAAGAGGTAGACAAAAGCTTACTACACAAAAAAGTATGAATTTCGTTCAAACACACAATTTATGTCAGCTACGTTTTTTTTCGTAGAATTGACCATTTCTGATATATTCCTTATTATTTTTTTTTCAGATTTAAAATAGTTAAACTTTTTACACATGTAAAATTGTAAACTCTAGCCGGTCCCCATGGCCGAGCTCGCTAAAGCGCCTCGCTTTGGTGCTTCGTAGCGCAGGGAATTGTGGGCTCGAGTCCTACCTTGAGCATGTTCTTTGTGAATGTGTACTTGTAGGTATTTATCATAAAAACCAGAAAAAGGAAAACACAGGAAATTTAGGGAAAAAGGAAAAAAGAGGAATAAGGAAAAAGAAAGCTCGTATTTCAACAACAAGGCGACCACCTTTCAAAAGATTTGACTAACGCCATAGCCTAGTGTATTCCTTTTTTTTTTTTTAACCCTGGCTGGCCAGATTGGGTAATACCGACTAAAAATACCTTTGCAGTAGTGAATGGTGAGGAAGCTGCGCTACCGCTGGTGCACCTGCGCAGTCTGAGGTGAAGGTGAACTGGTCCGCTGTGTGGCGAAGTATAGGTGAGGAATTGAGAGAAAATTGTAGGTTGTGGTGGTTAGAATTTACTAGTGATAATGGAATTGGGAGTACAGGGAACTGCCACTCACTTCCCTGTGGTGATGATGTCGTAACGATGCTTCTTTACCCTGGAGGTTGAAGCCGGTGTGAATATCTGTTTTGATTCCTTCCTGAAGGTCGTATAGTTGTTTGGAGATGGATTGCTGAAGTTGGATGCCCACGACCGAGGCCTCAAGAGACAAAAGGAGTATATTAAGAAACAATCAAGATATTTAATGCTCTCCCCAGTAATCTCAAAGAAATGTTGGGAATTTCAGGGCTTTTAAGGCTTCTCTTAAGAAGTACCTTTGCAATACCTAAATCATTTTACTCTGTAGATGAATATTTAAGTGACAAATCTGTTTGACAATATCATTGTATTTATAAGTAGTATAATGTATTGCATTTTGTGTACATTAGTGTGTGTGTGTGGGTGTGTGTGTGTGTGTGTGTGTCGCCCTCCATGGTGTAATGGTTACCATGCTGACTTCATATACCCAAGTTCGCGGGTTCAAACGATGGATTTTTTTCGAGTGTAAAAATCCTTAGCATGGCTTCCTTCGGATTGGTCCCGTGTCGTAGATTTACGGCACTTAAAAGAACCTCAAACCTGATAGAGAGGCCTCTGAGCAAAATTAAGCGGTCTTTCACGCCCAATTTAGAATGGGACGCTGAGAACCTCAGCAGTTAAAGAGCGTCCATAAATAACACGCCATTTTTGTGTGTTTGTTTTATATTAAAATTAAACTGATGTATACTTTGACTTGGACGAATGTGTAAAATTTTTAGTATTTAGCAACGACACAAGGTCTGTAAAGCCTGATGCTTTGACATTTTACACTCTAGTGCATTATTGTAAATTTTTGCATTGTACATTCTATAGCATATTTGTAAATGTATTGTAATTTGTTGACCTTCATGAAGAGTACATAATACAATAATCATATTTTAGTTTTATATAATTACTAGTAGTAACTATTATGCCGATAATTAGAAAACTATCATCTGACATTACATCAGTGTTACATATAATAAAATTGTATTTATTTAAACATTTTAACACTAGTTTTGATACTCTTTGTTTTTCTGTGAAAAAAAAATAAATTAAAAAAAAATACATATGTTTTAATGGAGCACATTAAGTATAGTACAGCCCTCAAAAGCAAATGGTGTGATTTTATGTCTATTCTGCTGTTTCTGTAACCCCATGCTTTCAGCACAAGAGCTTTATACAGTAGTATATAAACATGTATATCCCTATGTTCAGTGGCTTCCTGGCCTAAACGAACCTACAGAATGCTTTTTAATCTAGTCTAGAGACCCCAGCCGTCAGTCGCGGTCGTCGTTGTTCTTTTTTTTTTTTTTTTCTTTTTTTTTTTTTTTTTATACATAAATTGTGTGTTTTAATGTGCTCTACATCTCTTACAGTTTAGCAGTTTTTTTTTTTTTTTTTTTTTTTTTTTTTTTTTATAGTTTGTAATGGCATGGTACCCCCTTTGGGAATTAGGAACTTTATTTATTTCAGGAGAAGCAGGAGCTCTACATCACAACAGGCCAGCATAAAGAGGAATAATGCATGTTATTGCATCCAAGATCATCCCGGATCGATATAGAATCAATTAGGTGCTCATATCCTGTATATCCAGGGTTTAAAGGGGTTGATTCTGTTGTCTCGAATCATCCGCCACCTCTCTGCATACAAAAAACTTCGTAAAGCTGGAACCACACAGTCAGCTGGCGTGTCCAAGGTACTAAGCCAAGCATAGGTACCCATTACTGTCCAAATAAGAGCTCTCCACAATGCAGGACGCGTCCAGGGAAAATTCAGGTGCAAAATATCCGTTGCTGAAGGCTGCCAGGTGTCACCAGTCCAACCCCGACATCGGCTCAAGAGCCATGTCCATATCAGTCCTTTACCTGAGCATTCCAAGAGTCGATGTGCGAGCGAATCCGGGGCTTGGCACGCTGGACAAGCGGGAAGAATTGCCAGATGATGTCTGTGTAATTTATCTGCAGTTGGTAGGATTTCATTGACAATCTCATATGCCACCGAGACCCATTCCGTGTTGATTTCCGGTACAGCAAAGCCACGCCAAATTTGCTTCCAGGGCAATTGTGGATACTTAACTTGTATATGTGGAGTAGTAGGTTCCCTCCGTTGAAAAAAGGTATAGACTTCCTTAGCCGCCCGAAAACGGCCATTAGCCACTTCTGCTGAAGGTAGTGTGCTCAAGTCACGTAGGAGATCACGTAACATTTTAGGAATCTTATGGAGTTCTCTCCGTTCCCAAAACAACTGATAATGCCGTTGTACTAGCACCTCTACACTATCACCCTGTCCATCCAGTGCTTGCAGAATCATTTTTAAGGAAAGTGCTTTACATTGCATCGCCACATCCAATAACCCCCAGCCACCCTGGCCTTTTGGAAGACGTAACTGAGTACGGGAAATGCGATATAATTTTCCTGTCCATATGAAGTATCCTATTATTTGCTCAATTCTTTGGCTGTGCCGTTTTGTTGGAGGCAGCACGTGTGCTAAGTACCATATACGACTCAACGCAAAGGCATTACAAAACCACACACGTTGTATCAAGTTCAGCATCCTCGACTTTTGACCGTATAGTACACCACGTAAAGCATTAATGCATGACGTCCAATTATAGTCTCGCAGGTCTTCGTCGTCTCCACTGAAGTATATCCCAAGAATTTTTGTGCGTTTCACAGTGGGTATTCCTAACACCGTGGTATCCGGAGGATGCGGTCCAATGGGAAGACTTTCAGATTTCCTCAAATTAAACGTCATCCCCGCACATTGGGCATATTTCTGTAAACATCTTCGTAGATACGTGACATCCTGCTCGTCGGTAACCATCACCGTAAGATCATCGGCATATGCCCTAACGGCTAGTTTCTTCCCATAGACCTCCAGACCCGTTATCGTAGATTGCAGCTGTCGGAGCAAAGGATCGATGTACACAGCAAATAACAACATTGATAGGGGACAACCTTGGCGGACGGATCGGTTGACCGGTATGGCGGCAGTCAGAAACCCATTGCATTGAATCCTAGATCGCAGTGCCATATAGTGCCCGAAGGAGGTGATACAACTTGTAAGACACTTGCAATGACTCCAAACGTGCCCAAAGACCCTCGTGAACCACATTATCAAATGCTTTTTCAAGGTCCAGGTTTACCAGAGCAGCAGAGCGGGTTTCTTGGCGACAATGAAGAATACAGTCTCGCAAAGCTGCCACGGTATGGTGCATAGCCGCACCTCCGCGCACCACAGCCTGCTGCTCACTAAGCAAGGGTACTAGCCATACTTGCAGCCTACGGGCGATTATTTTTGCAAACAGCTTATAGTCACAATTGAGTAAGGTGATGGGCCGATAATCTGCGGGCCGGCTGGGCGTGGCGGTCTTTGGGAGTTGTAGAACCACCCCATCTCCTTCTTGGCAGGCGGATTAACGAGGTGACTCTCGATGCGCTGGACGGACGCAAGCACCTCGACCTTGCCGTCTGCATCTCTTGCTGCTGTCCGGTGCTCGACCGCCAGTGCCTCGAGTTGTTCGTTGGTTGCCTGCTGAAGTTCTTCGAGACGGAGGCCGATTGTGTGTGTGTGTGTGTAGGCGTCAGGATGTCGGCAAAAATTCCCTCATTTCCCTTCTGCTTATAAGAACGAAGTTTTGCTCTTGTTTATCTCGATTAGTATCCAGTAGACACAAGCATAAGCTTATTAACAATAATTCTTTAAGGGGATGCAGGGAAAATTATGTGAATGGAACACATCTGATTTTTACTTTCTCTACACGTACTATGTACATAGTGTATAGAGAAAGTATTGCACTCCACCCAAAAATTCGATACCGAGATTTCACCGGAAAAATATGTTTTGGGGTGCTCTTTATCAAAATAAAAAACAAACAAACATTTTCTGAAAAAACGTGTGTGTGTGTGTGTGTGTGTGTGTGTGTGTGTGTGTGTGTGTGAGTGTCTCCATGTGTCTATGAACACGATAACTCAAAAACGAAAAGTCGGTAAAATAACAAATTTGGTATTTAAGTTTAGTATCTTCCAGGGATGCGGCACGAACATTTTGAGAAAAATTCCCCCACCCTCAACTACCCTTTGCATGGAACTTTTTTCAAAAATGGCTCTAACGATTTTTATCAAAATATCGTATATTAAAGCTATTTACCTGACAAATAAAATGTATATCTTAAATTTTCTGGGAATAGCCTCTGAAGAGTACTTTATTCTGAATGAATTTTACGGAATTCTGAATAACTGCAAACCGTATGAGATGGGCAAAAACTTACTACACGAAAAAATGAGAGCACGTTAAATCACAAAATTTATGTAATATGCATTTTTTTCGTGGAGGTGATCGTTTTTGAGACATTCCTTGTTTTTGGTTTCTGCTTTTAGAAACTTATACTTTTCTCATACAGGAATTTGTCAACTCCTGTCCATACAAACAAAGGAACATCAGTCACATAGCAACCAGCTTTTGACTTTCACTTTAATCTATGGTACGCCCTTATTTCGCTTCTACTTACAAGGAAGCAAGTAATAAAACTATTTCTGCTAATATTTTCTCGATTAGTAGGAAGTAAATAGAAGCATAAGCGTTTTAACAATAATTTATTGCATAGAAGTAGAGAAAGTCATGAGAATGGAACACATCAGATTTTTATAATATTTATTTAGGTTACGTCAGGCTTGCATCACAACGTGGGGGTGGTGTGATCTGGAGACGGACATGTATCATACAAGAGAATTAGAGAATGCACACCGAATAACATCATATGAGAACATAAAATGTCATATTTCACTTCCAATATTTTATGAGCTACTTGACAAAACAATCCTAAAATATCCTATGTGTTACATCACGTAACTGCTTCTACTTCTTTTCTACAACTATGCTTAAAAAAATTCTATGCTATTCATTGCTAACCAGATACATTTTCAATTCAAAATTACAAAATTGTACTCCACCCAAAAGTTGGATACCACGATTTCACTACAATTATATGTTTTGAGATTCCCTGAATCAAAAAATCTGATGTGTTCCATTCACATGACTTTCTCTAGATTTCTGAAAAAAATTATTTTTAAAAAGCTTATGCTTCTATTTACTTCATGCTAATCGAGAAAAAATTAGCAGAAATAGTTCTTATTATTTGCATCCTTGTAAATCGAAGCGAAATAAGGGAGTACTATAGGTTAAAGTGATAGTCTAAAGCTGATTGCTGTGTGACTGAAGTTTCTTTGTTTGTACGGACAGGAGTTGACACATTCCTGTATGAGAACAGAATAGCTTTTTAAATCAAAAATAAGGAATATCTAAAAAACGACCAACTCCACGAAAAAATGTATATAACATAAATTTTGTGTTTTAACGTGGTCTACGATTTTAGTGTGGTAACTTTTTGTCCATCTCTTACGGTTTGGCAATTATACAAAATTCTCTAAAATTCATCCATAATAAAGTAAACTTCAGCGATTATTCTCAGAAATTTCAAGATATACATTTTATTTGTCAGGTAGGTAGCTTTAATATACGATATTTTAATCAAAATCGTTAGAGCCATTTTTAAGAAAATCAAAATGTTCGAAAAAAGTTATATGGAAAGGTTAGTGTGGGGTAGGGAGATTTTCTTGAAAATCATCGTGTCGCATCCTTGGTAGACACCAAACTTAAATACCAAGTTTGGTATTCAACGGTCTTTTCGTTTTTGAGCTATGTTGTCCACACCACACACACACACACACACACACACAAACCGACACATGGACTTTTTTGGATTCAGGGGGACACAAAACATGTATTTTCAGTGAAATTTGGGTATCGAATTTTTGGGTGAATACAATACCTTCTCTATACACTATGTGCTAAATATGTATTGGGAAAGTAAAAAGCAATTCTTATAAAAATGTCAATGTGTGTGTGTGTGTGTGTGTGTGTGTGTGTGTGTGTGTGTGTGTGTGTGTGTGTGAGTCTGAGGACAGCATAGCTCAAAGACGAAAAGATTGTTAAATACCATATTTGATATTTAAGTTTAGTATTTCCCTATAATGCGACAAAGATTTTTAGGAAAATCCATCAACCCCAGACTACCATTTACATAGAAAAATTTTGATTCTATCAAAAATAGCCCTAATGATTTTGATTAAAACAACGTATATTAAATAATTTTATATGACAAATATAATATATATCTGACTTTTTGGGAACTTCTTCATTCTGGATGACTTTTATATAACTGTAAGAGATAGACATAAACTTACTACGCAAATATTGTAGACCGCGCCAAAACATACCTTTTATATCCTTTACATTTTTTGTTGTGAAGGTGACTTATCGTTTTGATTTTAAAATACTTACATTTTTTCTCAGACAGTAAGTTCCCGTGTTTCTTTTGTTTTACTTCTGGCCAAGGTAAGAAGGGAATTTCATTGATTCTTCTACTTATAGGGAACTTAGCAATAAGAACATTCTGCTAATGTTTATCTCGATTAGCATTGTGTAGAAAGAAGAATAATCTTTAATGAGAAGTTAGTCATGTGAGTGTAAAACATCAGATTTTGGATTCAAAACGTGTATTTCCAGTCACATCTCGGTTACGTACTTTTGGGTGCCATGTAACAACTGTTTAATTTATTATAGGAAAGCAATGTAGTAAGCAGTAGACGTCAGTGGGTAGGGAGAGCCTTGTGAATGTGCCATCAAGTTTACTCTACAGTGATTTATATACATTGATTATAAGTTTTGCAGAATATAAATATCGCAAATAGAATGCAGTTGGCAGCACTGGGGGACAGAGACATTTTCACAAATCTTTCAATCAGACTAAATTCAATTGTTTGCAATCTATGTTATACGTGAGCTTTTACCGCCGATGAAAATACACAAATAAAGATTATGTCAGTCATGGATATCACTCTACTCAGGGAGTAAATTTACGACAGTCATTTCAAAATTTCCGAACTGGCACACAGAGAGCAACAGCAATTTTGGTTTTCAAAATAGCCATCTCTCATTCAATCACCAGTAAAGTAACAAAATATTGTCATGCTTTTTCTACGACTGAGCGTAATTGAGTAGTTTACGAGCTCATGTTTTCAAATCGCAAACTTGATTTTTACGGAATCCACGCGCAAAGAAGTGCAGCAAACCTAAAGTAATTTTGTTCCAACTTTACGCTCACCAAAATAATTCACGATATTAGTGTGTATACATCACTGATAAATAGACGATGCACGATATAATGTTATGTTCAACGTCAATGAGTGACCAATAATGTTTCGCAGCTCTAAGGATATCATAATTCTCACAGAACAACAATAATATTGGTTTGTCACGGCCTGCTATAACCGTAGATTAGAAAGCATTCTGTAGGTTCGTTTAGGCCAGGAAGCCACTGAACATAGAACTTGTCAAGGCATATACATGTATACATATGTTTATATACTAGGAAAAAAATCTGTGTTCCATTCACATGACTTTCTCTACATCTGTATAACAAATTATTGTTGAAAAGTTTATGGTTTTATTTATTTCACGGTAATGGACAACAAATTAGCAGAAATAGTCTTATTACTTGCTTCCTTGTAAGTAGAAGCGATATAAGAGAGTACCATAGGTTAAAATGATAGCCAAAAGCTGGTTGCTATGTAATTGAAGTCCCTTTGTTTGTATGGACACGAGTTGACAAATTCCGCTATGAGAAAAGTTAAGTTAAGCTGAAACCAAAAACAAGGAATTTATAAAAAACGATCAACCACGAAAAAAAATGATTACAGCATAAATTGTGTTTTAATATACTCTACATTATTTGTGTCGCAAGTTTTTATCCATTTCTTACGGTTTAGCAGTTGTGCAAAACTCCATAAAATTCAATCAGAATAAAGTAGTCTTCAAAGGCTATTCCCAGAAAATTCAAAGTATACATTTTATTTGTCAGGTAAATATCTTTAACGTACGATATTTTAGTCAAAATTCTTAAAGCCATTTTTTAGAAAATCAAAATTTACGAAAAATGTTTAATGTAAAGGGTAGTTTGGGGTGGGGGTATTTTTCTCAAAATCTTCGTGTCACATCCCTGGAAGGTACTAAACTTAAATACCAAGTTTGGTATTTTAACGCTAATTCGTTTTTGATTTATCGTGTTCACAGACACACGGACACACACACGGACCTTTTTCTGAACATACATTGTTGGATACAGGGGACCCTAAAACATATATTTCCGGTGAAATCTCGGTATCGAATTTTTTGGTGGAGTGCAATACCTTCTCTATATACTATGTACGTAGTACGTAAAGATAAAGTAAAAAAGAAAGAAAACGATGTAGAAAATTCTAGTACTAAAAGCACGGGTTACAAAAACAGCAGAATAGACATATCATCATACCACTTGCTTTTGCGGCCTGTACGTCACTGCCCTATACTTACTGTGTTCTGTAAAAACATATATATTTCCCTTTTTACTTTCTCCATACGCACTATGTACATAGTGTATAGAGAAAGTATTGCACTCCACCAAAAATTCGATACCGAGATTTCACCGGAAATATATGTTTTAGGGTCCCCAATATCCAAAAAAAGTATTTTCAGAAAAAAGTCAGTGTGTGTGTGTCCGTGAGTCTGTGAACATGATGACTCAAAAACGAAAAGTCGGTAAAATATCAAACTTGGTACTTAAGTTTGGTATCTTCCAGAGAGACGACACGAAGATTTTGAGAAAAATCCCCATATCCTAAACTACCCTTTACATGGAAAATTTTTCGAAAGTTTTGATTTTCTAAAAAATGGCTCAAACGATTTTGATTACAATTTCGTATATTAAACATATTTACCTGACAAATAAAATGTATATCTTGAATTTTCTGGGAATAGCCTCTGAAGACTAGTTTATTCTGAATGAATTTTACTAAATTTTGAATAACTGCTAAACCGTAAGACATGGACAAAAACTTACTACACAAAAATGTAGAGCACATTAAAACACACAATTTATGTTATATACATTTATTTCGTGGAGTTCGTCATTTTTGTGACATTTCTTATTTTTGGTTTCTGCTATGAAAAACGTATACTTTTCTCATACAGGAACTTGTCTACTCCTATCCATATAGACAAAGGAACTTCATTGACATGGCAACCAGCTTTTGACTATCACTTTAACCTACAGTTGTCCCTTATTTCGCTTCTACTTACAAAGAAGCGAGTAATTAGACTATTTCTGCTATTTTTTCTGATTAGCATAAAGTAAATAAAAGTATAAGCTTTTTAAGAATTATTTGTTGCAGGGGTATGGGGAAAGTCATGTGAATGGTACACATCAGATTTTTACTTTTTCTAGCCCCATATGTACAATGTACATAGGGATAGAGAAGTATTGCATTCCACCCAAAAATTCGATAGCGAGATTTCACAGGAAATACATGTTTTAGGACCTCCTGTATCCAAAAAAGGCATTTTGAGAAAAAGGTCCGTGTGTGTGTGTGTGTGTGTCCGTGTGTCTGTGAACACGATAACTCAAAAACGAAAAGTAGCTAAGATACCAAACTTGGTATTTAAGTTTAGTATCTTCCAGGGATGCGACACGAAGATTTTGAGAAAAATCTCCCCACCCCAAACTACCCTTTACATGGAACTTTTTTCGAAAATTTTGATTTTCTTAAAATTGGCTCTAACGATTATGATTAAAATATCATATATTAAAGATATTTATCTAATAAATAAAATATATATCTTGTATTTTCTGGGAATAGCTTCTGAAGACCTGTTTCTTCTGAATGAATTTTGCTTAATTTGACATAACTAGTAAACCGTAAGAGATAGACAAAAACTTACTTTACAAAAAATGTTGGTCTTGTTAAAATACACAAGTTATGTCATATACTTTTTTTCTCGTGGAGCTTACCGTTTTCAAGGTATTCATTGTTATTGGTTTCAGTTGTGAAGTACTTATACTTTTCTCAAACGGGAGTGTCCGTTCTTTTGTTCAACTCCTGGCCAAGAAAATAAGCAATTTATAATGACAATCGCATAACGACAGCTTTTAAAACATTTGCTATTGGTTTAGCCTAGTGTATTCCCTTATTTTCTTCCTACTTATACGGAACTAAATAATAAGAACATTGTGCTAATGAGTACCACGATTAGCAAGGTGCAGAGAGAAGAAGAATCTTATGTATGAAGTTTGTAGAGCAGCTAGAGAAAGTCATGTGAGTGTAACACATCAGATTGTTTACTTTCTCTAGCACTATGTACATAGTGTATAGAAAAGGATTTGCACTCCATCAAAAAATTGGATACCAAGGTTTCATCGGAAATATGTTTTAAGGTCCCCTATATCCAAAAAAAGTATTTTCAGAAAAAAGTCCGTGTGTGTGTGTCTTTGTGTTGGTGTGTCCGTGTGCCTGTGAACACGATTACTCAAAAACGAAAAGTCGGTAAAATACCAAACTTGGTACTTAAGTTTGGTATCTTCCAGAGTTGCGACACGAAGATTTTGAAAAAAATCCCCCTATCCTAAACTACCCTTTACATGGAATTTTTTTCGAAAGTTTTGATTTTCTAAAAAAATGGCTCAAACGATTTTGATTAAAATATCGTATATTAAAGATATTTAACTGACAAATAAAATGTATATTTTGAATTTCCTGGGAATAGCCTCTGAAGACTACTTTATTTTGGGTCAATTTTACGGAATTTTGCATAACTGGTAAAGCGTAAGAGATGAACAAAAACTTACCACATAACACATATATAGCACTTTAAAACACACAATTTATGTATGTACATTTTTTTCGTGGAGTTGATTGTTTTTGAGATATTCCTTGTTTATGGTTTCAGCTGTAAAAAACCTATTTTTCTCATACAGGACTTTGTGAACTCGTGTCCATACAAACAAAGGAACTTCAGTCACATAGCAACCAGCTTTTGACCATCACTTTAACCTATGGTACTCCCTTATTTCGCTTCTACTTACAAGGAAGCAAGTAATAAAACTATTTCTGCTAATTTTTTCTCGATTAGCAGGAAGTAAATAGAAGGTTAAGGTTTTTAACAATAATTTATTGCTGAGTTGTAGAGAAAGTCATGTGAATGGAACACATCAGATTTTTTCTTTCTGTATGGACATAAAAAGTAGGAATATAAAAAAATAGTGTTAAAATGTATAAATAAATATATTTTCATTATATGTAAACCTGATTTAATTTCAGATTTATTATCAACATAATAGTTACTACTAGTAAATATATAAAAGTAAAATATGATTATTGTTTTATGTATTCTTTATAAATGGCAACAAATTCCAAACATTTACAAATATGTTATAGAATTTACAATGCAAAAATTTACAATTATGTACTAGGGTGTAAAATCATCAGGCTTTACAGACTTTGTGTCATTGCTAAATACTAAAAAATTCATTTGACACATTCGTGCAAGTCAAAGTATACATGAGTTTGATTTGAATATAAAACACACACACTAATATACACAAAATGCAGGGCATTATAATACTTATAATTACAGTATTATTACGGTATTGTCAAACAGATTTGTCACTTAAAAATATTCATCCACGGAGTAAAATGATTTATAGCAAAGGTACCTTAAGAGAAACCTTAAAAGCCGTGAAATTCCCAACATTTTCTTTGAGATTACTGGGGAGAGCATTAAATATATTGATTGTTTCATAACATACATATTTCGCGCCCAGCAATGTGAAATAAATGACCATCTGTAACCCTTGGTGAATGCCTCAAACTTAACCTCAAATGTATTTCATCTTTCGTTGCTTTTCTTTTAATATCTGGAATCTTCGTAGAAAAAAACATTGTATGATACACGTGCGTAAAGTTTCTTTTTGATTCTCGACTGCGTCTCGTTTCCAAATGTTTCCGCTCGAAAAAAAAAAAAAAAACAGCAACATAGCTTTACGCTTTTTCATCATAAATAACTAATATGTCTCCATTTACTTTGCCTTAATCCAGAAAAACATCAGCAGATTATTACTTATTTCCTGTTAGATACAAAGAAATAAGGAAGTACATGTGGCTAAAGAGATAGCAAATGTAAAGGTTTTTATGTGTAAAGTTAATGACTTACAAATTTGTCAGTATGGAAGGGAAAAGGCGACCGTTTTCACAAAGACCATGAAAGGCTAGCAATAAGGAACGGGAACAGGAAATAGGAACAGCCACTCCCTAGGGACAGTTATAAGAATGGTGCGAATAACAAGCTCCTTGAGCTTGTTAGTAAAGTGTCATGTGATACGTAATGTCTCCCCCTCCACAATCTTTCTTTCTTTCTCACACACTATTTTAACTTTCTCTAGCCCGTATGTACAATGTATATAGAACGTATTGTATTCCACCCAACATTTCGATACCCTTATTTCATAGAAAATACAAATTTTATTTTCCCTGTATTCAAAAAACAAGCATTTTTAGAAAAACGTCCGTCTACGTGATGTGAGCACGACAACCAAACAACTAAAAATCTGACGTGTTCTATTCACATGACTTTCTCTACATTTCTGCAACAAATTATTGTTAAAAAGTTAATGCTTCTATCTACTTCAATTAGAAACAGACTTTTTATTTGCTTCCTTGTAAGTAGAAGCGAAATAAGGGAGTACCATAGGTTAAAATGATAGTCAAAAGCTGGTTGCTATGTGAATGAAGTTGCTTTGTTTGTATGAAGTTGAAAAATTCCTGTATGAGAAAAGTAGTATTTTTTTTTAAATCTGAAACCAAAAAGAAGGAATATCTCAAAAACTATCAGCTCCACGAAGAAACATTATATGATATAAAATGTGTGTTATAATGTGCTCTACATTTTTTGTGTATCTTATACGGTTTAGTAAAATTCCGTAAAAGTCATCCAGAATAAAGTAGTCTTCAGAGGATATTCCCAGAAAATTCAATATATACATATTATTTAATATACGATATTTTAATATAAACCGTTAGAGCCACTTTTAAGAAAGTCAATATTTTCGAAAAAAAATCCATGTAAAGGGCAGTTGTGGATGGGTGGATTTTATTGAAAATATTCGTGTCATATATTTGGCAGACATCAAACCTAAATACCAAGTCTGGTTTTTAAACGACTTTTCGTTTTTGATCTATGTTGCCCACAGGCACACACACGCACACACATACACACAGTCAAACAGAGTGTTTTTTGGATTCAGGGGATCTCAAAACATGCATTTCAGATGAAATCCAAGTATTGAATTTTTAGTGGAATGCAATACCTTCTCTATACACTATGTTCATAATACTTATAGAGAAAGTAAAAAGCAAAGGATGCTGATGGAAGATATACCTAAGGCTCTTGTTTTCTCAATTTTCTAATCAAATGTATAACTCTGGAGAGTTTAGACATTATATGACCTATATATGGTGCCCAGAATAACTTATTGTCAATTGCAATATCTAAGAATTTTACTTTATCATAGCTATTAGCTATAGGAGATCCTTGCAACTAAACCATATGTGTTTTGTCCTGATTAATTGCGAACCCTTTAGTTTTGAGCCATTTACCAGCTTGGATTAGTGTGTTTTCTGCTGTACATTTAAGTGTCTGAAAATCTTCACTCATATTAAAAAAGGTACTATCATCAGCATATAGGCCTGCGTTCGATCCCAAGCGACCGCGTGTGAGATTTGTGGTGTGTTTTCTCCGGTTTCCCCCGCCATCACGTTCCACCGGGGCTCCATCTTTATGTATCATCAGTGTCATCGCCTTAGATGCATTATTGTTATTTACATTAGGAAGTATGCTTGATTGACTAATTGCAAAATAATAAGTAAAAAAAGACCTTAGCTTAATATAATTGGCCACTAAGGACAAAAAAAAAAATAAATAAATAGATTTAAAAAAAAACTGCTCATATATAGCTTTTGCAGCGAATTTGAAAAAAAAAAAAAAGAAAAAAAAAGAGGCTTATTACACAATAAATGTAGATTTCGTTAAAACACCCAATTTATGTCCTATACATTTTTTCGTAGAGTTGACCATTTTTAAGATATTCCTTGCTATTGGCTTCAGTTTTATAATACTTTTCTTATACGGGAATTTATTTACTCCAACAATGCAAAGAAACGGATTTCGACAATATGGCAACGAGCTTTTAAAATGTTGAATATCGTTTTATCGTAGTGGTTTCCATTATTTTCCTTCTACTTACGAGAAAGCATTTCTGCTAATGTTCATCTCGATTAGCATGAAGTAGAGAGAACCATACGCTTTTTAACTGTAATTTGTTTCTGTGTTTCTGAGATGAAGAGAAAGTAAAGTGAATGGAACTTTAGAGGGTTGCAATTTTGAGGATACTGAACTTATAAGCCAAGTTGGTATTGAACGGACCTTTCGGTTTTGAGCTATGCTGCCCCTCCCCCAAAGACACACACACACACACACACACACACACACTCTCTCTCTCATTTTTTAGATACAGGAGAGCTAAAACGTGTATTTGCAGTGAAATCTCGATGTCAAATTATTGAGTGGAATTCAGTGCCTTGCATAATAAGTGTAGAGAAAGTAAAAAACGTAAAAAAAGTGTGATGTAGTCCATTCAAATGACTTTCTCTAGCCATTCTACAAAAGTTCCTTAGAGAAGATTATTCTTCTACCTATTCATGCTAATGTCGATAAACATTAGCAGAAACAGTCTTATTACTTAGTTTCTTATAAGTAGAAGGGAAATAAAGGAATACGCTACGCTAAGCGACGGTCAAATGTTTTAAGAGGCATCACTATGCGAAACAATTGAAATACAGTCTGTTTTGTATTCCGTACAGTAAAATAAAGAGAGATAAAATTAAAGTTAACCTCTCGCTTGAGAAAAGCTTAAGCATTTTAAAACTGAAATCAACAACAATGAATATCTCGGAAATGGTTAACTCCACAATACAAAAGTAGATATAAGACATAATTGTGTGTGTGTAGTAAGTTTTTGTCTATCTTTTACGCTTTACCAGTTATGCCAAAGTGATCCAGAATGAAGAGATCTTCAGAGGTTAGTCCCAGAAAATGCAAAATATGTGTTTCTTATGGTATGAAAATATCTTAAACATATGAAATTGTAATAAATATTTTAGAGGCATTTTTGAAAAAATCAAAATCTCCTAACATTTTTCCATGTAGAGGATAGTCGGGGTGGGGGAATTTTATTGAAAATCTTCGTGTCTCATCCTTGGGAGATATTGCACCTAAATACCTAGCTTGGTATTTAACCGACTTTTCATTTTTGAGCTATGCTGCCCAAAGACACACACACACACCCATGGGACAGCGTATCTCAAAACACGTATTTCCGGTGAAATCTCAGTATCTAATTTTTGGGTAAAATACAACACTTTCTCTGTATACCATTTACATTGTACATTCGTGCTAGAGAAAGTAAAGTTATGTAAAGAAATATAACATTTTGAAATTTTTCTTCTAGTCGCTAAACATTAATACATTTTTGTATGATGAATGCAAAGTATCCTTTCAAAAACCGGATTTTATAATATTCCAAGCCTTCATCTGATGACGAAAAATCTTGAGGACCTTTGTATTGCGGGCAGTTTCCGAAATAATACCCACATACCTTTATTGATGGCAGAAGTAAAGGATTAGCAAGCGAATCGTGGACATGATACAGTCTGGGCTGCTTCCCCCAGAGGGTCGGAGTCATTACGTTGGACCTTTTCAAATTATAATTATTTTAAATGGCTTTGCATCCAGGCAATAAAGTTTAAAGTAAAAATGTGTTTGGCTTATTAACTATTTATATGATTCTGCTGCTAAGCTTTTGTTTGGTTTACGTCATCACGTTATGGAAAGTTAATCTGGATATTGCCTGCAGTGTAGGCAACTTCTCCTACATTCTAGTAGAGCAGACTATCTACCCACGCGGGCGTAAGGATTCAATCGATGGGCATTACTCTGGTACACATTTCTTTCATCACTGCCACTGTATAATTCCTCTTTATTATGTATTTACTCTCGCATTTCGAGCTTGATAATGGAATTTACGGCTCAAGAGAATTTAACTAACTCATGGTACACTATGTGCCAAGTACAAAAATACAAAAAATGACACTTTTGGAACTTTATAGTCCTATTATTTAGAATTTCCTATTTAACCATACAGTAGTATTAATTCGGGGCACATTTTTACAGACCAGAAATAATCTTAATTCTCAGTTCGTAATAAGTAAAAGGGAAATAAGTGAATACACTAGGCTAAAGCGATTGTCAATTTTTTCTTTCTCTAGTCCGTATGTACATAGGGATAGAGAAGGTATTGTATTCAACCCAAAAATTCTATGTCGAAATTTCACCGAAAATATATTTTTGAGGTCCCCTTAGTTCGTAAAAAATCTAGAAAAAGGTCAATATGTCTGTTCATGTGTCCAGAGCACGTTAAAACTCACAATTTATCTTATTTAATTTTTTTCGTGCTGATGATCGTTTTTGAGGTTCTCCTTGTTTTTTTGATTCACCTTTCAAAAACGTATATTTTTCTCATACAGGAATTTGCTGTCCATACAAACTTAGGAACTTCAGTCACATAGCAACTAGATTTTGACTATCACTTTAACCTATGGTAATCCCTTATTTCACTTCTACTTGCAAGGAAGCAAGTAATAAGACTATTTTTGCTTATTTTTTCTCGATTAGCATGAAGTAAATAGAAGAATAAGCTATTTAAAACAATAATTTGTTGCAGAGATGTAGAGAAAGTCATGTGAATGGAACACATCAGATTTTTTTTCGTAGAGTTGGCCATTTGTGAAATATTCCTTGTTATTGCTTTAAGTTTTAAAGTGCTTAAAACCTTTCACACACGAGAAGTTGTAAACTCCAGGAACTACATGGAAACGGATTTCAAACACATGGCAACCAGCTTTTAAAAATTTTGAGTAAGTTTTAACCTGGTGTATTCCATTATTCTCCTTCTACTTACAAGAAAAAGCACTTTTGCTAATGTTCATCTCGATTAGCATGAAGGAGGCAAAAGAACAACATTTTTAATGATATGTTACAGAGATGTAGAGAAGTCATGTGAATGGAACACATCAGATTTTTATTTAAATACCGTATATTAAGATGTTTACTTTGGAATTAATATATATATCCAGAATTTCTGGGAGTAGCCTCTGAAGATCTCTTTATTCAGAATAACTTTTAAGTAACTAGTAAACTGTAAGAGATAGAAGACAAAAACTTACTAAGCAAAAATATATATCTCGTTAAAGCACACAATTTATGACATACACACCTTTTGCAGATCTTTTACAGATATTGCCTATTATTGCTTTCAGTTATAAATTTTGAGATTTTTCAACGAGAAGTCTTCGTCCGATTCTTATTTCTTTTGTTTTCTTCTTGGCCATGGAAATAGAAGCGATTTGAATGATAATTTAAAAAGAATTGACTGTTATTTTAGCCGGTATATTCCTCTTCTACCTATAAGAAACTAAATAAAAATTTCTGGTATGATGTAGACAAAAGAATAAACAAAGTCAGTTTTAAAAATACAATGCATAGCCGGGAAATCCGTGGTTCATATCCCGGATTTTGCATTGAATTTTTCAGTCTGGCTTTACTTATCCAACTCCTGCCATACATACGGTTTGATCGAAAAACAAATTAACTTAGCAGCAAAAGAATAAATTTTTTGTAAGGATAGTTTCTTTGCAGAACAAATAGAGAAGGTCATGCTTATGGAACACATCAGATTTTTACTTTTTCAACACGTACTACGTACATCCAAAAGTTCAATACCGAGATTTCACCGGAAATATATGTTTCAAGACCCCCTAAATCTAAAAAATAAAAGCATTTTTAGGAAAAAGTCTATGTGCGTGCCTGTGTGAAGGTCTGTGGGCAGCATAGCCCAGAAATCGAAAATACCGTTCAACACAAAACTTGGTATTTAAGTTTGGTATCTTCCAAAGAAGCGACACGAAGATTTTCATGAAAACCCGTCCATACCCAATTACCCTTTTCATGGAATTTTTTCGACACTTTTGATTTTTTCAAAAGGGGCTGTAAAGATTTTCATTAAAATACTTTATGTATAAGATATATCCATGACAAACGAAATGTATATCCTGAATTTTCTGGGAATAGCCTCTGAAGACCTCTTCATTCAGGATGACTTCTATATAACAGTCAAACCGTAACAGAGATATAAAAACTTACTATACAAACAATGTAGATCTCATTAAAACATTTTTTATAGAGTTAACCGTTTTCGAGATATTCTGGAGTATTAGATTCAATTTTATCCACTTAAAACTTTTCTCAAACGGGAAAGCATCTTTCCTCTCGTTTCTCGTTTGTTTGCTCCTGACAAACAAAGAGACAGGAATTTCAATTGTTTTACATAGTGATCGGATTTGAAAAATGAGACTGGCGCTTTAGCCTGTGCATTTTCTTATTTCACTTCTACTTTCAAGGAAGAAAGACAATTTCTGTTAATGTTTATCTCGATTAGCATAATGCAGATAGAAGAAAACCCTTTTTTTTACAATAATTTGTTTTGAAAAATGTTGAGGGCGCCCACATAAGTGAAGAATCAAGTTTTAAACAGACACGCAGTTATTGCGCTTGTCACCTGTTGTTTTGCAGACGACGCGCGTCGCATGTAGCAGGAAAGATTGTGGTTTGAGGGGTTGCAGAATTAGCATATGATGCGGCGCACGGCCGCGGCCGGGAAATGAAATAATGGCGTTGCGCAACAATTATCGACGTGACAGGCATTCCGTCGGTAGCTCTGTCGACAACCGCGGTCATTTTCAGGCGCCGCGACTCTGCTAGTTCGCTTTATTGAGATAGGCTACATCTGACGCTCAGTGTTGCCATACAGTGATATTATTCTTCTGTATGTATCAATAATACAATGTTGCCATTTAAATCATAAAACTATATATTTCCATGCAAGATGAACCCCATTTAAATTTCACAATTATTTATGTAACTAATTTAATTATTCAGAATGGTGGCTGGAATACCGGAATCAAAGGTATTGTATTCCATCCAAAATTCAATACCCAGATTTAACACGGAATACGTATTTTGAGGACTCCTGAATAAAAAAAATCTTATGTGTTCCATTCATATGATTTTCTCTACATCTCTGCAACAAACTATTGTTAAAAAGCTTATGCTTCTATTAACTTAATGCTAATCGAGCAAAAATTAGCAGGAATGGTCTTTTACTTGCTTCCTTGTAAGAAGAAGCGAAATAAGGGAGGACCATAGGTTAAAGTGATAGTCAAAAGCTGTGACTGCAGTTCCTTTGTTTGTATGGACAGGAGTTGACAAATTCTTGTGTGAGAAAAGTATAAGTTTTTCAAAGCTGAAACTAAAAACAAGGAATATCTTAAAAACGATCAACTCCACGAAAAAAATGTATATAACATAAATTGTGTGTTTTAATGAGCTCTACATTTTCTGCAGAGTAAGTTTTTGTACAACTCTTACGGTTTAGCAGTTATGCAAAACTCCGTAAAATTCATCCAGAATAAAGTAGTCTTCAGAGACTATTCCCAGAAAATTAAAGATTTAAATCAAAACCGTTAGGGCCATTTTTAAGAAAATTAAAGCGTAGTTTGGGTTGGGGGGATTTTCTTGAAAACCTTCGTGTCACTTGGAAGATACCAATCTTAAAACAGCAAGTTTGGTGTTTAACGGTCTTTTAGTTTTTTAGGTATGCTGTCCACAGACACACACGTACGCGCGCACACGGACCTTTTTCTGAAAATATTTTTTTTATTCAGGGGGGCCCAAAACATGGATTTTCCGTAAAATTTCGGAATCGAATGTTTGGGTGGAATGACCTTCTCTACACACTATGTACATAGTACGTGTAGAGAAAGTAAAAATAGAAAAAAATGTACTTGTGTGACTGTGCTCAGACTAGTTAAGGTATTGTATTCCACCCAAAAATTCTATACCGGGATTTCAGTCGAAATGTATGTTCTAGGGACACCTGAATCTAAAAAAAGTATTTATAGAGAAATGTCCCTGCGCGTGTGTCTGTGGACAGTATAGCAAAGGTATTGTATTCCACCCAAACATTCAATACCAAGATTTCACCCGAAGTACATGAATTGAAGACCCCTGAAGCCCAATAAGGTATTTTTAGAAACATGCCCGTATGCCATACCTAGGCAAAAGCATTTTATTCCACCCAAAATTTCTATACCGCAATTTCATACGAAATACATGTTTTGAGGACACCTAAATAAAAAAAAGTCTTATTAGAAAAATATCTGTGCGTATGTGTCTAGACAACATAGCGAAGGTTCACCCTAAAAATACGACACCGAGATTCCACCCGAAATAGATGTGTTTAGGGCCCTGAATCCAAGAGAAGCATTTAAGAAAAATATAGTGAGTATGTGTGTCATGGACAGCATAGTGAAGTAATGCATTCCACCCAAAAGTTTGATAACGAGATTTCACCCGAAATACACGTTTTTAGAACCCCCAAATCAATAAAAATGCTTTTTTAGAAAACAGCATAGCAAAGATATTGTATTGCACTCAAATCTTTGGTACCGAAGCAAAGCCGGAAATATATTTTGAGGTCCCAAAAAGTATTTTAAGGAAAAGAGAAACTATGTGCGCATATGTGTGTATGTGAAGGAGTGTCTGTGGACGCCATAGTTCAAAAACGAAAAGTCCGTTAAAATCTTTGTATGTAATATAGATAGCTACCAAGGATGTGACTCAAACGTTTACAAATTATTCTTCCCACTAGAAGGAAGATCTTTCGAAATGTTCAATTTTTAAAACATATCTCTAAAGATTTTAATTAAAATATCGTATATTAAAGATATCTACTTGGCAAATAAAATGTATAACTTGAATTTTATGGCAAAATCCTCTAAAGAGCTCTTCATTCTGGATGACTTTTGCATAACTTCTGCATAACTGGTAGGCTGTAACAAATAGAAACTTACTACATAAAATATGTAGAGCTCGTTAAAATACACAGTTAATGTCACGTAGATTTTTCTGCAGGTTACTCCTTGTTACCTGTTTCAGTTTTAAGATAATTAAACTATTCTCAACCAGGAGGTTGTCATTCATTTTCTTTTGTTTTACTACTGCTCATGCAAAGCTAACAGTCGTACATTCACATAGTTACCAGCTTTTAAGATATTTGAGTGTCATTTTAGCCTAGTATACTTCCTTATTTACTTCTACTTATACGTAAGAAGGTTATGGGCAATTTCTTCTAATGCCCATCTTAATTAGCATGACGTAGATAGATGAATACTTTTTTGGAACAATAGATCGTTACAGAGTGGGTGGAGAAAGTCATGTGAATGGCTTTTTAATGCAGATCAGTGGTCCTCAATGAGGTTACGTTTCGCTAAATATATATTGTGAAAATAAATCAAAGTGCACAATTGTAATATTTTTTACTTTCTCTACACGTACTATGTACATAGTGTATAGAAAAGATATTGTAATGCACCCAAAATTTCGATACCGAGATTTCACCGGAAATACATGTTTCTGAATTCAGAAAAAGCATTTATGGAAAAAGGTCCGTTAATGTGCGTGTACGTGTGTGTCTGTGTGTGTCTGAGGACATCATAGCTCAAAAACGAAAAGACTGTTAAATACCAAACTTGGTATTTAAGGTCAGTATCTACAAAGGGTGCGGTACGAAGATTTTCAAGAAAATCCCCCCTCTCACAAATACCCTTTACATGAAAAAAAGTTTTATTTGCTCAAAAATGGCTCTTAATGATTTTGATTAAAATATCGTATATTAAAGATATTTACCTCACAAATAAAATGTTTATCTTGCATTTTCTGGAAATAGCCTCTGGAGATTACTTTATTCTGGATAAATTTTACGCAATTTTGCAGACAAAAGCCTCCTATATAAAAAATGTACGGATGTTAAAACACACAATTTATGTTATATATATTTTTGTCGTGGAGTTGATCGTTTTTTAGATATTCCTTGTTTTTGGTTTCAGCTCTGAGAAACTTATACTTTTCTCATACAGGAATTTGTCAACTCCTGTCCATACAAAGGAATTTCAGTCGCATAACAACCAGCTTTTCACTATCATTTTAACCTATGGTACTCCCTTATTATGGCATGAAGTAAATAAAAGCATAGCTTGTTAATATCTAATGTGTTGCAGAGATATAGAGAAAGTCATGTGAATGGAACACATCAGATTTTTTTTTTAACTTGAATGAGTTAAGTATAACACCCAATTTATAGCCCTTTGTCATAATTCGTATATGTAGAGTTTTCATTTATGCAAATTGTTTCTTTTGAAAAATTTAAAAGTTTAATAGGTTAATTAAGTGAATATAAAATGGCGACTAAAGAAAATATGGGGTTAAGTTAGCTTTTACATTTTATATTAATAATACTTATTATTATTTACTTAGCTCTTAAAATGTCAACTTAAAGACATTTCTAGGCCTACACTCAACATGACTATCTCATACGTCACTCCTGAAACAAGCCTCTGATTGGTGTAGAGCGTTAGTTTGCTATCTCTATTGAGATTTGTGTTTTATATATCACGAAGTATAAATGAGATCAAAGTTATAAGTTTGGTGTTGATTGCAGCCTTTCTTGCAAGACCAGAAGCTTATCCTTGTCGAGGAGACAAACTTCACCAGTCTTTTTCTATACAAGTTTCCAAAATTATATAACCTATATTTCACTCCCGCCATGCGTGGGTTTCTTGCGACTATACACCTTGTTTCTTTGTCTACCAAATAGGTTGACGCTGAGATAGCACTGGCAATGTGTTCCATTCACATGACTTTCTCTACATCTCTACAACAAATTATTGTTAAAAGCTTATGCATCTATTTACTTCATGCTAATTGAAAAAAAAAATTAGCAGAAATAGCCTCATTACTTGCTTCCATGTAAGTAGAAGGGAAATAAGGGACTAGCATTGACTAAATTATTCGTCAAAAGCTGGTTGCTATGTGACTGAAGTTCCTTTGTTTGTATGGACAGGGCTTGACAAATTTCTGTATGAGAAAAGTATAAATACTTTAAAGCTGAGACCAATAACTAGGAATATCTCAAAAACGATTCACTTAAAATGTATATAACATAAATTGTGGGTTTTTACAAAGCAATACTACATTTTCTAAATTAATTTTTGGGTATCTGTTACAGTTTGCCAGTTATGAAAAAATCCGTAAAATTGATCCAGAATAAAGTAGTCTCAGAGGCTATTCCCAGAAAATTCAAGATATACATTTTATTTGGCATGTAAATATCTTTAATATACGATATTTTAATATAAATAGTTAGTGCCATTTTTGAGAATATCTAAATTTTCGAAAAAATTTCCATGTAAAGGGAAGTTGTGGTGGGGGATTTTCTTGAAAATCTTCTTGTCGCATCCTTGAAAGATACTGAACTTAAATACCAAGTTTGGTAGTTAACGTACTTTTCGCTTTAGAGCAATGCTTTCCACAAACACACACATACACACACACTCACACGGACCTTTTTCCAAAAATGATTTCTTTGGATTCACTGGCTCCAAAAGATGTATTTGCGGTGACATCTAGGTATCGAATTTTTGGGTGCATTACAATACCTTCTCCATACACCATGTACATAGCACGTGTAGAGAAATTAAAAAATTAGTGGATATTATCTTATTACTTGCTTCCTGGTAGAAAGTGAAATAAAGGAGTATGATAGACTAAACCGACAGTGAAATTTTTAAAAAGCTGGTTGCTATGTGACTGAACTACCTTTCTTTCTATTGCCAGGAGTTCACTTATTTTCGTGCAAGAAAGCTATATGTGTTTTAAAACCAAAAGCAAGGAATATCTCCAAAATGGTACACTCCATGAAAAGAGAATGCAAATAGCATAAATTGTGTGTGTTTTAGATGTTTACAATATTTTCTTCAGTACGTTTTTGTCTATCTCCTACGCTTTTACTGTTATGCAGAATTCTGCAAAATATGAACCCGAATATAATAATTTTAAGAGGATATTCCCGGAAAATCCAAAAATGTTCATTTTATTGAGTTCTGAATATATCAAAATCCTTAGATATTTTTCGGAAAAACATAGTGTTTAAACATTTTTCCATATAAAGGAGGGCTCTGGGTGGAAGGATTTTCTTGAAAATCATCGTGTCTCAACCTTGAAAGATAATAAATACCAAATTTGGTGTTTAACGCTCTTTTAGATTTTGAGCTATGCTACTGTCTCTCTCTTACACACACACAGACACACACACACACACACATACACACACGCGCGCGCGCGCAAACCCGGTGGACTACGAAGGAGTTTTGCGGATGTAAAACTTCTTAACATGTCTTCCTTCGAAAGGGAAGTAGAGCCGGTGGTTACGAGCCGTAGATTAAACGCACGTTAAAGAATCTCAAATGGCGGCAGCGTAGCCGAGTGGTTAAACTGCTCGCCTCCCATCAAGGTGACCCGGGTTCGAGCCCAAATGCCCGCATGTGGGATTTTTTTGTGGATGAATGGGCGTTTTCTCCGGGTCCTCCGGTTTCCCCCGCCACTCATTCCACCAACCGCTCCATCACCAACTCACCACTTGCTCACGCTCATACATGTCGACCACTCGTTCCAGGTTCTCTACTCTGTGGTTACGTGCCCTTGGCTCTCCGACAGGCTTCTGACACCTAGGGACCTGCATATCAGTCCAAAATATGGGGAGGGTAAGCCGACTATAAAAATCTGATGTGATCCATTCACATGTCTTTCTCCATATCTCTGCAACATATTATTGCTAAAAAGCTTATTCTTCTATTTACTTCATGCTAATCGAGAAAATATTAGCAGAAATAGTCTTATTACTTGCTTTCTTGTAAGTAGAAGCGAAATTAGGAAGTACCATAGGTTAAAGTGATAGTCAAAAGCTGGTTGCTATGTAACTCAAGTTCCTTTGTTTGTATAGACAGGAGTTAACATTCCCATATGAGAAAACCATGTTTTTAAAGCTGAAACCAAAAGCAAGTATTATCTAAAAAACAATCAACTCCACGAAAAAAAAATTATGTAACATAAATTGTGTTTTTTATTGTGCTCTACATTTTTTGTTTGTTAACTTTTTGTCCATCTCTTACGGTTAAGCAGTTATGCAAAGTTCCGTAAAATTCATCCACAATAAAGTAGTCTTCAGAAGCTATTCCCAGAAAATTCAAGATATACATTTTATTTGTCAGGTAAATATCTTTAATATACAATATTTTAATCGCTAGAGACATTTTTGAGAAAATCAAAATTTTTGAAAAAAGTTCCATGTAAAGAGTAGTTGGGTGTGGGCATGTTTTCTTGAAAATCTTTGTGTCGCATTCTTGTAAGATACTGAATTTAAATACCAAGTTTGGTATCTAACGGTCTTTTCGTTTTTGAGCTATGCTGTCCACAGACACCTACGGACCTTTTTCCAGAAATGGTTTTTTTTTTTTTTTTTTTTTTTTTTTTTTTTTTTTTTTTTTTTTTTGGGTTCAGGGACCCAAAACATTTATTTCCGGTGAAATCTTGGTAAGGAATTTTGGGTGCATTACAATATCTTCTCTATACGCTATACAAGTACGTGTAGAGAAAGTAAATAAGAAGCTCAAGCCCCATGAAGTCCTCCGAGCCAACTAATATGGAATGGGACACTGAAAACCTCAACAGTTATAGAGCGTGCATAAAAAAGCACACAAACGAACGCGCGTGCGGATCTCTTTCTAAAAATGGTTTTTACTTTCTCTTCACGTACTATGTACATAGCATACAAAAAAGCGAATTTAATGCATCCAACTATTCGATACCGAGGTTTCACCGGAAATATATATTTTTAGGTCTCTTGAGTCCAAAAAAGTATGTTTAGGGAAATGAAGGTGTGTATATGTCCATGTATGTGTGTGTGTGTGTGTGTGTGTGTGTAAGAGGACAACATAGCTAAATGAGACCGTTAAATGCCAAACTTTGGTATTCAGATTCAGTTCTTCTAAGGATGCGACACAAAGATTTTCAAGCAAACCGACCTCACCACAAGTTTAGTTACCCTTTACATAAAAATGTTTCCAAAATTTTGATTTTCTCAAAAATATGTATAGCGATTTTGATAAAAATATTATATTAAAGCTGTTTATATGGAAAATAAAATTTATATCTTAAATTTTCTCGGAATAGCCTCTAAAGACCTCTTTAGTCTGGATGAATTTTTCATAACTGATGAACAAAAACTTACTTTATAAAAAATGTAAGACTGGTTAAAACACACAATTTATGTTATATTCATTTTTTTCTTGGAGTTAACGTTTTTAAGATATTCATTGTTATTAGTTTCAGTTTTAAAACACTTAAACATTTTCTCATACGGGAACTTGTCACTTCTGACGACGCAAAGAAACGGATTTTTCAATCCCATAGAAACATTTTTTTTTTTTTGCAACTTAACGTCTTTTAACCTGGTTTGTCATATTGGACGATGAATAAAATTGGTGAAATGATACTCAAATGATCTCGGGGTCCATGGAGCATAAAATTACTCGGTATTAGTGTTCTCAGGATAAGGGAAAACCCCGAAAAAATTTATCCGGGTAACTCACCCTAAGCGAGATTCGAACTCACGACCTTTTGAATGTGAAGCGGACACGCTACCACCACACTACCCAGCGGGCAAACAGGTTTTAAAACATTTGACTGTCGGTTTAGCCTAATGTATCCCCTTATTACCCTTCCACTTAAAGGGAACTAAGTAATAAGAGAAGGTGACATGAGTGAAACACATTACACCTTTTATGTAGGAGACCTCAAAAAGTATCGATTTTTTGTGGGAATACCATGACATGATCCTGTAATCAGGCCGAGGTTTATTTTTAGCTGCGGTTGGCAGTAACTGTTCTGCCTCTGTGGTGCTAATGGTCCGCCAGCTACAGGTGTGTGCTCCATTAGAAGATGAGATTCCTGCTACAGGCGGACTTCTTACCTAATCTTTTTCTCCTTCCACTAAACTGCACAGACTGCCTCTGGGAGCTGACTTCTCACCCGGAGGTCACGGGTTCGATTCCCGGCTGGCGCGGGAAAATTTTCTTGAGCCAGAATATACCCCATATCCCCCACAGAGTCTGGAAGTATGTATGTGACAGTGAATATGTGTGTTTGAGGAAAATAAACTGATTTAAACCTATAGACAACGAGTAGTTTCAAGTGCAAAGCCCCCGATGTATAAATGAAAAAAAATAATAATATTACATTATATCACAGCCCTTAAGGACATAGATTTTCACCTTCTCTAGCACGTATGTACATAATAGAGAAGGTGCTGTGTTCCATCCAAAATGTCAATACCGAGATTTCACCGGAAATATACACTAATCCCCCCCTTAAAGTATTTTTACCCTCTAGCCCGCATGTACAAGGTACATCGTGGATAGAAAAGGTACTGTATTCCATCCAAAAATTCGTTAGCGAGATCATACTGGAAATACATGTTTTGATTTCCTCTTAGTCCGAAAAAAAGCATTTTAGAAAAATGTCCGTGTGTGTGTCTGTGGACAGATAGGTAGCTCAAAAACGAAACGACCGTTAAATACCAAACTTGGTATTTAGGTTTAGTATCTTCCAAGAATGCGACACGAAGATTTTCAAGAAAATCACCCACCACAATCTACCCTTTACATGTTTTTCGAAAATTGTGGTTTTCTCAAAAATGGCTCTAGCAATTTTGATTAAAATCCCGAATATTAAAACTATTTCATTCCAAATAAAATGTATAACTTCAATTTTCTGGGAATAGCCTCTGAAGACCTCTTTATTCTGAATGAATTTTGCCGCATTTTGCATAACTGATAAATCGTAAGAGATAGACAAAAACTTATTACACAAAAATGTAGATCTCGTCAAAACACAAAATTTATGTCCTTCACGTTTTTGTTGTAGAGGTAACCGTTTCCCGAGATATTGCATTTTATTGGTTTAAATTGTGAAATACTTTTCTCAGAAAGGAAGTGTCCGCTTTTCTTTTGTTCTACTCCTGGCCAAGCAAAGAAGCGATTTGCAATGACAATCGCTTAAAGATACTTTTAAAACATTTGAGTATCATTTTAGCCTAGTGCATTCCTTTGGTTCACGAAGCTTGTCAAGAAAATCTCCCCACCACAAACTACCCTTAAATGGAAACATTTTTGAAAACCTTATTTTTCTCAAAACTGACTCTAAGGATTATGATTATTTTTATATATTTTTATGACAAACGAAATGTTTATTTGAATTTTCTAGCACTATATTGTGAAGCCTTCTTCATTCTGGATAACCTTTGCATAATTCGTAAACTGCAGGAGATAGTTATAAACTTAAAGCTTCCTACACACACATCTTATGTGTTCCATTCACATGACTTTCTCTGCATTACTGTCACAAATTATTGTTAAAATGCATGCTCTTATATCTAATTTATGATAATCGAGATAAACATTAACAGAAATTGTCTTAATTATTTGCTTCCTTTTATATAAAGGAAAATAGTTGAATACACTAGGTTAAAGTGATAACGAAATCTCTTAAAAGCTCGTTGCCATGCGATTGAAAACAGTTTCCTTGCAGGGTCGGGAATTGACAATTTTCCGTGTGAGAACCGTTAAGTATTTCAAGTATAAAACACTTAACAAGGAATGTCTCAGAAGTGGACAATTCCACGAAAAAACTTATATGGCATAAATTGTGTGTTTAAACGTGTCCTCCATCTTTTGTATAGTAATGTTTGTCTATTTCTTACAGTATACAAGTTACGCATAATTCAGCAAAATTCATTCGGAATAAAGAGGTCCTTAGAGGTTATTCCCAGATAATTCAAAATATACATTTTATCTGCCATATGAATATCTTTAGTATAATGTACCTAACTTTAAGTAAAATCGTTAGAGCCATTTTTGAGATTTTTTTTTCTCGAAATTTTTTCCATGTGTAGTTTGAGGTGAGAGGGATTGTTCTCAAAAATTTCGTGTCGCATCCCTTGAAGATTTCAAACCAAAATACCAAGTTTGGTATTTTACCACCTTTTTGTTTTTGAGTTATCATGCTCACAGACAGGACCTTTTTCCAAAAATTATTTTTTTTGGATTCGGGGGTCCTAAAACATCTATTTCCGGTGAAATTTCGGTATCGAATTTTGGGTGAATGCAATACCTTCTCTATATACTACGTAGAGAAAGTAAAAACGTATGTAGATCTCAGTAAAACACACAATTCATGTTACGTATTTTGTAGACTTGTTTATTGGTTTCAGTTAAACTACTTAAAACTTTCCTCCGATGGAAAACTTTGGTTTCATCTCTTTTCTTTTGCTCCCGAGCGTGTAACAGGCAACCGGATTTCAATTGTTTGATATAGCGATGGCTTTTAAAACATTTGACTGTTGGTTTAGTCTAGCGTATTCCTTTATTTTCCTCCTTCTTACAAGGATCATGGAATAAGACCATTTGTGCTATTGTTTCTCTCGATTAGAATGAAGTAGATAATGGAACAGTATTGTGAGGAAAGTATATGGAACAGCTAGAGAAAGTCATGTGAATGGACCACATCAGATTTTTTCGCACACCTTTTCCTAACTACAGCAGCGATTGACTGTGATTTCATCGGAAATTTACATTTTCAGTTCCTCTGAATAAAAACAGCCTGATTTGTTGTATTCATATGAATTTCTATTACCTCTATACCTTTTAGTGGATGAAGTGCGATGTATTTTATGTATATGAATGAATCGCCGAAATGCATGTACGCGCATCACTTCGGAACGATTGCACCAAATTGAACAATTCTTATTTTGTTGTGTTCGTTATTGTCACGACAAGGTTTGTGGGAAAGAAAATGCTAAATAATAGTACGGGAAAGTTTTTAAAGTCTCATATGATCAGCATACAGTACCAAGGGAATGCATTTCGGGTAATAGCCGCCAGATGGCAGTGCTTCCACGGTTATTTGTTGCTAAATGGTTCGTAGTACTGCTCTATTTTTCCTCCCCTTTCAATGTTAAAGTAACGCAACAGTTTATGGAGACAATGACGCAACGCAGAAGGGAAACTCAAATACATCTGTATATATTAACTGTCCTATCCTTACTCCTATCGTTTAAAATAAAGAAGCAAAGAAGCTTTCATGGCGACGAATACCTAAAGTATACACTTATTTATTTGCCGCTAGATGGCCGTAGTACTATTCAATTTTTCTTCTTCATTCAATGCCAAGGGATTGCACGCGGTTATGGAGTCAATGACGCAAGATAAGTGAAAATTAAATATATTCCTTATATGCAAACTACCGTTCCCTTGGTCACATCCTTTAAATAAATAAGTATATTTTTGTGTCAATTCTTTAAAATGAATAAGTTATAAACTATGCACATACCAATAATCCTTATTGGAATATGAAAATGGTGGAGAAATGACGAGACCCGGATAGTGAACCATTTTAGGTTAACTTCCTATTGCAGATGTTGGTTATTTGATGTTATGTACTACAAGTAGTATTATGGGTTAAATGGATACATATAATACACAAAGCTATCATCAAATTAAAACTTATCACTTGCCCAAGCAGATATAGTTGCTCTTTAGTTATGTCATCCTTAACCTTAAAAATGGCTGTTTTAAAATAGAAGAAAATAAAGAAAGAGATGGAAAGCATTAGAAGTAAAGGCAAGAAAGAAATTCCAGAAGTATGAATGTTAATTTGTGACTTTCTCCTTAATGTAATTAATTACCTATTCCAGAATTTACCCATCAGACTATGAAAGCGCTGACATTAGTTTTATTATGCCAACGGCATCCTTGCTTACCTAAATTCTTAACTGCCTATGTCATCCTTTCCACAGTACCTTATGGGTGCGCTGACTTCGTCCTTTTCACAATACCAATTGCGTAGATCATTGCGGTTCATTGCGCTTTGCAGATGCAAAGGTATTATTAGACATTGTCAATGGAAAAATCTAGTTAATACTTCTACTGGCCTCATTTCGTTTTCACCAAATTTTTGTCGCTTCACCACGTCAAAGGAAGAATTAATATCGAAAAAGTTCCGAAATATTGGTGTAAATTATAAAAACTATGCTTGATTGAGCAAACGAGCCATTTTAGCAGCAACTAATAAGAATGTAGATGATTTTAATATCAAAATTCAGAGTGAAATTTATGGACAAATTCATCTATTTAAGCCGATCAATTGCATTACGATCTAAATGAAGTCTTCAATTATCTATCTGAAATCCTAAATTCATTGGATTTACTAGGATTCCGCCACACAATTTATAGCTCAAGGTTGACTCGATGATAATTATGCTACACAATTTGAATCAGCCAAAAGTGAGCAACAGAACAAGAGTCGTTGTTAAAAAAGTTATGAAATTTTTATTTAAGCTACTATAATCATAGGAAAGTTGAAAGGCGAGGATGTGCTTATTCCAAGAATACCACCAATTCCAACCGACTTTTCTTTTGAATTTAAACATGTTCGGTTTCCCGTGCGCCTTGCATGCGCAATGACAATAAATCCCAAGGTCAATCGTTAGAAATGCGTGAAATATAACTTGAATTGTTGTGTTTTTCGTATGGACAGTTGTACGTTGCGTGCTCGAGAGTCGGCAAACCATCGGCACTATTTGTTTTCTCTCCGGAAGGAAAATTGTACATTACAAGGCATTGCAATAAAGTATTGTAAAATTATTTAATTATAATTTTATTTCATTGCAATGTCGTGCTGTAAACGGAAGATTTTGTCTCAGTTTTTTCATTAGGTACACCAGCCGTGTGAAGTCCGGGCGGGCAGCTAGTTTGCATAAAATTTAATTTACAGCATTTAAACTGTCATTAAAACGCTCTAGGTATTCAGTTTTTACTTTTACTCACCGCAAAATGCTATTACAAAGCTTTAGGAATTTCTCAAGTATATTTTTCGTCTTTAAATTTCAATAAAGTTACGATTTATATATAAATATACCAAAAGTATTTTGTTTGGTTTTGTTCCTTATTACGATTTTCATTGTTTCACTTGGTAGTTTTATATTTTTACCGGAACTATTGACAATAGGTACAGAAAAATCAGTTTCTTTCGACACACAAACCTAGGCTTAGCATGACGCTTCACTCTAGATCTATAATCTTGTAATGGCTAGCGACAATTTGTATTAAAATGTTGCTAGTTCTGAATTTTGCGACATGAAGCCATCTATGAATAATGAAACGATTTTAACGTCATCTGCCTGCTAACTAGTGAAACAATGAGAATTGTGGTAAGAAACTAAAAAAATCTGATGTGTACCATTCAGATGACTTTCTCCATATCCCTGCAACAAATAATTCTTAAAAAGCTTATACTTCTATTTACTTTATGCTAATCAGAAAAACATCTGATGTTTTCCATTCACATGACTTTCTCTATCTCTCTGTAACAAATTATTGTTAATAAGCTTATCTTTTATTTATTTCAAGCTAATAGAGGAACATTAGCAGAAATAGTCTTATTCCTTGCTTTATTGTAAGTAGAAGCGAAATAAGGGAGTACCATAGGTTAAAGTGAAAGCCAAAAGCTGGTTGCTATGTGACTGATATTCCTTTGTTTGTTTGAGTTATCGTGTTCACAGACACACGGACACACACACACACACACACACACACAGACCTTTTTGTGAAAATGCTTTTTACTTTCTCCATACGCACTATGTACATAGTGTATAGAGAAAGTATTGCACTCCAACCAAAAATTCGATACCGAGATTTCACCGGAAATATATGTTTTAGGGTCCCCAATATCCAAAAATCTGATGTGTACCATTCACATGACTTTCTCCATATCCCTGCAACAAATTATTCTTAAAAAGCTTATACTTTTATTTACTTTATGCTAACCAGAAAAAAATAGCAGAAACAGTCTAATTACTCGCTTCCTTGTAAGTAGAAGCGAAATAAGGGACAACTGTAGGTTAAAGTGATAGTCAAAAGCTGGTTGATATGTCAAAGAAGTTCCTTTGTTTATATGGATAGGAGTTGAAAGTCCCTGTATGAGAAAAGTATACGTTTTTCATAGCAGAAACCAAAAATAAGGAATGTCACAAAAATGACGAACTCCACGAAAAAAATGTATATAACATAAATTGCGTGTTTTAAAGTGCTCTACATTTTTGTGCAGTAAGTTTTTGTCCATCTCTTACGGTTTAGCAGTCATTCAAAATTTAGTAAAATTCATCCAGAATAAATTACTCTTCAGAGGCTATTCCCAGAAAATTCAAGATATACATTTCATTTGTCAGGTAAATGTGTTTAATATCCGAAATTTTAATCAAAATGGTTAGAGCCATTTTTGAGAAAATCAAAATTTTCGAAAAAAGTTCCATGTAAAGGGTAGTTGGGGGTGGGAGGATTTTTCTCAAAATCTTCTTGTCGCATCCCTGGAAGATACTAAACTCAAATACTAAGTTTGGTATTTTACCGACTTTTCGTTTTTGAGTTATCGTGTTCACAGACACACGGACACACACACACACGCGCGCGGACCTTTTTGTGAAAATGCTTTTTTTGGATATTGGGGGCCCTAAAACATATATTTCCGGTGAAATCACGGTATCGAATTTTTGGTGGAGTGCAATACTTTCTCTATACACTATGTACATAGTGCGTATAGAGAAAGTAAAAATTGAATTACTTGCGGTATATTCCAATAAAAGTTTAAAAATCTGATGTTTTCTATTCATATGAGTTACTCTACGTGTTCTGCAAACAAACATTTTTACAAAAGATTGTTCTTCTGTCTACTCTGCTAATACAGATAAACATTAATAGAAATTGTCTTATTATTTTGCTTTCTTGTAAGTAGATGGGAAATAAGGGAGTACATTAGGCTAAGGCGATAGTGAAATCTTTTAAAAACGGTTGCTATGTGATTGTCACTGAAGTTCGGATCTGTTTAGCAGTAAAACAAAAGAGAGATGAAAAAGGATGAGGGATTCACGTTTGAGAAAATTTTAAGTTTCTTAAAAGTGAAACCAATGAAACGGTTAGCTCTTGGAAAAAAACTGTTTTAAATGACACAAGTTGTGCGTTTTAACGAAATCTGAATTTGCTGTGAAGTAAGTTTTTGTTTATCCCTTACACTGCAAACGTAATTTATAATGAGGAGGACTGCAGGGCTATTCCCCAAAAAAGTGGGTGCTAGTCTGGGTAGTGTGGTGGTAGCGTGTCTGCCTCCCAATCAACAGACCCCGAGTTCGAATCTCGTTTTTTGGCGAGTTCCCCGGGTAAGAATATTTTCGGATCTTTTGTTATCCTGAGAAGATGAATGTCGAGTAACTATAAGCTTCATGGACCCCGAGATCATTTGAGCATCATTTCATCCACTGTCCAATATGGCCACAAGTTATACGACGATAAGCTAAAAAAAAAAAGAAAACGTTGTCTGTTAACAATTTACAAGGGTCATTTTGTTTTCAACCTCCGATAAATATAAATAAAAGACAAGTACATAGGAAACAATTATTTTATTACTAAACGTTTTGTACACTTATGGTTAATTTTCAAGATAATCACCGAAAATATTGAGACATTTATCGTACCTGTGCACAAACTTTGCAATACCTGCTTCAAAAAATGTTGCCGCCAATGTTTTTAAATGAGCACTGACGTTGTTTTGAAGATCTTCGTACTTTACGACGTTTGCGGAGAGCCATTCAAAACAAACGAAGAGGAATTCTGACTTCAGGAATTGTGTTGATCCATGACAACACTCGTCCACACACTGCTGGCACAACCCATCGGCTCCTTGAAGAATTTCAATGGGTCTTTTTCGATCATCCGCCGTACAGTCCTGACGTGGCACCCAGCGACTTTCATCTTTTCCCTGAAGTGAAGCCACGCTAGGAGGGCAGCACTTTCAAAACAACGTCAATGCTCACTTGAAATCATTTGTGGCAACATTTTTTGAAGTGGGCATTGTAAAGTTTGTGCACAGGTACGATAAATATCTCAATCTTTTTGGTGATTAAGGAACTTAAGTGTACAATACTTTTAGTGATAAAATAATTGCTTTCTTTGAGCTTGTCTTTTATTTATAGCCTATCGCAGGCTGAAAAAAATGGCACTCGTATATTGACGTGTGTGCAAGAGAAAGTAGAAAATAGACTTAATAGACTTATTACGGTGAGTAAAAATGAGGAAATATTCCCTAGATATATTTAAAGGTACTTTAGGTGGAGTAACCAATGTATATTAGAAATGAAACGTTACTTACTGCGAGTGGAGCGCTCTGTGAGAATCAATTACTTTGGCGCACTTTGAACAACATTTGCATAGCCGAGTCGTTTAGAAGACATTGTTGGGTTTAGATTATAAGCTGAGGTGCTTCAGAGTAAGTTAAATATTTGCAGCTAGACAACATGCTATAGAAAATGAACACGTGGAAATATTACTAACATTCTTTACTACTTAATGGATATTCCTTACATTGTTTAAGTAACAATATTTGAAGCTGAACCTGCAGTTCAGTCAATGGAACTCCACGGCCTCCTGTTCCAACGTTTCATATTGTTGTTTAATCGTGAGGAACAGCTGAACATCGAAAGGAAAATATTATACAATTTCAGATATTAACAACGGTCATTTTACCGATCGAAAACGTTGTTCTGCATTCGAGAGGTCCTGCGTTCAAATCCCATGGGCCGGCCAATCTGGCTGGGCTTTTCGTGGTTTACCTGATTCACCAAATATATACCTGATTGGATATTGAATACCACGTCACAATCTTATATCTTCAGTCTAAAACAATAGCAAAACTAAAAATCTGATGTGTTACACTCACATGACTTTCTCTAGCCGTTCTACAAACTTCTTACATAAGATTATTCTTCTTTCTGCACCTTGTTAATCGAGGTATTCAGCACAATGTTCTTATTACTTAGTTACTTATAAGTAGGAAGAAAATAAGTGAATACACTAGGCTAAATCGATAGTCAAATGTTTTAAAAGCTGTCGTTATGCGATTGTTATTACAAATCGCTTTTATTCCTCGCCAGGAGTAGAACAAAAGGAAAACGGACACTCCCGTCTGGGAAAAGTATACTTCACAAATGAAACTAATAACAATAAATACCTCGAAAACGGTAAGCTCCACGACAAAAATGTATATGACGTAAATTGTGCATTTTAACACGGCCTACATTTTTTGTATAGTAAGTTTTTGTCTATCTCTTACGGTTTATTAGTTATGCCAAATTAAGCAAAATTCATACAGAATAAACAGGTCTTTAGAAGTTATTCCCAGAAAATTCAAGATATACATTTTATTTTTCAGGTAAATATCTTTAATATACGATATTTTAATCAAAATCGTTAGAGCCATTTTTAAGAAAATCAAAAGGGTAGTTGGGTATGGGAGGATTTTCTTGAAAATCTTCGTGTCGCATCCTTACTGGATACCAAACTTAAATACCTTGTCTATATACTATGTACATTGTATGTGTAGAGAAAGTAAATATATTTACAAGGTCTTGTATCGCTGGGAAGAGCTTTAGGTAATAATTTGGGAATGGGCGGGTAGTCTGGACTAAGAAACAATTGTGTAGAATATTACATTAAGAAGCCGGCAGGTTCGCTTGCTGTTATTGCTGTATTCTCTTAACGTAATGGAGCGTAGTGGCATCTGGCGATATTTCCACGCACCAGCCCTCACTTATTAAAATCACTTTCCAACTGCTGCCTTTCTTATTTACTCTAAAAACAGGAAACCGTTTCTTTACTTCATTACAAGTTACTAGCAAACTTTTCAACTTCAAATGTTTACATATTATTATAGAAACACCAACAAAAATTCGACATAATGTATTATTTAAATGTTTTCTTTTGATAAACAAAAGAACCACAAAGTAAAAGTTCCATGTTATTAAATGTAAATCAGGTAATTTAACAAAAGACAACTTTATAAACTTGTCTTTTTCTGCGTCTCTGTAACAAATTATTGTTAAAAATGGATTCTTCTGTTTATTTCATGCTAATCGAGATAAACATTGACAGAAATAGTCTTATTCCTTGCTTCCTTGTAAGTAGAAGTGATATAAGGGAGTGCCATAGGTTAAAGTGAAGTCAAAAGCTGGTTGCTATGCGACTGAAGTTCCTTTGTTTGTAAGGACAGCAGTTGACAAATTCCGGTATGAGAAAAGTAAGTTTTTCAAAGCTGAAACCAAACACAAGGAATATCTCACAAATGAATAACACCAAGAGAAAAATGTATATAACATAAATTGTGTGTTTTAACGTGCTCTACAGTTTTTGTCCATCTCTTACGGTTTAGCAGTCATGCAAAATTCCGAATTGATCCAGAATAAAATAGTCTTCAGAGGCTATTGGTAGAGCCATTCTTCAGAAAATCTTCGTGTCGCATCGTGTCACACCAAGTTTGGTGTTCAACGTCTTTTCATTTTTGAACTATGCCTCCCCCCCCCACACACACACGTCGCCCTCAGTGGTGTAATGGTTACCATGCTAACTTCATATAACCAAGGTCGCGGGTTCAAACCTGGCGGCGGACGATGGATTTTTTTTTCGGGCTGTCTGTAGACAGCATAGCTCAAAACGGAAAGTCTATTAAAATAAAAAAAAATTGGTATTAAGTTCAGTATCTTCTAAGGTTACGACATTAAGTTTTTTTCAAGAAAATGCCCCGAATTCCAACTACCCTTTATGTGAAACATCTTTCGAAAATAGCCTCTGAACACCTTTTTATTCTGGATGACTTTTGTATAGCTGGCAAACCGTTATTCATTTCAATCTAAAGCCATTTATGCTTTTCTCAAATAAGGAGGACATCTTTATTTTTGTTTCTCGTTTGTTAGTGTGCTGGTATTTCTCGGGGTTTTTCCTTATCCTGAGAAGACGAATTTCAAGTAACTTTAAGCTTCATGGACCCCGAGATCATTTGAGCATCATTTCACCAATTTCATTCATCGTCCGATATGACCAACCAGGTTAAAGGACGTTAAACTAAAAAAGAAAAAATGAAATTTCAATTGTTTCACACAGCCAACGGTTTTTAAAATCTGTATCCTAGTGTATTCCTTTATTTCCCTTCTTCTTACAAGGAATCAAGTAATAACACCGTTTCTGTTAATGTTTATCTCGTTCAGCATGACGCAGATAAAAGATTAACTATAGAAAGTTATATGAATGGAACACATATTTTTACTTTCTCTAGCCCGCTGTACAATCTGCATGGGTATTGTATTCCAGGCAAAAGTTCAAAACCGAGATTTCACCGCAAATATATGTTTTGGGATCACCTGAATCCAAGAGAGCAGTTTTAGAAAAAGAACCGCGCGTTTGTGTGTGTGTGTGTGTGTGTGTGTGTGTGTGTGGACAGCATAGCTCAAAAACGAAAAGACCGTTAAATAGCAAACTTGGTATTTAGGTTTAGTATCTTCCAAGGATGCGACACGAAGCTTTTGAGAAAAATCCGCTCCCCTCAATCTATTGTTTACATGGAAAAAAAATTCGAAAATTTTGATTTTCTCAAAACTGCTCTAAAGATTTTGACTTAAATACCGTATGTTAAAGACATTTATATGTTAGATAAAACGTATATATTGAATTTTCGGGGAATAGCCTCTAAAGACCTGTTTATTCTGAATGAATTTTGCTGAATTTTGCATAGCTGGTAAACCGTAAGAGTTAGACAATAATGTATTACACAAAAAATATAGATCACGTTAAAACACAACATTTCTGTCATATACGTTTTTTTCATGGAGTTGACCATTTCTGAGAAATTCCTTGTTATTTGTTTCAGATTTAAAAATACTTAAACTTCTCTCACACGGAAAGTTGTAAACTCCTGACCCTGCATAAAAACGGATTTCAACTAAATGGCAAACAGCTTTTAAAAGATTTGACTATCGTTTTAGTCTAGCGTATTCGTTTATTTTCCTTCTACTCACAAGGAAGCAAGTAATTCTGCTAATGTTTATCTTGATTATCATAAACTAGATAGAAGCATATGCTTTTTAACAATAATTTGTTACAGCGATGTAGAGAGAGTCATGTGAATGGATTCTCGCGCATGCAGTGCCGTTATTTTATGTGCACAGTTGTAGATTATGCACATTTGTATCATAAATGAGAGCAATAGCTTTACACGTCATCGCTTGTTATATCCATGTTAAAGGATATAACTATCTAATATACTATTTTACACAATTTGTCCACGAACAAGTGTTTTTTATGATAATGTAAAACTGAAGTAAATTATACATTTTACCCTCAAACACAACACATTTAGTTCGAATTGTTTTAATAAACTCTCCAATCTAAAAGCATAATTAAATAAAACACTATTTTGCACAATTTTTACCTTCTCTACACGCACTATGTACATAGTGTATAGCGAAGGTATTGCACTCCACCAAAATCGATACCGAGATTTCAACGGAAATATATGTTTTAGGGTTCCCAATATCCAAAAAAATGCATTTCCACAAAAAGGTTCGTGTGTGTGTCCGTGTGTCAGTATGTCCGTGTGTCTGTGAACACGATAACTCAAAAAACGAAAAGTCGGTAAAATACCAAACTTGGTATTTAAGTTTAGTATCTTCCAGGGATGCGACACGAAGATTTTGAGAAAAATCCCCCCACCCATAACTATCCTTTACCTGGAACTTTTTTCGAAAATTTTGATTTTCTCAAAAATTGCTCTAACGATTTTGATTAAAATTTCATATATTAAAGATATTTACCTGACAAATAAAATGTAAATCTTGAATTTTCTGAAAATAGCCTCTAAAGAGTAGCTTATTCTGGATGAATTTTACTGAATTTTGAATAACTGCTGAACCATAAGAGATGGACAAAAACTTACTACACAAAAAATATAGAACACGTTAAAACACACAATTTATGTTATATATATTTTTTTTTTCGTGGAGTTCGTCGTTTTTGAGACATTCCTTATTTTTGGTTTCTGCTATGAAAAACTTATACTTTTCGCATACAGGAACTTGTCAACTCTATCCATATAAACTAAGGAAATTCAATGACATAGCAACCACCTTTTGACTATCACTTTAACCTATGGTAGTCCCTTATTTCGCTTCTACTTACAAGGAAGCAAGAAATAAGGCTATTTCTGATAATTTTTTCTCATTAGCATAAAGTTAATAGAAGTATAAGCTTTTTAAGAATAATTTGTTGCAGGGATATACAGAAAGTCATGTGAATGGTACACATAAGATTTTTCATGAAACAATGTTTTAGTATAGAGAGAAGGTAAAACTGAAGATAGGTTTTTGCTTATTACCTACATTATTTTAATCATTTCTTTCCAATACCTCATTTAACCGCCTAAACATTGAATATACTTAAGTGTTGCAAGAACTCTGGTTCTAAACGCAATTGTTCCCACATTTCATGATAGTGATTTTACATTCTCTAACCCGTATGTACAATATACACAATGGATAGAGAACATATTGTACGAGGGCCTTTTAATCAACCTCCGATACGCTATAAATAAAAGACAAGTTCATTGAAAACAAGTATTTTATTACTAAAAGTTTCGTACACTTCTGGTTACTTTTCAACATAATCATGGAACAGATTGAGATATTTATCGTGCCTGTACACAAGCTTTGCAATACCCGCTTCAAAAAATGCTGACAATGATTTCAAATGAGCATTCACTTTGTTTTGAAGATCTTCGTATTTTACGATGTTTGCGGAGAGCCATTCAAAACAAACAAAGAGGAATGCTGACTTCAGGAGTTGTGCTGATCCATGACAACGCTCGTCCACATAACCTTTCGGCTCCTTGAACAATGTCAATGGGATATTTTCGATCATACAGTCCTGACCTGGCACCCAGCGACTTTCGCCTTTTCCCTGAGCTGAAGACGTGGCTAGGAGGGCAGCACTTTCAAACCAACGAAGATCTTCAAAATAACGCCAGTGCTCATTTGAAATCATTGGCGGCAACATTTTTTTAAGCGTGTGTTGCAAAGCTTGTGCACATGTACGATAAATGTCTCAATCTGTTCAGTGATTGTGGTGAAAAGTAACCACAAGTGTACAAAACATTTAGTAATAAAATAATCGTTTTCTATGAACTTGCCTTTTATTTATTGGCCATCAGAGACTGAAAAAAAAAATGACTCTCGTATTGCACCCAAAAATTCGATACCGAGATTTTACCGGAAATATATGTTTACCCTTTACATGGAAAAATGTTTGAGTATTTCGGCTTTCTCAAAAAAACGTTCTAGCGCTTTTGATTAAAATACCGCATAAAGCTGAAACAAAAAACAAGGAATATCTAAAAAACGATAAAGTCCACAGATAAAAATGTATATAACATAAAGTGTATGTTTTAACGTATTCTACATTTTTGTGTGGTAACATTTGGTCCATCTCTTACGGTTTAGCAGTTATGCAAAATTCCGTAAAATGCATCTAGAATAAAGTAGTCTTCAGAGGCTATTCCCAGGAAATTCAAGATATACATTTTATTTGTGATGAAAATGGCTTTATTATGTGGTATTTTGATCAAAATCATTAGAGCCATTTTTGAAAAAAATCAACTTTTACATTTCCATGTAAAGGGTAGATTGGGGTGCGGGGGATTTTCTTGAAAATCTTCTTGTCGAATCCTTAAAAGATACACAACTTAATTTCCAAGTTTGGTATTTAAGGGTCCTTTCTTTTTAGATATGCTGTCGAAACACACACACGCACAGACAGACACGCACACACGGATCTTTTTCTAAAAATACTTCTTTTGCATTCAAGGGGCCCTAAAACGTTTATTTCCGGTGAAATGTCGGTATCATATTTTTGAGTGGAATACAGTATCTTCTCTATACACTATGTACAAACTTGTTTTTTATATTCAGGGGACCTTAAAAAAAATATTTTCGGTGCTATATCGCCATTGCATTTGTGGTTGGAATTAAACACTTTCCGTACACACTATGTGCATGATACCTGTGGAGACTAGTTGCATATAACACTGAATTCGCAGGTACTGTTCTTCCTGATAGCTGTTATCATTGCCGACCTGTCACAGTTATATTGTCACCGTGACTAGGAAGTTGTGTGTGGGCCGTGTATTCTTATACAGCACGAATAAATTAAATGCTCATTATGAGGCACGTTCCCCTCTGGCGGCAGTAAACAAAAACAGTTGAGACAAACGACTGTCGGGACTTAGGGCGTCCTAATTACTCAGGTCACAAGAACTAGGATGGATGGAAGCCGCACAGGACTCATGAGCCCCAAATTTGTAACAAGGGTGTTGCCACCTGTTGACGTGTTTAGTGCTGGGAAATGTTAGAAGAGAATAACTTAACTAGTTAAAACAACAAAATATACTGCAATTAACGTTACTGGCAATTTTAGAAAATCACATAACTTTCTCTCGCTACTCCATAACCAAACTGTTCTTACACAAGAATATTCTTCAAGCTATTCAAGATAAACATTAACAGAAATAGTCTTATTACTTGCTCCCTTGTAAGTAGAAGCGAAATAAGGGAGTAAACTAGGCTAAAGTGATAACCAAATCTTTATAAAAATGGTTGCCAATTCATTGAAATCTGTTTCTTTTTTTTTTACTTTCTCTATACGTACTATGCACTTAGTGCATTGGAGTCCACCCAAAAATTCGATACCAAGATTCCACTGGAAATATATGTTTTAGGGTCCCCTGTATCCAAAAAGAAGCATTTTCAGAAAAAGGTCCATGTATCTGTGAACACAATAACTCAAAAACGAAAATTCGGTAAAATACCAAACTTAGTATTTAAGTTTAGTATCTTCCAGAGATACGACACGAAGATTTTGAGAGAAATTCCCTCACCCCAAATGTCACTCTACATGGAACAATTTTAAAACATTTTAAAATTTCAAAAATGGCTGTAACGATTTTGATTAAAATATAGTATATGTAAGATATTTACCTGACAAATAAAATGTATTTTTTTTTAATTTTCTGGGAATAGCCTCTGAAGACTACTTAATTCTGGATGAATTTTGCATCACTGCTAAACCTTAAGAGATGGACAAAAGCCTACCACACAAAAAATGTAGAGCACATTGAAACACAAAACTTATGTTATAAATATTTTTTCGTAGAGTTGATGACTTTTTGAGATATTCCTTGCTTTTGGTTTCAGCTTTGAGAAACTTACTTTTCTCAAACAGGAATTTGTCAACTACTGTCCATACAAACAAAGGAACTTCAGTCACATAGCAACCAGCTTTTGACTATCACTTTAACCTATGGTACTCCCTTATTTCACTTCTACTTACAAGGAGGCAAGTAATAAGACTATTTCTACTAATTGTTTCTCCATTAGCACGAAATAAATAGAAGCATAGGCTTTTTAACAATAATTTGATGCAGAGATGTATAGAAAGTCATGTGAATGGAACACATCAGATTTTTTTCAGGTAATCTTCCACTATGTTTAACTACAATAAGATGTGTGGAGTAAACCAGAACCAAACATTACAACTCTGCTCTAGGAAACTTTAGTTCTGTCTCTAGAGAACCGAACTTAGATTCTGGTTCACTTGTTTCTAAGTTTGCTGATGTGTGACGAAGGTCTTGTTTTTCAACTGCCTGAACTTTGTGGGTGGAAACACCCAAATGTGTTTAGCTATACGAGGCGACATTCACAACTTTTATAAAATCAGACAGTGTTTTGTTTTCAAAATTAAAAAAATGGGTTTTATTTTCTCTACGCGTACTATGTACCTAGTGTATACAGGAAGTATTGTACTGCACCCAAAAATTCACCGGAAGTACATGTTTTACGACCTCCAGAAACTGAAAAAAAAACATTTTTAGGAAAAGGTTCGTGTGTGTGACCGTGGGCAGCATAGCTCAAAAACGAAAATATCGTTAAATACCAAACTTGTTATTTAAATTTAGTGTCTTCCAAGGATGCGACACGAAGATTTTCAAGAAAATCTGCCTGCCTACCCTCAACTACCCTTTACACGAAAACATTTTTGAAAATTTTGATTTTCTCAAAAATGGGTCTAACGTTTTTTATTAAAATATCGTGTATTAAAGATATATACACGACAAATAAATTGTATATCTAGAATTTCCTGAGAATAGCCTCTGAAGGCATCTTTATTTTGAATGAATTTTGCGTAATTGGTAAACCGTAAGAGATAGACAAAAACTTACTTCACAAAAAAATTAGAGCTCATTAAAACACACAATTTATTTTATATGGGTTTTTTCGTGGAATTGGTCACTTCTGAGATATTCCTTGTTATTGTTTTCAGATTTAAAATACCTAAACTTTTCTCATATGGAAAGTTGTAAACTCCTGGCCCTGCTTAGGAACGGATTTCATCCACATGGCAACCTTATTTTAAAATATTTCACTGTTGTTTTAGCCCAGTGTATTCCCTTATTTTCCTTCCACTTACAAGGAATCAAGTAATTAAGAAAATATCTACTAAACCTTATCTCGATTATCACATGCTTTTTAACAATAATTTGTTACCGCGAACTAAAGAAAGTCATGGAAATGGAGCACATTAGATTTTTACTTTCTCTACACGTACTACGTACATAGTGTATAGAGAATGTACTGTATTGCACCCAAAAATTCGATACCGAGATTTTACCGGAATTAAATGTTTTGGGTCCCCTGAATCCAAAAAAAAGCATTTTTAGAAAAAGGTCCGTATGTGTGTGTGTGTCTGTGGACAGCATAGCTCAAAAAACGAGAAGACCGTTAAGTAACAAACTTGGTATTTAATATTGGTATCTTCCAAGGATGCGACACGAAGATTTTCAAGAAAATCCCCCCACCCCCAACTATCCTTTACACGGAACTATTTTCGAAACTTTGATTTTCTTAAAAATAGCTATAACGATTTTGATTAAAATATCGTATATTAAAGATATTTACCTGACAAATAAAATGTATGTCTTCAATTTTCTGGGAATAACCTCTGAAGACTGCTTTATTCTGGATGAATTTTACGGAATTTTGCATAACTGGTAAACCGTAAGAGATAGACAAACTTACCGCACACAAATGTAGATCCATTTATGTTATATACATTTTTTTTCTTGGGGTTGATCGCTTTTTAGACATTCTTTGTTTTTGGTTTCAGCTTGCAAAACAATTTCCTCATACAGGAATTTTGTCATTTCCTGTCCATACAAACAAAGGAACTTCAGTCACCTAGCAACCAGCTTTTAACCTAGTGTACTCCCTTATTTCGCTTCTACTTATAAGGAAGCAAGTGATAACACTATTTCTGCTAATTTTTCCTAATTAACATGAAGTAAATTCAATTATAAGCTTTTTAACCATAATTTGTTGCAGAGATGTAGAGAAAGTCATGTGAATGTAACACATCAGATTTTTTTTTATTATTCAGATTAAACCCTATTGTACATGATCCATATTAGTGTTATAGTTTTGTAATTTGAAGGCAATGTGATGTGTTCCATTCACATAACTTTCTCTACGCCTCTGTAACAAAGCATTGCTAATAAGCTTATTCTTCTATCTACAATAAAGTTATAGTCAACTCTTTTAAAAGCTGTTTGCCAAGTGATTGAAATCCGTTTTTTGCATTGCCAGAAGTTGATACATTCCTGTGTGAGAAAATTTTAAGTATTTTAAAACTGAAGTCAATTACGAGGAATATCTTGAAAATGGTCGGCTTGACGAAAAAAAATGTGTCATAAACTTGTGTGTTTTAAGGAGCTTTAGATTTTTCCTTTCTCTAGCCCCGTATGTATGATGTAGAGAAGGTACTGTATTCCACCCAAAATTAGATGTCAATATTTCACCGGAAATACATATTTAAAAAGTGTATGATCCGGGCTGTTTTGCCGTGGTCGTAGGTTAAAATGTAAACTATACGTTTCGCCGACTTCTACGGTCAGCATCTTCAGTGGCAATCACTATAGAAGGTAAGAGATAGACAAGGCCTTGTTCTGATGATAGCCTGTCATGTTTCTATAGACCCTCTGCAGATGTCTCTCAGTATCTGTGATGTTCCTGTTTTATTCAACATACCTCCGTTTGATTGCTGGTCAGAACGCGGCTATCTATTGGAAACTGATGAAAATACCTCATATGAGACAAATATTGAAGGATACCTCGCACCCAATTAAATTTTTTTATATTATAGCCAGACAAGGAAAAAAGTATTGTATTACTTATTTGCACGTAGTGTATTCTACGTGACAGTTCGATATGGACATTTTACTGGAAATACATAGTTTGAGGATTCTTCGACAAAAAAAATCTGATGTGTTCCATTCACATGGCTTTCTCTATATCTCCGCAATAAATTATTTTTATAAGCTTATGCTTTAATTACTTCCTGCTAATCGAGAAAAAAGTAACAGAAATAGTCTTATTTCTTGCTTCCTTGTAAGTAGAAGCGAAATAAGGGAGTACCATAGGTTAAAGTGATAGTCAAAATCTGGTTGCTATGTGACTAAAGTTCCTTTGTTTGTGTGGATACGAGTTCACAAAGTCCTGTATGAGAAAAATATAGGTTTTTATAGCTTAAACCAAAAACAAGGAACATCTAAAAAAACAATCAACTCATAAGTTGTGTTTTTTAATGTGCTCTACATTTTTTGTGTGGTAAGCTTTTGTCTCTCTCTTACGGTTTAGCACATTTGCAAAATTCCGTAAAATTCACTCAGAATAAAGTAGTCTTCAGACGATATTTACAGAAAATTTAAAATATACATTTTATTTGTCAGGTAAATATCTTAAATATACGTTATTTTAATCAAAATCATGAGAGCCATTGTTTAGAAAATCAAAATTTTCGAAAAAAAATTCATGTAAAGGGTAGTTTGGAGTGGGGGGACTTCTCAAAGTCCCGGAAGATACTAAAGTTAAATACCAAGTTGGTGTTTTACCGACTTTTCGTTTTTGAGTTATCGTGTTCACAGACACACGGACACACACACGGACCTTTTTCTGAAAATACTTTTTTTGGATACAGGGAATCCTAAAACATATATTTCCGATGAAATTTCGCTATCGAATTTTTTGGTGGAGTGCAATACATTCTCTATACACTATGTACATAGTGCGTATAGAGAAAGTAAAAATTTATGTGTTCAATTCACATGACTTTCCCTACATCGCTGTTACGAATTATTGTTATTACTATTATTTTATTACTATTATTAATACTATTATATTATTATTATTATTATTATTATTATTATTATTATTATTACTTTATTATTAAAATCGGTTTTTATATTTACTTCCGGCTAATCCAGATAAACATTAGCAGAAATTGTATTATTACTTGCTTCCTTGTAAATAGAAGAGAAACAAGGGAATACACAAGGCTGAAGCGATGTTTTAAAAGCCGGTCGCTAAGGTAAACATTGAAAAGAAAGATTCTCCATATGAGAAAATTTCCTTAAAACTGAAACCACTAACTCGGAATATCACGAAGACGATCAATTCTACAAAAAAGTGCGTATGACATAAATGATGTGTTTTAACGAGGTTGCATTTTTTGTAAAGTAAGCTTATGTCAGCCTCTTACGTTTTACCAGTTATACAAAAGTCATTCAGTCTTCAGAGGCTGTTCCCTGAAAATTCAAGCTATACATTTTGTTTGACCATTTCTGGCAAGGTTTAACTTGAATAGCATTACATAAATACAAGATTTCTTTTTTTTTTTTTTTTTTGTAGCTTAACGTCCTTTAACCTGATTGGTCAAATCGGAGGGTGAATGGAATTGGTGAAATGATACTCAAATGATCTCGAGCAATAATCTTTTGTAAGGAAAGTTAGTTATGAAACAGTTAGAGAAAGTCATGTGAATGTAAGTATGGGAGCACAAGTGTTAAGTGTGTTGAAGAATCTCAACATGTTTTTTTTTACTTTCTCTACACGTACTTTATTTTATAGAGAAGTTATTGTATTGCCCCAAAAATTCCATACCAAGATTTCACCGGAAATACATGTTAAAACATTGTGCGTGGATCCGGACAGCATAACTCAAAAACGAAAAGACCGTTGAATACCAAACTTGGTGTTAGAGTTTGGTATCTTCCAAGGATGCGATACAAATATTTTCAAGAAAATCCCCCCACCTGCAACTACACTTTACATGGTTTTGTTTACCGAAAATTTTGATTTTCTTAAAAATGACTAAGGATTTTGATTAAAATAAACGTATATTAAAGCTATTTCTATCACAAATAAAATATATATCTTGAATTTTCTGGTTATAGCCTCAGAAGTCATCTTTATTATGAATGATTATTCCGGACTTTTGCATAACTGGTAAACCGTAAAAAATAGACAAAAACTTACCATACAAAAAATGCAGAGCTCGTTAAAACACACAATTTATGTTATATGCATTTTTCCTGGAGTTCACTGTTTTTAAGATATTCTTTGTTATTATTTCCATACAGGAATTTATCAACTCCTGTACATACAAACAAAGGAACTTCAGTCACATAGCAACCAGCTTTTGACTATCACTTTAACCTTTGGTACTCCCTTATTTCGCTTCTATTTAGAAGGAACCAAGTAATAGGACTATATTTCTGGATTAGCATGAAGTAAATAGAAGCATAAACTTTCTAACAACAATTTGTTGCAGAGATGTAGAGAAAGTTATGTGAATGAAAACATCAGATTTTTTTTTTTTAAATTTTACCTCGATTCTGCAATAGTCCTCTACCCACACTTGTGAGGCAATATACTAAATAGTCATGAAAAATCACAAAAAATCCGATATAATTCCTAATATAATTTAAACATTCGAGAATATAAAAGGTATAATTTGCCACCAGGCGTCATTTTTAAATACCCTAAGTGACTGGAGCTAAAGCAAAGCATTAGCGTTGAATCTCTACTGGACTCCGCAAGAGAAACTTCATGATCATGATGTGTTACATTTGCATTGCTTTCTCTACTCACTCATTTTTAAAATATTCTTACAATAGCTTATTCTTCTAGTTCTTGTTAATCTAGATAAACTTTCATTATACATTTGCACATTTTGTTTTAGATATCGCATCATGTAAAGTAAAAATCTGATGTGTTCCATTCACATGACTTTCTATACATCTCTGGACAAATTATTGTTAAAAAGCTTATGCTTCTATTTACTTCATGCTAATCGACAAAAAAATTAGCAGAAATAGTCTTATTACTTGCTTCCTTGTAAGTAGAAGCGAAATAAGGGAGTAGCATAGGTTAAAGTGAAAGACAAAGGCTGGTTGCTATGTGACTGAAGTTCCTTTGTTTATATGGACAGGAGTTTTATAGTTTTTGAAGCTGAAAACAAAAACAAGGAATATCTCAAATACGATCAACTCCACGAAAAATATGTATACAACATAAATTGTGTGTTTTAATGTGCTCTACATTTTTGTGCGGTAAGGTTTTGTCCATCTCTTACAGTTTAGCAGTTATGTAAAATTGCGTAAAATTCATCCAGAATAAAGTAGTCTCCAGAGGCTATTCCCAGAAAATTCAAGATACACATTTTAATTTTCAGGTAAATATATTTAATATACGAGATTTTAATCAAAATCTTTAGTCATTTTTAAAGAAATCAAAATGTTCGAAAAAAGTTCCATGTAAAGGGTAGTTTGGGGTGTAGGAATTTTTCTCAAAATCTTCTTGTCACATCCTTAGAATATACTAAACTTAAATACCAAGCTTGGTATTTAACTGACTTTTTGAGTTATCGTGTTCACAGACACGCACACACCGGGACCTTTTGTGAAAATACTTTTTTAGGTCACAGGGGACCCTAAAACATACATTTCTGGTGAAATCTCAGTATGCAATTTTTGGGTGCATTACAATAGCTTTTCTGTACATTGTAACATTATTAATTTGGAATTTGAGACTTTCGGTCATGAATGTCCTTAATTGATATTGTTTGTTTTCCCCAAGAAGCCTTCACCAATGATACATGAAGGACAGTTATCCGGGCGTTAGACGTCAAAGCGACCCGCAGCGTTGTGTGCTGATGCTGACATCAACCGTCACATTGCTTTCTGCGCAACCACAATACCACCACCACTTACCAGCAACAACCTCTCAAAACACCCAAGTGAATCCGCACCTAACAAAACTGCTAACTTTACTACACGCCTCCTGACTAACCCAACTGCTACGATTTATCTTTTTACTTTCTCTAGCATATGTGTACAATATTCATACCTAGTAGATAGGGAAGGTATTGTATTCCACCCAAAAAATGAATGTGTTCCATTCACATGACTTTCTCTACATCTCTGTAAAAATATTATTAAAAAGCTTATGCTCTTATGTACTTCATGCTAATCGAGAAAACATTAGCAGAAATAGTCTTATTACTTGCTTCCTTGTAAGTAGAAGAGAAATAAGGGAGTAACATAGGTTAAAGTGATAGTCAAAAGTGAAGTTCCTTTGTTTGTATGTATGGACAGGTGTTGAAAAATTCCTGTATGAGAAAAGTATAAATTTTTCAAAGCTGAAACCAAAAACAAGGAATATCTTATAAACGATCAACTCCGCGAAAAAATCTATATAACATAAATTGTGTGGTAAGTCCATGACCATCTCTTACGGTTTAGCAATTATGCAAAGTTCATTCAGAATAAAGTAGCCTTCAGAGGTTAATCCCAGAAAACTCGATATATACATCTTATTTGTCAGGTAAACATATTTAGAATACGATATTTTAATCAAAATCGTTACAGCCATTTTAGAGAAAATTAAAATTTTCGAAAAAAGTTCCATGTAATGGGAGGTTCGGGGGGATTTTCTTGAAGATCTTCGCGTCGCATCCTTGGAAAATACCAAACCTAAATATCGAGTTTAGTTTTTTATGGACTTTTCGTTTTTGAGTTATGCTTCCCACAGACACTCGGCATTTTTCTAAAAAAGTGAAAATCTCGGTATGGAATTTTTGGGTCCAATACAATACCTTCACTATACATTATGTGCATAGTACGTGTAGAGAAAGTAAAAATTCAAATCAGGATTACACGGAATCCAAACGATTTTTACTTTCTCTATCCCCGTATTACATGTACATAGCAATAGACAAGGTATTGTATTCCACCCGAAAATTCGATGTCGAGAAATAACAGGAAACATATTTTGGGATCCCTTAAGCCCGAAAAGAGCATTTTTACTTTCTCTACTTACTATGTCCATAATGTATAGAGAAGGTTATGTTATGCACTCAAAAATTCAATACCGATATTTCATGTGAAATATGTGTTTTGGGGTCCCCTGAATCAAAAAAAAAAAAGCATTTTTGGAAAAAGGTCCGTGAGTGGACAGCATAGTTCAAAAACGAAAAGCCCGTTAAATATCAAACTTGGTATTAAAGTTTGGTATCTTCCAAGGTTGCGAGACGAAGATTTTCAAGAAAATCCCCCCCAAACTGCCCTTTATATGGAAAATTTTTCGAAAATATTGATTTTATAAAATATGGCTTTAACGATTTTGCATAACATGCCGTATATTAAAGATATTTACATCCAAAATAAAATGTAGTTCTGGAGACATCTCTTAACTGCTTCACCTTAAGAGATAGACAAAAACTTGCTGCGCAAAAAATATAGATCACCTCAAACCACACAATTTATGTCCTTTACGTTTTGGTTTTTGGAGGTAAGCGTTTCTAAGATATTTCTTATAATTGGTTTCAATTGTGAACTACTTATACTTTTCTCAAACAGGAAGTGACCGTTTTTCTTTTGTTTTACTCCTAGCCAAGCAAACAAGCGAATTGCAATGACAATCGCATAACGATAGCTTAAAAATTTGACTATCAGTTTAGTATAGCCCATTCCTTTAGTTGCCTTATGCTTATAAGGAACTAAGTAATAAGATGGTTTCTGTTAACGTTTATCTGGATTATCATGAAGTAGACAGAAGAATAAGCTTTTTAACAATAATTTGTTACACAGATGTAGAGAAAGTCATATGAATACAACACATAAAACTGTCTTTTAAGTACACAGTAACATTCTCTAGAGATGGCTGGATGAACTAATTCCCAATGCAAGAGAAGCCTGTACTACAGGTGTTTCAATTTAAGGGCAGGACAGACAATATTCTCTCCCCTGGGACCGCCCATATTTTCACCGACGTCTTATCGACCTCTACCAAAACTGCCTTAAATTAAAGTTCAGGACGTAGAACAGTCTCTCTTGACCTCACTTAATGAAACTTCAGCAGAGATCCATCACTGGCTCTCAGTAACTGCTTTGTTTATGAGGCGCACCTAACAGCAAATCTCTGTAATATTGCCTCTTAGTTGTGGCAATATTAACATCTCTTCCTAAAATATCTGTTATTGTATTCCACCCAAACATTCGATACCAATATTTCACCAGCAACATAAGAGGGCCCTTTTTATTTTCAACCACCGATAGGCTATAAATAAAAGACAATTTCATAGAAAACAATTATTTTATTACTAAAAGTTTTGTACATTTATGGTTACTTTTCAACATAATAACCGAAAAGATTGAGACATTTATCGTACCTGTGCACAAGCTTTGCAATACCCGTTTCAAAAATGTTGCCGCCAATGATTTCAAATGAGCATTGACGTTGTTTTGAAGATCGTTGGTTTGAAAGTGCTGCCCTCCTAGCCATATCTTCAGTTCAGGGAAAAGGTGAAAGTCGCTGGGTGCCACGGCAGGACTGTACGGCGGATGATAGAAAATGCCCCATTGAAATTGTTCAAGGAGCCGATGGGTTGTGTGGACGAGCGTTGTCATGGATCAACACAATTCCTGAAGCCAGCATTCCTCTTCGATTGTTTTGAATGGCTCTCTGCAAAGTTCGTGAAGTAGGAAGATCTTCAAAACAACGTTAATGTTCATTTGAAATCAAGAGCGACAACATCTTTTGAAGCGGATATTGCAAAGCTTGTGCACAGGTACGATAAATGTCTCAATCTTTTCGGTGATTATGTTGAAAAGCAACCATAAATGTACAACACTTTTAATAATAAAATAATTGTTCTTTATGAACTTATTTTTTGTTTATAGCCTACCGGAGTTTGAAATTAAAAAGGTCCTCGTGTAACATGACCTTTTTCGGATGCAGCCCAGCTTTAGGAACCGATATTAGTGGCTGCCGTTTCTGACGCTATGATTTATTATTTTGGGCGTGATTTCCAGTCACCAACCGTTCCAAAAAAGGATTGCGTCTCAATAAAGGTGTCAGAAATGGAAACATGCTTCACTCAGTTTATAAGGAACCCAAAAGTCGCGAATATTTACATTACCCAGTTGTTACGTTGTTCAAGTTCCTGGTTACAGTAGCACGAGCTAAGATTCAATAGTAACTCCCGAGTTGTCTTTCGTTGATTGTGGACTATAAGTTTATTAATTCTTTCCAAATCCGTAACCATTGGCCGTCCACATCGAGGTTTGCCTTTTAAGGAGAAATTCCCAGCTCGAAATCGACGATACCATTTTGGACATGTTGAATTTGTTACTGTATCTTCTATATAGACAACACACATTTTCTGCCGGCATTGTGATGTAGTTTTACGATAGCAAAACAGCTTAAAATGCGACATTCAGTAGCTAATCCGGCAGCTGACCTCTTAAATACTAAGAATGTATAGTCCACTAATATAAACCGGCGGAGGACGATGGATTTTTTTCGGGTGTAAAAAATCCTTAGTATGGCTTCCTTCGGAAGGGAAGTAAAGCCGTTGGTCCCATGTCGAAGATTTACCGCACGTAAAAGAACCTCAAACCTGATGGAGACGCCTTTGAACAAAATTAAGCGGTCTTTCACGCCCAATTTAGAAAATTTATATTTAAAATACTTACAAGTCAAATAAAATTTGTATCTTGAATTTTCTGGGAATAGTCTCTAAAGACCTCTTTATTCAGGATATTTTTTATTGAATGTTGCATAAATGGTAAACCATCAGAAATAGACTTAAACTTACTACACAAAATAATGTAGATCACGATAAAACACACATTTTATATCATATACTTTTTTCGTGGAGTTGATCGTTTTTGAGATATTCCTTGTTATTGATTTCAGCTTTAAAATACTTATACCTTTCTCATACAGGAATTTGTCAACTCCTGTCCATGCAAACAAAGCAACTTCAGTCACATAGCAACCAGCTTTTGACTATCACTTTAACCTATGGTACGCCCTTATTTCGCTTCTACTTACAAGGAAGCAAGTAATAGGACTATTTGTGCTAATTTTTACTTTCTCTAGCCCCATACGTACAATGTACATAGGGATAGAGAAGGTATTGTAATGCACCCAAAAATTCGATACCGAGATTTCACCGGAAATACATGTTTGGCGTCCCCTCAGTCCGAAAAAAGCATTTTTAAAAAAAAGGTCCATGTGTGTAAGGTGGGCCAGCATAGCTCCAAAACAAAAAGACCGTTAAATACCAAAATTTGGTGTTTAGGTTTAGTATCTTCCCAGGATGCGACACGAAGATTTTCAAAAAAATCCCCCCACCACAAACTACCTTTACATGGAACTTTTTTCGAAAATTTTGATTTTCTTAAAGATGGCTCTAACGATTTTGATTAAAATCCCGTATATTAAAGCTATTTATGTCCGAAATAAAATGTATATCTCGAATCCTTTGGAATAGCCTCTGAAGACCTCTTTATTCTGGATGAATTTTGCTGAATTTTGCTTAACTGCTAAACCGTAAGAGATAGAAAAAGACGTACTACACAACAATGTACCTCATGACTAAACACACCATTTTTGTCCTTCCGTTTTTGTTGTGGAGGTAACCGTTTTCGAGATATTCCTTGTTATTGGTTACAAATTGGTATGGTTTGTTCTACTCCTGGCCAAGCAAAGAAGTAATTTGCAATGACAATCATATAAAGATAGCTTTTAAAACATTTGACAATCACTTTAGCATAGTGCATTCCTTTATTTCGTTCTACTTATAAGGAACTAAGTAATAACATTCTGCTAACATTTATCTTGATTAGCTTTGTGTACAGAGAAGAATAATTTTTTGTAGGAGTTTTGTAGAGCAGCTAGAGAAATTCGTGTGAATGTAACACATCAGATTTTTTCACAATTAGCATAAAGTAAATAGAAGCATAAACTTTTTAACAATAATTTGTTGAAGACATGTAAATAAAGTAAGAAGAAAATGTACATTTTACATAACATATTCATTGATATGTTAAATAACATCTGCTTGTAAGTAATAATGAATACGTATAGTGTAAGAAAATAAGTCACGTGGCCTTCCCAGTGTGTGTTATTTTGTTTTTATCCCATCACAAATATTGTAATATTTACAATGGTCTATGCGTTGAAGTGGTTCTTGAGTGACGCTTTTCCTTTTGCAGAATATGCATGAGAGACGTGGAAAAGAGCAGGCTTTTACGGTGGACTGACGCAAGAGAATATATTATTTAGTACGACCAGGAATAGAGCTACACTCAGTATTGATCCCTGAGGTATGTCATTTTCTGTAATTACAACCTCCTCACCCACTTAATACCATACACCTTTTTACTTTCTCTACACGTACGAATACTATGTACCTAGTGTGTAGATAAGGTATTGCACTCCACTCAAGAATTCCATACCGAGATTTCACCGGAAATATATGTTTCAACGTCACCTATAACCAAATAAAGCCTTTTTAGAAAAAGGTCCGTGTTTCTGAGAACACGATAAATCAAAAACGAAAAGCAGGTAAAATACCAAACTTGGTATTTAAGTTTAGTATCTTCTAGGGATGCGACACGAAGATTTTGAGAAAAATCCCCCCACCCAAACTACCCTTTACATGGAACTTTTTTCGAAAATTTTGATTTTCTAAAAAAATGGCTCCAACGATTTTTATTAAAATATCGTATATTAAAGCTATGTACCTGACAAATAAAATGTATATTTTGAATTTTCTGGGAATAGCCTCTGAAGACTACTTTATTCTGGATGAATTTTTCATAACTACTAAACCGTAAGAAGAGATGGACAAAAACTTACCACACAAAAAATGTAGAACACGTTAAAATACACAGTTTATGTTATATACATTTTTTTCGTGGAGTTGATCGTTTTTTGAGATATTCCTTTTTCTTGGTTTCAGCTTTGAAAAACTTATACTTTTCTCATACAGGAATTTGTCAACTCCTGTCCATACAAACAAAGGAACATCAGTCATATAGCAACCAGCTTTTGGCTTTCACTTTAACCTATGGTACTCCCTTATTTCGCTTCTACTTACAATAAAGCAAGTAATAAGACTATTTCTGTTAATTTTTTCTCAATTAGCATGAAGTAAATAAAAGCATAAGCTTTTTAACAATGATTTATTACAGAGATATAGAGAGTCATGTGAATGGAGCACACAAGGGTTTTTTTTAACTTTTTCTAAGGCCCCGTTGTGTGTAACACAGGAGTTGGAAATGTAGAGACTGACCGAAATACTACAGCAGGGATTTCATCGTTTCCGTCAAGTTGAGACGTCCTTGTGGCTTGGCGTGAGTCAGTCGCTGTGTCGGCATGTTGCAGCAACTGGACGGTGGTTCACATCCCGGCATTCGTTTTTTCGGTCAGCCTCTAGCTTTCCAATAATAATGAGGAGGGGGTGGGGGTGATACCAAGTAGGTATATTGACGTCAGCGACGAACGTAATATCTCAAGGACGCCCACAATATAAAGTTCGTGAGTAAAGTAAAACAATGATTTGTTTTTCCGCCGCAAACGCTACCCTCAAGAGCCCTTGTCACAAACTTGGTGAACTTGAGAGTGTCGGGCTCCCAAATTAAAATTTAATAACACGCCGGCACAGCGCCACATTATACTCCCTCATTAATTATATAACATATACGCACGGGCCACTCTCTAATATCCCAACTTTCGTCTACTTTTATTCCTGATGTGTTACACTCACATGACTTTCTCTACCTACTCTACAAATAAACTTCCTACGAAAGATAATTCTTCTTTCAACACCACGCTAATCGAGATAAACATTAGCAGAATTTTATTACGTAGTTCCTTAAAAGTAGGATGGAACTAAGGGAATTCACTAGGCTAAAGTGATAGTCAAATGTTTTAAAAGCTGTCGTTATGCGATTCTCAAATCGCTTCTTTGTTTGACCAGGAGTAGAACAAAAGAAAAACACACACTTCCGTCTGAGAAAAGTATAAGTACTTCACAATTGAAACTCGTAATAACAAACAATACCTCGACAACGGTAAGCTCCACGAAAAAAAAAGGTATATGACATAACTAGTGTAATTGAACAAGATCTACATTTTTTGTGTTGTATGTTTTTGCCTATCTCTTACGGTTTCCTAGTTGTACCGAATTAAGCAAAATTCGTCCAGAATAACCACGTGTTTAGGGGCTATTCCCAGAAAATTTAAGATATACATTTTATTTGTGATAGAAATGGCTTTAATATGTGGTATTTTAATCAAAATCGTTAGAGCCACTTTTAAGATAAAACAAACATTTCGAAAATTTTTCCATATAAAGGGTAGTTAGGGTGGGGTATTTTCTTGAAAATGTTCGTATCGCATCCTTAGAAGATGCCAAACTTAAATACCAAGTTTGGTGTTTAATTCTCTTTTCGTTTTTGAGCTATGCTGTCCATAGACATGCACACACACAAACCTATTTGTGAAAATAATTTTTTTTGGATTCAGGGGGTCTAAAAAATGTATTTCCGAGAAATCTCGACATGGAATTTTGGGTGGAATACAATACTTCTCTACCCCTATGTACATTGTAATAGGAGGCTAGAAAGTAATAAAAGCATACATAAATATGGTCTTTAATACGAAGATTTGGCATAATAATTATAACGAAAGTTATCAACACAAAACTTTATTTACAAAGTTACAGCACCTTACTCTATTTCTCAACGTAAGCGTCATTGCTATCAAGGTATTTACTGTCACGTGGTACCGGTTTTTTAATACCAGTGTTGTACTTTTCTAGCGCCGAAGAATATATTCATTGTTTTGAATGCACAAAATGTTCAGCCAATCGAATTTTATACGCAAATAACGCAAGTGTATAGTGATAACGCAATGAACGAGTCTTCAGCGAGGAAATAACACATAATTTACGAGTAATCAAGGTAGAACATAACAGTGTGTACGATAAAGACCGGAGTGGAAGTTCATCAATCGTTATGGAGCAGTTGAAAGCAAATGTTGGTAAAAGAATTAAGAAACACCGGTGTTTCACTTTGGACACTATACATGACTTTTTGGATGGAAAATATATTGCAACCGGTGAAAACCTCATCTTGGCTCAGATCTTTAGCGGTGGAAAACTATGAATGTATGAATGAATAAGTGTATTTATTAACATAGCAATATCATACATAGAATTTCAACAGTCGCACGGGTCCACAGACCGTACGTGCTTTTGTAATACACATTACAAGCAATATTAAAACAACAACCACAACAAAGAATTAGAAGAGTAAATACGAAAATAAAAAGACAAAGGAAATACACAGTCAAAAGCAATATTAAACAACAATAAAATTAAGAGTGAATCCGAAAATAAAGATACAAAGATATTAAAATATAGCAAATTAAATTTACAGCACAGAGTACCCTTCATAAATGCACCCTCTTATAATAGATAATTACACTTAAAAGACGTATATACACATAATATATACAACCCTAGCACAACAGTGACCTAAGTATGATATAATATATATATATGTAGAACATTGTAGTCACTTTTGTTTAGTTGATCTTATTCCCCCCCCCCTTCTCTATTGGCAGCCTCCTCAGATCTCAGCTGTCTTGCCTTAAGTATAAATTTACCTAGCCCGTCCATGTTTTCCGTGCCTGCCAGTAGCGTCCAACATGCTTCTATCCCTACATTCGCAGTGGTAAAAAATCGCGGCAAATATTTATCCCGCCATTCCTCCGTACCCCTACATCTTGCCAAGATGTAAGTGGTGGAAAAGTATAACATCTGCATTGAAACACCGGTACCACGTGACAATAAATACCTTGATAGCAATGACGATTATGTTGAGAAATAGAGTAAGGTACTGTAACTTTGTTAATAAAGTTTTGTGTTGATAACTTTCGTTATTACTTAGTTATACCAAATCGTTCGTTACTTTCTGGATTACTCTCGCACTGAATAGAGAAAGACAGGTGATTGTAAGACATGGGATATTTTTTATTCAGAGGTTCTCGATAAAAATGTTGATGGGTAATTTTTGACTGGAATACAAAACTTGCCTTATCTACTGGTATTGGTAAAAGCGAAGGACCGAAAGAAAGCAACAAAGAAAGTGATAACATCATGAAAGAAACAAAAGGAAGTGAAGGTATGGGACAATAGAGAAGAAAAGGTTTCGAAGATTGTAGCAGGAAGGGAAAATTACGCCTTAGGCACAGGGAAATGTCTTAAACGTATCCAAGAGTATTCTTGTTCAAAAACAATACCTATATACAGACTACTCCTGGAAGTGAAAATGGGAATTTTAAAGGGAACACTTATTCTGTTTCTTTAGGAAAAATAGGTTTTCCATTCACATGACTTTCTCTATATCTATTACAAAGTATTGTTTAAAAGCTTATACTTCTATTTACTGCATGCTAATCGACAGAAAATTAGTAGAAATAGTCTTATTACTTGCTTCCTTTAAAGTAGAAGCGAAATAAGGGAGTACCATAGGTTAAAATGATAGTCAAAAACTGGTTGCTATGTGACTGAAGTTCCTTTGTTTGTATGGACAGGAGTTGACAACTTTCTGTATGAGAAACGTATGTTTTTCAAAGCTGAAACCAAAAACCAGGAATATCTCAAAAACGGCTAACTTCACGAAAAAAAGTGTATATTGAATTGTTTGTTTTAACCTGCACAACTTTTTTTGTGTGGTAAGTTTTTCTCCATCTCTTACGGTTTAGCAGTTATGCAAAGTTCCGTAAAATTCATTCAGAATAAAGTAGTCCAAAAACGAAAAGTCCATTCAATACCAAACTTGATATTTAAGGGGAGTGGAAATGTCCTATGCTACTAGTGTTAAAGTTTGACCCACAATCTCGGCAACCATTTATCATAATGAGATATCATTTTCAAGATATATTCAGTAATACCTACCTTTACTGTTGATTCATGAAAAGTAGAATAATTATGTTCATTAGAAGGAAAAATATGTTTTTTAATAAAACTCTTAAAATGTTATTAAAAATCGACGATTTTTAAATTTTTAAAAAATAACTAATCTTTGTACATTAGCATTTTTTTTGTTAAAATAAAGCTTATTTAGGTGGAAATGTGTGGTAAAATTTTTAGCCCTTACTGTCAATCAGTTTTGGGATAATGGTACATTTGTATACACAATTTTACTTCTTCAGAAAGTACTGTCACACATAGCATTAACAAAAATGTGATGCGTTACACACAGGACTTTCTCTAGCTACTCTACAAACAAACTTTTTACGAAACATAATTTAACACCGTGCTAATCGAGATAAACTTTAGCAAAAACGTTCTTATTACTTAGTTCCTTGTAAGTAGAAGGGAACTAAAATGCACTAGGCTAAAATGATAGTCAAATGCTTTAAAAGCTGTCGTTATGCGATTGTCATTGCAAATCGCTTCCTAGCTTGGCCAGGAGTAGAAAACGGACAGTTCTGTCTGAAAAAAAGTATAAGTAATTCACAATTGAAACTAATAACAAGGAATACCTCGAAAATGACAAGCCCCACGAAAAAAAAGGTATGTGACGTAACTTGTGTATTTTAATCAGCTCTACATTTTTTGTAAAGTAAGTTTTTGTCTATCACCCAAAAGAAACACGTCTTTAGAAGCTATTCCCGAAAAATCTAAATATACATTTTATTTCGGATATAAATACCTTTAATATGTGATATTTTAATCAAAATCGTTAGAGCCATTTTTGAGGAATTCAAACTTTTCGAAAGAAGTTCCATGTAAAGGGTGGTTGGTGATGGGGGGATTATCTTGAGAACCTTCGTGTCGCATCCTTGGAAGATACTAAACCTATACCAAGTTTGGTTTTTAACGGACTTTTCGTTTTTGAGCTATGCTGTTCACAGACACACAGACTGACAGACGCGCGCGCGAACCTTTTTCCAAAAATGCTTTTTTTTGGATTCAGGGGGACCCAAAACATGAATTTCCGGTGAAATCTCGGTGTCGAATTTTTTAGTACATTACAATACATTCTCTATACACTATGTACATAGTACGTACGTGTAGAGAAAGTAAAATATGTGACATAATTTTCCAAACACAGTTCACCGTATTTCGAAAGTCTCTCATGAAGGGAATACCAATGCTGCGAATAGCTAAAATTAAACTTTCGGATTAAAATAGAAAAAAAAACTCTTTTTTAATCTAATATTTACAAAGTTATTGATGTTTTACCAAGTGTGTGTCCCAGAATGTTCCATACAACTACTACATAGGATTATTTTTAACAGTAATTTAAACTATTTAAAATTAGCGTACCTCTAAGAAAGTTCTATATAAATGAGCGGGAGGGATGAAATATTCTAATGCAATTAAAACATGGAAATGGAAAAATTGTGAAAATCCTATTTCAACTGCCTATTTCAACTGTCCTTAGTTTAGCAAGAATGCGACGCGAAGATTTTCAAGAAAATCCCCTTACCCACAGCTATCCTTTACATGGAACAAATTTCGAAAATTTTGGTTTCACAAAAATGGTTTTAACGACTTTCATTGAAATCTGCGGATTTAAAATTCCCTCTGAAGACCCCCTTTATTTTTTATACATTTTTCTGAATTTTGTATGACCGGTAAACCGTAATAGATAGACAAAGACTGCACAAAAATGTAGATATCAAAGGCACACTTTTATGCAGTACACAATTTCTCGTGGAGTTGACCGTTTTCGAGATATTCCTTGTCATTGAAATTTTCTCATACAGAAGCTTAACTCCTGGCCTCGCAAAGAAACGGATTTCTATCGCATAGCAACCACATTTTAAAACATTTGACTGCCGGTTTAATCTAGTGTATTCCCTTTACTTCTCTTACTCATGAAAGACCAAATAATAAGACAAATATGTTTATCTCCATTATCATGAAGTAGATAGAAGAATAAGTTTTTACTTTCTCTATACGTACTACGTATTTAGTGTATGGAGAAAGTATTTTAATGCACCCACAAATTCCATACCGAGATTTCCCAGGCAATACATGTTTCGGGTCCCCCTAAATACAAAAAATGCATTTCTGGAAAACGGTCCGTGAGTGTGTGTGTATGTGTGTGTGTGTGTGTGTGTGTGTGTGTGTGTGGACAGCATAGCTCAAAAACGGAAAGACCATTAAATGCTAAACTTGGTATTTAAGTTTGGTATCTTGCAAGCATGCGACACGAAGATTTTCAAGAAAATGCCCATCCCCAATTACCCTTTACATGTAACTTTTTCGAAAATGTTTATTTTCTCAAAAATGGCTTGAACGATTTTGATTAAAGTATAGTACACCGAAGTTATTTACCTGACAAATAAAATGTATATCTTGAATTTTCTGAGAATAGCCTCTGAAGACTACTTTATTCTGGATTAATTTTACGGAGTTTTACATAACTGCTAAACCGTGAGAGATGGACAAACACTTATATCACAGAAAATGTAGGGTACATTAAAACACACAATTTATGTTCTATACGTTCTTTTTGGTGGAGTTGATCGTTTTTTGAGATATTCCTTGTTTTTTGTTTCAGCTTTACAAAACTTATACTTTTCTCATACAGGAATTTGTCAACTCGTGTCCATACTAACAAAGGAACTTCGATCACATAGCAACCAGCTTTTGACTATCATTTTAACCTATGGTACTCTCTTATTTCCCTTCTACTTACAAGGAAACGCGTATTAAGACTATTTCTGCTAATTTTTTCTCGATTAGCATGAAGTGAATAGAGGCATAAGCTTTTTAACAATAATTTGTCACAGAGATGTAGAGAAAGTCATGTGAATGGAACATATCATATTTTTTCCGGTGAAATCTGAGTATTGAGTTTGTGGGTTGAATACAATACTTGATGAACTATTGTTTTACAGAATTTTATAAAGTTAATTAGATTTATGAATAAGTAATAGATTAAAGGTAGCTTATTTTTGGTTATGTTTTAAAGTTGTTTAGTAGTAAAAATTTGTTGAAATGTATTATTAGATTGATTATATATTTACTTAAAAAAAAACAAACATGGTAAATAGAAAGAAAATGTGCTGGGAACTGGTACATATAGTTTGGTGGTCTTAGTGTATGTAGGATAGAATAAGTAAATATGATTTATAGCTGGATACCAGTTTCACTTATTACTGCATACCAGTATTTGCCTATTTTCATGTTAGTACAGTTTGTGATTAGTAGATTAAATAAATATATAACATATACGTAAAACGGTACAAAAAGTCTGATGTGCTCAATTTACATGACTTTCTCTACATCTCTGCAACAAATTATAATTAAAAAGCTTATGCTTCTATTTACTTCATGCTAATCGAGAAAAACTTAGCAGAAATAGTCTTATTACTTGCTTCGTTGTAAGTAGAACCGCAATAAGGTAGTACCATAGGTTAAAGTGATAGTTAAAAGCTGGTTGCTATGTGACTGAAGTTCCTTTGTTTTTATTGACAGGAATTGGCAGATTTCTGTATGAGAAAAGTACAAGTTTTTTACAGCTGAAACCAATACAAGAAATATCTCAAAAACGATAAACTCCACGAAAAAAATGTGTATAACGTAAATTGACTGTTTTAACGTACTCTACATTTTCTATTAGTAGTTATTGTCTATCTCTTACGGTGTACCAGTTATGCCAAATTCCACAAGATTCACCCAGAAGTAAGATGTCTTCAGAGGCTATTCCCAGAAAATTCAGGATGTACATTTTTATTTGTCATGTAAATATCTTTAATATACGGCGTTTTAGTCAAAATCGTTACAGAGATTTTTGAGAAAATAAAAATTTAGTGTAAAGTGTAGTTGGGGGTTGGAGGATTTTCTTAAAAGTCTTTGTGTTGCAACCTTGGAATATATTTCCGGTGAAATATTGGTATGGAATTTTTGGGTGCAATACAATACCTTCACTATACACTCCACACAGTATGTCTAGAGAAAGTAAAAAATGATAAAAGGTTTGACGTAGTGTAATACACTCGACAGCTTTATCAAAGGTTTTATCACATTCTGAGACACAGAAGTTTTGCCAACTTGATACGTATAAAATGAGCATCTCAGACAAAGCTGTTTTTCTCTTGTCCTTGAATGTTTTGCTCCGTCTGTAATTGCCAAATGTGCTCTTTAATTAAGGCGCAGCTCGCTTGATTGGAGGTGCCCTACAAACTCTCACTACAGAGCAATCTGCAGTTTGGTTCTCCTGGCTGTTCGGGACGATGAGTGCGTGATTCAGCTTTCTATTGCATCACACCTATCTATATACACAGTTCAGGTCTTACATTTTGAATAACATTTTTTTTTTTTTTTTCCGTGGCAGAGTGTTTAGACCGTTCGCCTCCCAGCTAGGTGGCTCCAGTTTCCTCCGTCACTAAGTCCAACTATTCCATCATCACCTTTTCTATAATGCATTTCATGTTATCCATTTCCTCACACTCATTCCTGGCTATGGACCAGGTTCTCCGTTTTGTGGTTTCGTGCCGTTGGCTCCCCGACAGACCTCTGACCCCTAGACATGCGCTTGTAAGTCCTAGGGGAGTGTCTCTCCTACATATGGTCCACTTCCTCACGCTCATGCCTGGCTACGGGTCAGGTTCTCCGTTCTGTGGTTTCGTACCGTCGGCTCCCCGGCAGGCTTCTGACCCCTAGACATCCGCTTGTAAGCCCTAGGGGGGCGGGGGTCAGTCATAAATACCGAGAGGGTACGCCGGCTACAATTTTGGTGTAAATTAAGAGTACTCAACATGACGCGTCTCTGAAAATTAACAACAAATTGTGAAAGATTAAAAAATAATTTCCATTCATTTAGAATAGACGTTAAATTTTAAGAAAACATTTTTTTTTAATATCTTCTCTACATAGTGCATAGGTAGAGAATACATTGCACTCCACCCAAAAATTTGATATCGAGATTACATGGAAGTATGCGTTATAGGGTTCCATTTATCCAAAAAGGCATTTTTGGATAAACAATTGTGTTTATGTGTGTGACTATGTCCGTGTGTCAGTGAATACGATAGCGCAAAATGAAAAGTCGGTATACTACCAAATTTGGTATTTAAGCTAAGCAGCCTCCAAGGATGAAACCGAAGAGGTTTACAAAAATCTGATTGGATATTGGGGACCCTAAAACATATATTTCCGGTGAAATCTCGGTATCGAATTTTTGGTGGAGTGCAATACTTTCTCTCTACACTATGTACATAGTGCGTATGGAGAAAGTAAAAAAAGCATTTTCACAAAAAGGTCCGTGTGTGTGTGTGTGTGTGTGTGTGTGTCCGTGTGTCTGTGAACACGATAACTCATAAACGAAAAGTCGGTAAAATACCAAACTTGGTATTTAAGTTTAGTATCTTCCAGGGATGCGACACGAAGATTTTGAGAAAACTACCCCCACCCACAACTACCCTTTACATGGAACTGTTTTCGAACGTTTTGATTTTCTCAAAAACGGCTCTAACGATTATGATTAAAATTTCGTATATTAAAGATATTTACCTGACAAATAAAATGTAAATCTTGAACTTTCTGGGAATAGCCTCTGAAGACTACTTTATTCTAGATGAATTTTACTGAATTTTGAATAACTGCTAAACCGTAAGAGCTAGACAAAAACTTACTACACAAAAAATGAAGAGCACATTAAAGCACACAATTTATGTTATATATATATTTTTTTTTTCGTGGAGTTCGTCGTTTTTGTGACATTCCTTATTTTTGGTTTCTGCTATGAAAAACGTATACTTTTCTCATACTGGAACTTGTCAACTCCTATCCATATAAACAATGGAACTTCATTGACATAGAAACCAGCTTTTGACTATCACTTTAACCTACGGTTGTCCCTTATTTCGCTTCTACTTACAAGGATGCGAGTAATAAGACTATTTCTGCTAATTTTTTCTGATTAGCATAAAGTAAATAGAAGTATAAGCTTTTTAAGAATTATTTGTTGCAGGGATATGGAGAAAGTCATGTGAATGGTACACATCAGATTAATGGATATTGGGGACCCTTAAACATATATTTCCGGTGAAATCTCGGTATCGAAGTTTTGGTGGAGTGCAATACTTTCTCTATACACTATGTACATATTGCGTATGGAGAAAGAAAAAAGGAGTGAAAATAATCGCTATTTATAATTCTTATGTGTGAGATGATTGCAATAACCTCAAATAAAATCAAGTTTGTTTCCGTTTCATGTATTAGTTATTAAAAACTGAAATAAAATTATTTATTGCTATTTCTATTGTTGCTATCGATATTCGTACATTAGGTGTAGGCACGGTCGGCCATGTCATAATTCAGGAGGCAGTGAAGAAAGAAAACAATTGGCAAATAAACATGGTCAATGCGTCGTTTACTATTTGAGAACTAATGTATCATAGTGATGAAATCTCCCTTCCTGTACATTATAATTATTAATTGTCTATTATCTTATCAAATACGCGTGTTTTCATGTCTTATGACGTCGCTTCGCTCCGGTCGTGAATTATCGACAAGATGAAAACACTAGTGTATTCCCTTATTTCCTTTCTACTTACTAGGAAGCAAGTAATAAGACCATTTCTGCTAATCTTGATTAGCATGAAGAATAAGCTATTACAGGAATTGTTTATTGCAGTGAAAGTCATGTGAATGTAGCACATGAGATTTAAAACATTTTGCATGTGGCTATTTAAATATATGTGGCCAATGTTGATGAAGTTTTGTGTGTATGACGGAATGTTAAGCCTGACTTAACTGTGCACAATGAAGAATTCAAATCTTGGATGTTTGATAATTGAGTGGAGTGTCCGCGTGTGCGCTAGCAGGAATATTTGGGAAGATGTTTCTGATAATGCGGCAGGAGGCAAGCGGTAATTATTGATTAAACGTTCTATTGTTTGGATGTTCCAGGAAAGTTTGATCCTGCGTCATTTTCACAAGCCTCCTTGAGTCGAGTTATATGACCCTCCTAACAGAGCCGTTATCTGGGGGCGTGTTACACGTGCCAGAGTGCGATCATCAAACATAATAATAACAACCCTTCCTCTACCACGTACAGGAAAAACCGCGGTAGTACAAAGAAATCTACAGCTTGCGTGTACAGGAAAATGTGCACGGGGCAATTAATACATTGCAGTGGAAAGAGGAAAAATAAACTTTATACATAATAGTAGCTAGCTGGATGAATGGGATGGGGGCATCGGAAAGATTAGATAAATTGGAGGGATTGGAAGGATTAGATAAATTGCATGGATTGGATGGGTGAATGGATGGATTGGATAGATTGGATGGATTGGATGGGTGAATGGATGGATTAGATAAACTGGATAGATTGGATGGGTGAATGGATGGATTGGAAGGATTAGATAAACTGGATAGATTGGATGGGTGAATGGATGGATTGGATAGATTGGATGGATTGGATGGGTGAATGGATGGATTGGATAGATTGGATGGATTGGATAGGTGAATGGGTGGATTGGAAAGATTAGATAAATTGGATGGATTGGATGGGTGAATGGATGGATTGGATAGATTGGATGGATTGGATGGGTGAATGGGTGGATTGGAAGGATTAGATAAATTGGATGGATTGGATGGATGAATGGATGGATTGGATAGACTGGATGGGTGAATGGATGGATTGGAAGGATTGGATAGAATGGATGGATTGGATGGGTGAATGGATTGGAAGGATTGGATAGATTGGAAGCGTGAAAGGATGGATTGGATGGTGAATGGATAGATTGGATGGATTGGATGGGTGAATGGATGGATTGGAAGGATTGGAGTGAAAGGATGGATTGGGTGGTGAATGGATGGATTGGATAGATTGGATGGATTGGAAGCGTGAAAGGATGGATTGGATGGGTGAATGGATGAATTGGAAGGATTGGATAGATTGGTTGGGTGAATGGATGAATTGGAAGGATTGGATAGATTGGATAGATTGGTTGGGTGAATGGAAGGATTGAATAGATTGGATAGATTGGTTGGGTGAATAGATGGATTGTAAGGATTGAATAATTTGGATAGATTGGTTGGGTGCATGGATGGATTTGAAGGATTGAATAGATTGGATGGGTGAATGGATGGATTGGATAGATTGTACGGGGTGAATGGATGGATTGGAAGGATTGGATAAATTGGATGGATTGGATGGGTGAATGGATGGATTGGAAGAATCGGGTAGATTGGATAGTTTGGATGGATTGGATGGATTGGAGGAATTGGAAGAATTGGGAAGATTGGATAGTTTGGATAGTTTGGATAGTTTGGATGGATTGGACGAGTGAATGGATAGATTGGGAGGATTGGATGGATGGATGGATGGAATAGATTTTAATGCAGGAAGCGAATATGCAGATATGAAATATAGGACGATTGGGCTAGCTACTTGACTCGTCGAATAATAGCGCGTTCTGATGAATATTTTCTGTAATTGGATGGTTGCATAAGGCTGTGTTTCACTTTCTCTACTGAGTGCACAGGTATGGAAGGCATTGCATTCCACACAAAAATTATATACCGATATTTCACTGGAAATATACGTTTCAGGATACCTGTATCAACAAAAGAAGATCCTTTACTAAAAGACTTGTGTGCGTGTGCGTGGGTATGTGAACTCGATAACTCTAAAGCGCCAAATCTGTTAAATACCAGACTTGATACTTAAGTACAGCATCTTCTAAGGATACCACGCGAAGATTTTCAAGAAAATGCTCTTAGCCCCAAACTGCTCCTTAATTGGGAAAAGTATCAACAAATTTTATTTTCCCAAAAGTGGCTGGGGAGTAACTTATGAAGTTCTCTTCGTTCTGGATGTAAACCGTATGGAATAGACAACATCCTACCACACAAAAAAATTTAAAACACACGATTTGATATACATGTACATTTTTTGTGTAGTTAACCATTTGCGAGATATTCCTTGTTCATTTTTTCAATGTTAAAATATAGTTTTCTCAAACAGAAGTTTTCATTTATTTTTCTTTTGTTTTACTCCTGGCAATGCAAAGGGAACGTAATTTAAAAGTCGCCGCATAGTAACAGCTTTTTAAAAAATTTGATTATCCCTGTAGCATTGTGTATTGTCTTTATTTACCTTCTAGATATAATGAAGTAGCAAGAGTTATATGAGTAAGAAAACATCAGATTTTTCGAAAAACTTTCCATACAAGGGCTAGTTTGACTGTGAGATTTTATTTAAAAATGTTCGTGAAAGATGTTGAAATTTGATACCTACCAAGTTTGGTATTTAACGACTTTTTGTTTTTGAGTTATGCTGTCCACAGACACAGACGCACGCACAATCCTTGTGTAAAAACGAGTTATTTTATTCAGGAGACCTTAAAACATATTTCCGATGAAATTTCGACTTCAAATTTTGGGTGGAATTCAATACCTTCTATAAAGCATATAGCTTATTGAACAATTGAATATAACAGAATACCTATATTTAAGTTGCATTATCTCTCTCTCTCTCTCATACACATACACACAAACAAAAATTCTTGGATTCAGGGAACTCAAAAAAATATATTACTTTTTCTATACGTACTATATAGTAGATAGTGTAGAGGGAAGGTATTGTATTGCACCCAAAAGTTCAATACCGAAATTTCAACGGAATCCAAAAAAAGCATTTTTAGAAAAATGTCCGTGTGTGTGTATGTGTGTGTTTCTGTGGGCAGCTTAGCTCAAAAACGAAAAGTCCATTAAAAATCAAACTTGCTATTTAAGTTTGGTATCTCAGAAGGATGCGACACGAAGATTTTCAAGAAAATCCCTCCCCAAACTACTTACATGGAACTTTTTTCGAAAATTTTGATTTTCCCAAAAATGGCTCTAACGTTTTTGATTAAAATATCGTATATTAAAGATATTTACCTAACAAATAATATGTATATCTTGAATTTTCTGGGAATAGCCTCTGAAGACTACTTTATTCTGAAGAATTTTACGGACTTTTGCACAACTGCTAAACTATCGCTTTAATGGTACTCCATTATTTCAGAGATGTAGAGAAAGTTATATGAATGGAGCACATTAGATTTTTTTTTGGTGAAATTTCGACATCGAATTTTTGGGTAGAATACAATAGCTTCTATAAAATATATAGTTTGTTCAAGAATGTGATTATAAGAGAAGATATCTTTAATTGTATTCTGTCTTCTTCTTTCGCTCTCTCTCTCTCACACATACACACACAGACACCCTCTCACACACAAAATAAAATCTTGGATTCAGGGAACTCAAAAAATATATTTTCGGTGAAATATCAACATCGAATTTTTGGGTAGAATACAACACCTTCCATAAAATATATAGTCTGTTGAAGGCTGTGATTATAACAGAAGATATCTTTAAATGTATTCTGTCTGTCTGTCTGTCTCTGTTTGTCTCTCTCTGTTTCTCTTACCCACACATAATATTCTTTTATTGAAAAAACTATATTTCCGATGAAATTTTGACACGAAGTTTTCGATGGGTATACTGTATTTCCTCTATTTACTGTACATAAATAGAAAAGCAAAAATCGTTCCCAAAAGGTATGAACTACTATGTATATATTTGAAATTCATTTTCCGCGACATGGAGGTGTGCAATTTTTGTGAGAGATTGAGCAAGAAGCGTGGGAAACAGATGTAATTGTTGGAAGTGGGCACGAGGAGCATGCGCTCCACCCTGAGAAGTATACCCTCGTTCCCGCCGCCCCCGCTGTGCACTGCCATTGGCTCAGCACGGTGACGTCACGCCCCCTCGTCGTGTGTAGTAGCAAGTTTATAAAGCACGTTGCCAGAGGGTAAGCCTCAGCAGATGAACCTCCACGTCCTGCTGCACCAGAGGATTACGTTCCACGTCGTCAGCTCTCGTACCTTGTGTCAGGTAAGTTACACATCCAAATTTGCTATGGATATTAATTATCTTGTATTATATTTGAATTAGATTGTATATATGTAAATATTTGCACCTCATTTAAAAAGCATTATTTAGTAATTGAAGAATAAGACAAATATTCATATAATATTTGGGCAAGCATGCTGAAAGCTTTTAACAGTAGTATTTTACTTTCTCTATATTTACTATCTACATAGTGTATAGAGGAGGTATTGTAACGCACCCCAAAATTCCATACCAAGATTTCCCGGAAATACATGTTTTGAGACCCCCTGAATGCAAAAAGAGCATTTTTAGAAAAATATCCGTGTGTGTGTCTGTCTGTGGGCAGCATAGCTCAAAAACGAAAGGACCGTTAAATATCAAACTTGGTATTTAAGTTTGGTATCTCCCAAGGGTATGACATGAACATTTTCAAGAAAATGCCCCAACCCCCAACTACCCTTTACATGGAACCTTTTTTTCGAAATTTTGATTAAAATATCGTATATTAAAGATATCTACATGACAAATAATATGCATATCTTGAATTTTCTGGAAATAGCCTCTGAAGACTTCTTTATTCTGGATGAATTTTACGGAATTATGCATAACTACTAAACTGTAAGAAAAGGACAAAAACTTAACGCACAAAAATGTAGAGCACATTAAAGCACACAATTTATGTCATATACATTTTTTTCGTGGAGTTTATTGTTTTTGAGATATCCCTTGTTATTGGTTTCAGCTTTGAAAAACTTATCAGATTTTTAATAAAGTATGTGCTTTTTAAACCATATTTTTGCATGCAAATGTACCTCGGGTGTTAATTTCTTCCTATTTACGATAAATTGGTATAAAAGTATACTGGATATTGAGATTTGACCAAAAATTATAACATTCTGGTGGACATTTCACATGTAAACTCAATTAAAAAACAAAACAAAAAAAATATGTATAGTATTATTTGCACTACAAATAATTTTTTTTCAGTAATTGAAGAATATGAAGATTTCAAATAAATATTTGGGCGAAAATTATGCAAAGTAGCTTTTTGGAATTGAATATTGGTGACACTTTATTCTTTATGACATTTTTGGTTCTCTTAAACCACACTTTTGCATGCCAAATATCAATTAGACGTTTATTTCTGCGTACTTATGTTAAAATCTGCACAAACATTTGCTTTCTTTCTGGAGTTCAAGATTAAAGGAAAAATTATAAAATTATTAAATTCTAAATAATTTACATATACAATTAATGAATACCACATTATGTATAATATTATTATTTGCGCTCTAATGTTTAAGTTATGTCAACATTAAAATGGTCACCATGTAGGCATTTAAATTATTTTCAAACGAGTATTCTTTTCAAGTTAAATACGTTTATGCAATACATAGCCGAGGGAACTTAGAAATGCTGTTATACTTTCACGATTTGTAAATGATTTCAGTTATAGTAACGAGAATATTAATTAACTTGTAACTATTTGAATTAGATTATCTGAAATATAGATTTGGGCTGTGTTTAGAATAATTTTTCTAAAATTGAAGAATAAGACAATTTTAATGAGATATTTAGGTGAATGTGGCAAAACGTTTTTAAGAATGATGAATTTTAATGAATGCAAAATTTATTTTTTTAAATGTGCTTTGTAAACCATATTTTTTCATGCTAAATGTATCTTGGACATTAATTTCTACGCACTTCCGATAAAATATGCATAAACATATCATCTTCAGTCTGGAGATACAGATTTGAGCAAACAGTTTAAAATGTTCTAATTCTAGATTTTTTACATATAAATGCAAGTAAGAAAAACGTAGCTCATATGGTATGATATTATTTGCAGTGTAATTTTTAAGGTAGTCACATGCTTCTGGACGCTTTTCTTGTTAATGTGCACATTCTAAAAGTATTTAGCTGAGAGAATCTAGGGATCTCGTTTTTTAGTCCACATATTACAAATGTTTCCAGAAATACAGAAATAGTAACGCCAATATTAACTTATATTATATTTGAATTAAATTGCCTATATCTAAATATTTCCACTACATAACAATAGTTTTTCAGCAACTCAAGAATAAGGCCACTTTCATGAAATATTTGGGAAATCATGGCGAAAATTCTGAACAATAAATATTTGGTGTTGATTATTAAAAATGTAGTTCTATTTTTTTAAATAAATTCTTTTCTTAACGCCATTGAAAAACATATTGTCCTTTTATGGAAACTGCCAGCTATCAAATTATCAAATCATATATTTTACTTTCTCTATACGTACTTTGTACATAGTGTATAGAGAAGGTATTGTATTGCACCCAAAAAATCCATACCGAAATTTCACCAGAAATACAAGTTTAGGGTCCCCCAGAATCCAAAGGAAAAGGTCGGTGTGTGTGTGTGTGTGTGTGGACATCATAGCTAAAAACCGAAAATATCGTTACTTAACTTAGCATTTAAGTTTGGTATCTTCCAAAGATGCGACACAAGGATTTTCAAGAAAATTCCCCCATTTTGATTTTCTCAACAATGGCTTTAACGATTTTGGTTAAATATGTATATTAAAGATATTTACACGACAAATAAAATGTATATCTTGAATTTTCTGGCAAAGCCTTTGAAGAGTACTTTATTTTGGATGAATTTTACGGAATTTTTATAACTGCTAAACCATAATAGATAGACAAACGTATCCGAAAAAAAATATAGATCACGATAAAAATACACAATATATGTGATAAACAGTTTTTTTTTTTTTTTGTGGCGTTGATCGTTTTTGAGATATTCCTTGTTAGTGGTTTCAGCTTTGAAAAACATACTTTTCTCATACAGATATTTGTCAACTCCTATCCATAGAAAGAAAGGAGCTTTTGACTGTCACTTTAACCTATGCTACTCCCTTATTTCCATTCTACTTATAAGGAAGCAAGTAATAAGACTGTTTCTGCTAATTCTTTGTCGATTATCATGAAGTATGTAGAGAAAGTCATGTGAATGGAACACATCAGATTTTTAGCTAATGTCAATATTAAAATGCTTTTATGTGCTAATTATGTTAGGACACCTTTCTTGTTAATGTACATATTCTAAGGTATTATGCTGAGGGAATTAACACATGTTTCCCAGAATATTAATGACATAAATAAATCAATTATATTTGAAGTAGATTATCTATATGTAAACCTTTGGATTACGTATAAAATAACTTTTCAGTAATAGAATAATAAAACGTTGGAATAAAATATTTGCACAACCATGTTGAAAATTATCATTTTTCTTTCTTAAATTGCGTATTAATGAACTGTACAACTCCTTTTTATTAAATATATGCTTTTTAAACCATATTTTTATATGCCAAATGCCTCTAAAATGTTAAATTCTTCCAACGTACGATAAATTAGCGTAAACATATGGCCACCTTACTAGAGAGTAAGATTAGAGAAAAAAGTATTAAACTATCAAATTCTAGATGCTTTACATGTAGATAAAATTAACAAAAAAGAAATAATGTAAAATATTATTTGCACTGTGTATAAAAATTATTTTTCAGTAATTGAAGAATACGACTATTTGAATGAAATATTTGAGCAAGCTTGGCAAAAATTATCAACAGTGGTTTTTAAGAATTGAATATTGAATGCACATTTTATTTCTTTTTAAAAAAATATATTGTTTTCATAAACCATATTGTGTACGCCAAATGCCCCTGGGGTGTTAGTTTCGCCTTACTTACGATAAAATCTACTTAAATATATTGGCTTTTCTGCAGACTGAGAATAGAGCAAAAATTAGCAAATTTTAGATCGTTACATATAAATACAAGTAACAAAAACGGGAATAATCTGATGTCATATTATTTCCACTTTCTCTAAACGTACTATGTGCATAGTGTATGGAGGAAGTAGGGTATACCACCCGAAAATTAGATATAGAGATGTTATCGAAAATACATGTTTTGAGGTCCCCTGAGTACAATAATTTTTAGAAAAAGGACCGTGTCTGTGGAAAGCATGGCTCAAAAACTGAAAGACTGTTGAATACCAAACTTGCGACATGGAGATTTCAAGAAAATTCCGCCCAACCCCAAACTACCCTTTACTTGAAAAAATGTTTGAAAGCTTCGTTTATCTCAAAAATAGTTCTAATGATTTCAATTAAAATACCAACTCTTAAAGCTATTTCTGTGAAAAGCTTCTAAAGACCAGTTTATCCTGGATGAATTTTGCATAACTGGTAAACTGTAAAATATACACAAAAGGTAACGACACAAAAAATGTAGATATCCTTAAAGGCACAATTTATGGGTATACATTTTTGTTGTAGAGTTGATCATTTCCGAGATATTCCTGTTATTGGTTTCAATTTCAAACTATGCATCTTTTCAAACGGGATCATTTTGGTTTCACCTCTCTTTTGAGCAAATGCAAAGCGAACCGAACTTGAATGGTTCACCTATCGATCGGCTTTTAAAATATTTGACTATCGCTTTAACTTGGTGTATTCCCTTGTTTTGCTTCTGCTTATAAGGATCTAAGTGGCAAGGCCATATACTTTCAAGTTTATATCGTCTGGCATGATGCAGATAGCAGAGTAGTTTATTTGCAGAAATTCACGTGAATGCAACACATTGCACCAAAAAATTCGATACCGAGATTTCACCGGAAATACATGTTTTGGGTCCCCCTGAATCCAAAAAACCCATTGGCACAAAAAGGTCCGTATGTGTTTCTGTGGACAATATAGCTCAAAAAACGAAAAGACCGTTGAATGCCAAACTTTGTATTTAAGTTTGGTTTCTTTCAAGGATGCGACGCGAATATTTTCAAGTAAATCCCCCCACCACAAACTACCCTTTACATGGAACTTTTTTCGAAAAATTTAATTTTTTCAAAAATGGCGCTAACGATTTTGATAAAAATATCGTATATTAAAGATGTTTACCTGACAAATAATATGCATATCTTGAATTTTCTGGGAATAGCCTCTGAAGACTACTTTATTCTGGGTTAATTTAACGGAATTTTAAATAACTGCTAAACCGTGTGAGATTCACAAAACGTACCACACAAAAGCTGTAGAGCACATTAAAACACACCATTTATGTTATATACATTTTCTTCGTGGAGTTGATCGTTTTTGAGATATTACTTTTTATTTTTTTCAGCTTTGAAAAACTTATACTTTTCCAATACAGGAATTTGTCAACTCCTGTCCATACAAACAAAGGCACTTCAGTCACATAGCAACCAGCTTTTGACTATCACTTTAACCTATGTGCTTCTACTTATTGCGCTTCTACTTACAAGGAAGCAAGTAATAAGACTATTTCTGCTAATTTTTTCTCAATTAACATGAGGTGAATCGAAGCATAAGTTTCTTAACAATAATTTCTTGCAGAGATGTAGAGAAAGTCATGTGAATGCAACATAAGATTTTTATGGTATATTAATCTTGAATAAAGTTTAAAATGCTCAAGATATAGTGATTTTAAGATTTAAATTCTTTTATGCAATAGTTAAAACATTAGGGGTATAATGTGGTAAATTTTCTCGTTAGTCTACACATTTCAGAAATATTCAGCTGAGAGTACCTAGAAATGCTTCCATATTTACAGAAATAGTCGTGAAATTATTAATGAGCTTACCTAATGTTTGAATTATTTATCTTGAACTATATCATCAAGTTTCCATCTTGTTGAATATTCACGACCGGAGCGAAGCGACGTCCTAAAGGATGAAAACACGAGTTGTATTTATAATATATAGAAAGGGAGATTTTATCATTGTAATACATACATTAGTTCTCAAATGGTAGAAGACGCATTCGACCATGCTTATTTACCGAATTTTCCCTTTCTCTACACATACTATGTACATAGTGTACAGAGAAGGTATTGTATTGAACTCAAGAATTCGATATCGAAATTTCACCGGAAATACATGTTTTCGGTACCTCTGGAACAAAAAAAAAAAATTTTGGAAAACGGTGTGTGCGTGAGTTGATGGACAGATTATCTCAAAAAATATCGTTAAATATAAAATTTGGTATTTCAGTTCGGTTATATTTACACGAAAATTTTCAAAAATATCCAATGCCCTTTATATGCAAATAAAAATCGATTTTTTTTATTTTCTCAAAAATGGCTATAACGATTTTGATTAAAATATATTATATCTAAAATATTTACATGACAAATGAAATGTATATCTTCAATTTTCTGGGAATATCCTCTGAAGACCTGCTAATTCTGGTTGAGTTTTGCGGGATTTTACATAACTGGAGAATTGTAAAAGATGGACAACTCGTTAAAACACACAATTTATGTCATATACATTGTTTTCGTGGAGTGTCTTTTTTTTTTTAGCTATTCCTTGTTTTTGGTTTCACCTTTAAAAAACTTATACTTTTCTCATACAGGAATTTGTCAACTCCTGTCCATACAAACAAAGGAACCAGCTTTTAAAAGCTTTAATTATCGATTTAGTCTTTTGATATCCCATATTTCCCTTCTACTTACAAGGAAGCAAGTAATGTTTACCTCGATAAGCATTAAGTAAATAGAAGAATAAGCTTTTTAACAGTTTCCTTTAATCTGATTGATCATATCGGACAATGAGTGAAATTGGTAAAATGATGCTCAAATGATCTTGGGGTGCATGGAGCCTAAAACTACTCGAGATTCGTCTTCTGAGGATAAGGGAAAACACCGAAAAACCCTATCCGGGTAACTCACCCTGAGCGAGAATCGAACTCACGATGTTATGAAAGTGAGGTAGCCACGTAACCACCACACTACACAAATGGGCTAATAATTTATTGTAGAGATGTAGAGAAAGTCATGTGATACTTTTATTTTTCTTTCTTCACTGCCTCCCGAATTATAATATGGCCGACCATGTCTACATCCAATGTACGAGTATCAATAGCAACAATAGAAATAGGGAACAATTATTTTATTTCGGTTATTAATAACTAATACATGAAATGGAAACAAACGTTATTTTATTTGAGGCTATTACACTCATCTCATACATAAGAAATAAAAATACATTATGAACTGGAAAAAACTTTAAATAAATATAGCAACTGAATTAACTGAAAAGAAAATTGTGGAACTGACGTTATTAAAAGTGAAGGTTGGCTGTCACCTTGTTAACAATAACCAAGATAGGAGATTAAACAAACGAGCGTCAGGTGCGACAAGATTTCAAAGAAATGAACATCAGCTGCGATAAGATGTTTCTACAATATTGCTCTAGTAAGATGTCTGCGATTGGTTGAAATTGCCTAATCTCGGCCATTGTATTGGCGCTTTAATGGTTGAGCTGAATTGTCTATATAAAGATTTGGACTGCGTATAAAAATACTTGTTCAATAATTGAAAAATAAAACAACTTTCATGAAATTTTTGCTTAAGAAATACTGTAGGTGATATTTCAAATAACTATATAGATTTTTCTTAAAGTTTTACTGCGATTGTATTTTTGTTATATTAATATCAAATTTCATTAAAATTGGTCAAAACATTTTGCAGGATATAAATTATTTCATAAACTTTTTTATCTAGATAACTGGCACAGACGAAATGTCCCAGGCACCTCAAAGTTTGAGAAAATTATTTGGAATTTTTGGAATTGGAGTTTGAGCTATACATAAAGCCACACTTAAGACTGCCTGTGCGGTCCAGTGGTCAGCGTTCTGGCTTCTCATATAGGGGTCCCGGGATGAATTCCGGGCTGGTGTGTGGAATTTTTCTTTAAGAGAATAATTGTCTATCCCCCCACATAGCCTGCAACTATGAATATGGAGTGAATATGTGTGTTTAATACTATAAAATACCAGCTTAAAAAGTGTGATTTGTTACACTCACACGACTTTTTCTAGCTATTCTACATGTAAACATCTTACAAAACATTATTCTTCTTTCTACACAATGCTAATCGAGATAAACTTTAGCAGAATGTTCTTATTACTTATTTCCTTATAAGCAGAAGGGAACTAAAGGAATGCGTTATATTAAACTGATAGTCAAATGCTTTATGACGGCCAGTTTTTTTAAACACCGATAAGCTATAAATAAAAGACACGTTCATAGAAAAAAAAATATTTTATTACTAACAGTTTTGTACACTTATGGTTACTTTTCAACATAATCACCAAAAAAATTGAGACATTTATCGTACCTGTGCACAAGCTTTGCAATACCCGCTTCAAAAAATGTTGCCGCCAATGATTTCAAATGAGCATTGGCGTTGTTTTGAAGATCTTTGTACTTTACGGCGTTTGCGGAGAACCATTCAAAACAAACGAAGAGAAATGCTGACTTAGGAATTGTGTTGATCCATGACAACGCTCGTCCACACACTGCTGGCACAACCCATCGGCTCCTTGAACAATTTCAATAGGACTTTTTCGATCATCCGCCATACAGCCCTGACCTAGCCCCCAGCGACTTTCACCTTTTCTCTGAACTGAAGACGTGGTTAGGAGGGCAGCACTTTCAAACCAGCTCTCAAAATCTTCGTGTCCCATCCCTGGAAGATAAAAATTAAATACCAAGTTTAGTATTTTATCGAGTTTTCGTTTTTGAGTTACCGTATTACCGTATTTACAGACACACGGACCTTTTTATAAAAATACTTTTTTTGAATACCCTAAAATTTTTGGGTGGAATACAATATATTCTCTATATACCATGTATAGATTACGTGTAGAGAAAGTAAATACAATTGCAGTAAACAAATGTTTCTGAAATCAAACCCCGATATGGCCACTGAAATTAAAAATAAAAGTTGAACGGGTTATTAAAATACATTTCATTGTTAAATTACGTATTATAATATTTTACACAAGTAGTAACTTTAATCTCCTAAATTAATCACTTTTTGATAATATATTTTTTGAAAAATTACTACGTATTGGAGTTAGTTTAATTTTGATTTTTGTAATATTACAATAGATACTTCTGCATATTTTGAGACACATTAGATATATTTAAACAAAAACTGAGAGGAATGGATCATTTTGAAAGTGTTAAATATATTACTTTCTCTACAAGTACTATGCCCATAGTGTATAGAAAGGGTATTGCACTCCAACCAAAAATTCGATAGCAAGATTTCACCGGAAATATATGTTTTTGGGTCCCCTGTATCTAAAAAAAGCATTTTCAGAAAAAGGTCCGTGTGTCTGTGGACACGATAACTCAAAAACGAAAAGTCGTTAAAATACCAAACTTGGTATTTAACTTAAGTATCTTCCAGGGATACGACACGAAGATTTTGAGAAAAATATCCCCACACCCCAAACTACCCTTTACATCGAACGTTTTTCGAAAATGTTGATCTTTTTAAACATGATTAACGATTTTGATTAAAATGTCGTATATTAAAGATATTTACCTGACAAATAAAATGTATATCTTGAATTTTCTGGGAATAGCCTCTGAAGAGTAGTTTATTCTGGATGAACTTTACGGAAGTTTGTTTAACTGCTAAACCGTAAGAGATGGATAAAAACTTACCACACAAAAAATGTACAGCGCGTTAAAATACACGATTGAAGATACATGCATTTTTTCGTGGAGTTGATCGTTTTTGAGACATTCCTTGCTTTTGGTTTCAGCTTTGTAAAACATGCTTTTCTCATACAGGGATTTGCCAACTCCTGTCAATACAAAGGAACTACAGTCACATAGAAACCAGTTTTTGACTATCACTTTAACCTATGGTAACCCCTTATTTCGCTTCTACTAACAAGGAAGCAAGTAATAAGAGTATTTCTGTTAATTTTTTTCTCGAATATATGAACTAAATAGAATAATTTGTTGCAGAGATGTAGAGAAGGCCATTTAAATGGAACACATCAGATTTTTTTGAAAAAAAAAACATTATTTTATAAAATAGTATCATAGGAAACAGATGTATCGTACGATCTTTAAATGGTTGTAGAATCTGAATATTTTTAGCAAAAAAGTAATTTTCAATTTTTTTGACGATTGTATAAAAACATTACTTCCAATATCTCTTAAATATGGGCAAAATTATCAAGGGTGAATTTTTGTGATTTGAATAATAATAAATACACAATATATTTTTAATAAAATGGATAATATTAAACTAGTTTTTTGCGTGCCAAATCTTCCTTGGGAGATAATTTCTTCGTATTTACGACAAAATTGCCTTAAAGAGATTGTTTCCTTTCTAGACACTGAGATTAGATAAACAAATATCTGATGTGTTACACTCACATAACTTTCTCGAGCTGTTGCGTATATGAACTATTTTTAAGATTGTTTTTCTTCTTCTTCATAATGATCGAGATAATCATTAACAAAAGTTGTATTCTTACTTGCTTTCTTGAAAGTAGGAGAGAAATAAGGGAATATACTAGGCTAAACCGATAGAATATATACACAGACTGTTTCAAAACGACGACACCAAACGAATATGTGGACCTTGTTGGTCATACCGTACGTGATACCTGAATATAATTTTCAGCTCTAAATTCGACAGATACAAAAACTTCCATAAATCATCATGGATTAGGCAGTCGTACATAACTAGATGGCACGTACCTGGCCCACTCCAAGAGAGATGCCGGTTGGTAGCGAAGATCCCAACAAATTTTTTCAAGTATACTTTTCGGAAGTAAAAGCATATAATTCCGATGAAATCTTGACATCCAAATTTAGGATGAAAATCATTATCTCCCGTACTAAGTGTAAATTATAAAGAAAATTTAACTGCTTGCTTAGTATCTTATTCAAAGGGGAATAACTACAGCAGAGACGCTATCAAAAGGGAACGTATTACAAAATAATTACTGATTATAGTCGAAAACTATGTGTTCCATTCACATGATTTTCTCTACATCTCTTATTGTTAATAAGCCTATTCTTCTATTTAATGCTAAAACGTTAGCAGAAACGCTCTTATTACTTAGTTCCTTACAAGTATAAAGGAAATAAGGGAATACACTAGGCTAAAGCGATATTCACATGTTTTAAAATGCGGTTGCTATGGGATTGAAATCTGTTTCTTTGAATGAACTAGAGTTAACAAATTCCAGCATGAGATAAGTTTTAAGTGTTTTAAAACGAATCAATAACAAGGGATATCTTGAAAAAGATAACTCCACGCAAAAATGTATGTCATACAAATTGTATATTTTAACGAGATCTACATTTTTTATGATGTAAGAATTTGTCTATCTCTTAGGGTTTACTAGTAATGCAAAATCCCAAAGAATTTATCCAGAATAAAGAGGTATTCAGTGGATATTTCCAGAAAATTAAAGATATGTGCTTTATTTGTCAAGTAAATATATTTAGTATACGGTAACTAAATCAAAATCGTTAGTAATTTTTGACAAAATCAAAATTTTCGATTTTTTCCATCCAAAAGGTACCTTATTTTACCGAATTTTAGTTTTGGAGTTATCTTGTTCACAGAACACGGAATCACGCAGTCACACACACATGGAATTTTTTTTTGATACAGGAGACCCTAAAACATGCATTACCGGCGAAATCTCGGTATTGAATTTTTGGGCGGAATACAATACCTTCTCTATACATTATGAATTTAGCATGTCGTCGACTTGGTACGGGATAAATATTTCATCATCCTGATACAGCGCCTAACGAACTTTAAGACCGCTTGACACAAAGTTATTTAAATTAAAAACCAGATTGTTCCATTCACATGACTTTCTCTACATCAATTTATTGTTAAAAAGCTTATGCTTCTATTTACTTCATGCTAATCGAGAAAAAAGTATTACTTGCTTCCTTGTAAGTAGAAGCAAAATAAGGGAATAGCATAGCTTAAAGTGATAGTCAAAAGCTGTTTGCTATGTGACTGAAGGTCCTTTGTTTGTACGGACAGAAGTTGACAAATTCTTGTATGAGAAAGATATAAGTTTTTTAAATCTGAAATAAATAACAAGGAATATCTCAAAAACGATCAACTCCATGAAAAAAGTATATGATATAAATTGTGTGTTTTATTGCGATATACATGTTTTGTTTAGTAACTTTTTGTTTATCTGTTACGGTTTACCAATTATGCAAAATGTAGTAAAAATCAGCCAGAATATGGTTATTCCCAGAAAAATCAAGATATTAATTTTATTTATCATGTAAATAGCTTAAATATATGAGATTTTAATCACAAACGTTAGTGCTATTTTTAAGAAAATCAAAATTTTCGTAAATTTTTCCATGTAAAGGGTAGTTTGATGTGGGGGGATTTTCTTGAAAAATCTTCGTGTAGCATCCTTGGAAGATAACAAATTTAAATACCAAGTTTGGTATCTTACGGTCTTTTAGTTTTTGAGCTATGCTGCCCAAGACACACACACACACACACACACATACACAGACAGACAGAAATTTTTCTAAAAACGTTTTTTTTTTTTTAAAGGGTCTCAAAACATACATTTCTAGTGAAATTTCGGAATCGAATTTTTGGGTGCAATACAATTACCTTCTCTACACACTATGTACATGGTACGTGTAGAGAAAGTAAAATAGTGAATATATTATTTTTCACAACCAGAAATCATATTTTTATTTATTAGTCTGACTCTATAAATGAGTTTGCCAAGTGACACAGAACAATATACATTTAGAGGTTATTAAAACAAATATTTTATCATACGCTATAATAGTTATATAAAATTAAGCTATGAGAACAAATTGTAACAGATTATAAAAGATGTGCAACAACAAAAGCTATAACAATAAAAGAGAAAAAAAAACTACAAACATAAAGTGATTTATAAACCATAATACATTTTACGTTCTATTCAAACCATATAAATGATTTCGAAAAATGGCTACGGAATGTTTTATGATGTTTTCCGTGATTGCTTGTTCCACACTTCTGTTAATTTTATATTTTGCCCTCCATTTCACAAATATACTTGTAATTGTTCCTCGAGATCCAAAAATAGGCCTAATACATATAGGAAACTGTTATTAAACACTGCTGTAGGTGTCCAGGTCTCTTAGATTTTAGGGCAATTCCAGTTTTGCCAGATGCATGTAATTTTTTTTCTTAGTATCATGTACAATACAATTTTTAAAACCACGCACAAACACTGAACTTTGTTTCCTTAATAATCAAGAGGGCGTTCAAGTTTTAAACACACCCGAACACGTTTATCCCATGCTATGGACCAGTTTTCGGCATTCATGAGGCGTATCTTCATTCCATACTTCCGAGATAAGAATATTTTTAAGATTTTTTTTTATTATACCAAAACTTCATAGGCTTTATACAGTTTTGGAAAATAAATTAACATTACTGTTCAAGTGGTTTAGTGTCTACAAATTAATCAGCAGTACAAAATGTTGGCTTTTTTCAATACCAAATGTTTAGGATAAAAATCATTATTCGAAAAAACTAAATGTCTCAGCACAATGTTCTTTACATAAATAAATGCCTAAGAGACCAAATTATTGTTGAAACAATAACCTTTATATTTGAAACAAAATTAAAACAACAGGGACGTTTTAAGTAAAATAAGCTAGTGGTCTTAAACTTCTGTTAGCGCTGTATACCAACAAAATTACGACCTTTGTAAAAAAGTATTTACTTAGCGCTAAATGAAGTTCATACCTTAAAGTCAGTGAATCAAGCAAGGTTATCCATCACAGTCAGCAAATATCACATGTCCCTTCGAACGAATTAAACCGAGCCCAGATTACACGCTCCGCAAATACTTGTTCATGGTTGCATATGTAGCAAGGCTGCCGTTTTCCTGTCCTATCAGGTTCGAACAGTGCAAGACAATAATAATTACACAACTTGGAAGACTGTTGGGGGATGTTTCGTGGCATTTAACATAGTTTAGCGTGAATATTAGGTAATGTTTAGCAGTAGACGAAGCTATACAAAAATAAAAATCTGATCTGTTCCATTCACATGACTTCCTCTACATCTCTGCAACAAATTATTGTTAAACAATTTATGCTTCTATTTCCTTTATGCTAATCGAGAAAAAATAGCAAAAATAGTCTTATTACTTCCTTCCTTATAAGTAGAAGCGAAATAACGGAGTACTATGGGTTAAACTGATAGTCAAAAGCTGGTTGCTATGTAAGTATAAGTTTTTCAAAGCTGAACAAAATAACAACGAATATCTCAAAAACGATCAACTCCACGAAAAAATGTATTTTACATAAATTGTGTGTTTTAACGTGCTCTACATTTTTTGTGTGGTAAGTTTTTGTCTATATCTTACGGTTTAGCAGTTATTCAAAACTCCTTAAAATTCATGCTGAGTAGTCTTCAGAGGCTACTCAGAGAAAATTCAAGATCTACATTTTATCTGTCAGGTAAACATCTTTAAAGTACAATATTTTAATTGAAATCGTTACAGCCATTTTTGAGAAAATCAAATTGTTCATTAAAAGGATCCATGTAAAGGGCATTTGGGGGGATGGGGATTTTCTTGAAAGTCTTTGTTTCGTATCCTTGGAAGATGCCAGACTTAAATACCAAGTTTGGTTTTCGACTTTCTTTTCGTTCTTGAGCTATACTGTTTCAGACACACACACGGAAGTTTTTCTAAAAATGTTTTTTTTTTATTCAGGGGAACCAGAAACATGTATTTCCGGTAAAATACAGTATCTTCTGTATACGAAATGTACATAGTACGTGTAGAGAAATTAAGAATTCGAAAAGTGTTAACATTTAAGTACTGTTTTGAATTAAAGGGGGTCTCAAAACATGCATTTTCTGTTAAATCCCTTTATGTGATATTTGGATGTATACTACTGTATACATAAGTGCTAGAGAAAATAAAAACGGTGTGAAGTAAATTAAATTATCTACATCAGCATTCGTGTTTAAAAAGTTTGCTCTGCAAATTGCGCGCCGGTTCATTCTATTACAATTCAATTTAAACACTAGAGAAGTAAACAGAGTTTACAAAATTAAAATTTGAGGTTTTTAAAGCTTGGATGAGCTTGATATGGATACTGTTAATTATTGAATTAGTGATATTGTGCACGAGCCCTCCAGAATGACCAACTTAGCGACATTAAGAAGCGAACGCAATCAAAGTTGTGTCATCTGCTGCCAAGAGATAAGGAAAACTGCTGCCTGATGAAATTAAAACAAGAACAAAGTGAACACCCAACTTTTTCGTCGCGCAGATTTCCCCTTGGAACAAAGATATATGAAAACACTCAAAAACTGCTCAGAACACGTGTAGTTCTGACTTCAAGTGTATTGCTTCGTCAGTTGACAGTTATATTACTTTTTGTTTTCTCCAAAACATATATATACGATGTACATAGTACGTAAAAACATTATTATATTCCACTAGAAAATTCGATAGCGAGATTTCACCGGAAATACGTAATATTTAGAGACGCATTTTTACTTTTTCTACACGCACTATGCACATAGTGTATAGAGAAGGTATTGTATTGCACCCAAAAAGTCTACGTCGAAATTTCACCATAAATACACATTTTAGGGTTTACTGTATCCAAAAAAAATAGAAAAAGGTATGTGTCTGTGGGCAGCACATCCCAAAACTAAATCATTGTTAAATACCAAACTTGGTATTTAACTTGGTATTTAACTTCCATCTTCAAAGGATGGAACACGAAAATGTTCAAAAAAACCCTCCCAGACCAAATTACCCTTATATGGAAAATGTTTTGAAAATTTTGATTCTCTCAAAAATTGGTCTATATTGATTAAAATATCTTATATTTCACACACTTACATAAGAATTAAAAGTGTATATTTTGAATTTTCTGTACATAGTAGGTAAAAACGGTATTTTATTCCACTCGAAAATTCGATACCGAGATTTCACCGCAAAAGCATAATATTTCGAGACGCATTTTTACTTTACACATATTAGTACATAGTGTCGAGATTTTACCATAAATGCACGTTTTAAGGTCCCATGTATCCAAAAACATTTTTAGAAGAATGTCATGTGTGTATGTGCCCGTGAGTCTGTGAATGAAAACGAAAATTGCATAAAATACCAAACTCGATTATTGAGGGTAGTATCTTCCAAGGATACTACACGAAGATTTTGAGGAAAATTTCCTCAACTCAAGCTACCCGCTACATGAAAACATTTTCAAAAATCTTGATTTTCTCAAAAATGGCTCCACCGAATTTGAGTAAAATAGCTTACCTATATTGAACATATTTACATCACAAATAAAATGTATATGTAGAATTTTCTGGTTATAGTCTCTGAACTTTGCTGGGTGAACTATGCTGATTTTTTGTAACTGGTAAAGTGTAAAAGATAGACATAACTTGCTACACAAAAAATATGGACATAAAAAACGCAATTTATATCATATACTACGATTTTTTCGTTGAGTTCACACTTTTGTAGATATTCCTTGTTATTGCATTCAGTCTTAAAATACTAAACTTTTCTCATTCGTGAATTTGTCAACTCCTCGCCATACGAAGGAATTTCAGTCACATTGCAACCAGTTTTTGACTATCACTTTAACCTATGCTACTCCCTATTTCGCTTCTACTTACAAGGAAGCAATTTTTCCTTGATTAGATGAAGTAAATAGAAGCATAAGCTTTTTAACAATAATTTGTTGCCCCCTTGTATAGTGTGATCGTAGCCAGTCTGCTTCACATTCAACAGGTCACGAGTTTAAATCTTGATCAGGGTGAGTTACCCGCATAAGGTTTTTTCGAGGTTTTCTCTTATCCTGAGAAGACAAACGTAAAGCAACTTTAATATTCATGGACCCCGAGATTATTTGAGCATCATTTCATTAATTTCATTCATTGTCCGACATGACCAACCAGGTTAAAGGACGTTGAACTATAAAATAATAATTTGTTAACGAGAATGTAGAGAAAGTCAAGTGAATTTAACACACAAGACTTTTAAAGAGAATTAGTCGCATTGAAAGAAGTTGAAACTTCATTTCAATCATTTCACACGAACATTTATTGATTAAAAATAATGTACTCATCAAAATTAAATAAAATGCACGAAAAACGGATGACCTCGTAATTTAAATTACGTAGTTTTACTTACGAATAACTCACATTGTTAAGATATTGAACAGCTGTCTTCAACAATGTGACATTTACCGCTAAATTATAAGTAAACGAAATGGTCACACAACAATCAAGTAATACCAAATCCTGCATAATAAAAGTTGGTCATAGCTCCTGAGAAATGTGAAACTAAAAAACAGAATTATTTTTGCTAACAGATTCTTTTATTACACCGAGTAATACAGAAACTGACAGACGATTTGGTATAACTAAATAATAACGAAAGTTATCAACTCAAAACTTTATATACAAAGTTACAGTACCTTACTCTATTTCTCAACGTAATCGTCATTGCTATCAAGGTATTTATTGTCACGTGGTACCGGTTTTTCAATGCTGATGTTATACTTTTCCACCGCCAAAGACCTTATTCGTATTTTTGAATGCACAAAATGTTCGGCCAATCGAATTTTATAGGCAAATAACGCAAGTGAATAGTGATAATGCAATGAACGAGATTTCAGTGAGGAAATGTCACATAATTTACAAGTAATCAAGGAAGAACATAACAGTGTGGAAGTTCATCAATCGTTATGGAGCAGTTGAAAGCAAATGTTTCACTTTGGACACCGTACATGACTTTTTGGATGGAAAAGATTTCCCAGCCATAATGACCTCAAAGTGATAGTGACATCTTGGTTCAGATGTTTAGCGGTGGAAGAGTATAACATCTGTACCACGTGACAATAAATACCTTGATAGCAATGACAATTACGTTGAGAAATAGAGTAAGGTTTTGTATTGTATAGTTATGCCAAAACGTCTGTTGACTACTACCTCTGTGTTGGAGTGGTCAGCAAGCTGACTTCTCATCCGAAGGTCCCGGGTTCGATTCCAGAATTATCCCCTATCCCCCACAGAGTCTGAAAGTATGTATGTGAGAGTGAATGTGTGTGTTTAGTAATATAAAATTGATTAACCTAATGTTCTAAACCAACAGCAATACGAGTTGTATCACAAGTCAAAGCCTCCGATATGACCATTCAAGTTAAAGGGGTGAAACAATTAAACAAATAAATAAAAAAAAACGTCTGTCACTTTCTGGATGAGCCTCGCATACAGACAGACATACAACTCTGCCGCCGGTTAATACCCAGTTGCAATAAAATAAATACAAACACAGATAATGACGTATTGGATGTCAAAAAGCGGGTGGTAGGGAAATTTGCTAGGTGAAGACTTCAAGTGATATAGTTAATTTTTAATCAACTAGAGGCGTGACAGTGCCGCCTTTCTCACAGGAAATGAACACTTTGAAATGTTTTAAGGTAGTGTTGCTACGATACGGAAATGAAATATTCATCATGTCGTGTGAAGCGCATCTAAAAACAGTCGTATTGTGGTTTCTTGATCCCCCAACGCGATGGACATGGAAACAGCGTACACTAACAATTATTTAGTTACAAATAGTGAGCATGTAGTTGTCTGACTCGGTCACTAGGTGTCTCTGAGGCAATTAGTATTCAAATCTCATATCTAAACGTCACTTATACAATTATCTAAAACCCAATCCTTTGTGTGTTTATATTTTAACATAATATTTCCTGACAACTGGAAGACACTTTATCTACAAGTTTTACCTTCTCTACTGCGTATATTAAGTAGCGGAAAATTGTATTTCAAAGAAAACTTCGATTCTCAAATTTCAGGGTAATGCTTTGAAGGCGCATGAAAAACGTCACTTTTACTTTCTCCACATGTACTATGTTCAAGGAAGGTAGAGAAAGTATTGTATTCCACTTAACATGTTAAGCTTACAGCATAAATAGTGTATTTTGAACAGCCCTGAGTACAGAAAAGGAAAAGCATTTGTGCGCGCGTGTGTGAATGAAAATAACATCAAATTACAACTTCATATTCAAGTTCAGCATCTTCCAAGGATGCGATACAAAGATTTTAAAGAAAATTAGCCCACAGCTCAAACTACACGGATAAATATTCAAAAAAATGTATCCTCTCAAAAATGGCTCTAACCATTTTGATGAAATGCCATATATTAAAGATAAATACACAGCAAATAAATATATATCTTGAATTTTCTGGGAATAGCCTCTGAAGACTACTTTATTCTGGATGAATTTTATGGATTTTTGCATAGCTGCTAACCCGTAAGAGATGGAGAAAAACTTAACTCACAACATTTGAAACCCACAATATATCTTATGTGGATTTTTTCAAGGAGTTGGTCGTTTGAGATATTACTTTTGATTTCAGCTTTGAAAAACTTATAATTTTATCATACATGAATTTGTCAACTCCTGTCCATACAAACAAAGGAACTTAAGTTACATAGCAACCAGCTTTTGACTATCAATTTAACCTATGGTCCCTTATTTCCCTTCTACTTACAAGGAAGCAAGTAATAAGACTATTTCTGCTAATTTTTTTCTCGATTAGCATGAAGTAAATAGAAGCATAGGCGTTTCAACAATAAATTTTGGAGAAATGTAGAGAAAGTCATGTGATTGTAACACATCAGACTTGTTTCTTGGAGTGAACCATATTTAAGATATTCTTATTTATTCGTTTGAACTTCAGGATATCTAAAGTTTTCTCAAACAGGAAGTTCTCATTCATATCAATTTATTTGTTTTATTCCTGGCCATCGAAAGATACTCGAATTTCAATAATAGTTGCATTATAACCAACTTTTTAAGAGATTTGGCTATCACTTTAGCCTAGTGTATTCCCATATTTCCCTTCTAATGACACGGAACTAAGTAATAACACCGTTTCTGCTAATATATATATGCTTTTGTGAGAATGTTTTTTTTTTTTTTTTTTTTTTTTTTTTTTTTTTTTTTTTTTTTTTTTTTTTTTGCAGAATAACTAGATGAATGGAACATATATATTTACTTTCTCTATACGTACTATGTATATAATGTATAAATAAAATATTGCACTCCACCCTAAAATTCCATAACAAGATTTCACCAGAAATATATGTTTTAGGGTTCCCTGTATCCATAAAAAGCATTTTAAGAAAAAGGTTCATGTGAGTCTCCGTGTGTCTGTGTGTCTGTGAACACGATAACTAAAAAAAAAAGTGGGTAAAATACCAAACTTGATATTTAAGTTCAGTATCTTTCAAGGATGCAACACGAAGATTTTGAGAAAAATCCCCTACCCCAAACTACCCTTTACATGAAAATTTTTTTCGAAAATTTCGACTTTCTTAAAAATTGTTTTAACGATTTGATTAAAATACTACATATTAAAGAGCAAATAAAATGTATATCTTGAAATTTCTGGGAATAGCCTCTGAAGACTACTTTATTCTGGATGAATTTTACCGAACTTTGCAAAACTGCTAAACCGTAACAGATAGACAAAATCTTACCATACACACCAGTTTGAACACATCAGTTTTTTAGTATTGCTATTTATTCACACACACACGCGCGCGCGCACACACACACACGAACGCAATACTCAAATTAACCTTTTGTCTTAAAATGTTTGTTTTTATCGAGAGGATCCCATAAAGGTTTGAAATTTCGAATTATATTTATTTCATTGCCTACTATAACACAAAATTTAGAGGCAATAATGAAGATAGCGTTACATTGTTGGTGTGGAAAGCAGGCTTGGTGCTGAGGACAATAAAAAAAATAAATGTCGTATAAAACCCGACACAAGGGCCTGTTCCAGTTGTCCACAAACAATAGGTGTTCTCTCATTCTCGACGAGTTTCGTGTCCTGAATTTCTGTCACAACTAGCTTCCCCACAGCAACCGCCAAATCTACTCTCATTTCTTACAACTATAACATCCCAAATGTTGCGAGATAGAATAATTTATCACGAGAAACAAAGAATAGTGCTTTATCGATTCAAATTTAATGACTATTCCACTTTTGTTTAGACTCGTGAAATAAAAGAAAGTGCAATAATAGTTGTGTTAAGCGATAATACCTCACTAGAGGAATCTTCTTATCCGAAACTGAAATATTAACTGAACTCATCACTGTTTCTTAAAATGGCGAACTCAACGAATCAGCCAAGCTGCTATACAAGACAAGGACCGCCTTATTAGTCGAGGTGTCAGCGAGCTGACTTCTCACCCGCAGGTTCAGGGTCCGATTCCCAGCTGGGACGTGGAATTTTTCTTTAAGCAGAATTATTCTCTATTCCCACAAAGTCTGGAAGTATTAATGTGAGAGTGAATATATGTGTGTTTGAGGAAAATAAAGCGATTTAAAAACGCAACGTAAAGAACCTATAGACAAAATATAAATGGCCTGTTATTTATGGACGCTCTTTAACTGCTATGGTTCTCAGCGTCCCATTCTACATTGGGCGTGAAAGACCTCTTAATTTTGCTCAGAGACCTCTCTATCAGGTTTTTTTACCGTAAATTAACGACACGGGATCAATGGCTTTACTTTCCTTCCGAAGGAAGCCATGCTAAGGATTTTTACACCCGAAAAGATCCACCGTCCTCCGCCGGATTTGAACCCGCGACCTTGGGTATATGAAGTCAGTATGGTAACCATTACACCAGAGGGCGTCTACCTATAGACAAAGCCCCCGATAGGACCTTAGATATTAAAGGGAGCTATATAAATGAAACAATTACAAACAAGAAGATTGATTATTTTATAAATGATTCCAAACCCAAAAAACACAGAAAAGAACAGAAGATATATTTGGAATCAATTTCAACTGTGTTGCGTAATACGCCATTACGAACTGACAACAGACATTTCAATATCATAGATCGCATACATGTTCAAAAATTGGGGTTATAACATGAAAACATCTGATGTGTTCCATTCACATGACTTTCTGTAGCTATTACACATACAACTTTTCTTACAAAAAATTACTCTTTTATCTACGACGTGCTAATCGACAAACATCAGCAGAAATTGTCTTATTACTTGCTTCCTTTGAAGTAGAAGGGAAATAAGGGAATACACTAGGCTAAAGTGATGGCCAATTAGTAATGCACTGAGGGCCAGAATACGATAAGGACCTTACTTGTGGGCCAGGAAAATTAATAGTATAACTTATTAAAAATAAAATAACAGCAATGGCAACTTCAGTCAAAGACAAGCATTGCTTTTCTACTAAGAATAATTGTGTTTATCAAAATCTTTTATAAAAGTTTTAGAATCCACTTCCAGTTCTGATGTTGCAATTTTAAGAATATGAGATAACACTGAGTCAGTTAATCTGTTTCTGGACTTTGATTTCACTAGTTTCATAGCAGAGAAGGCAGTTTTAAGTACCACCAAACATGGAAGTAAGTTTTAAAACCCAGTTTCTAAGATGTGGAAAATGTTCCTTTGAAATGAGTTTCCAAAAATCAACACTGAATCTCATTGGAGCTCACATAGTTCTAACTGTAGATCCCGGGTTGGCACTCTACTTAACATCTCATGGCATTGTTGGAAAGTTCCATCTGTGATCGAATACTTCAAAATCTTGAAATCTACCATCAATTTCTAAAAATGAGATCTATGCAGAAAACAAAAATCATATATTTATTAGTGGGTCGAATGAAACATGCTCGCGGCCCGCCATTTGGCCATCACTGCACTATTTTCTATTCATTCTTAGGTTGATCCGCGCCAAAACAGATCCACGTGGTCAGTCCACCGCGGTATAACACAGTAGTAGTGCGCGCAAAAATGTAATCCGTGCTAAATTACAGAATGAATTTATTCTTTAATTGTACAATATTCTATACAACTGGCACAGAGTTAAATTGACGTCGATGTGTACTGTTAAACAGAGCTATATGTCCCAGCATGCTGTTCGTATGAGTCACGTGATTAAAGCAATGTTGTTTACACAGCTGTTTAGAAACATGGAGGAGGGTCGCTACCGTCTTGCAACTTTCGAGTTACACAAAGCATAAGGCTGGTAAATTGTTGACTAGAGCTGAAAATGTACTGTAGGTTTTGTGAGAAATATCCAACACTTCCCGTGAAAGAAGTGATGAAATTAACTTCATAATTCACCGCTGTTTAGGCTACAAATATAGACAGTGCTCATAAAGAAAAACCTGAAACGGAAAAACTGGTTGCACCCGGGAAAAAAAGAAAGCGTGTGAAATATACAATGCAAGAATGCACTTCGCGTAGAGGTGCACAATTTCTTTTTTAAAAATGAGCCACCACCAGTTAAAGTGGTACATGTAACAAAAGAAGAAGCGTGTTTTGGGAGATGGATACTTTAACTGACACCATTATTGATAACCTGGTTAACAATATGCCACGTGTACGCGATAGTATGACAGTATTTCTGGCGCGAATGGCGGAAGGCTACATTATAGTCTTGGGTCGAGCGATTCATTTTCAGTGATCGATTCATACGATTCGTTCACGATTCATTAATCTTCACCATGCCTTTTCTGTGTGACATATTACACACGTGGATGGTCATATAGTAGCTCCTTTAGCATAAAAACAATGATTTATATAAAAACCTTCTACTCTTTTCCATCTATTGCAAACAAAATTGGTAAAAGTTTCTCTATTCCTCGAAAAAAAAAAACATAAAACCTTTGTTTGTTTAAAATTGACACCTAAACTTTGAACGCATGGCAGTATTTGTGTAATGTTAATACGCAGAGTATTAATTTTCGAAGTAATTTAAATGCATTAGAATAGTATGATTCTATACCTATTATGTTAGAGCATAAGTGCTTTATCTGTCGTAAAATTTTGTTTCTGAAGTTATATTTTTGCCAATGTAGCGACAATTTTGCTATGCATATATTATATTTAAGATATATATAACGTAACTCATCCCTAAACAATGAAGACGCTTGTAGTGGCTTCGGCAATGATCGGCAGTGTTCGTTTTCTTATGTATATTGTACACTTCAATATATATATATATATATATATATATATATTTTTATTTTATATATTTTTATATATTCTTATATTTAGCCTCATGGCCACAGCATTATTTATTTTGTCACACTAAAATAAATGGTTATAAATTCCTGTACACAATATCGTGTACACTCGGCAGCTTTCCTCGAAGCTCGGCTTGGTACTTAGAAACGTGGAAACAAAAGAAGAACAAACCCCAATACCTGATCACGGTTCTTCAAATCTGCGATTTTTTTGAACGACGATATCTGTCATGGTTGACACGATTCATGCGATTCTTTTTGAACGACGATTCATGTTGAGACTAGCACGATTCTCGCGACTCTTTTTGAACGACGATTCATGTTGAGACCAGCACGATTCTCGCAACTCTTTTTGAACGAAGATTCATGTTGAGACTAGCTCGATTCTCACGATTCTTTTTGAACGACGATTCATGTTGAGACTAGCACGATTCTCGCGATTTTTTTTGAACGACGATTCATGTTGAGACTAGCACGATTCTCCCGATTCTTTTTGAACGACGATTGCTGTTGAGACTAGCACGATTCTCACGATTCTTTTTGAACGGCGATTCATGTTGAGACTAGCACGATACTCACGATTCTTTTTGAACGACGATTCATGTTGAGACTAGCACGATTCTCGCGACTCTTTTTGAACGACGATTCATGTTGAGACTAGCACGATTCTCACGATTTTTTTGAACGACGATTCATGTTGAGACTAGCACGATTCTCACGATTCTTTTTGAACGACGATTCATGTTGAGACTAGCACGATTCTCACGATTCTTTTTGAACGACGATTCATGTTGAGACTAGCACGATTCTCGCGATTCTTTTTGAACGACGATTCATGCCAGATTGACAATATTCATGTGATTCTTTACTTGTCTTTCATATAAACGATTCGTTCATGCATCGCCCCATGTCTACTACATTATAACGGTGCACTGGTGTCTTGGGTATTGTTTTGGCGAGGATCAATCTAAGGCATTAGACTATAGTGATAGTGCTATGGGATTGAATTCTGTTTCTGTGCGTGTCCAAAGGTTGACAAGTTCCTGTATGAGAAAAGTTTAAGTATTTTAAAACTGAAACAAATAACAAGGAAGACTGCCTCCAGGGTCTAGTGATGAACAAGCTGACTTGTCAACCGGAATTATTCCCTATCCTCCACAGAGTCTGGAAGTATGTGTGTGTGTGTTTGAGGAAAATAAAACGATTTAAAAACCCTACGTAAAGAACCTACAGACAAGGAGTTGTTTCTAATCCAAAGCCCCCGATATGACCTTACATGTTAAAGGGGGATATATGAATTGTTGTTTTGACGAGATCTTCAGTTTCTGTACAGTAGCTCTTCTATCTCTTACGGCTTAGCAGTTAAGGAATATTCAGCAAAATTCATCTAGAATGAAGAGATCTTCAGAGATTATAGCAAGAAAATTCAAAATACACAGTTTATTTTGATGTTAATATCTTTAACATGTTTACAACTGTTAGAGCCATTTTTATAAAAACAAAATTTTCAAAAAAATTTCTATGTAAAGTGCATTTCGAGGTGGGGAAATTTTCATGAAAATCTTCGTGTTGCATCCTTGGGAAATACTAAACTTAAATATTAAGTTTGGTTTTCAATGATCGTTTCGTTTTTGAGATATGCTGTGCACACACACACACATGGACCATTTTCTTTCGGACTCAGGAGACCTCAAAACATATATTTTCGGTGAAATCTCGCTATGGAATTTTTGGGTGGAATACAATGCCTTCTGTATCCACTATGTACGTGTACATGCGGGCTAATGACAGTAAAAAAACTAATATCGATGTCTACAAAAATATTATGTGAAGTTAAATTGGAACGTCACTGCAAAAATTCATACAAGAAAAGTATTTTAAAAAACACAACAACAATTCTAGCCTATTTATAGACTAAGAATTTAATTCCGTCAGGGCTGAAAGGGATGCAAAACACAAACAACTGCAGAATAATTTTTACTTTCTCTACACGTACTGTGTACATAGTTTATAGAAAATATATTGTACTCCACCCAAAAATTAGATACCGAGAGTTCACCGTAAATATATGTTTTAGGGTCCCCTGTATAAAAAAAATCATTTTCAGAAAAAGGTATATGTGTGTAGGTGTGTCTGAACACGATAGCTCAAAAACGAAAAGTTGGAATTTAAGTTTGGTATCTCCCAGGGATGCGACACGAAGATTTTGAGAAAAATCCCCCCACCCCAAACCAACCTTTACATGGAACTTTTTTCGGACATTTTGATTTTCTCAAAAATGGCTATAACAATTTTGATTAAAATTTCGTATATTAAAGCTATTTACATGACAAATAAAATGTATATCTTGAATTTTCTGGGAATAGTCTCTGAAGACTACTTTATTCTGGGTGAATTTTACGAATTTTGCGTAACTGCTAAACCGTAAGAGATGGAAAAAAACTTACAACATAAAAAATGTAAAGCACCTTAAGACACACAATTTATTTTAAATACATTTTTTTCGTGTAGTTGGTCGCTTTTGAGATACTCCTTTTTTGGTTTCAGCTTTAAAAAACATAATTTTCTCATACAGAAAATTAGCAATTCCAGTCCATACAAACAAAGCAACTTCAGTTACATAGCATCCAACTTTTAAGTGTCACTTTAACCAATAGTACTCCCCTATTTCGCTTCTACTGACAAGGAAGCAAGTAATAGGGCTATTTCTGCTGATTTTTTCTTGATTAGTATGAACTAAATAAAAGCATAAGCTTTTTAACAGTAATTTGTTGCAGAGATAAGGATAAAGTCATGTGAATGGAACACATCAAATATTTAGGTTAAGTAGTGTTGATTATTATGTGCGTTCTCGATTGTTGGCAACAATTAGACCTATAGCATTTATCATATGATACATAGAGGTTTATTTTAACTTCGCAAGAAAACATATGTTTTTTATGTATTTATAATAAATGTTTTTATAGTTTTACCTAAGAAATTTTATTTTGTCGTTTACTTACAAACATCCTTTACTTTTAATAACTGCTAGTTCCACAATTAATTTTTATCTTGTTCATAATGTATTTAGTTAAAAAATGGAGTGAAAATAATCATTATTTGTATTTCGTATGTATGAGATGCGTGCAATAACTACAGATAAAATAGCGTTTGTTTCCATTTCATGTATTAGTTATTAAAAAGCTGAAATAAATAATTGTTCCCTATTTCTATTGTTGCTATCGATATTCGCACATTGGGTGTAGGCACGGTCGGCCATGTCATGATTCAGGAGGCAGTAAAGAAAGAAAAAATAAAACCATTCGGTAAACAAATAAAGTTGAATGCGTCATCTACCATTTGAGAACTAATGTAAGTATTACAATGATAAAATCCCCCTTCCTATATATTATAAAGTATAAATAATCAATTTCGCTGAATTGTCTCATCAAATACAACTCGTGTATTCATCGCTTCGCTCGGGTCGTGAATTATCGTCGAATTGCAAATGATAATGCTAAGCCAACTAGATTTTATAAAAGTGATATACGAGTAAACGTTCCATATTCTCTGGCTGCAAATACGACCTTGACTGTCTTCTGTTTTTGAATGTCACGTGTCCATACAGATGTGAAGCAGAAGGTTGAGAAAAAAGTGAAGCATGTGTGTTTCACAGCTGGAAAAAGTCTTATGATATGAGTATGACAATTTTACGCTGCGATGAGTCCATCATAATTATATTGGACGCTTGCTTACGTCAACTGTTAATGATTTACACACAGCAATATCGTTCACTTAATTACAACGAGATGGCGTTGTATATATTTAAAGTGACAGTTGCGCCTGTAAAAATTAGCAGGCAATTCGTCACTTATATCGCTGACATTAATCATGACGATAAATCCTCGTTGAGTAGCGGTGTGTTTGATAACACCAGATTATCAGCACCTGCAGGATTTCATCCAAACGATGGTTTAAGTTCGCAACTCTCTGCAACTCCATTTCCTGTCATTAGTGACATATAGCGTACCTTACTTCCTGTCCGGGAGAAACGTTACACCGGCTCTGGGATCACATAACGCCTGCCCTCTGCGTTCACGCTTCTGCCCCAGCGGTCCCGGGTTCGATTCCCAACCAGGTGGACAAGTTTTCATTAATGAGAAGCATTCCCCTAAACTGGAAATATGATAATATTTATATCCGAATCACAAAATCTGCCGACATTTTGTGAATTTCATGTCATTTTACTTTCTCTACACGTACTACGTCCATAGTGCATAGAGAACGTATTGTAAAGCACCCAAAAAATTCCATACCGGGATTTCACCGGAAATACACGTTTTCAGACCCTCAGATCCCCCCCCCCCAAAAACACTTTTGATTAAATGTTCGTGTGTGGGGGGCGGCATAGCTCAAAAACGAAAAGACCGTTAAAAACCAAACTTGGTATTTAGGTTTTGTATCTTCTAAGAATGCAACATGAAGATTTTCAAGAAAATCTCCCCACCCCAACTACCTCTTACATGGAACTTTTTTCGAAAATTTTGAATTTCTCAAAAATGGCTCTAACCATTTTGATTAAAATGTCATACATTACAGATACTTACACGATAAATAATGCATTTTATTCTGAATGAATTTTACGGAATTTTGCAATACTGCTAAACCGTAAGAGATGGACAAAAACTTACCAGGTATTTCTCCTAAATGTTTCTCAATTAGCATGAAGTAAATAGAAGCTTAAGCTTTTTAAGAATAATTTTTTGCAGAGATGTAGAGTATGTGAATGGTACACATCAGATTTTTGTAATACTTGACGTTCAAATGTTTTTGTTCTGTTGCATTCCGAAGTTGAAATTTCTGGATTCAAATGTTTGTTATTCCTTGTGGTTTCGTCGCGTGTAAGTGTTTTGATTTTCTCTATGCGATTTTGTATTCCAACCATAAGTATCGTAGTTACGTGTTGATTTTCTTGCTTGTGAAGCCAGTTATCAAAAGAAAGAGGCTTTTTCACAAGTTTTGAAAAGGCCACTTGGAGATTACACGTACATTAATGTATTCGCGTAGAATTATATGCGTACAAATATTTACAGCATTCAACAAAGCACATAAATTATATCGAGCGATTGCAGTTTCACTTTAGAATTGTACAAATGATTGTAAATAAACTAAAATTCTACAGAGAAAATCCTAGTGATTTATTATTTAAGAGGTCGCCAGGTCTGTGAAGCCGAACAAGCCCGTTAAAACGCCCTGAGAAGAGAAAAATAGGAGCTGAAGCTTTCCTGGCAACGAACATATTCTAGTCGCTCTCAGGTTTCAAGCCAGGTGTAATGATGAAGAGTCATCGACGTTTCGGGAGCGTGCATCTCTGCCATCATCAGGATGATGAATGGCTCAAACAGGTGAAAATGGCAGTATATATGCCGTCCGCCGCGACATGGAGCACGGACCCGGTACACCACTACACCTAGCTTGAAGCCCAACAAGCCCGTTAAAACGCCCTGAGAAGAGTCGATTATTACTGCAAACCAAGCACAAGCGCGAGTGGACTTTTAGTTCAAATTTAGCGCGCATGTGAAGAGGATCTCATGCTTCAATGTCAGACTGAATGTGTATACCATAATATTCAGAGACCAAAGTTAGGAGCAGTGAGAATGAAATTTCAAAATTCTATATTCCTGTACATATATGCTGATTATATTGCTGTTATATTAATATGAATATCAACTACTGTATATCCAGATTATTCGTGTGAGGTTTATCCATATATTCCCATCACTAAGATCAAAATAACTTATTGTAGATTATTACTTTCTCTACACGTAATATGTACATAGTGTATAGACAAGGTATTGTATTTCACCCAAAAATTCGATACCGAGATTTCACTGGAAATACATGTTTTGGGTCCCCCTGCATTAAAAAAAACATTTCTGGAAAAAGAACCGTGTGTTTGTGTGTGTGTGTGCGTCTGTGGACAGCATAGCTCAAAAACGAAAAGACCATTAAATACCAAACTTGGTATTTAAGTATGGTATCTTCCAAGAATGCGACACGAAGATTTGTAAGAAAGTCCCTCCACCCCCAAATCTCCTTTACATGGAACTTTTTTTCGAAAATGTTGATTTTCTTCAAAATGGGCCTAACGATTTTGACCTGACAAATAAATTGCATTTCTTGAATTTTCTGGGAATAGCCACTGAAGACTATTCTGGATCAATTTTACAGAATTTTGCATAACTGCTAATCCGTAATAGATGAACAAAAACTTATCACACAAAAATATAGAGCACACTAAAACACACAATTTATGTAATATACATGTTTTTCGTGGAGTTAATCGTTCTTTAGATATTCCTTGTTTTTGGTGTCAGCTTTAAAAAACCTATACCTTTCTCATACAGGACTTTGTGAACTCGTGTCCATACAAACAAAGGAACTTCAGTCACATAGCAACCAGCTTTTGACTATCACTTTAATCTATGGAACTCGCTTATATCGCTTCTACTTACAAGGAAGCATAAGGTTTTATAAACCTGAGAAAGCTTCGTGATCGTTATTTGCAAGTGAATTTACGGAACGTATTTAGCCATGGAGTGGTTTTCAAGCGGACATTTTTCGAACTAACAGTGAGAGACGCAGACTCTGGGTTACACGCCTGCTAATGAAATTTGTTGCCAGCCGCCCTCCCAAGAGGTCCTACAACATTGATCTTTTGTCTTCCTTTGGCTCGAGAGTGTGGATCCAGATCTTCCTCATTTGGCAAGCCAATCTACAGGTGGCTCAGGACGTGAAGTGTACGCAACAATAGCTTTGCGTACACAACTGCTACAGTCCTGTGCTAGACTATGCTAGGGGCGTCCAAGAAATTACATTCGTACCATCGAACCGTCGCCTCTTACTGGATTGCAGTTAAAGTTTCTGCTATATCCATCAAGTGGTTTCGTTGCCATTGGCGATTGAATCAACAATCTTGTGCTTCTTTAGAAATATGAAGTGAAAAATCGAGTTAAATTGACGTTCTTCTAAAAACGCGCGTTTCCGGTGAAATTATAATATAGGTATCAAATGAAATGGCGTTTTATTCATGGACCTTCTTTAACCGCTATGGTTCTCAGCGTTCCATTCAATATTGGGCGTGAAAGACCGCTTAATTTTGCTCAGAGGCCTCTCTATCAGGCTTCAGGTTCTTTTATGTGCCGTAAATCTACGACACGGGACCAACGGCTTTACTTCCCTTCCAAAGGAAGCCATGCTAAGGATTTTTACACCCCAAAAAATCCAATCGTCCTCCGCCGGGTTTGAAGCCGCGACTTTGGGTGTGTGAAGTTACCATGGTAACCATTACACCACGGAGGGCGACTATATCTGTATCGATATAGTCACTCTCAATACACTATGTATATAGCACGCGTAGAGAAGGTAAAAAAGAATCTAATGCACTCCATTGTCTAGGTGTTCTGAAAACTATTCTAGAAAAGGATTATTCTTTTATCTAAATCGATACTTGTGATAAACGTTAGCAGAAATTGCATTATTATTTCTTTCCTTCTAATTTGGAGGTAGATAAGCGAGTACACTAAACTAAAGCGATATTCAAATTCTTTTGTGTGAACAATTGAAGTTCTGTTCGCTTTGCTGGGCCACAAGTAAAACAAACGAGAGATGAAACTAAATGCGACTTCCCGTTTGAGAAACGTTTAAGCAGTTTAAAACGGAAGCCAATAACAAGGATTATCTCAGAAACGGTTATCTTTATAATAAAAATGTGATGGACATAAATTGTGTTTTGACGAGATCTACATTTAATGTACTAAGTTTTTGTCTCGGCTCCGCGACTGAGCCGTTCGATCTCTCGCCTCCCACCTCCCGAGTCCGGTACCGCCTTCGCATGCGGGAGCTGTGGTGGACGAAGCAGCGTCTGGGCGCCTTTTCTGCGGTTCCCCCGCCACTCATTTCACAAATTGTTCCACCATCACTTTTTCTATTATCCCGCTTGCAGTCCATATAATCCACACTCTCACGCTCACGCCTGGCTACGGCCCAGATTCTCCATTCTGTGGTTTCGTGCGGTGGCTCCCTAACAGGCTTCCCTAGACATCCGTTTGTAAGTCCTAGGGGAGTGTCAGTTCTACATATCATCCACTTCCTCACACTCATGCCTGCCTACGGCCCAGGTTCTCCATTCTGTGGTGTCGTGCCGTTGTTTCCCCGATAGGCTTCTGACTCCTCCACATCCGCTTGTAAGTCCTAGGGGAGTGTCAGTCCTAAATACGGTGAGGATAAGTCAACTACGAATAAAACATTTGTCTATGTGTTAGGTTCTACCAGTAACGCAAAAGATATTCAGAATGAACAGGACTTCAGAATCTGTTCCCTAGAAATTGAAGATATAGGTATATATTTGTTGTGATGAAAATATCTTTGATATACAAGTTCTTAATGAAAATCGTTAGTCCTATTTTTGAAAAAATCATTTTCGAAATTATTTCCATGTAAAGAGTAGTTTGGAGTGGGGGAATTTACTTGAAAATCAAATGTAGCTCTGCAGGATCCACGGGTTTAGCCCAGCGAGGGTTCTTTGGCTTCCGATGTGGGCCGCGTTATTTCTTTAGGTGCTCTCCGCCGACGTTTCGCTGCAACCTGTGTTGAACTTCTTCCCGGAGCCAGTCTAGAGAGCAGCTTAAGAAATGACGCAGCCTACACCGGAATTCAAAGTAACCCCGAAATGTAAATCTTGTTTAAACTATGCCATGGACAATTTTTGTGGAGTTGAATATTGCTGAGATATTCCTTGTGAGGCACTAGTCGGCCCCCCCCCACCACCACCACCACCACCACCACCACCACCACTACTACTACTATTATTATTATTATTATTATTATTATTATTATTATTATTATTATTACTTCTATTAATTATTTAACATATTTAAAAGTGTATAAAGCTAAATTCTATCAAGCACAGCTCAAAGTTGTTTACCAAACTTGGCTGCTGAATAAGGGAAAGTTCTTTGTGAAGAAGAACGTTATTGTCAGTCACATACTCTTGTGCATGTGCGTGCAATAGAGGAATAAGTGAAAAGTAATTTCGTAAAGCCCCGAATTGTAGAGAAGTTAGTTTTTTTTCATTGTATTGAGGCGGTCACGAGGTGTTTATGATGTACGAGGTACGTCCAGAAAGTAAGTTCCGTTTCAATTTATCTCCGCTGCAGCGCTGCGATCGCAGTTCCGCACATGCGTGGTAGACGCTCTGTATCAAGGAGAAGAAACGTGCGCCATTTTGAAATCGCTGTCACCATTTTGAGATCGCTGCTTGTTTACAATTCGGTGTTGATTGAAAATCCCGCCGCTTGTGAAAGCAGATCTGTGATTCGTTTTCTGAATGCTAGGAAAGTGAAACCAATTGAAATTTATCGGCAAATTTGTGAAGTTTACGGACAAAATGCGATGAGTGATTCAATGGTGAGAAGATGGGTCCGATTGTTCAATGAAAGACGTAGTGAAGTGCATGGTGAAGAACGAAGTGGGCGTCCATCTTTGGTTACAGAAGATCTGGTTCACGCGATTGATGACAAGATCCAGGAAATCCGCAAGCTTACAATTAGTGCTCTCGCTATGAATTTCCCCAAAGCTCACGATCAATTCATGAAATTGTTACCGAAAAACTGAAATTTCGTAAACTTTGCTCACGTTGGGTACAGGCGGCAAACTTCTATGAAGAAAGTATACAAAAACTTGTGCCACGCTATGACAAATGCCTGCAAAATTTCGGCAGTTATGTGGAAAAGTTGTTTAAGAGTTGTAGAATTTTGTGCAATAAATAATTATTCTCTATCAGTACACAATTTACTTTTATTACCAAACGGAACTTACTTTTTTAGACGTACCTCGTATTTTGGGTAAGGAGAGATCCAGTGTGGGGCACATAGACGCCAAGTTCGCGGTCTTTCACCAATAAGGATGAAGCAGCCATGACAGCAAAATTTAGTCAGATTGTAGGACGTTAAGGGAGTCACTACTAAGTTTGAGTTCATGAACGCATAATCGCCACTAAGTTTAAAACGCGTATAATCGTTGATAAGTTACTATACAGCGGGAAGAGTAATTGTTATAAATGCTACTTACAAGCAAAGTGACCAAATACTAAGTTCTATGAGAGAAGTAAAGTTAAGTCGTTGAATAGGGAAATCTCTTAGAAAGCATCATAGCTCAATTAGCATGTAAAGCAAAGTGCTTGTCTAAATACGTATCAATTCTAGTCAAGAATAAACGGATATATGAAAGTGAAAGGGCGTAGGATACTGCTAACTACCCTCATTGTCATTACCAGCCGAGAGAGTCAATTTTCAAGCAGACTGAGTTACGCCGAGGCAGCTTCAAGAGTGGACCTCGAAAATCAGGTACGTGGAGAAATCTGCTATCTTGGTAGGGGAGTACGTCCAGACTTAATAAACGTGGACAATAAACGACACATACTTGGCTTTTCAACGTGGCGCCATACGTGCACTTGTTGTTTTGTTGGTTTCTGTTTTAAAATAATCTACCAAACGCCCTTATTTACTTCAAAATTACTTATAAATAATTGTTTAATTCTCTGCTGCACAACAATTTTGCAATCCTCGCTTCGACATCTCACGCTAATACTTCAGTCCAAGACTGATTGCTTTGGTTTGGAATTCTTCCTTATACGCCAACAAAAGTTACCAGAAGCTGAAGGTTCTGGCAAATTCCTATTGCGCATGCCTCTGAGCAAAATTAAGCGGTCTTTCACGCCCAGTATAGAATGGGACGCTGAGAACCACAGCAGTTAAAGAGCATCCATAAATAACAGGCCATTTACATTTTTTTTTTTTTTGCGCAATAGCCCATAAGGAGCCACGGCCTACCGCCGGGCCGCTGCGTCCCCCATCTCGGCCCACAACAACAGACGTTATGGATGGAGGGTAGTATTGTTGGGTGAGACGTGGTCAGCGCCTCAATCCCTCCCGGCCGGTTAATGCGGTCCTCTCGACCTGGAGCCACTTCTCCATCAAGTAGTTCCTCAATTGGCCCCCAAGGGACCTCACGAGACTGAGGGCACCCGGGTCAGGTCTCCCAGCGGGGGAAAAATCCCCATGCCGGTACCGGGAATCGAATCCAGATCTCCCGCTTGGCAAGCAGCCGCGACAGCACCGCGCTAAGGAGACAACTTGAGAAATATATCAAGAACATAAAATCAAAGTAAATACATCCATATGAAGTCGTGGTTTTAAAGCATATTTTGTGAAATTCAGAATTTTCTTGGTTAGCAGGTAATGCTACAACTCCTAGGTTGGAATCTGAGGATGACTCTGAACTATTATCACCTAAGTTTATCACTAAACTGTCGATGACAATAGCAGTTGTCTCAACTTTTCTTCTTCCTTGTTTACATGTGTGATGTCAGCCTGCCACATTTCCGCCGTCACCTGAGCCAATGCCTCATCTAAAAGCTGACGCAACTCTTTCAGTTTGAAAGTTTTAATGTTTCCAAAGCGCAAAATCGTCCCTATCTATAATTATGTTAACATTGTTTTGTTTCAATTTCTAAAAGTAATGTACAGAAGCTTGTACATTTTAAATTTGGCAAATCAGGGTCACCGCTGACAGCACGTCCTAAATTGCTTTAGCTCTCTTCCTCTTTTACAAGGTGTTCTAACACCAGCAGTACCTTTAAATTCTTTGCAAACGTAAACAACACTCGCTTCTAACACGCCGGTATACTCTGCCGTTATTACTTTCTCTACACGTACCATGTACACAGTGTATAGAGAAGGTATTGCACTCCAGCCAAATATTCGATACCGAGATTTCACCGGAACATATGTTTTAGGTCCCGTTGTATTAAAAAAAATCATTTTCTCCCCACCCCAAACTACCCTTTAGTAAAATTTTTTTTCGAAAATTTTGATTTTTTAAAAATTGGCTCTAACGATTTTGATTTAAATATTATACATTAAAGATATTTAACTGACAAATAAAATGTATATCTTGGATTTTCTGGGAATAGCCTGTGAAGGCTACTTTCGTCTGGATGAATTTTACAGAATTTTGCATAACTGCTAAACCGTAAGAGATGGACAAGAACTTAAAACACAAAAAATGTAGAGCACATCAAAACACACAATTTGTTATATATATTCATTGATAGTTTTTGAGATACTCATTGTTTTTGGTTTCAGCTTTGAAAAACTTGTCAACTCCTGTGCATACAAACAAAGGACCTTCAGTCACATAGTAACCAGCTTTTGACTATCACTTTAGCCTTTATTTCGCTTCTATCTACAAGGAAGCAAGTAATAAGACTATTTCTGCTGATTTTTCTCGATTAGTATGAAGTAAATAGAAGCATAAGTATTCTAATAATAATTTGTTGCCGAGATATAGAGAAAGTCATGTGAATGGAACACATCAGGTTTTATTTAACACTTCATTCACGGGAATATCCGGATTGTGCTCCTTTAACTTATGAAAACATTCCTCACTGATATTTTATTTGCTTTTCTCCCGCCAATGTAAACGCTTATTTCTTGTAAAAGGATGAAATTGTACTTCCAAACAGCAGAAAGAATGCAGCGTATTGTAATGATACCGTTAAACTTATCGATTACCGTATTTTAAAGCAATAATATTAAGTAAAGATGTATCCATTTTTACTTTCTCTCTACGCACTATGTGCATACTGTATAGAGAAGGTATTGCACTTCACCAAAAAATTCGATACCGAGATTTCACCGGAAATATGTTTTAGGGTCCCCTGTATCCAAAAAAAGCATTTTCACAAAAAGATCCGTGTGTGTGTGTGTGTGTGTATGTGTCCGTGTGTCTAAGAACACGATAACTCAATAACGAAAAATAGCTAAAATACCAAACTTGGTATTTAAGCTCAGTATCTTCCAGGGATGCGACACGAAGATTTTGAGAAAAATACCCTCACCCCAAACTACCCTTTACATGGAGCTTTTTTCGAAAATTTTGATTTTCTTAAAAATGGCTCTAACGATTTTGATTACAACATGGTATATTAAAGATATTTACCTGACAAATAAAATGTATATCTTGAATTTTCTGGGAATAGCGTCTAAAGACCTATTTATTCTCGATGAATTTTGCTTAATTTGCAATAACTAATAAACCGTAAGAGAGAGAGACAAAAACTTACTATACAAAAAATGTAGGCCTTGTTAAAATACACAATATACGCCATATACATTTTTTTCGTGGAGCTTACCGTTTTCAAAATATTCATTGTTATTACTTTCACTTGTGAATTACTTACACTTTTCTCAGACGGGAGTGTCCGTTTTTCTTTTGTTCTACTCCTGGCCAAGAAAAGAAGCGATTTGTAATGACAATCGCAACAAGGTGTAAGAAGTTTGTAGAACGGCTAGAGAAAGTCATGTGAGTGCAACACATCACAGCGGTCACGTGTGTGATGACATATTAATGTCATATATTAACTAATATCTTTTCATCAAAAGTAAAAGTTATATTATTATAATCTGGTTTAACAGTCCACTACTTGCCTTTTAGTCATCTGATGTTTATTCTTCACATAAATTAGTACTTCAATTGACAAAGTTATTAGCGGTAGTAGATGCACAAGTTGCTTCTAAGGATGGCGGGAGTTTAGTGACGGCCGTCGCCCTTCCTGTGTTTACCGCATGCCAAGGCTTCTGCGAAAGTGAGAACGGTTGCTTTTTATTTTCTTAATCTAATGTTTATCTCGAATAACATGAAGTAGAAGAATAAGCTTTTGTAAGAAAGATTCCTTACGTAATATTCAGAAAAAGTTGTGTGAATGAAATACATAAGATTTTTTAATCTTAACCTCTACTTTTTCCATATTATTATGTACACAGTGTATAGAGAAGGTATTATATTCCACCCATAATTCTACACCGAGATTTCACCGAAAATATATGTATTGAGACCCCTGAATTAAAAAGGCGTATTTTAAGAAAAAAATCTTATGTGTACCATTCACATGACTTTCTCTATATCCCTGCAACAAATTATTCTTAAAAAGCTTATACTTCTATTTACTTTATGCTAATCAGAAAAAAATTAGCAGAAATAGTCTTATTACTCGCTTCCTTGTAAGTAGGAGCGAAATAAGGGACAACCATAGGTTAAAGTGTTAATCACAAGCTGGTTGCTATGTGACTGGAGTTCCTTTGTTTGTATGGACACGAGTTCACAAAGTCCTGTATGAGAAACGTTTTTATAGCTGAAACCAAAAACAAGGAATATCTCAAAAACAATCAACTCCACGAAAAAAATATATGTAACATAAATTGTGTGTTTTAAAGTACTCTACATTTGTTGTGTGGTAACTTTTTGTCCATCTCTTGCGGTTTAGCAGTTTTGCAAGATTCCGTAAAATTCATCCAGAATAAAGTAGTCTTCAGAGGCTATTCCCAGAAAATTTAAAATATACAATTTATTTTACAGGTAAAATATCTTTAATATACGATATTTTAATGAAAATCGTTACAGCCATTTTTTATAAAATCAAAATTTTCGAAAAAGTTCCATGTAAATGGTAGTTTGGGGTTCGGGGATTTTTCTCAAAATCTTCGTGTCGCATCCCTGGAAGATATTTAACTTAAATACCAAGTTTGGTATTTTACGGACTTTTCGTTTTTGAGTTATCGTGTTCACAGACACACTGACATACTGACACACGCGGACACACTGACACACACGGACCTTTTTGTGAAAATGTGTTGTTTTTTTTGGATATTGGGGACCCTAAAACATATATTTCCGGTGAAATCTCGGTATCGAATTTTTGGGTGGAGTGCAATACTTTCTCTATACACTATGCACATAGTGCGTATAAAGTAAAAATGTCAGCGTGCGTGTGTTTATGTGGACAGCATAGCTCAAAACGTAAAGACCGTTAAATAGCAAACCTGTTATTTAATTTTAATATCTTTCAAGGAGACGAAGATTTTCAAGAAAATTCCGCATCTAGGCTATTCTTAACATGTAAACATTTTACAAAGTCTTGTTTTTCTCGAATTTGGCTCTTAACGATTTTAATTAAAATGCCGTATATTAGAGATATTTACATGAGAATAGAGAGCATATCTCTCATTTTATGGTAATAGCCTCTGGATAGTTCTTTTTTGGATAAATTTTGTATAACTGATAAACCCTAAGGGATAGCCAAAACTTACTACACAAAAAAATATAAATCTCGTGAAAACACACAGTTTAAGTCTTATAGTTTTTTACTATATTTAACCTTTTCCGAACTAATCCATATTATTGGTTTCAACTTTAAACAACTTTAGTCTTTCTCAAACGAGAGGCCATCTTTCGTTTCTTCTCTTTTGATTTTTGCTCTGGCCATGCAAAGCGAAATCCGAATTTAATTTGTTTCAAATAGCACAAAGCTTTTAAACGACTTGACTATCGTTTTAGCCTACCGTATTCTATATTTCCCTTCTACTTACAAAGAAGCAAGTAATAAGACAATTTCTGTTAATGTTTATCTCAATAACAACGCTGTAGGTAGATAAAAGAATAATATTTTGTAACAATAGTTTGTGCAGAGGGTCATGTGAATGGAGCACATAGCATTTTTTACTATCAATAGTAATTTTAATATCTTTGTGTTGCATGGTAAATAGTGTAATAGATAAACAAAAATATTAGTCCAGCTTACTTAAAACAAGAGTCTTATTTCGGGGTCTCAGCTGACCCCGCGCCTCCACCAAATGTAAGACGTACTCGTGCCACCTGTTGATGGTTAATAAAGTTATTACAAGTTAAGCAATCATAATTCTAACATGGTATTTGCTACAAAATGAATCAAATAATTCTTGATAATTAATAATAATGATTCACCTACCCAGTTTTTTATATTGATACATTTTTGACTGCAAATGATCCGGTTTGATCAACGAGGGAGGTAAAACAGCCAACCATTTACAAAGTGCTTAGTTAGCAAACATTTGCAGGAGTGTTTAAATATCTGGGAATTGTTTGTTGTTTTCCATTTGTTTGCTCAACACTTGAACGTCAGTGGTCCTCTGGAAGCTGCTCGATGAATAATTAAACATATGAACTTGCACATTATCACATTAACTCCATATTCAAAACAAAATGTTTGTTTGAATTTAAGGCAAAACATACATGTATACATCAGTGCTGTCAATAGTAATTAAATCATATAGCCATGGCGACAATACATCAATAAAAGGAGAAGTGCTTATCGTTTTAAAAAAAAAAGTTTCAAGCACTTTATTCAGTAGTTAGCGATATAATAAATCATTTCGAGTTGTTCCACTGGGAATAAATTTCAAATTTTTAGCATAGAGATTAAAACAAATGACTACAAACATACGTGCGTCTTTCTCTGCACATCATAAATTCATATATGCCCGCTATACATATTATTTTATTCATGTAAACCATGTTTTACATTTCTATAATATTCTCTACACACCAGTGTTTAAATCTGGTGTGTTACATTCACATGATTTTCCCTACCATCTGTACTTTTTAGTGGATATACATAATATTCTTACGAAAGCTTATGTGGGTATCTACTTCTGTTTAATTTATATAAACATTTGCAGAAATAAGAAAACGAACTTCTGGGCGCTATATAACGTCCTTAAGGGTAACCTAAACTGAAATTTCCAAATCTTACATTTTTAAGCAATCTTTTTGAAATTCTTTTTACATATTGCTGTGATAAATTATCCATAGGATTTGAGTTACATACAGATATCTTTAAACATTTTGGATTTAAAAAATAATTAAGTATTTTTATTATCCCAATTGATAAAAAGCTATGCACGATGCATAAATTACTTTTTTGGAAAACCAAAAATATTACTACATTTGTTTCATGCTAGTAAATAAAATTGGTATATAGAATTTTTGTTGCTCTTCTGGTTGCCTCAGAATTGTTTTTAAACCTTTAAATATAATTATTTTACTATAATTTATGTTTATTGTATTAATTGTGCAATATGTCAGGTATTTTTAATTTGTAACAAAATCCATAACCAATTCTTTTTATTAATACTCTCTGCGTCTGTGATAATTTGAAGCAGATAGGACATAAACTGCATCGTGTGGAACTATTTGAAGTTTTGAAAACTCTGAAAAATAAAAACACGAGAAAATAGGCTTTAAGGTTTAACATGCAATTTAACACAGATTGTTTGTAAGCCTTAGAATTTCATATTCTCGTGCAACAATTTTTAAACCATGAATATCTGTCAACTCTCACGGACTGATTACACAAATTCTGAGTAATATATAAAGCAAAGAAAAACTGCAAATCATTTGGTCCGAGTCAAGCTCCACTCTGCCGCCAAGATATGCTGTTGGTGGGGTGTGGGGAGGCCCGCCGGGTGTTCTATCGCGCCTGTGGTTTAGGATGGGGAGGGCCCAGGTTAAATAATGCCTGGATGATGATGACGGGGCAGGTCGAAGCACCCGGTGTGAGACCTGTTTTGTAAATTTTGAAACATATTACTATACTCACTTTTTTAGGTTATTAGTGCATATTACTGTATTTTCAGCTTGAAATAGACATATTTAAGGGCAAGTGTTACTGTTCGAAACCAAATTTCGGATTTTTAAACGTGAAAACGTTAAAGCAACATGCTCACTTACAGCCATCCATTTAAATCGTCACGTGATACAGTTTAAAGCACTGCATGGTAATAAAAACAGAAAATTGAACTACAAGCATTACATTATTTAATTAAGCAGTTGTTTTCAGTTTTTGCACTTTTTGATCAATTTTCATAGATGGGTATACTTAAAAGTCGATAGTCTTTCTAAACATCACAGAAAATAACTGGAAGTCAAGGGATTTAAAACAATAACGAAGTATTTAATTTTTATAATTAATTACGAACATTTCAGAAATGCCTTATGTCGCTAAAAGCATTATTTGGAAAAAATTGTTTTACAGAAATGTATATTTTTTGCAATATGTATTCATCTTCTCGTATTATACCCCTCCCCAGGGCCTGCTGAATGAAAATGAGGCAATTAGAAATTCAAAGTTCTTTTTTTGAACTATAAAAACATTTACTGCCTTTTGTATTTTCTCTACATGTACTATGTAGATAGAGTACAGAGGAAATATTGCATTCTACCTAAAAATTCAATACCGAGATTTCACTAGAAATACAAGTTTTGAGAACTCCTGAATCCAAAAGAAGCGGGTATGTGTGTCTATGGACAGCATAGCTCAAAAACGAAATGTCCGTTAAATGTCAAACTTGCTACTTAAGTTTAATATCTCCCAAAGATGCGACACGAAGATTTTCAAGAATATCCCCCACCCTAAACTACACTTTATATGACAAAAATTTTTAAAATTTTGTTTTTCTCAAAAATGTATCTAACGATTTGAATTAAAACAGCGTATATTAAAGTTAATATAATAATGAATATTTTGAATTTTCTGAGAAATTCTCTGAAGTACACTTTATTCTGGTTGATTTTTTTCAGAATTTTGTGTAAGGGTTAAACGTAAGAGAGAGATAAAAATATATATTTCGTTGAAAAACACAGTTTATGCTATATATTTTTTTTTTTTTTCATAGAGTTTACCATTTTCGAGATATTCCTGTTACTGGTTTCAGTTTTAAAATACTTAAATTTTTCATATACGGAATTTGTCAACTCCTGGCAATGCAAAGAAATGGATTTCAACTACATGACAACCAGCTTTTAAAAGACATGACAATGTTTTTAGGCTAGAGTATTCCATTATTTCGCTTCTACTTACAGGAAATCATTTCTACTAATGTTTTTCTCGATTAGCATGACGTAGATATAAGAATACTATTTTTGTATAATAATGTGTTACAGGGATGTAGAGAAAGTCATGTAGATGGAACACATCAGACTTATTTTTAATTCAAGGTATGTGAAAGCGTGTATTTTCGGTGAAATTTTGAAATTGCATTTTGGGGGGGGGAATACAAAATGTATTCTACCTACCAGTACTTAGTACACTAGGGGAAATAAAAATTATTTATATACGAAATTTTAAAACAACGGGTCAGTAGAGAAGGCAATGTGAATGTAAGACTCATTTTGTTTTCACCAAAATAGCCACCCCCATCATTGTTTTCATCTTGCCGATAATTCATTGCCCTAAGAGATGAAAACACGAGTTGTATTTGCTAAGACAACAGACGATCAATAATTTATAATATATAGGAAGGGAGATTTTATCATTGTAATACTTACATTAGTTCTCAAATAGTACAGACGCATTCGACCATGTTTATTTACAGATTCTCTTTTTCCTTTCTTTCTTCACTGCCTCCTGAATTATGATATGACCGATCGTGTCTACACCCAATGTACGAATATCGATAGCAACAATGGAAACAGGGAACAAATATTTTATTTCAGCTTTTAATAACTAATACATGAAATGGAAACAAACGTTATTTTATTTGAGGTTATTGCACTCATCTCATACATAGGAAATACAAATAATTATTATTTTCACTACTTTTTACTTTCTCTGTACGCACTATGTACATAGTGTATAGAGAATGTATTGCACTCCACCTAAAAATTCGATACCAAGATTTCACCGGAAATATATATTTTAGGGTCCCCTTTATCTAGAAAAAGCGTTTTCACAAAAAGGTCCGTGTGTGTGTGTCTGTGTGTGTCCGTGTGTCTGTGAACACGATAACTCAAAAACGAAAAGTCAGTAAAATATCAAACTTGGTATTTAAGTCTTCCAGGTATGCAACACGAAGATTTTTGGAAAAATCCCCCCACCCCAAACTACACTTTACATGGAACTTTTTTCGAAAATATCCATTTTCTCAAAAATGGCTCTAACGATTTTGATTAAAATTTCGTATATCAAAGATATTTTACCTGAAAAATAAAATGTATATCTTGAATTTTCTGGGAATAGCCTCTGAAGAGTAGTTTATTCTGGGTGACTTGTACTGAATTTTGAATAACTGCTAAACCGTAAGAGATGGAAAAAAAACTTACTGCACAAAAAATGTAGAGCACATTAAAACACAGAATTTGTTATATACATTTTTATCGTGGAAATCGTCGTTGTGGAGACATTCCTTACTTTTGGTTTCTGCTATGAAAAACTTATACTTTTCTCATACTGGAATTTGACAACTGCTGTCCATACAAACAAAGGAACTTCATTGAATAGCAACCAGCTATTGATTATCACTTTAACCTGTGGTAGTCCCTTATTTCGCTTCTACTTACAAGGAAGCTAGCAATAAAACTATTTCTGCTAAATTTTTACTGATTAGCATAAAGTAAATAGAAGTATAAGCTTTTTAAGAATAATTTATTGCAGAGATATAGAGAAAGTCATGTGAATGTAACACAACAGATTTTTGAAGTGAATACATTATGTCTGGATTGTCACCTTTTTACCACTAACCAAGACAGAAGATTAAACAAACGACAAGATTTCAAAGAACTGAACATCAGCTGCCATAAGATGTTTCGACAATATCACTTCAGTCAGATGACCACAGCAATTGCATTGGTGCTTTAATAATTAAGCTAATTTGTTATGATAATCATCAAAGAAAACAAATCTATTTAAGGCCCAACAATCTATTCCTGGTTCTGTTAGAATTGCTAGCTGCTGAACCGTCTGGAAATGATACAATCTGATAATTCTTCTCCGTTGATATGACAAAGCAGAATCCGGAATTGATTGAACGCAAATGTAATTTACTGCGGGTATTGAAATAGAAATACGTTTCTGTAGATAGATACGGAGTTTCACGGGATCGTATATCCTTTCTAAACATTGTCCGCCCACACCAAGTCCGGGCCGTACCAAGGATGCGTGGGTTACTGGGCTCTTTTATGTTTAAAGATCCGACTTTAATAGTGACGTAAAACGTTTTTGCAAAACATAAGATGCGTTTTATTCACATGATTTCCTCTACCTTTGCGGCAGCAAATTATTTTTAATAAAGCTTATTCTTCTAATAATACTAATTGAGACAAATATTAACAGAAATAATACCTTTTTAGTGTAGGACAGGAGTTGGATAGGTAGAGTTGTGAAAAATTCAATGCCATAGCTGGGATTTGAACCACGGATCTCCTGATCTGCAGTCGATTGCTCTAACCGCTAACCTACCATGGCAACATACAGGCACAGCAATCAATTTCTCGCCGTGGCCGAGTGGTTAGACCACTCGCCTCTCACCTTCGATCCCAAACGACCGAATGTGAGATTTGTGGTGGACAAAGCGGTGTAGGGCCTGGTTTTCTTCCGATTTCCCCCGCCATCGCATTCTACCGGTGCTATCTTCATTTCATATGTCAGTGTCATCGCCTGCGGTGCCACAAGTAGTTAAAGCGGGCCTTACACAATACAAAAAAAAAATGAAATTTTCAACTGACTCGCAAGTTTTCCAGCAATCCACAAGGTCATTTTAAAACTATTTTGAGATGACAACCCCAATGGCGACTTACAATGTTGTATTTTATCTCATGGGCTTCTTAGTTTTGCTTAGTACTAATTTAATTTTTTTCACATAAGCCGTGTGTAGGACAGGAGATGGATAGGTAGAGTCAGACTGAAATATTCAATGCCACAGCCGGGACTTTTGAATCTGAATCCATCTATCCAATTAACAGATAATTTATTTTTTATGTAAGAGTTTAAAGTTATGGTTTTTCATTCGAGCGGGAATATTGCGAAACGAGACGCAGAATAAAAAGCAAACTTTACGCTCGCTTATCATACAATGCTTTTTTATATGAGAATTTTCTGATATTAAAAGAAAAGCAACGAAAGATGAAATAAATTTGAGGTTAAGTTTGAGCCATTCACCAAGGGTTATAGTTGGTTATTTATTTCGCATTGCTGGTACGGTTATAGCAGGCCGTGACAAACCAATATGATTGTTGTTCTGTGAGAATTATGATATCCTTAGAGCTGCGAAAGAATATTTGCCACTTATTGACATTGAACATAACATTATATCGTGCACGACAAATTTCAATTGTTTGTCTGTTGATCAGTGATGTATACACACTAATATCGTGACTTATTTTGGCGAGCGTAAAGTTGGAACAAAATTGCTTTACGCTTGCTGAACTTCTTTGCGTGTGGATTCCGTAAAAATCAAGTTTGCGATTGGAAATGAGTGCGTAAACTACTCAATTATGCTCGGTCGAGGAAAAAAAGTTTTTAATACTTATGTTTTTGTAAGTACAAGGTAATAGACTAAAACGATAGTCAAATCTTTTAAGAGCTGGTTCCTTTGTGCTGCAATTTAAGTTCCGTTTTCTTGGCTTGAGAAGCAAAAAGGAAAACGAATAACTACTTCCATCTGAGAAAAGTATAAATAAAGGGAAATTGAAAGCAATGATAAGGATTATCTTGAATGTCATTTGCTCCATAAAACAACGTATGTGAAATAAACTTTGTGTTTTGCTGAGAGCTACAATATTATGCAGTAAGTTTTTGTATGCAACTTACAGTTTACCAGTTATACAAAAATCATTCAGAATGGAGAGTGCTTCAGAGGCCTAGTCCCAGAAAATTCAAGATATACTTTTCATTTCATTTTTACTTTCTCTATACGCACTATGTACATAGTGTATAGAGAAAGTATTACACTCCACCCAAAAATTCGATAGCGAGATTTCACCGGAAATATGTGTTTTAGGGCCCCCAATATCCAAAAAAAGCATTTTCACAAAAAGGTCCGCGTGTGTGAGTGTCCGTGTGTCTGTGAACACGATAACTCAAAAACGAAAAGTCGGTAAAATACCAAACTTGGTATTTAAGTTTAGTATCTTCCAGAGATGCGACACGAAGATTTTAAGAAAAATCCCCCAACCCCCAACTACCCTTTACATAGAACTTTTTTCGAGAGGTTTGATTTTCTCAAAAATGGCTCTAACGATTTTGATTAAAATTTTGTATATTAAAGGTATATGACAAATAAAATGCATATCTTGAATTTTCTGGGAATAGCCTCTGAAGGGTAGTTTATTCTGGATGAATTTTACTGAATTTTGAATAACTACTAAACCGTAAGAGATGGACAAAAACTTACTACACAAAAAACGTAGAGCCCGTTAAAATACACAATTTATGTTATATACATTCTTTCGTGAGTTCGTCGTTTTTGAGACATTCCTTATTTTGGGTTTTTGCTATGAAAAACTTATACTTTTCTCATACAGGGACTTGTCAACTCCTATCCATATAAACAAAGGAACTTCATTGACATAGCAATCAGCTTTGGACTATCATTTTAACCTATGGTACTCCCTTATTTCGCTTCTACTTACAAGGAAGCAAGTAATAAGACTATTTCTGCTCATTTTTTCTGATTAGCATAAAGTAAATAGAAGTATAAGTTTTTTAAGAATAATTTGTTGCAGGGATATAGAGAAAGCTATGTGATTGGTACACATCAGATTTTTACTTTCTCTACACGTATTATGTGCATAGTGTATAGAGAAGGTATTGCAATGCACCCAAAAATTCGATACAGAGTTTTCACCGGAAATATATGTTTTGAGGCCCCATGAATTAAAAAAAAAAGATTTTTAAAAAAAAAATGACGTCTGAGGGTTTACGTGCGTGTGTGTGTGTGTCCGTCTTTGGGCAGCGTAACTCAAAAACGAAAAGTTCGTTAAAAACCAAAATTGGTATTTAGGTTTGGTATCTTCCAAGGATGCGACAGGAAGATTTTGAACAAAATCCCCCCACCCCCAACTACCCTTTACTTAAAACTTTTTTCGAGAGGTTTGATTTCTCAAAAATGGCTCTAACGATTTTGATTAAAATGTCATATATTACAGATATTTACACGAGAAATAAAAGGTATATCTTGAATTTTCTGGGAATAGCATCTGAAGACTATTTTATTCTGAATGAATGTTACGGAATTTTGCATAACTTCTAAACCGTATCATGTGGACGAAACTTACCACACAGAAAATGTAGAGCACCTTAAAACATACAATTTATGTTATATACATTTTTTTCTGGAGTTGATTGTTTTTAAGTTATACAAAGGACATACAGACACACACATGCACGGACCTTTGTCTGAAAATGGTTTTGTTGGGTTAAGGGGCTTCTAAAACATGTATTGCCGGTGAAATCTGGGTATCGAATTTTTGGGTGAATGCAATACGAATACTTCCTCTCTACACTATGTACATAGTACGTGTAGAGAAAGTAAAAAGAGCAAAAGCCATGCATCTGTAGTGAAAATTAACCCTGTCAGTATCCAAGCGTATCATCACACCAGTTATTTTACTTGGGTCCTCCCCACCCTTTACCACAGACACATTTATTAGACTACAGCCGCTGGTACTGAAACTCGCGACCAACTGCAGTCAAATGTAACCCTGTCAGTATCCAAGAGTGTCATCACACCAGTTATTCTACTTGAGTCCTCCCTATCCTGAGCCACAGACACATTTATTTGACTGCAGACACTGGAACAAACTCAGGAGCAAATACAGTCAAATGTAACCCTGTCAGTATCCAAGAGCGTCATCATCACACCGGTTATTTTACTTGGGTCCCTCCTTCCTTTATCACAGAGACATTTGACTACAGTCACTGGGACTCGAACTCGTGACATTCGGCTTCGAATTAATGGCCATTCCAGTTTGTATCACACTAACGATCAGCTTTGAAAAGCTCTGATGTCATGAATCATCTTAAAACTTGAGTTCGTGAAACGCTCTGTTCAGTTTTTGTTGCAGTTAGCCTTTTAGAGTTTAGCTGCGCCAAAGCAAGGCATATGTTTTCGGATTTTATTACGAAAACTAGATGTATAAACTGGAACAAGGTGATTGTATTGCGTTGCCAACAAGAATTGTTTTCATCAGAACGTTGTTTTGATCGAAATTGCAAAGGTTTCCTTTTGTTGTATTGCAAGCGCTTGGCGATTGTCACAGCTTGCCCGGTCGTTTCTCGCCCTCTGGTGACAAACGGCGTGACGGAAAACATTTCCAATTAAACCCCTCCTAATAAGTCGTATAAACTCTGCTTGATTTATAGTTTTACGTTTCTAGCCTTTGTCTTACAGGTGGCAGCACTGCCTACCTGGAAATCAACGACTCCGCATCATTAGATTTTTAAAAAAAATCTGAAGTCGTTTCACATGACTTTCTCTATATCTCTGCAACAAATTATTGTTAAAAATCTTATACTTCTATTTACTTCATGCTAATAGAGAAAAAAATAGCAGAAATAGTCTTATTACTTGCGTCCTTGTAAGTAGAAGCGAAATAAGGCAGTACACTAGGTTAAAGTGATAGTCAAAAGCTGGTTGCCATGTGACTGAACTTCCTTTGTTTGTATGGACAACAGTTGACAAATTCTTGTATGAGAAATGATGTCTCTAAAGCTGAAACCAGTAACAAGGAATATCTCAAAAACGATAACTCCACGAAAAAGTGTATACAAGATGCATGACATGACTTGTGTGTTTTAACGTACTCTACATTTTGTGTGTGGTAAGATTTTCTCTGTCTCTTACGGTTTACCAGTTATGCAAAATTCCGTAAAATTCATCCTGAATAAAGTAGTCTTCAGAGGTTATTGTCAGAAAATTCAAAATATACATTTTATTGGGTATGTAAATATCTTAAATATATGAGATTTTAAACAAAAGCGTTAGAGCCGTTTTTGAGGGTAGTTGGGATGGGGGTATTTTTTTGAAAATCTTCGTGTCGAAGTAAATACCAAGTTTTGTATTTAACGGACTTATCATTTTTGAGCTATGCTGCACACAGACACACACACATACACACACACGGACATTTTTCTGAAAATGTTTTTTTTTTTTTTTTGGATTCATGAGGTCCTAAAACATGTATTTCCGGTTAAATCTGGGTATCGAATGTTTGGGTGCAATACAATACCTTCTCTATACACTGTGTATATAGTACGTGTAGACATAGTAAAAACATAAGTATTTCAAATTTGATACCACTAACAAGGGATTTCTCAAAAACTGTTAGCTCCACGAAAAAAAAGTAACTAAATTGTGTTTTAATGCATTTTTTTTTGTTATGTAAGCTTTTGTCTATCCCTTACGGTTATACAAAATTCGTCTAGAATAAAGATGTTTTCAGAGGCTGTTGCCAGAAAATTCAAGATATACATTTTATTTGTCGTGTCAATATCTTTAATATACGATATTTTAATCAAAAAATTTAGAGCCATTTTTGAGAAAATAAAAATTTTCGATAATTTTTCCAAGTAAAGCCTAATTGGGTCAGGGGTGCTTTCATGAAAAATTTTGCGTCTCAGCCTTTTATCTAAAAAAATGTATTCCGGGGACTCAAAACATATATTTGCAGTGAAATCTCGGTATAGAATTGTTTAGTGCAATATAATCCCTTTCCTATACACCAGGTACATAGTACGTGTAGAGAAAGTAAAAATATACAGTTTTATTGTAAAAGTATCTATGTTTTTACAACATAAGACAGATTTAGCTAGCTGGAGTCTATTGTTTAAGATTAGTGTAATACGAAATTACAAAAAAGTGAAATGAAAGCAGTAAAACATTTGTTTAATGCTCTTTGTTGTCTATATGCAACACCATGCAATTAAGGGCTGCGATGCTTCTAGGCGAGTTATATCGTGCCAGAGCTTTTCAAACCGAGCTTGTGTGAGCGATTCATTAACAAACAAAACACTGTCGTGTAGATCATTTAGCCTAATGAGGTATCTTATTTAATGAACGAGAAGGAAGTCTGCACAGCTCAAGTATTTCTTTACAACTTTCTCTGGATGCTGTTCGAGTTAAAATGCAAGACTTTTCCTTGTGAGGTAAGTTCATATTTACCAGCACATCACTGCAACTTCCCAAAATATCATACTGGAGTTGTGTTTCTTTGTAGGTACAAGAGTCCCATTTGACAGTCAAATGTTTACAAGCGTATACATGACGGTATAACTGAACGTTTGAAATTCCAAACTAATACTGCAAACTTTATGAAATGCATACTATGAAAGTAATACAATGCAAATAAGTTACAGTGCATATGTAATACATTTTTACTTTCTCTAGCCCAGTGTGCACCATGTACATAGTGTATAGAGAAGATATTTTAATGCACCCAAAAATTCCTTGCGAGATTTCACCAGAAATACGTGTTTTAGGATTACCTGAAACCATAAAAGCATTTTCAGAAAAAGGTCCGTGTGTCTGCGTGTATGTGTGTGTGTCTGTGTCTGTGTCTGTGTCTGTAGACACCATAGCTCAAAAACGAAAAGACCGTTAAGTACCAAACTGGGTATTTAAGTTTGGTATCGTCCAAGGATGCGACACGAAGATTTTCAAGAAAATTCCCCCAACCCCAAATACGCTTTACATGAAGTTTTTTTTTTCAAAAATTTTGATTTTCTCAAAAAGGGCTTAATAATTTTGATTAAAATGTCCTATATTAAAGACATTTACCCTACAAATAAAACGTATTTTTTTAATTTTCTAGGAATAACCTCTGAAGACTACTTTATTCTGGATGAATTTTACAGAATTTTCCATTACTGCTAAACTGTAAGAGATGGACAAAATCTTTACACACAAAAACTGTAAAGCATGTTAAAACACACGGTTTATGTTACACACATTTTTTTTTTCGTGAAGTTGATCGTTTTTTGAGATATTCCTTGTTTTTGGTTTTAGTTTTGAAAACCTACACTTTTCTCACACAGGAATTTGTCAACTCCGGTCCATACATACAAAGGAACTTCAGTCACATAGCAACCAGCTTTTGACTACGAGGGGCATACTGAAAGTCATGAGCAACACTGTATTACTCGTATTACTTTAACCTATGGTACTCCCTTATTTCGCTTCTACTTACAAGGAAGCAAGTAATAAGACTATTTCTACTAATTTTTTCTCGATTAGCATGAAGTAGATAGAAGTATAAGCTTTTTAACAATAATGTGTTGAAGAGATGTCGAGACAGTCATGTAAATGAAGCATCAGATTTTTGTTGTTCTGTGATGTATTTTGAGAATTATGATATCCTTAGAGCAGCGAAAGAATATTTGTCACTTATTGAACGTTGAACATAACATTATATCGTGCACGACAAATTTCAATTGTTTGTCTGTTGATCAGTGATGCACATACACTAATATCGTGAATTATTTTGGTGAACATAAAGTTGGAACAAAATTACTTTACGCTTGCTGCACTTCTTTGCGCGTGGATTCCGTAAAAATCAAGTTTGCGATCTGAAGTGAGCTCGTAAACTACTCAATTACGCTCGGTCGTAGAAAAAATACTTTTGTCTTGTTGCCTTAGCTATGCAGTAAAGGAAATGAAAATATTCCCCACTCCCCTTTTACCCATTGTATTTGAGTTTACTAGGCTAATACCGAAGTAAAGCAAACAATGCAATGTTGTGTTATTGTTCCCTTATCGAGGTTTATTCCACAGTTCAAACATTTACTTTTCTTTTGTATCTGAGTATTATAACACAATATTACCGTTAAAATAACAATAAAGTCAATTTAACGGAGATTTCTGTCGAAACAAGACGTGGCAGGTGACGGACGCGTGTATAGCTTGCTGGCTTGACCAGTATGTACCCGATATTTCATTATCATCCTGGCCTAGTGGCATCTTTGGTCTATAATTTAGTATTTGACGCAGAATTCTTGATGGAGGCATTCTGATTACATGGATCAATGCATCAATTTTTAATTATTTCATAATATGTATAACATATTTAGTTTTTACATTCTCTAGCCCCGTATGTACAATGTACATAGGGATAAGAAGTATTGTATTGCACACAAAAATTCGATGTCGAGATTTAACCGAAAACATATGTTTTAGGGTCCCCTTGATCTAAAAAAAAAACATTTTCAGAAAAAGGTTCATGTGTGTACGTATGACTGTGAATATGATAATTCAAAAACGAAAAGTCTATAAAATTCCAAACTTGGTATTTAAGTTTAGTATCTTACAAAGTTGTGACTCAAAGATTTTCAAGGAAATCCCCCACCCCAAACTACCTTTTACATGGAACTTTTTTCGAAAATTTTGATTTTCTCAAAAATGGTTCTAACGTTTTTGACTCTTATATCGTATATTAACGGTATTTACCTGACAAATAAAATGTTTATCTTGAATTTTTTGGGAACAGTCTCTGAAGACTACTTTATTCTGAGTGAATTTTACGGAATTTTGCATAACTGCTAAACCGTAAGTTATGGACAGAAACTTACCACACAAAAAATGTAGAGCAAGTTAAAATACACAATTTATATTATATACATTTTTTTAAGTTGGTCGTTCTTTTAGACATTCCTTGTTTTTAATACTCCCTTATTTTGCTTCTACTTACAAGGAAACAAGTAATAAGACAATTTCTGCTAATTTTTTTCTCGATTAGCATGAAGTAAATAGAAGCGTATGCTTTTCAACAATAATTTGTTACAGAGATGTAGAGAAAATCATGTGAATGGAACACATCAGATTTTTACTTTCTCTATACTCACTATGTACATAGTGTATAGAGAATGTATTGCACTCCACCAAAAAATTCGATACCGAAATTTCACCGGAAATATATGTTTTAGGGTCCCCTGTATCCAAAAAAAGCATTTTCACAAAAAGGTCCGTGTGTGTGTGTCCGTGTGTCCGTGAACACGATAACTCAAAAACGAAAAGTAGGTAAAATACCAAACTTGGTATTTAAGTTACGTATCTTCCAGGGATGCGACACGAAGATTTTGAGAAAAATCTCCGCACCCCCAACTACCCTTTACATGGAACTTGTTCGAAAATTTTGATTTTCTCAAAAATGGCTCTAAACATTTTGATTAAAATTTCATATATTAAAGATATTTACCTGACAAATAAAAGGTATATTTTGAATTTTCTGGGAATAGTCTCTGAAGAGTAGTTTATTCTGGATGAATTTTACTAAATTTTGAATAACTGCTAAACCGTAAGAGACGGACAAACACTTACTAAACAAAAATGTAGAGCACGTTAAAACACACAATTTATGTTATATAATTTTTTTTCGTGGAGTTCATCGTTTTTGAGACATTCCTTGTTTTTGGTTTCTGCTATGAAAAACTTATATTTTTCTCATACAGGAACTTGTCAACTCCGATCCATATAAACAAAGGAATGTCATTGACATAGCAACTAGTTTTTGACTATCATTTTAACCTATGGTAGCCCCTTACTTCGCTTCTACTTATTAGGAAGCAAGTAATAAGTCTATTTCTGCTAAATTTTTCTGATTAGCATAAAATAAATAGAAGTATAAGCTTTTTAAGAATAATTTGTTGCAGGGATATAGAGAAAGTCATGTGAATGGTACACATCAGATATTTTCTGTTATTATATATTTTTATTTATTACTCCGTGAGTTCTTTTTACAAACGTAGAATTTCGTTGTTTTTTTTTCAGGCCAGTCTTTTTTTTTTTTTTAGTTTGTCTTCACATATTGCAAGTATAATTTTTGCTCCCGAATGATAAATATCGCTTCATCTCCCATAAGAGGTTTGTATGTGTGCGTGCGTGTGTGAATCTATTCCCGCGCTTTTGCCCATTGAAGCCCAGGCGTTTCTTTAGTTGAAGGGCCAAGAAACCCGGAGTTTTTACGTCTACATTATTTACAATACGTCAATCAAATCTGCCAAAAAGTATTGGGACAATCAAAAAGTATGTTATTCAACGGCTTTTCAACAAGAAAGAAAATAGTCATAGCTTCCGTATTAACATTTAATTTTAAATTTACAACAAGTATCAATAAGAGTTTGAAAAAATCTGCGTACAGCAGCTTACACTCCATTTATTGGAAGTTCGAAAAACTGTACGTCTGTTTCGGAATTTTTCAGAGCTTCATTTGTATGTTGAATTTCAGCTTCAGTTCACAGAAATCCAGAAAAATGCAGCATTTTAACATTTTAGAACACGAAACGTAACAAACCCTCAAGGAAAATGGCACGAGAACAGCCAATATTACTAACTCTCCTAAATTCCTAATAGTTGACTAAAGCGAGGACAGATGGCAGCACAAATCAGACAACTAAACGATAACTGATATAAATGTTCTTTGCCACATAGCCCAAGACCGTGTTACAGTCGTGGAATTGCATTAACAACGTCAGAAATACCTGCCCGAATTATGCTCAGGTGTGGGGCGCATGACCATTTCGCACGGCCCGAGCTATACTCGGGCTTGGGCTTCTATGTGTTAATTGTTTTAGGTAGTATATATTGGAACAATTAAATATGACGTCATTGATATAAGTTTGCCTGGTATGTGACGTATTTCTGAAGGAGCACCAGGTTCAGGAATGTCAGGTTGTGGCCAATATTTCAGCGCCAAACTTTTGACGAGGAATGCAGGCTGCTCCAATAATCCGTCGACCTCAAACACTGATACGGGCGAAGCAGGTATTCCCGCAACAGGAAATGAACAATTCTTAACTTACGAGAGGGCTTTGATAAGATGGAGTTGGTAGAGATACTGCAAGAGTTTGTCTCTCAAACCTGTCAACATGATCAGGGATACTTTAGTTTCTCTAGCTAGTTAATGGACTACACCGAAATTCGCGAGATTGTGCACGTGACTGATAAGTAATTTGACATCGGCGATGCATGGTCCCTGGACAAACATAACGTTAAACGCGTGGGTATCAGGCTCTGATAAGTCGGTGTTAAAGCAAAGCAGGTTGAAAAATGTCTTTAAAACTGCTGCCTGAGTAAAGAAATATCGATTTTTAGCAGCTCGTTACTAGCGTTCTCAAGATTTAATGTCGCAAAAATCTGTAAAATATCGAACTAATCACTGGACAGTGCGACACTGAGCATTCATTAACTACGTTCTTGAGTTATGCAGCGTAGTCTGGAGGTGTTTTCAACTGATCTAGTGGCTTGATACGTAACGCGGGAAGCTGCTATCCCTAAGGTAATGAGTTCGATTCCTGTCAAAGAGTCAATGTTAATTATTATTATTATTATTATTATTATTATTATTATTATTATCATCATCATTATTCCAGACGAAGTGCCGCGATACGTGAAGTACTGGCACTTCAGAATAATAGCTGTTACTTCGACATTTAAATAAACAGGCCATAAGTCTCCTATCTCAAATTACTTATTTAAGTAATCTACATATTCTGTGAAAATATTTCGGTATAGTTCATTAACACCCTGTATACTAAGGTCGGCAGATAAGCCTCGGGCCTCTCAGTGAAATAAGCATTTAGTTTGTACTTGTCTACATGTACTAAGTATAAAGAGTATAGAGAAGGTATTGAAATGCACTCAAAAATTGATATCAAGATTTCACCGGAAATACATATTTTGGGTCCCCCTGAATCCAAAAAAAAGCATTTTTAGAAAAATGTGTGTGTGTGTCTATGTGTGTCTCTCGTGTGTGTCTGTGGGCAGCATAGTACAAAAACAAAAGGACTTGCTTTTAATTTTGGTATCTTCCAGGAATGAGACACGAAGATTTTGAAACCCCCCCCCCAGCTACCTTTTACATGCACCTTTTTTCGAAAATGTTGATATAATAATCTCTCAAATGTAAGATTTAACATGGCAATGAACATGTATATCATAAATTTTCTGGGAATACCCTATAAAGACCTGGATGGTTTTTATAGAATTATGTATAACTGCTAAACCGCAAGAGATAGACAAAAACTTACTTTAAAAAAATGTAGATCACGAAAATACACACAATTTATGTCATATACATCTTATTATGGAGTTGATCGTTTTTACTTTCTCTATACGCACTATGTGCATAGTGTATAGAGAAGGTATTGCACTCCACCAAAAAATTCTCTACCGAGATTACACAGGAAATAAATGTTTTAGGGTCTCTTATGTCCAAAAAAAGCACTTTCACAAAAAGGTCCCTGTGTGTGTCTGTGAACACGATAACTCAAAAACGAAAAGTCGATAAAATACCAAACTTGGTATTTAAGTTTAGTATCTTCCAGGGATGCGACACGAAGATTTTGAGAAAAATCCCCCCACCCCCAACTACCCTTTACATGGAACGTTTTTCGAAAATTTTGATTTTCTCAAAAATGCCTCTAACGATTTTGATTAAAATTTCGTATATTAAAGATATTTACTTGACAAATAAAATGTATATCTTGAATTTTCTGGGAATAGCCTCTGAAGAGTAGTTTACTGTGTATGAATTTTTCTGAATTTTGAATAACTGCTAAACCGTAAGAGATGGACAAAATCTTATAACATAAAAAAATGTAGAACACGTTACAACACACAATTTATGTTATATACATTTTTTTCGTGGAGTTCATCGTTTTTTAGATATTCATTGATTTTGGTTTCAGCTATGAAAAACTTATTTTTCTCATAGAGTAATTTGTCAACTGCTGTCCATACAAGCAAAGGAACTTCAATCACATAGAAACCAGCTTTTGACTATCACTTTAACCTATGGCACTCCCTTATTTCGCTTCTGCTTACAAGGAAGCAAGTAATAAGACTATTTCTGCTAATTGTTACTCAATTAGCATGAAGTAAATAGACACACAGGCTTTTTGACAGTAATTTGTTGCAGAGAAGTAGAGAAAGTCATGTGAATGGAACACATCAAATCTTACTTTCTCTATACGTACTATGGACATAGTATATAGAGGAAATATTGTATTCCACCCAAAAATTGGATACCGAGATATCACCGGAAATACATGCTTTAGGACCCCCTGAATCTAAAAAGAGCATTTTCAGAAAAAGGTCCGTGTGTCTGTCTGTCTGTCTGTTAACAGCATAGCTCAAAGACGAAAAGACCATTATATACTAAACTTGGTATTTAGGTTTGGTATTTTCCAAGGATGTGACACGAAGCTTTTCAAGAAAATCCCCCCACCCGCAACTACCCTTTACATGGAAAAGTTTCGAAAGTTTTGATTTTTTGAAAAAGGCTCTAATGATTTTGATTAAAATCCCGTATATTAAAGATATTTACATACCACATAAAATGTATATCCTGAATTTTCTGGGAATAGCTAAGAAGTGCTCTTTATTCTGGATGAATTTTGCTAAATTTGGCTTAACTGCTAAACGGAAGAGATAGACAAAAACTAACTGCACAGCAAATGTTGATCTGATTAAAACACAATTTATGTTCTTTACATTTTTGTTGTGGAGGTAACCGTTTCCTAGATATTCCTTGTGTTTTGTTTCACTTGTGAGTACTTATACTTTTCTCAGACAGGAAGTGTCCGGTTTTCTTTTGTTCTACTCCTGGCCAAGAAAAGAAGTGATTTGCAATGACAATCGAATAACGACAGTCTAGTGTATTCCCTTATTTTCTTCCTACTTATCAGGAACTAATAGTAAGAACATTCCGCTAATGATTATCTCGATTAGCAAGGTGCAGTAAGAAGAATAATCTTATATAAGAAGTTTTTTAGAAGAGCTAGAGAAAGTCATGTGAGTGTAACACATCAGATTTTTACTTTCTCTACACGCACTATGTGCATAGTGTATAGAGAAGGTATAGCACTCCACCAAAAAATTCGATACTGGAATTTGTCAACTCCTGGACAAGCAAAGAAACGAATTTCAATCCCATAGCATCCACATTTTAAAACATGTGACAGTCGATTTAGTCTAGTATACCCCCTTATTTCGCTTCTACTTACAAGGAAGCAAGTAATAAGACTATTTCTGCTAATTGTTACTCAATTAGCATGAAGTAAATAGACACACAAGCTTTTTGACAGTAATTTGTTGCAGAGAAGTAGAGAAAGGGATGTGAGTGTAACACATCAGATTTTTTGTTATGAGATGTGAATATATAATTCACACAATAGGGCATTATTTATTGCAACTGAAAGTCCCATTTTATGTACATTAAACAGAATTGCAAGGCACGTTAACCCTGGACATTTCCTTTGTGTGGTTTCCTACAAAATTACATTTAATGCAAATTGTCGCCGTTTCGGGGCGGAAGACAAATGTACAACCTCGCGGCCAGATTTCTCTGTGATTCAAAATCTCTCTCACCGGGTTCATAAAGACAAACTCTCTGCGCTACCTTTTTGAATTTGAAGGGCTGCCAGGGCCAGGGTAAAACACAAAGGGTACCGGCGGGCTAACGGACAGGCTAAGATCATTTTTACTTTCTCTACACGTACTAAAACATAAAAATAATAATAAAATCTGATTACTATAAACCGGGATCTAATAGCTTACACCGTGGCAAAAATCTCAGACCTTATTATATTTATTAATTTTTTTTTAAATTTTACAAAATAAAATAAATATACGATTGTCAGATTAATAACTGAAGTTTAACTGAAATTATACATCTGATCCTTTATATTTATCAATATTAAATTTAATATATAAATGTTTATGTATTATATTAACTATTATTAATTACCAAAAATATAAAAATTATATATATAATATTTAGGTTATTATTTTACACTTTTATTTTTAATTAATACGAATTATCATTTTATTATACTATAGTTAATATATTTAACTATTTATTATTATTCTTTTATCATTTTATTTTATTTTAATTTGTTAATACCTATTTATTATTTTAATCATTATTTATTATACTATGTGCATAGTTTATAGAGAAGATAAATGTATTGCACCCAAAACTTCAATACCGAGATTTCACCGGAAATACACTTTTTAGGGTCCCCTTTATCCAAAAAGTATTTTCAGAAAAAAGTCCGTGTTTGTCAGTTTGTCTGTGTCTGTGAACACGATAACTCAAAAACGAAAGGTCGGTAAAATACCAATTTTGGTATTTAAGTTTAGTATCTTCAGGGATGCGACACGAAGATTTTGAGAAAAATGCCCCCACTCCAAACTACCCTTTATATGGAAAACATTTAAACAATGGCACTAACGGTTTTGATCAAAATATCGAATATTAAAGATATTTACCTGACAAACAAAATGTATATCTTGAATTTTATGGGAATGGCTCAGCATGTGTCAGCATGGAATCTTTTACAAAATATTCACCTATAAACTTGTACATACGATAGTGGAAGAGAAATGCATGTAAATGTGGCATCAGAGTTTTACTTTCTCTACAGTTATATAGGGTATAGCTGCATACCACCCAAAAATTCGTAACCGAGATTTCACCGGAAATGCACATTTTGGGGTCCCCGTATCATAAAATGACATTCTTAGACAAAGGTCCATGTGTGTGTGTGAGTGTGTTTGTGTGTGTGTGTGTCCGTGTATCTATGAACACGATAACTCAAACGAAAAGTTGGTAAAATACCAAATTTGGTATTTAAGTTTAATATCTTCCAAGGATGCGAAGATAATTCCCCCACCCCAAACTACCCTTATATGAAAAACATTTAAAATTTTAGTTTTTCTCAAAAGTGGCTCTATTGATTTGTTTAAAATACGTTATAGTTGCATTTAGGATATTTATATGAAAAAGTGTATATTTTAAATTTTCTGAGAATAGCCTCTGAGAACCTCTTTATTTGAGCTGAATTTTGCTGATTTTACATAACTTGTAAACCGTAAGAGATACACAAAATCTTAATACATAAAAAATATAGTTCTGGAATAAGTAGTCAGACTGAAAAACTAAATGCCATAGCCGGGATTTGAACCACAGGACTTCCGACCTCTAGCCAGTGGCTCTACCACTGAGCTACCATGACAACATGCTGGCATAGCATTGAACCTCTCAACTGACTCGCATTGTTTCCCGGTAAACCCCAAGGTGATCTCAAATGATTTTGAAATGACATCCCCAATGGTGACTTACAATGTTGTAAGTACTTTAAGTTCCAGGATTCATAGTATAGCCAACTATTATGGTCAATTGGTTCAACTCCCGTCTATGGTATTGTATTTTTCAGTCTGACTATCTATCCAACATCTGTCCTACACACGGCTTGTGTGAAAAAACAAATCAACGTAGATCTCGTTAAAACGAAAATTTATGTAATACACAATTTTATATAGAACTGACCGTTTCTGAGATATTCCTTGTTAATGGTTTAAAATTAAACTACTTAAGCTTTTCTCAAACAGAAAGTGACGTTTTGTTTGATCTCTGTTTTACTATAGGGCATGCAATGCAAACCGAACTTCAGTTTTCTCACAGAGGACCAGCTTTTAGCAGATTTGGTTATCGTTTTACCCTTGTATTACCCTATGTCCCTTCTACTTACAAGGAAACACGTAATAAGACAGTTTCTGGTATATAGGTATATGGTATTGCATTCAACCCAAAAATTTGATACCGAGATTTTACTGGAAATAGAAGTTTCCCCGTGTAAAAAAAAAAAAAAAAATGCATCCTGATGTATTCCATTCACATGCATTTTTGTACATCTCTGTAATAAATTATTGTTAATAAGCTTTTTCTTTCATCTAATTCATGCTAATCGAGATAAATATTAGCAGAAATGGTCTTATTACTTGCTTCCTTGTAAGTAGAAGCGAAATAAGGGGGTATACTAGGCTAAATCGACTGTCACATGTTTTAAAATGTGGATGCTATGGGATTGAAATTCGTTTCTTTGCTTGTCCAGGAGTTGACAAATTCCGGTATGGAAAAGTTTTAAGTATTTTAAAAGTGAAAATAAAAACAAGCAATATCTCGAAAACGGTCAAATCCAAGAAAAAAATGTATATGACGTAAACTGTGTATTTTAGCGAGATCTACATTTTTGATAGTAACGTTCTATCTGTTACAGTTTACTAATTTTGCAAAATTCTAAAAAAAAAAAAAAACACCCAGAATAAAGAGGTATTTCGAGGATATTCCCAGAAAATTCAAGATATATATTTTATTTGTCATGTAAATATCTTGAATATAAGAGATTTTAATCAAAATCGTTACAGCCGTTTTTGAGAAAATCAACATTTTTCTAATTTTTTCCCAAGTAAAGGGTAGTTGGTGGTGGGGGAATTTCCTTTAAAATCTTCGTGTCGAATGCTTGGAAGATTCTGAACTTAAATATCAAGTTATTTAACGGACTATTCGCATTTGAGCTATGCTACCTACAAACACACACAGCCATAAGCACAGACAGATGCACACACATATGGACATTTTTCTGAAAATGTTTTGTTTTGTATTGATGGGGTGTTAAAACATGCATCTCCGGTGAAATCTCGGTATCAAATTTTTGGGTGTATTACAATACTTTCTCTGTACACAATATACAGAGTTCGTGTAGAGAAAGTAAAAAATATACATAAAACGAATGAGGACTTCCCGTTTGTTAAAAATTTAAATATTTTAAGTTGAAATAATAAGAAGGAATGTCTCGGAAATGTTAACGCTAGGAAAAAAATGTATATGACATAAGTTATGTGTTTTAACAAGATACACACTTTTTTGTGTATAAGTTTTGTGTATCTCTTACGGTTTACCAGTTATGCAAAAGTGGTCCAGAATGCAGAGGTCTTCTAAAGCTATTTTCAGAAAATTTAAGATATATATTTCTTAAAACATATAGTAATTTAATCATACACGTTACCCCCATTTTTGAGAAAGCAAACAAATTTGAAAAATCTTCTGTGTAAAGGGTAGTTGGGGGTAAGGAATTTTCTTGAAAATCTTCGTATCGCACCCTTAGCAAATACTAAACTTAAATATCATGTTTACTATTTAACCCACTTTTTGTTTTTGAGCTATGCTGTTCGCAGACACACAGGGACCTTTTTCTGAAATGCTTTTTTATACAGGGGGACCCAAAGCATGTATTTCCGGTGAAATCACGGTATGGAATTTTTGGGTGCAATACAATACCGTCTCTGTACACTATGTGTAGAGAAAGTAAAAATGTACCGGCATTTTGCCCGTATTTCTAGGGTTACTGATGCTCAACCAACACACTCCGCGTCAGATTCGTTTTTGTTAGATTTAAAGCATTTCAAAAAACATTTACTGAATGTTCTCCATATTTTTAAAATTTAGTACTACTAGAAAGGCCCCTGACGACCTTCAAAGCATTTCGCTGTATGGCCAGAAGCCACGCCAAAGTGATGTTCAGCGTGTGCTTGATTTTTTTTGGTTTAAAAGCATCAGGTTATTACACTATTTAAAATCTGAACACAAAAGTTTTTTTCATTCCACTTTCCAATAAACGAATGGTGTTCTGGTAACTGGGCATTGTGCCCTATGCATTCAATTCGACTAAATAAATTTGAAAGCATGTATTGTATTTAAAAATGCGATGTGCCAAATTGATGGCGTTGATGTGTTTATGTTGGCAGCACCCACTCTCAGTACTGACAATACTACATCCGTTGTTCTTTTGTCTGGAAGCCATGCAAATGTGTAGTAGGCCATCGCGTTGATTTTCTCACAATCTAAAACATTCTGTGCATGCGTTCAAATCGCATAACTTCATGCAAATAACGTTCAAGAATAACTCCTGCTTAATAGATTTATAGCTATACATATATACTTCATACTCTGAAAGTAATAAGATCGAAATTACCGTGCTTGTCGGCCATTTGATAACCATGCAAATCTAGCCCACTCTTCATCGGAAAATAGACTTTAGCAGCAAGTCCATTCCAAAAGCATTGCTTAATAACTCCTGTTATAGTTCATGTTATATCAATAGGATCGCTGTCATATGTTCTGCAACGTAAATTATAGTGAATGAAGGCTAAATGAACGGCTTAAGCTACAAAAAATGATGTGTTCCATTCACATGACTTTCTCTATATCACTGCAACAAATTATTCTATTTACTTCATCTAACCGAGAAAAAATTAGCAGAAATAGTCTTATTTCTTGCTTCCTTGTTAGTAGAAGCGAAACAAATGGGTACCATAGGTTAAAGTGATAGTCAAAAGCTGGTTGCTATGTGACTGAAGTTCCTTTGTTTGTATGAATACGAGTTCACAAAGTCCTGTATGAGAAAAGCATTTTTATAGCTGAAACCAAAATTAAGGAATATCTAAGAAACAATCAATTCCACGAAAAAAATGTATGTAACATAAATTGTGTGTTTTAAAGTGCTCTACATTTGTTGTGTGGTAAGTTTTTGTCCATCGCTTACGGTTTAGCAGTTATGCAAAATTACGACATTTTAATCAAATTCGTTAGCCATTTTTTTGAAAATCAAAATTTTCGAAAAAAGTTCCATGTAAAGGGTAGTTTGGAGTGGGGTATTTTTCTCAAAACCTTCGTGTCCCATCCGTGTCGTCGAATTTTTTGGTGGAGTGCAATACCTTCTCTATAACTATGTAGATAGTTCGTATAGAGAAAGTAAAAATCTGATGTGTTACACTCACATGACTTTTTCTAGCTGCTCTACAAACTTCATACATAAGATTCTTCTTCTTTCTGCACCTTGCTAATCGTGGTACTCATTAGCACAATGTTGTTATTATTTAGTTCCGTATAAGTAGGAAGAAAATAAGGGAATACACTAGGCTAAACCGATAGTCAACTGTTTTAAAAGCTGTCGTTATGCGATTGACATTACAAATCGGATCTTTTCATGGCCAGGAGTTGGAACAAAAGAAAAGCGTACACTCCCGTCTGAGGAAAGTATAAGTACTTCACAGCTGAAACCAATAACAATGAATACCTCGAAAACGGTAAGCACCACGAGAAAAATATATATGTCATAACCTGTGTATTTTAACAAGACCTACATTTTTTGTATAGTAAGTTTTTGTCTAGTTCTTACGGTTTACTAGTTATGTCAAATTAAGCAAAATTCATTCAGAATAAGCAGGTCTTCAGAAGCTATTCCCAGAAAATTCAAGATCTACATTTTATTTGTTAGGTAAATATCTTTAATATATGATATTTTAATCAAAATCGTTACAGCCATTTTTAAGCAAATCAAAATTTTCGAAAAAAGTTCCATGTAAAGGGTAGTTTGGAGTTGGGGGATTTTTCTCAAAATCTTCGTGTCGCATCCCTGAAAGATACTAAACTTAGATACCAAGTTTGGTATCTTAGCTACTTTTCGTTTTTGAGTTATCGTGTTCACGGACACACACACACACACACACACACACACACACACACACACACGTACCTTTTTCCCAAAATGCTTTTTTTTTATACTGGAGGCCCTAAAACATGTATTTCCGGTGAAATCTCGGTATCGAATTTTTGGGTGGAATGCAATACTTCTCTATCTCTATGTACATTGTACATATGGGGTTAGAGAAAGTAAAAAAATCTGATGTGTACCATTCAAATGACTTTCTCTATACCCCTGCAACAAATTTTTCTTAAAAAGCTTATACTTCTATTTACTTTATGCTAATCAGAAAAAAAAAATATTACTTACTTCCTTGTATGTAGAAGCGAAATAATTGACTACCATAGGTTAAAGCGATAGTCAAAAGCCGGTTGCTATGTCAATGAAGTTCCTTTGTTTATATGGATAGGAGTTGACAAGTTCCAGTATGAGAAAAGTATATGTTTTTCATAGCAGAAACCAAAAATAAGGAATGTCTCAAAAACGATGAACTCCACGAAAAAAATGTGTATAACATAAAGTGTGTGTTTTAATGTGCTCTACATTTTTGGTGGAGTAAGTTTTTGTCAATCTTTTGCGGTTTAGCAGTTATTCAAAATTCAGTCAAATTCATCCGGAATAAACTACTCTTCAGAGGCTATTCCCAGAAAATTCAAGATATACATTTTATTTGTCAGATAAATATTTTTAGTATACAAAATTTTAATAAAAATCGTTAGAGCCGTTTTTGAGAAAATCAAAATTTTCGAAAATTCAAGATATACATTTTATTTGTCAGATAAATATTTTTAGTATACAAAATTTTAATAAAAATCGTTAGAGCCGTTTTTGAGAAAATCAAAATTTTCGAAAATTCAAGATATACATTTTATTTGTCAGATAAATATTTTTAGTATACAAAATTTTAATAAAAATCGTTAGAGCCGTTTTTGAGAAAATCAAAATTTTCGAAAAAAGTTCCATGTAAAAGGTAATTGGGGTGGGGGGATTTTTTTCAAAATCTTCGTGTTGCATCCCTGGAAGATACTAAACTTAAATACCAAGCTTGGTATTTTACCGAATTTTCGTTTTTGAGTTATCGTGTTCACAGCCACACGGACACACACACACACACACACACACACACACACACACGGACCTTTTTGTAAAAATGCTTTTTTTGGATATTGGGGAGCCTAAAACATATATTTCCGGTGAAATCTTGGTATCGCATTTATGGTTGGAGTGCAATACTTTCTCTATACACTATGTACATAGTGCGTATGGAGAAAGTAAAAAGGAGTCGCACAACAGTTATAAACAGATCAGAAACGGAGAGGGAGACATGTGTGATACTTTACCTACAGGTTTTAACGCAGTAAGCGGGCGCAATGATTGTAACCCAACAGGTTAATTTCATGTTCCTTGATCACCTCCAGCGTGTCAGCGGTTCAGGTCCTAAAATCTGCGTGGACCTTTTGTCTTCTCTATGTATTATCCAACGAGGTGTAAAGTTAGTTCAGTGTTTGTCACTCTAATACTTTTACGAGTAAACAAAAAGGTACACGAATGAAAAACAAACGACAGTTCATTTTACGTATTCTTCAGTCTTCGATCCTTAATTTTCTTTGTAATTATTTTGAAAATGAAACTTCACTAAGACTTTAAATAATAAAGGAAATTTTAAAAACGTATAAAGTTAATAAAGGAATTTCAAAATACTAGAACACCTAACATGTTATCTATTGTTCTTCATAGTAAGAGAATATTTCATCACTAAGTTTCATGTCGGAAACACTTTATCTAGTGGCTGTTGAGAAGTTTGTTAGGTTATGGGGATTAAACCTAACTTTCTTTTCAAGTGAAAGTATTGGTGAGTGCCTATGTATTTGGCACAGTTTGTGATTGTCAGCCTAGGTATTTTGTGTATTATTACTTTCTCTATACGCACTATGCACATAGTGTATAGAGAAGTATTGCACTCCACCCAACAATTCGATAGCGAGGTTTCACCGGAAATTTATGTTTTAGGGACCCCAATATCCAAAAAAAAAAAAAAAAAAAAGCATTTTCACAAAAACGTCCGTGTGTGTGTGTGTTCGTGTGTCTATGAACACGATAACTCAAAAATGAAAAGTCGGTAAATTACCAAACCCAGGTATGCGACACGAAGATTTTGAGAAAAATTCCCCCACCCCCAACTACCCTTTACATGGAACTTTTTTCGAAAATTTTTATTTTCTCAAAAAGGCTCTAACGATTTTGATTAGAATTTCGTATATTAAAGATATTTACCTGAAAAATAAAATGTATATCTTGAAATTTCTGGGAATAACCTCTGAAGACAAATTTATTCTGGATGAATTTTAATGAATTTTGAATAACTGCTAAACCGTAAGAGATGGACAAAAACTTATGACACAAAAAATGTAGAGCACATTAAAGCACACAATTTATGTTATATACATTTTTTCGTGGAGTTCGTCGTTTTTGAGACATTCCTTATTTTTGGTTTCTGCTATGAAAAACGTATACTTTTCTCATACAGGAAAATGTCAACTCCTATCCATATAAACGAAGGAACTTCATTGACATAGCAACCAGCTTTTGACTATCACTTTAACCCATGGTTGTCCCTTATTTCGCTTCTACTTACAAGGAAGCGAGTAATAATACTATTTCTGCTAATTTTTCTAGATTAGCATGAGTAAATAGAAGCATAAGCTTTTTAAGAATAATTTGTTGCAGGGACATATAGAAAGTCATGTGAATAGTACACATCACATTTTTTGTTTTAGAGATACCCTTAAAATGGGATTAGTTCTATAGTATTATCTGAAATACTAATGTTTGTTTTAAAACATTGTAATACTACCTGCATATTTAGAAGAAACAATGAATAGACCTCAGAATGTTCATTTTTTTTTGTATTTCCTATAACTGGACTGATAAAATTAGAATAAGCATAAATAAAGAGAACAACAATAAAAGAAACAAATAAGCAAGTTAAAAAGTGTTCCAATATCCCATCTAGCTTTGTGCCAAATCAGGAAGAAAGACAACGTTTTGGAAAGAGTCAAACCTGAATCGAGCATTTTGCAACTCGTAGTAACACCGCGCGTTAATCTAATGCTTTAGTGTTCAGCTAGGACCTTAAGCGCCAAAGTCTATAGTGTTGATATGCAGAAGATGGGTCTCGGGAAGCATGCTTTCACGTTAGACCTGCGGGTTGCATAAAACCAGAGAATAAGGGACAGGTGAACCACCTTGTGTATATACATACATATATACAGGGTGTAAATCAACTATACGGAAATATTTTCACAAAAGATGTAGATTACTTAAATAAGTTAATTGAGATAGAATACTTATGGCCTGTTTATTGAAATTTCGAAGTAATAGCTATAATTTTCTGAAGTGCCAGTACGCCACTGGCTAATTTATCAACCATTCGAGAGCATAACACGAAAAACGAAGGGACATATTACAGCGTACCTCTCTAGCGTAGTGGTTATGATTCTGGCTTTCAAGTGAAAAAAATAATAATAAAAACATTTACTCTATGACGGGAATCGAACTCATAACCTTTGAGATAGCAGCTTCCTGCGTTACGCATTAAGCCACCACAGCAGTTGTAAAAACGCCTCCAGAGTGGGCTACATTTTTAATGCTCAGTGTCGCACTGTCAAATGATTAGTTCGAGATTTTACAGATTTTTGCGACATTAAATCTTGAGAACGCTAGTAACGAGCTGCTAAAAATCGATATTTCTATACTCGGGCAGCAGTTTTAAGGACATTCTAAACCATTTTTTCAACCTGCTTTGCTTTAACTCCACCTTATCTCACACACCCACACACACAAACACACACACACACACGAGGAATGTTAGGGAATGGATTCCAGACATCAAAACAAGAAAATATGTTGATATAAATACATGGTCTAAAACGCCTCGTTTTCGCGTTATCAATTTATTAATGAAAATCACCTCCAACGGTTTTCCGGGTCCAACAAATAACTTCATTTATTTATGTAGTCATTCATAGAAGGCTTTGACCCTACAGAGTTGGTCTTGTGTTGCCATGGCTACTTGTTAACATTTATCAGATGTGTAATACATTCCCCCAGCACACCTTACAAGTGCTGTCTACAGGGACTTCATTCAGACTTATTAGAAAATGTGTCTATAAGAAGAAACACGTGATTTTCTAGCACATTTTAGTATCATTGTTCGTGATGCACTAGCTGGTATCTAGGATGACAAATGGATAGGTAGAAGGGGACCATTTCCATGGCCTGCACCTCAATTCTTTGCATTTTTTGTCTTTTCGGGGTAGCTTAAACTGGTTTATGCAACATACATCATAATAGATGAAGAAACTCTTAATCTACGTGTCTGGGAGTATTTGACATTCCATGCTTAGACAAGTACATGCGTGTCTAGAAGCAGGAGGGCATTTGGATCGTTTACTATAAGTGATGCTTGTGTGGAACACCTAACAAGCTGAATAAAGTGTATTGACTAAAAGCATAGAATTTTGGGTGGGATACAATACTTCTCTGCCCGCCAGGGTGGTGCAATGGTAGCGTGTCTGCCTCACATTCAAAAGGTCGTGAGTTCGAATCTCGCTTAGGTTGGGTTGCTTGGATAAGGTTTCTTTCGGGGTTTTCCCTTATCCTGAGAAGACGAATATCGAGTAACTTTAAGCTCCATGGATTCCAAGGTCATTTGAGCATCATTTCACCAATGTTATACATCGTCCGTTATGACCAATCCGGTTAAAGGACGTTAAGCTAAAAAAAAAAGAAATACTTCTACTATGCACAAAGGAAAGGAGCTGCAACGTTACCACGAAGCTACCTCACTCGGTAACCCGGGATATTAAAATTTAATCAATGTAGTAGGTTATCGTTGATAAATATTTACGACGTTAAAAGCATTTTAATTAAATCATAATGTGCAAGCTTAGAGGTTAGAGTAATTGGTGGCTTTGAAAACGTGTAGATGTGGAAAGTGAATTAATCCGGTGCAGCGTGCGAGACAAATTACTTGGATCAGATGCACCGACAGCGGGCAGAATTAAACCAAAGCCTGCGCTCTTTAGTGCCCACAAATTATTAATGAGAACTTCCCAAGAGATGGCTCTGCCAGTTCCACGGGGAAATTCAGACACGTTGTCAATTATCACTAAGAAACTTAGGCAGGGGTTAACCCAGCACACTTCACTCGTGATGTAAACCGTAGTTTCTTTCCTAATTGCTTAGTTCTATAAGAGATTGAATTCTACCCTAAATTCTCTATCACAATTTAAATGAAAATGTCCTTTGAAGGTCCATGAACCCAAGAAAAAACCCATTTCAGATCGCAAACTTGATTTTTACGGAATGCACGCGCTAAGAAGTGCAGCGTAAAGTAATTTTGTTCCAACTTTACGATACGACTGTGTATACATCACTGATCAACAGACAAACAATTGGTGCACGATGAAATGTTATGTTCAATATGTGGAGGACCAAAAGACGGGGCCAGCGCCACCTATGGGCTGATAGTGCAGTTAGTCCTGGTGCTGCCCTCCCGGGTTTCGGCACCATTATGTTGGCTTTTATCAGAAATAACAACGAAAATGAGAGCAGGTATTTTACGTGTTTGTTGATTATAACGTTGTACCACTGCATTTCACTATACAGACAGTTTCAAAACGACATCAAACAAAGATATCAATTAGCTTACCTTTGACTTGACCGAAACTTGATGTCACAACTTTCAAACTCTTCTAGTTAAATTTTTGTGTATGTTTAAAAATCGCACACATTTGGGATTAGGCAGCGAAGGAACAACGAGTGTCATACGCCACGGCCACATGCTACGTTTTCCATTACTAAGGTGACCTGTGCCGCGCCGGTGTGTCTATCAAACCACCCCTACACCACGTGACTGGGACCTTCACTACCAACCGGCATCTCTCTTGGAGTGGGCTAGGCATGAGCCATTTGGTTATGTACGACTGCCTAATCCATGGTGACTTTATGGCAGTTTTTGTATGTGGCGAATTTATTCACGTACGGTATGACCAATAAGGTCCCCATCTACGCTTGGTGTCGTTTTAAAACATCCTGTATATTATTTCTCTGAGGCCAATTCTCGACCCCAGAGGGCAACACGGAGACTAACTCCCCTAACAGCCCATAGGTGACGCAGGCTGCGTCTTCTGGGCCTCCACGTCAGGATGGTGGGAAAGAATGATTGGCTCCACCAAGCGCTGCTTGAGGAAGGTCCTTGAACACTCACAGGTCGATGAGGAAGGATAAATTACGGTGTTCATAAACATTGAAGCCAGCAATTACACAAGATGGAGACAGCGACGAGGCATTAACACCACGTTCTTAATGGACAAAGGCCTACACCAAATGGGCCCGAGACTAATAAGGAAAGCAACTTGGCAAAGTTATTCACAATTAGACAAAAAATATGATGTGTGTAATGACTTTCTCTATATCCCTGCAACAAATTATTTAAAAAAAACTTTGCTTCTTTTAACTTCATGCTAATAGAGAAAAAGTTAGCATAAATAGTCTTATTACCTGCTTCCATGTAAGTAGAAGCGAAATAAGGGAGTACCATAGGTTAAAATGATAGCCAAAAGCGGGTTGCTATGTGACTGGTGTTCCTTTGTTTGTATTGACAGGAGTTGACAAATTCCTGTATGAGATAAGTATAAGTTTTTCAAAGCTGAAACCAATAACAAGGAATATCTAAAAATAAACGATCAACTCCAAGAAAAACATGTAAATGTATAACAAATTGTGTGTTTTAACGTAATCTACATTTTTGAGTTTTAGGTTTTTGTCTATCTCTTATGGTTTACCAGTTACACTAAATTCAGCATAGTTCATTCAGAATAAAGAGGTTCTTAGAGGCTATTCCCAGAAAATTCAAGATATACATTTTATTTGCCATATAAAAATCTTCATATACGGTATTTTAATTTTTGAGAAAATAAACATTTTGAAAAATTTCTCCATGTAAAGGGTAGTTAGGGGTGGGAGTATTCTCCACAAAATCTTTGTGTCGCATCTTTGGAAAATACTAGACATATATACCAAGTTTGTTGTTTTACCGACTTTCGTTTATGAGTTATCGTGTTCACGGACACACAAACCTTTTTTGCTTTCTCTACACGTACTATGTACATAGTGTATAGAGATGGTATTGTAAAGCACCCTAAGATTCGATACCGAGATTTCACCAGAAATACATGTTTTGGGTCCCTCTGAATAAAAAAAAAACAACATTTTTTAGAAAAATGTCCGTGTGTGTCTGTGGGCAGCATGACTCAAAAACGAAAAGACCGTTAAATACCAAACTTGGTGTTTAAGTTTAGTATCTTCCAAGAAGTAGACACTAAGATGTTCAAGGAAATCCCCCCACCCCCAGCTAACCTTTACATGAAAAAATTTTCGGAAATTTTGATTTTCTAAAAAATGACTAACAATTTTCATTAAATATCTTTTTTTAAAGTTATATAGCTGACAAATAAAATGTATATCTTGAATTTTCTGGGAATAGCCTTTTGAGACCACTTTATTCTGGATGATTTTTATTGACTTTTGCATAACTGGTAAACAGTAAGAGATAGACAAAAACGTAGATCACGTTAAAACGTACAATTTATGTTATATAATTTTTTTTTTCGTGGAGTAGGTTGTGTTTTAGATGCTCCTTGTTATTAGTTTCAACTTTGAGAAAGTTATACTTTTCTCATACAAACGAAAGAGCTTCAGTCACATAGCAAGTGAAATCTCGGTACAGAATATTTGGGTGGAGCGCAATACCTTCTAGTACGTGAAGAGAAATTAAAAGTTTGTAGAAGAGGTAGAGAATGTTTTGTGAGCGTGAAAGCACTGTCCCTTGAATGAAGTTGTTATGGAGAGAGAAAATAGGACGCTGTCTCGAACTGCAGACTCGCAGCTCGGCGCCCCGGAGTCTGCCCCTCTTGGCACCCTGCTCCTTCTCTTCAAATTTATGTTGGAGCCTCGCGATCAATTTCACGACAACCACCTGTTGGGGACATCCACTAAACTTTGGAAATCTCTGTGGCGCCATTTTACTACTGGCTGCCGTCAAATGGGGCAACAACCACAACCCACACAAACAGCACATCCTACGTAAAACAAAAATCTGTTAAAAAGCTCTTATGCTTCTATTTACTTCGTGCTAATCGAGAAAAAATTAGCAGAAATAGTCTTATTACTTACACTCTCGTAAGTAGAAGCGAAATAAGGGAGTAGCATAGGTTAAAGTGATAGTCAAAACCTGGTTGCTATGTGACTGAAGTTCCTTTGTTTGTTTTAACAGGAGTTGACAAATTTCTGTATGAGAAAATTCAGCTTTTTAAAGCTCAAACCAATAACAAGCAATATGTCAAAGCGATCAATTCCACGATAAATCGTGATCTACACGTTTTATGTATAAGTTTTTGTATATCGCTTACTTATTAGAACCATTTTTGAGAAAATTAAATTAAATTTTTCGAAAATTTGTCCATGTAAAGCGTAGTTTGGGGTGTCATCTTTGAAAGATACTTCGTTTTCGAGCTATACTGTCCAGACACACTTACATATAAACAGAAGACACACACAGACATTTTTTAAATTCAGGGGGCTTCAAAGCAAGTATTTCCGGTGAAATCTCATATAGAATTTTTGGGTGGAGTGCAATACCTTCTCTATACACTATGTAGGTAGTACGCGTAGAGAAAGTAAAAATAAGTGTGTTTCTGATACTCTTAGTTTATTATTGAATATTTTATTATTGAATATTTTATCATGTTTGTTTATTTTGGGTGCAAGTACATAGTGGAACCGTGGGAGCTAAAAAGCCAACGAGGAAAAACACACGCCGTTCGTTCAGATTTACAATAGTTAGCTCTGACCGTATTCAAACGCAAAAAGTATGAAGTTTAACACTCACGTGACTTTCTCTAGCTGTTCAGCAAACAAACTTCTTACAAAAGATTATTCTTCTTTCTACATCATGCTAATCGAGATAGGCATTAGCAGAATGTTCTTATTACTTGCTTTCTTGTAATTAGAAGGGAAATAATGCCTAGGCTAAAGCGATAGTCAAATATTTTAAATCTGTTTTCTACATTGTCCTAAGAGATGAAAACATGAGTTGTATTTGATAAGACAATTCAGCGAAATAGACTATTAATACTTTATAATATACAGGAAGGGAGATTTTATCATTGTAATACTTATATTAGTTCTCAAATGGTACATGACACATTCGATCATGTTTATTACAAAACGTTTTTTTTTTTTTCTTACTTCATTGCCTGCTGAATTAAACAAACGAACATCAGTTACAGCAATTTCAAAGAAATTAACATCAGCTGCGCTAAGATGTTTCGACAATATCACTCCAGTCAGTTGAACAGATCGGCTGAAATTGCCTAATCTCGGCCCATAGACACTGTAATAGCTGAGCTGAGTTGTCATTGAAATTTGCTTGGCCAGGAGTAGAATAAAAATTAAAAAAAAAAAAAAAAAAAAAAAAAAAAAAAAAATAGACACTCCTTTTTGAGAAAAGCATAAGTACTTAACAATTGAAACCAGTAACAATGAAAATATGAAAAATCTTATGTGTTCCATACACATGACTTTCTCTACATCTCAGTAAGAAATTATTGTTAAAATCCTTAGGCTTCTATTTACTTAATGCAAATCGAGAACAAATTAGCAGAAATAGTTTTATTACTTGCTTCCTTGTTAAGTAGAAGCGAAATAAAGGAGTACCATTGGTTAAGGACATTCAAATGCTGGTTGCTACGTGACAAGTTCCTTTGTTTGTATGGACAGAAGTTGACAAATTCCCGTATGAGAAAAAAGTTTTTCAAGGCTGAAACCAAAAGCAAGGAATGTCTCAAAAACGATCAACTGCACGAAAAAAAATATAAAACATAAGTTGTGTGTTTTAACATGCTTTACATTTTTTGTGTGGTAAATTTTTGTCTATCTCTTACGGTTTAGCAGTTATGCAACATTCCTTAAAATTCATCCAGAATAAAATAAACTTCAGAGGCTACTCCCAGAAAATTCAAGATATAAATTTTATTTGTCAAGTAAATATCTTTAATATAAGAGATTTTAATGTGAATGGTTTTTGTCATTTTAGATTAAACAAATAGTTTCGAAAATTTTTCCATGTAAAGGGTAGTTTGTGGTGGAAGGATTTCCTAGAAAATCTTCGTGTCGCATCCTTGGAAGATACTGAACTTAAATCCAAGTTTGGTATTTAACGGACTTTTCGTTTTTGAGCATACACTGATAGACACACATACGGCCATTTTTGCATACTCTATACACAGTGTATAGGGTATACATTTTTGCATACATAGTGTATAGATGATACCGAGATTTCGCCGGAAAAATATATTTTAGGACCCCGTGAACACAAAAAAAAAAAAAAAAAAACATTTTTACTTTCTCTACACGCACTATGTGCATAGTGTATAAAGAAGGTATTGCACTCCACCCAAAAATTCGATACCGAGATTTCACCGGAAATATATGTTTTTAGGGTCCCCTATATCCAAAAAAAGCATTTTCACAAAAAGGTCCTAGCGTATGTGTGTGTGTGTATGTGTGTGTGTGTGTGTGTCCGTGTGTCTGTAAACACGATAACTCAAAAACGAAAAGTCGGTAAAATACCAAACTTGGTATTTAAGTTTAGTACGTTCCAGGGATGCGACCAGAAGATTTTGAGAAAAATCTCCCACCCCAAACTATCCGTTACATGGACATTTTTTCGAAAATGTTGATTTTCGCAAAAATGGCTCTAATGATTTTGATTAAAATATAATATATTAAAGATATTTACCTGACAAGCAAATTGTATATCATGAATTTTCTGGAAATAGTCTCTGAAGACTACTTTATTCTGGACGAATTTTACGGAATTTTGTATAACTGCTAAACCGTTAGACTTAGGTATAAACTTACTACACAAGAAATGTAGAGCACGTTAAAACACAAAATTTATGTCATATACATTATTTTCGTGGAGTTGATCGTATTTTAGATATACTTTGTTTTTGGTTTCAGCTATGAAAAACTTACTTTTCTCATATAGGAATTTATTAAGTCCTGTACATATAAACAAAGCGACTTCTGTCACATAGTAACAATGACTAACGATTTAGATTAAAATCTCTTATATTTAAGATATTTATGAAAAAAAGGCATATCTTCTATTTTCGGCAAATAGCCTCTGAAGACATGTTTGTTCCGAATGATTTTTATTGATTTTTGTACAACTGGTAAACTATAAGGAATGCGCAAAAACTTACTGCACAAAAAATGTAGATCACGATAAAACACACAATTTATGTCATATATTTTTTTTCGTGGAGGTGATCGTTTTTTAGATATTCCATGTTATTGATATCGGCTTTAAAAACTTTTTTTTCTCATACTGGTATTTGTCCACTCGTGTCCATACAAACAAAGTAACTTCAGTCACATAGCACCCAGCTTTTGACTATCACTTTAACCTATGGTACTCGCTTATTTCGCTTCTACTTACAAGGAAGCAAGTAATAAGACTATTTCTGCTAATTTTTCTCAATTAGCAAGAAGTAAATATAAGCATAAACTTCGTTGCAGAAATGTAGAGAAAGTCTTGTGAATGGAAACAATAAGATGTTTCTAAAAATGCTGTTTTAGGATTCAGGAGATGTCAAAGCATATATTTCCAGTGAAATCTCGGTATCGAATTTTGGGTGCAATACAATACTTTTCTCCATGCACTATGTAGATAGTACGTGTAGAGAAATTAATAATAAATGTATTTATGATAGCCTTAGTTTGTTATTGAATATTTTAACCTGCTTGTTTATCTTGGGTGTACAGTGGAACCAAGGGAACGAAAGAACCGATGAGTTGGAAAAACACGTTCAGACTTACAATACATTACAGTGTCGGTATTCAAACGCAGAAAGGATAAACGGATAAGCATCCAACTGGACGCCAAAATCCTTTAACAGCCGTTTACCTTTATTTTCATGTTGTAATCAAGTTCGCTAACGGGGCATACTGACTGAAGAGTAAAAAGAGAAAACTGTGATGTGATACGTTCACACGAGTTCCTCTATCCGTTCCGCAAACAAACTTTCTTTACGGAATATTATTCTTTTATCCACGTCATGCTAATCGATATAAAAATTCACAGAATTGATTTTATTAATTGTTTCCTAGTAAAAAGGAGGAAAATAAGGGAATACATTTGGCTAAAGCTATAGTCAAGTCTTTTAAAAACTGGTTGCTATGTGAAACAATCGATGTTCTGTTTTTACATTGTATAGCCTTGAAAAATCTGATGTGTTCCATTCACATGACCTTCTCTACATCTCTGCAACGTATCTATTATTGTTAAAAAGCTTATGCTTCTATTTCATTCACACTAATCGAGAAAAAATTAGTAGATATAGTCTTATTACTTGCTTCCTTGTAAGTAGAAGCGAAATAAGGGACTACTATAGGTTAAAGTCAGAGCCAAAAGCTGGCTGCAATGAGACACATGTTCCTTTTTTGTATGGACACGAGTTGACAAATTGTTGTATGAGAAAAGTATAAGTTTTTTAAAGCTGAAACCTATCACAAGGAATATTTATTTCTCTACACGTACTATCTACATAGTGTACGCAGAAAAGTATTGTATTGCACCCAAAAATTCGATACCGAGATTTCACTGAAATATATGCTTTGAGACCACCTGAATCCAAAAACAGCATTTTTAGAAAAATCTTATTGCTTCCATTCACATGACTTTCTGTACATCTCTGAATCGAAGCTTATGCTTATATTTACTTCATGCTTATTGAGAAAAATTAGCAGAAATAGTCTTATTACTTGCTTCCTTGTAAGTAGAAGCGAAATAAGAGAATACTATAGGTTAAAGTCAGAGCCAAAAGCTGGCTGCAATGAGACACATGTTCCTTTTTTGTATGGACATGAGTTGACAAATTCTTGTATGAGAAAAGTATGTGTTTTAAAGCTGAAACCAAAAACAAGGAATATCTAAAAAACGATGACCTCCACGAAAAAAGATTATATAACATAAATTGTGTGTCTTAATGTGCTCTACATTTTTTGTGCAATAAGTTTTTGTCCATCTCTTACGGTTTAATAGTTATGCAAAATTCCGTAAAATCCATTCAGAATAAAGTAATCTTTAGAGGCTATACCCAGAAAATTTTAGATATACATAATATTTTTCAAGTAAATATCTTTAATATACGACATTTTAATAAAAATCCTTAGAGCCATTTTTGAGAAAACCAAAATTTCCGAATAAAGTTCCATGTAAATTGTGGTTGGCGGTGGGAGGATTTTCTTGAAAATATTCGTGTCGAATCCTTGGAGGATAATGAACTTAAATACCTAGTTTGGTATTTGACCAGCTTTTGGTTTCTGAGCAATGTTGTCAGACACACAGAGACAGAGATATTTTTCGAAAATTCCTTTTTTTTTTTTTTTTTTTTTTGGACTCGGGAAAATCTCGGTGTGGAACTTTTGGGTGCAATACAATAAATTTTGTATACATTATGTACATAGTACAAGTACAGAAAGTAAAAACAATGATATTGGTTATAGAGGACCCTAACACGTGTATATGCTGGTACTATAAGGACGGGTAGCCAGCTAGCTGTTATATAATCCAGTTCTGCTCCTTAAAGCTCCGCCAAATGTTGAACGGCAGAAGAAAGTAATGTAGACTCCATTCAGTAGCTTTTAATTTCCAACAAATGTATGACTGAATGCGTGGCCTTTTGTCCGCCCGTCTGTGACGTCACTCGCGAGGTATCGGAGCGGCAGAATCCCCGTTTGGTATGGGGATTAAGCCGACAGGATTATGACGTCACATTTCAATAGCATGAGTACCTCTGAAAGAAAACGCTTTTCGTCTTTTTTTGTGGGTCATTGTGACCTGTAGGCAAGTGGGAGTCGATCCCAGAGTATTCCCCTTTCGAGTGCGTGTGCTGTGGAGGCTCATGAAGCTTTGTGTAACTGGTGGGTGCTCCAAACACACCGTGAAAATGTAGGCGTGTACCACTCACTTCAATTTCTCTGCGTACTCTCAAGAAATGTTAACATAAATGTCATCAAGGTTGATGTGTTACACTCACATGACTTTCTCTGGCTGCTCTACAAACCACCTACAAAAGATTATTCTTCTTTGTACACAATGCTAATCAAGATAAACATTAGCAAATGTTCTTATTACTCAGTTCCTTATAAGTACAAGAGAATAAGAAAATGCGCTATGCTGAAGTGATTGTCAAATGTTTTAAAAGCTATCGTTAAGCGATTGTCATTGCAAATCACTTCTTTGCTTGGCCAGGAGTAGAACAAAAGAAAAACAGACACTTCCTGTCTGAGAAAAGTTTAAGTACTTCACAATTGAAACCAATCACAAGGAATATCTCAGAAACGGTTACCTCCACAACAAAAACGTTAAGGACATAAATTGTGTGTTTTGTCGTGATGTACATATTTTGTGTACTGAGTTTTCTTTTTCTATTTCTTACGGTTTAGCAGTTAGAAAAATTCATCCAGAATAGACAGGTCTTAAGAGGCTATTCCCCAAAAATTCGAGATATATATTTTATTTCGGACATAAATAGCTTTGATATACGGGATTTTAATCAAAATCGTTAGAGCCATTTTTAAGGAAATCAACATTTTCTAAATTTGTTCCATATAAAGGGTAGTTTTTTGTTGGGGGGATTTTTTTGAAAATCTTCGTGTCGCATCCTTGGAAGATACTAAACCTCAATACTAAGTTTGGTATTTAACGGTTTTTTCGTTTTGGGGCTATGCTGTCCACAAACACACACACACACACACACATATACACACACGGACCTTTTTTTAAAAATGCTTTTTTCGGACTCAGGGGACACCAAAACATATATTTCCGGTGAAATCTCGGTATTCAACTTTTGTGTGTATTACAATACTTTCTCTATCCCTATGTACATATGGGGCTACAGAAGGTAAAAATCAATGTGTTGCATTCCCTCATCTTTCTCTATATCTCTGCAACAAATTATTTTTAAAATGCTTATAAAACTATTTACTTTATGCTAATCGAGAAAAAATTAGCAGAAATAGTCTTATTACTTGCTTCCTTGTAAGTAGAAGCGAAATAAGGGAGTACCATAGGTTAAAGTGAAGTCAAAAGCTGGTTGCTATGTGACTGAAGTTCCTTTGTTCTTATGGACAGGAGTTGACAAATTCCTGTATGAGAAAAGTATAAGTTTTTTAAAGCTGAAATAAAAAACAAGGAACATCTAAAAAAAAACACCAATTCTACGAAAACATATATGTAACATAAATTGTGTGCTTTAATGTGCTCAACATGTTTTGTGTGATAAATTTTTGTCAATCTCTTATGGTTTAGTAGTTATGCAATATTCCGTGAAATTCATCCAGAATAAACTAGTCTTCAGAGGCTATTTTGTCAGGTAAATATCTTTAATATACGATATTTTAATCAAAATCGTTAGAGCCATTTTTGAAAAAATAAAAAATTTCGAGAAAAAAATCCAATGTAAAAGGTAAATTGGTGGGGATGTTTCTCAAAATCTTCGTGTCGCATCCCTGAAAGATAGTAAACTTAAATACCAAGTTTGGTATTTTATCGAGTTTTCGTTTTTGAGTTATCTTGTTCACAAACACACTGACTGGATACATGGGACCCTAAAACATAATTTCCGGCGAAATCTCGGTATCGAATTTTGGGTGGCGTGCAATACACTATGTGCATAGTACGTAAAGAAAAAGTAAAAATCTGATGTGTTACACTCACATGACTTTCTCTAGCTACTCTATAAACAAACTTCTTTCAACACCATGCTAATCGAGATGATCATTAGCAGAATGTATTTATTGCTTAGTTCCTGGAACTAAAGGAATGCACTAGGCTAAAGTGATAGTCAAATGTTTTAAAAGCTATCGTTATGCGATTGTCATTGCAAATCGCTTATTTGCATGGCCAGGAGTAGAACAAAAAACAAAACGTTCACTTCCGTCTGAGAACAATATAAGTGATTCACAATTGAAATTAATAACAAGGAATATCTCGAAAACGGTAAGCACTACGAAGAAAATGTGTATGACATAACTTGTGTATTTTAACAAGATCTACATTTTTTGTTTTTAAGTTTTTATCTATCTCTTACGGTTAGCTAGTTGAGCCAAATTTATCCAGAATAAGCAGGTCTTTGGAAGCTATTCACAGAAAATTCAAGATATATAGTTTATTAGGGGTGTAAATATCTTTAATGTCAAAATCGGTGAGCCATTTTTTAGAAAATCAAAATTTTCGAAATTTTTTTCATGATAAGAGTAGTTAGTTGTGTGTGGGGGGAGTTTATTGAAAATCTTCGTGTCGCATCTTCGGAAGAGATCAAACTTAAATACCAAGTTTGGTGTTTTACCGACTTTTCATTTTTGTGTTACTGTGTTCACAGACATACATAAATATGGAAATGTTTGTAAAAAGAATTTTGTTTTGGATTCAGTGGATATCAGAATATGTATATCCGGAAAAATATTGGAATCGAATTTTTGGGTGGAATACAATACCTTCTTTATAAACCATTTGGTTAAGTATGTATAGAGATGGTAAAAACTATTCCATCGATTTTGGCAATTCTTTCATCATTGAAAAGCGCAGTCCGTTTTATCCGGTCATGACACATAAACATATGATTTCATTGTATAAGTTACTAAAAGATAAAAACATTATGTTTAATTCACATGACTTTTTCTATCTGTTCTGCAAACGTGTTAATCCAGATAAACATGACCGAAAATGTGCGTATTACTTGCTTCTAACTTTAAAATGCGCTGTACGAGGGCAGTTTTTTTTTTCAACTTCCGATAGGCTATAAATAAAAGACAAGTTCAGAGAAAACAATTATTTTATTACTAAACGTTTTGTACACTTATGGTTACTTTTCAACATAATCACCGAAAAGATTCAGACATTTATCGCACCTTTGCACAAGCTTTACAATATCCGCTTCAAAAAAAGTTGCCGCCAATGATTTCAAATGAGCATTGACGTTGATTTGAAGGTCGTCTTCAGTTCATGGAAAAGGTGAAAGTCGCTGGGTGCCAGGTCAGAATGATCGGCAGATGATCGAAAATGTCTCATTGAAATTGTTCAAGGAGCCGATGGGTTGTGTGGACGAGCGTTGACATGGATCAACACAATTCCTGAAGTCAGCATTGCTCTTCGTTTGTTTTGAAAGGCTCTCCGCAAACGTCGTAAAGTACGAAAGAAGATCTTCAAAACAACGTCAATGTTCATTTGAAATCATTGGCGGCAACATTTTTTGAAGCGGGTATTGCAAAGCTTGTGCTCAGGTACGATAAATGTCTCAATCTTTTCTGATTATGTTGAAAAGCAACCATAAGTGTACAAAACTTTTAGTAATAAAATAATTGTTTTCTATGAACTTGTCTTTTAATTATAACCTATCGGAGGTTGAAAAAGAAACGGCTCTCGTATATTGAAATATCTAGTTCTGAGCAGTTATAACATGCACAGGTCTAAAGAACGACTGTGTGTGGCTTGTATGTTTTTAGTAAGCACGTATTTATGCAGCCGAGTGTCTGGGAGCGCCGTGTTGTTACTTGAATGCAATTTGCATGCTTCTAACGGAGCTGTCGTCAACGCTTCAAGGATAATTCTCAGCACGACTGTCTGTATCGCGTCCAGGAATTTGTGCACATTAGCTGCTCCAGAACGTAAACAAAGGCGGAATAACCCACTTTAGATCATATTAAACAAGGTTATGACCTAAGAAAGGCTTTAGATGAGTGCACGCCGCTTGTATATGCGCTTGCGTTCAATAACTCGAGAAAATAATCTGCTGTATTCCATTCATATGACTTTCTCTACATCTTTACAACAAATTATTGTTAAAATTCTTATGCTTATGAGCACAAATAACCCTATTACTTGCTTTCTTGTAAGTAGAAGTGAAATAACGGTGTACCATAGATTTAAGTGATAGCCAAAAACTGGTTGCTATGTGACTGAAGTTCCTTTGTTTGTATGGACACGAGTTGACAAATTCCTGTATGAGAAAAGTATAATGTTGAAACGAAAAACAAGAAATATCCAAAAAACGATCAACTCCACCAAAAAAATGTAAATTGTGTGTTTTAACGTGCTCTACATTTTTGTGTGTTTTTGTCCATCTCTTACGGTTTAGCAGCTATGCAAAATTCCGTAAAATTGATCTAGAATAAAGTAGTGTTCAGAGCATATTGCCTGAAAATTCAAGATATACATTATTTGTGAGGTAAATATCTTTAATATACGATATTTTAATCAAAATCTTTAGAGTCTTTTTAAGAAAAAGAAAATTCGAAAAAAGTTCCATGTAAAGAGTATAGCTGGGGGTGGGAGGATTTTCTTGAAAATCTTCGTGTCGCATCTTTGGAAGATATCAAACTTAAATACCAAGTTTGGTATTCAACGGTCTTTTCGTTTTTGAGCTATCTGTCCACAGACACACACATATGCATGCCAAATAAAATATCATCTTGTATTGTCCGGGAATAGACTCTGAAGACTACTTTATTCTGGATGAATTTTACGGAATGTTGCATTACTGCTAAACCGGGAGAGACCACATGTAGATCTACAAAATGTATAATCACGTTAAAACACACAATTTATGTTATTTCCATTTTTTTCGTGGAGTTAATCGTTTTTAAATATTCCTGGTTTTTGGTTTCAGCTTTGAAAAACATTCTTTTCTCATACAGGAATTTTTCAACTCCTGTCCATACAAACAAAGGAACTTCAGTGACATAGCAACCAGCTTTTGACTATCACTTTAACCTATGTTACTTCCCTACTGTCTTGTAAAACAGTCTGATGGTGATAATGTCGCCATCTCCTGGCGAGACTTGATCACTAAGTTCCAACTCGGCTGTCTCCTTGATGAACTTCTTGTTGAAGTGTTCACTTGAAGTGTTTGCCGGACCTGATTTATCGCGGCGTCTCAACACCACTTTAAACAGTTGTCTTAGAAAGTTTGTCGATACCCACCATTAGTTAATTTGGTGCTGTGCCTCGTGACGTAGCGATGAGGTCAAAACATCTCCATGGAAACGCATAAGGAAATCAAAGTGAGACAAGGGACTTTGTCCAAATGGCGTTACCATGGAGACATGTGCCACCTCATTATACCACCGCGTCGCGCCAATCCCATATTCCACCTCCCATATCAAAAGATTGTCTTTCTCGATAAAGAAACTGTCTAATGACGTACAGAATAACTTAAGCTGTTCCATTCACATGACTTTCTCAACATCTCTGCAACAAATTACTGTTAGAAAGAAAATTAGTAGGAATAGTCTTATTACTTGCTTCCTTGTTAGTAGAAGTGAAATAAGGGACTACCATAGGTTAAAGTGATAGTCAAAAGCTGGTTGCCATGACAAGTTCCTTAGTTTGTTTGGAAAGGAGTTTACAAATTCCTGTATGAGAAAAGTATAAATACTTTAAAGCTGAAACACAAAACAAGTAATATCTCAAAAACAATCAACTCCACGAAAATAATTGAAATAACATAAATTGTGTGCTTTAACATGCTCTACATTTCTGTATGGTAAGCTTTTGTCTATCTCTTACGGTTTAGCAGTTATGTAAAATTCCGTAAAATTTATTCAGAATAAAGTGTTTTTCAGAGGCTATTCCCAGAAAATTCAAAATATACATTTTATATGTCAGGTAAATGTCTTTAATTTACGATATTTTAATCAAAATCATTAGAGCCTTTTTTTAGAAGATCAAAAATTTCGAAAAAAGTCCCAGGTAAAGAGTAGGGGGAGTTTTCTCAAAAGCTTCGTGTCGCATCCCTGGAAGATACTAAACTTAAATACCAAGTTTTGTATTTGACCGACTTTTCGGTTTTGGGTTATCGTGTTCACAGACACACGGACACACACATACACACGGACCTTTTTCTGAAAATGCTTTTTTCGGACACAGGGGTCTCAAAACATATTTCCGGTGAAATTTCGGTATCAGATTTTTGAGTGGAGTGCACCACCTTCTCTATACACTATGTACATACTACGTGTAGAGAAAGTAAAAATCTGATGTGTTCCATTAACATTATTTGCTCTACATCTCTGGAACAAATTATTCTTAAAAATCTTATTCTTCTACTTTTTAGTAATCGAGATAAACATTAACAGAAATACTTCTTTGTTTATAGACGGGAAATAATGAAATACACTTTACTAAAACAATAGTCAATTATTTTAAAAGCTCGTTGCCATATAGTCTTTGCAATGCCAGGAGTTGACAGATTTTAAAACAAATTAAAAACAACGAATATTTAATAAATGTCTAAGTCTACGAAAAAAATGTATATAACACATGTGTGTTTTAACGGGACCTAAATATTTTGTGCAGTAAGTTTTTGTCTGGCTCTTACGGTTTAATAGTTATGCAAAATTCAGCAAATTTCATCCAGAATTGAGAGGTCTTCAGAGGCTCTTCCAGAAAATTCAAAATAAACATTTTATTTGTGGTATTTTAATCAAAATCGTTAGCCATTTTTTTGCGAAAATAGAAATTTCGGACACTTTTCCATATAAAGGTTAGTTTGGGGTAGGGGGATTTTCTTAAAAAACTTCGTTTGGCATCCTTGGAGTATACTAAACCTATACACCAAGTTTGGTATTTTATGTACTTTCGTTTTTGTTCATCGACACACTGACTCACGACACACACCACCTTTCTTTAAAAATGTTTTTGAAACAGGGGACCCTAAACATCTATTTCCAGTGAAATCTTGTAATCAAATGTATGGGTTAAATGCAATACTTTCTCTATACACCATGTACATAGTACATGTAGAGAAAGTGAAATTAGAAAAAAACTTAAGTTTTGTAGATTTTTTTATTACTTTCTCTACACGTACTATGTCCATAGTGTATAGATAAGGTATTGCACTCCACCCAAAAGTTCATTACCGATATTTCACCGGAAATATATGTTTTGGGACCCCTTTGTCCGAAAAAAGCATTTTCAGAAAAAGGTCCGTGTGTATGTGGACAGCATAGCTCAAAAACGAAAATACCGTTAAATACCAAACTTCCAAGGATACGACACGAAGATTTTCAAGAAAATCCCTCGAACCCCCAACTACCCTTTACATGGAAAAATTTCCGAAAACCTGGCTGGAATGAAATTCCTTCTCTACCTGATATGTACAATGTCCAAGAAGAATGTATACGAGGGTCACTAGATATGCATTGAGACACGGAAAATTGGCCAACCCTGGGGAAAGCATTGTTGTGTTATCAAAACAGCTGAGTCATTGGCGATGCAATAGTAGCCGACAGACCATTGTTGCGCAATTCACTTTTGCTCAGTTTATGTTTGAAAGCGGGAACGTTATTTCAAATGTATTGGAGATTCAGAGAGAGCATTTTCGTGCTAAGATTTTGTGCGATTTGAAGTGTGGTTTAAAGGAACACAATCAGCTGAGCGTTTGAGGGGGCTTTTGGGGACTATTCATCATCACGTGCCCTGTATTCCGCTGGTTTGCGACAATCTCTTAAATATGAAGACAAGAGTAGTGACTGACAAAAACATCACCTCAATGATTCGGGAAGATCCAAAACTAACCTACAAGGACTTAAGTTGGTATCTACCTTGGTGTAAAAAAATCAAGATGGGTGTCCCATAATTTAACTGAAGCACATAGCGCGGAATGGTGCGAAGAAATGCTGAAAAGATTTAACTGTGGAGAGTCTCGCCGTGTTTCAGATATTGTTAGAGGTGGGGAAACATGGATCTATTATAAGAGCTGTAGCTTTCTAGGCGGCGTAAATCTTCGAAGTTCTCTTAGGCTTCCAGCCTCTGGTCTGCCACATCTGGAGGACGAGATTAGGCGTCGGGCAACAAAGTTCAACGAAGGATTACCATTCCATCGGAGCGCCCTCGTTGGGTCTCTTGGGGATTACAATCCCACAAACCGCCGCGTCAGGTGATACCGGCTTCCCCGCATAGTTTGCGGGCATCCCCGGTTACGAAGGAGCACCTCCAACAGCTGCTACGCTAAGCTCCTTATAATCCTTTGAGAGTTGCTTGGACATCAAAATTTACAACCACAAAAATAACAATTTTTTTTTTTTTGCAAAATCATTACACAAACGGTGCACAAGGGCCGTTGCATCATGACTGGCAACCGTTGAGGAGCAAAACTTGCCACAACCTCATTCTCACCCGCCATCCTGTAAACCCCACATTCCCGTCAGAACGTGGTTAAGTTCTCTTAAAGAATAGCAACATGTCTAACACTCCTCAGCCTGCCTACTGTTCGTGTCAATTCATTCAGTAACTCTGAAGACGGGAACAATGTATGCTACCGAAACGTTGGTGCCTCACCATATCTACACCTGGCTGGAAGTCCGAGAGAACTTTGAAGGTGGACCTATCAGTTTGATCTGAAACATTCCATTTGGGTGTTCCAACCACCCTGAAGAAGCAGTTTCTGCATAGGAAGAGGAGTTATCTGCAGTACCAAAAACTGAGTGCTTGAAAGCTTCCAGAAGTGGTTCTGGAGGATGGAACACTGCATTCAGTGCCTGGGAGAATACTTTGAGAAACTGAGTGGCTTGAATGCTTCCACAAGTGGTTCTGGAAGATGGAACACTGCATTCAGTGCCTGGGAGAATACTTTGAGAAACTGAGTGGCTTGAATGCTTCCACAAGTGGTTCTGGAGGATGGAACACTGCATTCAGTGCCTGGGAGAATACTTTGAGAAACTGAGTGGCTTGAATGCTTCCACAAGTGGTTCTGGAGGATGGAACACTGCATTCAGTGCCTGGGAGAATACTTTGAGAAACTGGGTGGCTTGAATGCTTCCACAAGTGGTTCTGGAGGATGGATCACTGCATTCAGTGCCTGGGAGAAACTGAGTGGCGTGGATGTTTCCAGAAGTGGTTCTGGAGGATGGAACACTGCATTCAGTGCCTGGGAGAATACTTTGAGAAACTGGGATAAGCAAAGCGCTGCTGTGAGTATTCATATTTTGCTGTCTCAGTACCATAGGGGCCTCTTCAGTTGCCTTGGTGCGGGCGGACCCCGAGCACCCGTGGTACCTCTAACGTGACCAGAAGTAGTCGGGCCAAACTTCCGATGGGGAGTTGTTTGGATTGGGTTGGGCTCGACGTGGCAGTGGTCCCGATACCCATGTGTTATTGGGTACGTCTTGGATAAGCCTTGACGGCGTTGTGAGACGCCTCAATGTCCTCTAGGAGAGCTAGTAGACGGTATGCTGGCGACCGTGGACCCGACCAAGGTTATTGGTAGTCTTCCCTACGGCTTAGCCCCTTCCGTTCCGATATGTCCCCATGCCGGGGGGGGCTTGTTATTCTCAAGGTCTTGACCTAACGGAAAGAGCCACGGGGTTGTAATGATTCCCTGGTGCATCAAGAATGGAAGGCTTCGAGCATATCTGTCTCAGTACATATCTAGTGACCCTGGTATACCCATTAATAAGAAGGCACAGAATGTGTTACGAATGTCGGAATTTTTCCCCCTCCAGCGAGCTGCGTGTATAAAGACGCAGAAGGAAAGTAACAATAATGCATTTCCACGCTAATAATTACACAGTCGTTATGGGTATCGGGTAAAGGTTAAGTATGTTCGGCACTCAGCCGGATTTCCTCTCAGAATGCTATTGTCTGAACATGGAAAACAATGGTACCTTATCGATTCGCTCTTTGCGTTGCTTATTTCTTTCCTTTTATCGCATTATTCCGCTTTCTTTGTTCTTCTGCACTCTACGCTTCGCCAAGTTACGTCTTGATAACCAGAGAACTCGATAAAGTGACAAAGCGTCCCAACTTGCTTTGCTTAACCAGCCTTCAACATTCTTTATATAAACTGCTTTTCTGCGAGCAGAAATCCTCACTTATATTAGAGAAAATCTGAGTGTCAGAGACAGACTAGCGTAATGGCTAAATACATTCGGCCAAATTTTAATTTCTCTGGCATATACAGTTTATTTAGTAAATTTATTACCGATATTTCATGGTATAGCTGGCGCAAAAAATTCTGCACATGTGAGAATCCTAACGAGAGCTAGAAAGCGAGTTGCACTTTCAGATAAGCAGCTCACCAGTCAAATATCTGTCACCTGCACTGATAAACATGTGTTATATTCATATCTATACATATGGCCTACTACATAAACATGTGTTATATTCTTATCTATACAAATGGCCTACTATATAAACATGTGTTATATTCATATCTATACAAATGGCCTACTATATAAACATGTGTTATATTCATATCTATACAAATGGCCTACTATATAAACATGTGTTATATTCATATCTATACAAATGGCCTACTATATAAACATGTGTTATATTCATATCTATACAAATGGCCTACTATATAAACATGTGTTATACTCATATCTATACAAATGGCCTACTATATAAGCATGTGTTATATTCATATCTATACAAATGGACTACTATATAAACATGTGTTATATTCATATCTATACAAATGGCCTACTATATAAACATGTGTTATATTCATATCTATACAAATGGCCTACTATATAAACATGTGTTATATTCATATCTATACAAATGGCCTACTATATAAACATGTGTTATATTCATATCTATACAAATGGCCTACTATATAAACAATGTGAATCGTCTGCCTCCAATTCTTCCACACCTGACAGTTCGTCTTCGCTCACGTCATTGATATCAACGTTATCGCTACTTTTTGCACCATTATTGACGATTAGAATGATTTTCAATGTTCTCAACATGTCGACATACATTTTCCCATTCTGGTCTGCCAATTTCTGCAATTCGCTGGCGACACAACTGTTCTACCTCTTTTAATTTAAAAGTGATATACTAAGTTTTATTTTTCTTTCTTTCTTATCTCTGAGAACCCTGGAAACGGAAATCAGTGAAATATCAGTTGCCTTGGCTAGACTTTCATTCACGTTCTACAGGCTTTTGAAGAACTCGGGGAACATACATTTTCTTCCTTCATCTCTGCCTCTTGATTCATGAAGTCAAGGACGTTTGCTATTATTTCTCTGCTCTAGGTAATACCTTGCCACTTAACTTTCAACACGTAGGAACAATGGCTAAAAATATAACATAAATAAAATAATACAATTTACTGCCCACTTTGAATACAAACATATGCGGAACACTTTCCATATAGTCTGTACAAAGTTTGCTTGCTGTGTCTTTAAGTAAGCAAAGTAGAATATCACAAACTCCGATAAACTAGGCTCGTAGCTAGGTTGGCGGTCATGGTCACGATTCCACAAGTTTTACGCCGGCAATAATATATGTTTTGAGGTCTCCTGGATAAAAAAAAGTCTCATAAGAATCTGATGTGTTACATTCACACTTCATTCGAATCAAATTATTCTTAAAAAAACATATTCTTATATTTCCTTCACATTAGCGGAAATTGTCTTATTACTTGCTTCCTTTAAGTAGAAGGGAAATAATGGAATACACTAGGCTAAAGCGACAGTCAAATCTTTTAAAAGCTGTCGCTATGCCATTCACATTAAAATCTGTGCATGGCCAGGATACTTTAAGGATGATCATTTCGTATAGAAAAAAAAACTTTCCTTGATACTTCTGGAATATATATTAATAGTTGCACCTTGGACTTATTTTAAAATGTTTCCTGATGAACTGTGAAATTCATCTTCATTTATTTTTACTTTTGATACACGTACTATGTACATAGTGTATAGAGAAGGTATTGCACACCTAAAAAAATTCAATACCGAGATTTCACCGGAAATATATGTTTTAGGGTCCCCAGTATAAAAAAAATCATCCGAGTGTGTGTTTCCGTGTGTCCGTGAACACGATAACTAAAAAACGAAAGGTCGGTAAAGTATCAAATTTGGTATTCAAATTTAGTATCTTCCAAGGATGCGACATGAAGATTTTAAACAAAATCCCCCCACCCCGAACTACCCTTTACTTGGAACTTTTTTCGAAAAATTTGATTTGTTCAAGAATAGCTCTAACGATTTGATTAAACAATTGCACATTAAAGATATTTACCTGACAAATAATATGTATGTATTGAATTTTCTGGGAATTGCCTCTGAAGACTACTTTATTCCGAATGATTTTACAGAATTTTGCATAAGAGCTAAAGCGTAAAAGATGGACAAAAACTTACTACACAACAAATGTAGAGCACGTTAAAACACGCAATTTATACTTTTCTCATACTGAAATTTGTCAACTCTTGTCCATACAAACAAAGGAACTTCAGTCACATAGCAACCAGCTTTTGACTGTCACTTTAACCTATGGTACTCCCTTATTTATATTTACAAGGAAGCAAGTAATAAGACTATTTATGCTAATTTTTGCTGATTAGTAAGAAGCAAATAGAGGCATAAGCTTTTTAACAATAATTTGTTACAGAGCTGTAGAAAAAGTAATGTGAATGGAACAACATTTTTTTACTTCAAACTCACATATGAAACTAGCATCCAAAATTGCTGAATATAACAACAATGTTGATTTATCGTCTCTTTTATTCATAGGCCAGATTACTCTTTCTCTAAACATATCGTTTCCGTAGTAACTAAATTTCATTGAATATATAACATACACAAAAATACTGAGAACGAATATAAAACACGTTACAAAATTAGGTTTTGTGACTCGCTGCTCTTTGAACACTTTTGTCGTGCACTCTCTCGTTAAAACTAAACCTCTGCTTTTCTAACCAATCCTCTAAATAAAAGTTTAGGATTTAGAGGTCATTGAAACGTAGATATGGAACTATTGGGTGGAATATAATACCCTCTACACCTACAATTTGCATACATAAGTTAGAGAAAGTAAAACATTTTTTATTGGATTCAGGGTCCTCAAAGCATTTATTTCCACAAAAACGTTGGTATGTAATGTTTCGGTGAAATACACCTTCTATTTCCAACCTCCGATAGGCTACAAATAAAAGACAAGTTCATAGAAAACAATTATTTTATTACTTAAAATTTTATACACTTATGGTTACTTTTCAACATAATCACCGAAAAGATTGAGACATTTATCGTACCTGTGCACAAGCTTTGCAATACCCGCTTCAAAAAATGTTGCCGTCAATGATTTTAAATGAGCATTGACGTTGTTTTGAAGTTTTTCGTTGGTTTAAAAATGCTGCGCCGCGTCTTCAGTTCAGGGAAAAGGTGAAAGTCGCTGGGAGCTAGGTCAGGGCTGTATGGCGGATAATCGAAAATGTCCCATTGAAATTGTTTAAGGAGCCGATGTATTGTGTGGACGAGCGTTGTTATGGATCAACACAATTCCTGACGACAGCATTCCTCTTCGTTTGTTTTGAATGTCTCTCCGCAAACGTCATAAAGTACGAAGATCTTCAAAACAACGTCAATGCTCATTTGAAATCATTGACGGAAACGTTTTTTGAAGCGGGTATTGCAAAGCTTGTGCACAGGTACGATAAATGCCTCAAACTTTTCGGTGATTATGAATATTCAGGCTCAAAGGTCCTTTTCAGATTTGAAAAGCTAATCATTTATTGTGTCAAGTCGCTAATCTGTGATATTAAATTCATTGCATTCATGGTTTCCTTCTTGGTGTTGTAATTTTTACAAACAGCACTGTATTACATAAGTAGTAGGGAAAATACAGTACTAGAGAGGTAAACCAACGCAATTACAACTGTGACAGATAATATTGTAGATTATGTATCATAATAATTTACTATAACTTCCTTTAAAACTGAGTGTTACCAACTTAGCGATTGTTCTGTGTATATTACACAGAGGGGGTAGGGGAGAAACCCACACTGTGTTTTGTTTTTGTTACTAAGCCTACTTAGTGAAATGGAAATGACGGTATTCAACTGTGGACAACGCTCACTATATCATGAATAGGCATTTAATCGAAACATAACGAGAAGTGCAGTCTTTGTTGTGTGTACCATTGTGTTTTATTACAAAAGAACTGTTCTGTGGCCGCTCCTCTCCCTAATGCAAGAAACGGGGATTCGAACACCGATCCATTAAAATCCCTGCATTTTCTGAAGGCCTTATCTGAAAAGGACTTTAAGAGCGTGTGACTGATACGTGTACATAGTTCAGAGAAAACGATACACTTACAGGAGAAAATGATACTCACAGAAAAAGGTGTTTGTTGCTCACTCGTGAAAGAAATTATTTTTACCTATCCAACTCCTGTCCTCCACACGGCTTGTGTGAAAAAACAATTAATCCAAGACCATAATAGTTGGCTATACTGGGACTTAAAGTACTTACAACATTGTAAGTCGCCATTGGGTTTGTCATATCAAAATAATTTGAGAACACCTTGTGGTTTACGGGGAAACATGCGAGTCAGTTGAGAAATTCAATGCTATGCCGTCATGTTCCCATGGTAGCTCAGTGGTAGAGCTTCCAGCTAAGAGCCGAGAGATCCGTGGTTCAAATCCTGGCTATGGCTTTGAATTTTTCAGTCTGACTCTATTCAAATGTATTTTTATTCCATTATTCATCTTCATTTTTATATTTTATATTTTTCTACTATGTATATACTTAGAAATTAGAAATGGTATTGTATTTCTTCAAAAACTTGAAAGCGAAATTTCATCGGAAATACCTGTTTTGAAGGCCCCTAAATAAAAAAGCAGAATTTTTATAAAAATTCGGTATGTGTTTGTGTGTGCGTATGTCTGAGGACGGCAATAACTAAAATAAGATAAGTCCGTTAATTATCAAACTTAATATTTAAGTTTAGTAACTTAAGTATAAAACACGAAGATTTTCAAGAAAATGCCCCACCACTAACTACATTTTACATTGTAAAAATGTTTCGAAAATGGCTCTAAAATGTTTAATTAAAATCGTCTTATGTTTAAGAAAATTTTTATGACAAACAAAATGTATATCCTGAATTTTCTGGAAATGGCCTATCAAGACCTCTTCATTCTGGACGAATGTTTTACTTTCTCTACACGTACTATGTACATAGTGTATAGAGAAGGTATTGCATTCCACCCAAAAATTCCATACCGAGAAATCACCGGGAATAAACGTTTTGGGTCCCCCTGAATCCACAAAAAAGTATTTTTGGAAAAAGGTCCGTGTGCATGTGAGTCTGTGGGTAGCATAGCTCAAAAACGAAAACTCCGTTAAAAATCAAACTTGGTATTTAGATTTGGTATGTTCCAAGGATGCGACAAGAAGATTTTCAAGAAAATACCCCACCCCCAACTACCCTTTACATGGAACTTTTTTCGAAAAATTTTATTTTCTCAAAAATGGCTAACGATTTTGATTAAAATATCGTACATTAAGAATATTTACTTGACAAAATGTGTTATCTTGAATTTTCTGGGAAGAGCCTCTGAAGACTACTTTATTCTGGATGAATTTTACGGAATGTTGTATAACTGCTAAACCGCAAGAGATGGAACAAAAACTTAGCACACAAAAAATGTAGAGCACGTTAAAACCACAATTTATCTTATATACATTTTTTTAGGAGTTGATCGTTTTTGAGATATTCCTAGTTATTGGTTTCAGCTTTAAAAAACCTTATACTTTTCTCATACAGAAATTTGTCAACAGCTATCCATACAAACAAAGGAACTTCAATCACATAGAGACCAGCTTTTTCAAGGAAGCAAGTAATAAGACTATTTCTGTTAATTTTTTTCTCGATTACCATGAAGTAAATAGAACAATAATTTGTTGCAGAGATGTAGAGAAAGTCATGTGAATGCAACACTCAGATTTTTTTTTTTTTATTTGGGGCGTTTCATAAACTGAATTTTAGCACACTGTTCTAAAATGTTACACTGAAAGTTGGAAGTCAGCCACGTATGAGAGCTTATAGCGTGTACAAGTTAAGCCACCTGCTGAGATCATGAGTTAGTGAATAGACAGAATGTGTAACCTGGCTCGCGGGAAATATACCTGCCAGGCTGTGCAGGTGGGTGCAGGAAGTAAAAATCTGATGTGTTCCATTCTCATGACTTACTCTACAACTCTGTAATAAATTATTGTTAAAAAGCTTATGCTTCTATTTACTTCATGCTAATCGAAAAAAAAATTAGCAGAAATAGTCTTACTACTTGCTTCCTTGTAAGTAGAAGCGAAATAAGGGCGTATCATAGGTTAAAGTGATAGTCAAAAGCTGGTTGCTATGTGACTGAAGTTCCTTTGTTTGTATGGACACGAGTTCACAAAGTCCTGTATGAGAAAAGTGTGTTTTTCAAAGCTGAAACCAAAAACAAGGAATATCTAAAAAACGATGAACTCCATGAAAAAAATGCATATAACATAAGTTGTGTGTTTTAAAGTGCTCTAGTTTTTTTGTGTAGTAAGTTCTTTTTCATCTCTTACGGTTTAACATTTATGCAGAAATCCATAAAATTCATCCATAATAAAGTAGTCTTCAAAGGATATTACCAGAAAATTCAAGATATACATTTTATTTGTGAGGTAAATATCTTTAATTTGCGATATTTTAATCAAAATCGACTGAGCCATTTTTGAGAAAATCTAAATTTTCGAAATAAGTTCCAAGTAAAGGATAGTTTTGAGTAGGGGGATTTTTCTCAAAAGCTTCTTGTCGCATCCCTGGAATATACTAAACTTAAATACAAAGTTTGGTGTTTTAAAAACTTTTTGTTTTTGAGTTATCGTGTTCACAGACAGACGGACACACACACAGGCCTTGTTTTTTTATACAGAGGACCTTAAAACATATAATTGCGGTGAAATCTCCGTATCGAATTTAAATACCGTGTCTATTCACACTGTACGTAGTACGCATAAAGAAAGCAGAAATCACAGGATTGTACATGTCTCGTACCACGTCACCTGGCAGGTGACAAGCTAATTTGAATCAAACTTGAATGTTTCTTACTGCTAGTCTCTGCTCAAAGGCTACTCCAGGTAAACAGTTTGACTCGAGTTTAAACTTTTGCTAATTAAGACAGCACTCACAGACCAAGTGTATATATTATGTTTCTGTTGCGTGCTTCAACTTCTCAAGTTCCGGTCTTAGCATTGATAAACACGACCTTCATTATAACTAGCTTCACAGGATGATTCAAAAACACTTTTACAACGTTTGGGGATGATCCTGACAACGAAACAAGAAAATATGTTCATATAAACATTGCCCTAAAACGACTTTTAACGGTTTTTCGGACCCAACCTAATAACTTTAGAAAATCTGACACACGATGCTCTAACACATTTTAGCCTCATTGTTGGAAACGCACTGGCTGGTACCTAACATGAGGGATGGATAGGTAGATGGAGACCAGTTCCATGGCCTTCACGTTCCCCTGATCTATATACTTTTGATTTTTATGTTTTGGGGGCACTTTAAACCATTGGTTTTCGCAGCAGACAACCTAGATGTAGAAACTCTTAATCTACGTGTCATGTAAACCTGAGAAATCATGCGACAGCAACTGGGAGTGTATTTCTATGTAATGCAATAGCAATATACAACCATAATCGAAAGGAAGAAGCTATTGGTCTAAACAAAGCCTGGGTACCAGTGTTGGAAAGCAAACGAAATGGCAAAAATCAAAGCAAAAAGATCTGATGTGTATCACTCACATGACTTTCTCTATATTTCTGCAACAAATTATTGTTAAAAAGCTTATGCTTCTATTTACTTCATGCTAATTGAAAAAAAAAAAAATCAGCAGAAATAGTCTTATTACTTACTTGTAAGTAGAAGCGAAATAAGGGAGTAGCATAGGTTAAAGAGATAGCCAAAAGCTGGTCGCTATGTGACTGATGTTCCTTTGTATGGACAGGAGTTGACAAATTTCTGTATGAGAAAAGTGTTTTTCAAAGCAGAAACGATAAACAAGGAATATCTTAAAAACGACTATCTTCACGAAAAAAATGTATATAACATAAATGTGTGTTTTAATGTGCTCTACATTTTCTGTATGCTAAGTTTTTGTCCATCTCTTACGGTTTAGCAGTTATGCAAAATTACGTAAAATTCATCCAGAATAAAATAGTTTTAGACACTATTATCAGAAAATTCATGGTAAGCATTTTATTTGGCAAGTAAATATATTAAATATATGAGATTTTAATCAAAATTCTTACAGCTATTTTTTAAAAAAAATTAACATTTTCGAAATTTTTTCCAAAAAAAGGGTAGTTTGGAGTGGGGGATTTTCTTGAAAATCTTCGTGTTGCATCCTTGGAAGATACCAAACTTAAATACAAGTTAGGTTTCTTACAGTCTTTTCATTTTTGAGCTATGCTGCCCACAGACACACACACACACACACACACACACACAAACACATGCACGGACAGTTTTTAAAAATGTTTTTTATACAAAAACATATATTTCTGGTGGAATTTCGGTATGGAATTTTTGGGTGCAATACAATACCTTCTCTATATACTATGTACATATTACGTATAGAGAAAATCTGATGTGTTCCATTCACGTAACTTTCTCTACACCTCTGCAACAAATTGTTACAACGTTTATGCTTCTATTTACTTCATGGTAATCGAGAAAAAATTTCAGAATTTGTCTTATTACTTGCTTCTTGTAAGTAGAAGCGAAATAAGGGAGTACCATAGGTTAAAGTGATAGTCAACAGTTGGTTGCTATGTGACTTGAAGTTTCTTTGTTTGTATGGACAGGAGTTGACAATTTCCTGTATGAGAAAATATAGTTTTTAACATCTAAAACCAAAAACAAGAAATATCTCAAAAACGATCAACTCCAAGAAAAAGGTGTATATAACATAAATTGTGTGTTTTAATGTGCTCTACATTTTCTGTGGTAAGTTTTTGTCCATCTCTTACCGTTTAGCAGTTATGCAAAATTCCGTAAAATTCAAACAGAAAAAAATAGTTGTTAGAGACTATTCCCAGAAAATTCAAGATATACATTTTATTTGGCAAGTAACTATCTTAAATATTTGAAGATTTTAATGAAAATCGTTACAGCTATTTTTAAGAAAATCAAAATTTTCGGAATTTTTTCCATGTAAAGGGTAGTTTGGAGTGGGGGGATTTTGTTGAATATATTCTTGTCGCATCCTTGGAAGATACCAAACTTAAATACCACGTTTGGTTTCTAACGATCTTTTCATTTTTGAGCTATGCTGCCCACAGCACACACACACACACACACACACACAGACACCCGGATAGTTTTCTAAAAATGCTTTTTTTTTGGATTCAGGTGGTCTCAAAACATACATTTCAGGTGAAATTACGGTATTGAACTTTTAGGTGCAATACAATACCTTTGTAGATAGTACGAATAGAGAAAGTAAAAACAGCCCACCAACGCTCACGGACCACGGACTATATATATGCTTTTATTAACAACTTTGATTTTTTCCACTGACATGACCTCCTCTACCTGTTACACAAATAAACTATTCTTATAAAAGATTATTCTTTTAACTACATCATGCTAACCGAGATAAACATTAGCAGAATTATGTTATTGCTTGCGTCTCTATAAGTACGAAGGAAATAAAGAATAGCACCAGGGTAAGGCGATAGACAAGTTTTAAAAGCCGGTCGATATGTGAAACAATTGACATTCGTTCTCTTTGCTTGTTTGGATTAAGCACAAGGAAGAATTTGTGTTCTTCTCCATAAAACACGCTTTAGGCCGGACGGTCTGTTTCGATGCTCAAAACGATCAAGGATCTATCTCAAACAAGAACACGTATCATTGTATTCATTGAGGTAACTCGAGATTTAACATTCCATGGGAGTTTAACGTCCTTTAACCTGGTTGGTCATATCGGATGATGAATGAAATTGGTGAAATGATCTCGGGGTCCATGGAGCTTAAAGTTACTCGACATTCGTCTTCTCAGGATAAGGGAAAACCCCGAAAAAAACCCTATCCAGGCAACTCACCCTAAGCGAGATTTGAACTCACGACCTTTTGAATGTGAAGCGCACACGCTACCACCACACTACCCAGGCGAGCTTTAATATTTTGACACAGATATAAAACCTGAAGGAAAACTCAATTTACCTAAGCACAGGGAATGAACAGTAAAACCTCACTTATACGTTTTTCAAGGTAGAATAATAAAATACTTTATAAATGAGAAAACGTGTAACTGATTTTCTCTTCTGGTAAGGACCTCATCCAGAATTTTTAATTTTTCACCAAGAGTTAAGAATGTTCTTGTTTTCTTCCTTGCTGGTTGATATTCATGCAGGTTTCTTCTCCTGTTTGTAACTCGAAACTCCACATAAAATAGATAAGTGACTGATGGAACGATATAGCAACAATGAAAACAGCAGTACTCGACTTAAAGCAGAGAAGTGACTGTTAGAACGATATGACGACAATGAAAACAGCACACTAGCAGTCCAGTCCAGTGTAATTGGCAGGCTGAGGGCAGCCCGAGGTGTGCTAGACGTGTCCCTGTTCTCAGAGAGAACTTAACCACGTTCTGACGGGATTGTGGGTTTTGTAGGATGGCGGGTGTGTATTGGGGTTGTGGAGTGACAGGAGGAGGCAAATATTGCTCCTCGACGGTTGCCTTGATGGTGCAACGGCCCTTGTGCACCGCTGGTGTGTTTTTATCAAAATGTTTCTTGAGGTTAAATTTTGAATCCAAGCAACTCTTGAAGGATAATAAGGAGCTTAGCCGTAGCAGCTGTTGGTGGTGCTCCTTCGTTACCGGGGATGCCCGCAAGCCATGCGGGGAAGCCGGTATCGCCTGAAGCGGCGGTTTGTGGGATAGTACTAGCAGTACTCGACTTAAAACAGACAAGTGACTGTTGGAACCAAGGTTGTTGGAATGGTGTGACGAAAAAAATGTGAATGGCATGCTATTTATGGACGCACTTCAACTGATGTGGTTCTCAGCATCCCATTCTAAATTGGTCATGAAAGATCACTTATTTTGTTCAGAGGCCTCTCTATCAGCCTTGAGGTTCTTTTAGATGCCGTAAATCTACGACACGAGACCAACGAATTTACTTCCCTGCTAAAATAGTCAAGCTGACTTTCGAACCCGAAAAAGTCCATCGTCCTCCTCCGGGTTTGAACCCACGACCTTGGGTATACTATATGACGACAATGAAACGATAAGAGTAAATGAAAACCTTAAACCAGGCAATTCCAAGGCTATATTCAGCAAGCATACCACCTTACGTTTTTTTAAAAGCTATAAATGGGTACATTTTGTGTATGGGGAACAGAAAAAGTGACGCATTACCGAGAAAACGTATAATTGAGCAAAATTTTAATGGAGAACGACTGGTCCCTAAAATTTTAGCGTTTACTACTGTGTCAAAGTTCCGGGAATTTGCCAATAAAACACAAAGAATGAATTATTCATACAATTTTTTTATCGCCTTCAAAGTAGGCCCCTTCTGAAATTATACATTTATGCCAACGAATATTCTAATCAAAACATTTTTTGTAGGCGCTTTTAGGAATCGATGTCAATTGTCGCCGCGAATTTTCCTTTAACTCTTCTGTCGACTGAAAACGGGTACCTCGAAGTGGTAACTTGAGTTTTGGAAAGAGAAAGAAATCAGCAGGAGCCAGATCAGGTGAATACTGTGAAATTTGTTGAGTTTTTGGCCAGAAATTCGTTCACAATAATAGCCTTGGGAGCTGCAGCAGCTATCGTGGTGCAGAATACATGAGTTGTCGTTTCACAAATCTGGCCTTTTTCGCCGTATTTGTTCTCTCAAACGCCGCATAACGCTCAGATAATAGTCTTTATTTACCATCTGAACTTCTGGCAACAACTCTGAGTGCACGACACCGCGATAATCGAAAAAAAACTGTCAACATGATCTTCAGTTTTGATCGAGTTTGACGTGCCCTTTTAGGTTTCGGTTCAGTTGGAAGGCACCATTCGGAAGCTTGTTGACTGGTTTGAGTGTCAAACTCGTAAACCCACGTCTCATCGCCAGTTACAATGCATTTCATGAATGTGGGGTCGCAACTGGCTTGTTCTAGCATTCTTCAGCAATCCTTACGCGATTGAGTTTTTGTAGAAAATGCAAGTATTTCGGAACTAACCGAGCTGCAACGCGTGTCATGCCCAAACAATCGTTTAAAATGGCACGAATCGATTCGTGACACACAGAAAGTTCAGCGGCAATCACTCTCAGAAATAAATGACGATTTTCAGACACCATTTTCTTCACGTTAGCGATGTTCAGTTCAGTTCAAACCGTTGATGGCCGACCAGAGCGAGGCAAATCTTCCACCACATCTCGACCACTTTTGAATGCACTGTATCACTCATATGCACGTGTTTTTGATAAAATCGATTCACCGTAAGCCCTCTCTAACATTTTCAGCGATTCGGCACACGAAATACCATTTGCAATGCAAAATTTGAGACAGATTCTTTGTTCAATATTTGTATCCATCGTAAAATCGCAAATCACCTTTGAGATGAACTAACAAATCGGCGTACTGTAAAGAAACTAGATGACAGATGACGATCAAACTCCGCGTGGGTGTAGAGGAAAGTTGTACCAACTTAGCGACACCAATAATTTTGAATCCCCTCTTAAACATGCTTTTTAAATGATCAATTCTTGACAGAAGGTATGTGCGAAAAAAGTTGAAGTGAATAACATATAAGTGAGTTTCAACTGTATTACATGCAAGACAGCTAGCTAGAATGAGGTCGCTGCGAACGACAGAAAGTGGAATTACTTCATCTCCTGTAAGCGTGCCACGCACAGCGGGTTGCAGTTTGTCTCCTGGCCCACAACTCATTACCGGCACTGCTCTTGAAAGAGGTAAACGGGCTGGTTACGCGCGTGCGCGTGCTCGGCAAAAACACCCACAAGCGTGGCATGTGATAAATTAAGTAATTAGCACACAACTGTTATATTAGCTTCACTTATTTTCCCGACAGAATGCATTTATTGTTTTAACACACTTTAATAAGAGATTAAACACCTTGTTCTATTTCAGAAACCTTAATTAAAATTAGTATATAATATACAGGTAGAGAAGGTAATGCATTCCACTAAAAATTCTCAAATATAAAGTCTGGTGTGTTTCATTCATATAACTTGCTCTACATCGCTGTAACAAATTATTGTTAAGCACTTATTTTATTTACTTCATGATAATCGAGATAAAAATTAGCAGAAATTGTCTTATTACTCGCTTCCTTGTAACTAGAAGGGAAATAACGGAATATACTGGCTAAACTATCAGTCAAATGTTTTAAAACGTGGTTGCTATGGGAAGAAAAATCGTTTCTTTGCATGGCCAGGAGTTGACATCCTTTATGGGAAAAGTATTAAAATAGAATTTCTTAGAATATCTCGGGAGCGGTCAACTCCACGAAAAACATGTGTATAACATATATTTTTTGTTTAGTAAGTTTTTATCTATCCCTTACGGTTTACCAGTTATAAAAATTAGGAAAATTGGCCCAAAATAAATAGCTCTTAAGAGATTATTGCCCGAAATGTCATAATATACATTTTATTTGTCAACTAAATATATTAAGTATACAGTATTTTAATATAAATCGTTAGAGCCATTTTTGAGAAAATAAAAATGTTCAAAATGGTTTCCATGTAAGGGATAGGGCTGAGAGGATTTTCCTCAAAATCTTCGTGTGGCATCCTTAAAAATACTAAACTTAAATACAAAGTTTGGTGTTTTACCGATTTTTCGTTTTTGAGTTATCGTGTGCACAAATACACACACGGACCTTTATCTAAAAATTTGATGTGTTATATTCACATAACTTTCTCTACATCTCTGCAACAAATTGTTATTAAAAAGCTGATACTTCTATTTCTTCATACTGATCGAGAAAAAATTAGCAGAAGTAATTTTATTGCTTGCTTCCTTGTAAGCAGAAGCGAAATAAGGGAATACCATAGGTTAAGTGATAGTCAAAAGCTGGTTTTAATATGACTGAAGTTCCTTTGTATGGACAGTAGTTGACAAATTCTTGTATGAGAAAAGTATAAGTTTTTTAAAGCTGAGACCAAAAACAAGGAATAACTAAAAATTGATCAAGTACACGAAAAAAATGTATATAACATTAATTGTGTGTGCTCTACATTTTTTGTGTGGTAAGTCTTTGATCATCTCTCACGGTTTAGTAGTTATGCAAAATTCCGTAAAATTCATCCAGAATAAAGAAGTCTTCAGAGGCTATTCCCAGAAAATTCAAGATATACATTTTATTTGCCAGGTAAATATCTTTAATATAGGATATTTTAATGAAAATCGTTAGAGCCATTTTTGTTAATGTTAGTCTCGAATTAACAATAATTTGATACAGAGATGTAGACAACAGTCATTTGAATAGAACACATCACATTTTTCTGGATTTAGGGGATCTCAAAAATGTATTTCCATTGAAATATCGAATGGCATTTTTTGGTGTAGTACAATTCCTTTTCTATACACTACGTACATAGTAAGTAAAAATTGATTTCCTACATTCATACGAGTTTCTCTAGCTATTCTGGTACAAACTATTCTTACAAAATATTTTTTTTTGGGGGGGACAGGAATAAATGTTTTAAGGGTCACAGATATTTGGGGTGTGCGAGAAAGATGAGGCGAGAAAGGGTTTGTTCTGTGGCGGTGCTACTTAATGTTTTCATTAAATGTGCTAATGAGGGGTCCGGTTGCGCAGTAGCAATCCGAGTATTTGTGGGTGATTGCTACATTACCTTCAGACCAGTCCGGCAGGGCTACCACCTTGATCAAAGCCCTAACTGATTGTGGTACTGTTTCTCTTTATAGAGGCGTCGTGTCGTATCTGTACCTAGGAAAATACTCGCTAAGGCTGTCTCTTTTAGTATAGATATCTTTAATTAATACACACAACAAAATAATTTTTGAAAATATATATTTAATAGTTCATTTTAAGAGTTACTGTTGGCAGGAATTTAAAAATTTAAGTATTTAAACTAAAACAAATAACAAGGAATATCTCAGAAATAGTCACTTGAACGAAAAAAACCCAAATGACATAAATTGTTGTTCTAACGTAGTCTACATTTTTTGATTAGTAAGTTTTTGTCTATTTCTTATGGTTTACCAGTTACGCAAAATTCAGCAAAATTCATTCAGAACAAACATGCATCAGAGGATATTTCCAGAAAGTTGAACATATATATTTTATTTGTCATGTAAATATCTTTAATATATTTTGAGAAAATCAGAATGTTCTAAACTTTTTCCATGTAAAGGGTAGTTTAGAGTGGGGAGATTTTCTTGAAAATATATCAATTTGGGTATTTTACCGACTTTCTGTTTTTGACTTATCCTATTCACAGACCCACACGGACCTTTTTCTAAAAGTGTTTTTTACTTTCTCTATAGGCACTATGTACATAGTGTATAGAGAATGTATTGCACTCCATCAAAAAATTCGATACCGAGATTTCACCGGAAATATATGTTTTAGGGTCCCTTTATCTACAAAAGCATTTTCGGAAAAAGGTCCGTGTGTGTGTGTGTCCGTGTGTCCGTGTGTCTGTGAACACGATAACTCAAAAACGAAAAATAGGTAAAATACCAAACTTGGTATTTAAGTTTAGTATCTCCCAGGGATGCGACACGAAAATTTTGAGAAAAATCTCCCCACCCCCAACTACCATTTACATGGAACATTTTTCGAAAATTTTGATTTTCTCAAAAATGGCTCTAACGATTTTGATTAAAATTTCGTATATTAAAGATATTTGCCTGACAAATAAAATGTATATCTTGAATTTTCTGGGAATAGCCTCTGAAAGGTAGTTTATTCTGGATGAACTTTACTGAATTTTGAATAACTGCTAAGCCGTAAGAGATGGACAAAAACTTACGACACAAAAAATGTAGAGCACGTTAAAACACACAATACATGCTATATGCATTTTTTTCGTGGAATTCGTCGTTTTTGAGATATTCCTTATTTTTGGTTTCTGCTATGAAAAACATACTTTTCTCATACAGGAACTTGTCAACTCCTATCCATTTAAACAAAGGAACTTCATTGACATGGCAACCAGCTTTTGACTATCACTTTAACCTATGGTAGTCCCTTATTTCGCTTCTACTTACAAGGAAACAAGTAATAAAACTATTTCTGCTAATTTTTTCTGATTAGCATAAAGTAAATAGAAGTATAAGCTTTTTAAGAATAATTTGTTGCAGGGATATGGAGAAAGTCATGTGAATGGTACACAGCAGATTTTGATACAGAGGACCCTAAAACGTCTCTGTATCAAATTGTTGGATGCAATACAATACTTTCTCTATACACTATGCACATAGTACGTGTAGAGAAAGTAAAAATATCAGCACGGCGTGCAAGCCCGGACATTTATATTTTACCAGAACTATTGTTCAATATCAGTGCCACATATATAGGAACATACCAACTGTAATTAGCGGATTTTTCCGAATATAACAGTGATTCAGGAAAGGCGACTAATAAAGCGCTGTTAATTTGCAGAAATTACACACTGTACAGTTCATTAGCGCGCCTGAAACTTTACGCTCCACGTGTGTGTAATGGGACACAGGTTCGCCCTTGTGATTTGTTTCCATTTCCAAATCACAAGGCGGGTTCGATCTTACTTTATCATATTTCAGAAAAATTAACATGTGATGTACATGGAATTATCATCTTCTGAGACATATAGGGAGTAACACTAACTTATGGAGAGTAACATTTCATATCATTGTAAATTATACAAACCAATGCTATATCTATACCCACTATCGTTCACTTTTACAAAAACTATTCTTACAAAAATTATTCTTCTATCTGCTTCATACTAACCAACATAGAGATTAGCAGAACTAGTCTTATTACTTGCTTCCTTGTAAATAGAAGGAAAATAAGGGAGTACACAGGCTAAAGTGAAAGTCAAATCTTTTCAAAGCTGAACGCTATGTGAAACAATTGAGGTTCGGTTCCCTTTGCATGGTCCCGTTTAAGAAAAGTTAAGTAGTTTAAAATTGAAATCAATAACAAGGAATACCTCGAAACTTACGTGACGTAAATTTTAAGTAGATGTACATTTTTACTTTATCTAAACGTACTACATACATAGTGTATAGAGAAGGTATTGTATTCCACCCAAAAATTCCGTACCGAAATTTCACCGCATATGCTGTGTGTGTGTGTGTGTGTGTGTGTGTGTGTGTGTGTGTGTGTGTGTGTGTGTGGACAGCATAGCTCAAAAACGGAAAGACGGTTAAATTCCAAACTTGGTACTTAAATTTGGTATCTTCCAAGGAAACGAAAGGAAGATTTTCAAGAAGATCCCCCCACCCCCAACTACCCTTTACATTGAAAAATGTTTTAACATTTTGCTTTTCTTAAAAATGGCTCTCTAACGATTTTGATTAAAATAACACATATTAAAGCCATTTATATCAAAAATGAAATGTATATCTTGAATTTTCTGGGAATAGCTTCTCAAGATCTGTTTATTCTGGATGGATTTTGCTTCATTTGGCATAGCTAGTAAACCGTAAGAGATAGACAAAAACTTACTGCACAAACAAATGTAGTTATTGTTAAAATACACAAGTTATAGCATCTACGTTTTTGTTCTGAAGGTAACCGTTTCCAAGATATTCCTTGTTATTCGTTTCAATTGTGAAGTACTTAAATTTTTCTCAGACGAAACTGGCCGTTTTTCTTTTATTCTACTCCTGGCCAAGCAAAGAAGCGATTTGCAATGACAATAAAACATTTGTTTGGAGAATAGCTAGAGAAGTCATGTGAGTGTAACATAGAACATTTTTAGTTAAATTTCACATATGTATCACCTTCAAAAGCTTCATTATTATTTTGATTGCAGAGGAAATTCACTTTTCAGAGATATTTTAGCATGTGTAGCACTGTGAATTATATGACGGCAGTTTTGTTTCAGTTAGACGTGGTGCAGATTTGAAGCGTTTTCTCCTGCAGATGATATAAAAAGTATTTGCCTGTGGCAGAGTGTCGCGGACATATCCAGTGATATATCATACTCTCCAGTCACATGCAGAAAAAACTCCACTCTTTACAACCTCTCACAATTTCACATCTCTGTTTCATGATTCTATTCTCAACTTCCGCTGCTTTAATCCTGTTTCATTTAAAGCATTTCTCATGACTCGTTAAGTTAGTTCGAATATCGCAGGTGTGTTCGTCTCGTTTTGTACTTTTTATGTGCATTTACTTGTTTCCTTGTAAGTAGAAGCGAAACAAGGGAGTACCATAGGTTAAAGTGATAGTTAAAAACTGGTTGCTATGTGTTGAGACAAATTCCTGTATGAGAAAAGTTAAAGTTTTTTAAAGCTGAAACCAATATCAAGGAATATCTAAAAAACGATCAACTCCATGAAAAAAATGTATATAACATAAATTGTGTCTTTCAGTGTTCTCTACATTTTTTGTGTGGCAAGTTTTCGTCCATCTCTTGCGGTTTAGCGGTTATGCAAAATTCCGTAAAATTCATCAAGAATAAAGTAGTCTTCAGAGGTTTATCCCAGAAAATTTAAGATATACATTTTATTTGCCATGTAAATATCTTTAATATGTGATATTTGTTTTTTCAAAATCGTTAGCCATTTTTGAGAAAATCAAAATTTTCGAAAAAAGTTCCATGTAAAGGGTAGTTTGAGGTGGGGGGATTTTTCTCAAAATCTTCGTGTCGCATCCCTGCAAGATACCAAATTTAAATACCAAGTTTAGTATTTCACAGAATTTTCGTGTTCACAGACACGTACACACACGGACCTTTTTCTGAAAATGCTTTTTTTTTTTTTGGGTGCAATATAATACCTCCTCAATACACTATGTACATAGTACGTGTAGAGAAAGTAAAATGTTACCTCGTTTAGCATGAAGTACAGGGAATAAAACGCTTTTGTAAGGATAATTTGTTGAAGAATCGTTAGAGAAAGTCATGTACAATATTAAAACCGCGCTTTTTATGATTTGCGTACGTCGATGAAAGAAGCATGCGTGAGTCTAGAAAATTACTATAGCAACCATGATTACGTAAATGTCAGCTATTATGTTCGTACGATTTATTGTTAAAATCCGCCTCTTTTATGTGGATATTCCACTGAATAAAGAATGGTTATCTCTAATAGTACGTAATTTGCTACCCGGTTTACGGTTACAAAAAATAACAAGCTAATTGTGGTCCGTTTGCGTGCTTTGCTAAATAACCTCTATATCAGCACCGCGTTTAGCTTTGTGCTTTTCGACCTGATCAACTCAAGGTCAAGATGTCGCATATTTTAAAATGATGTCTGTCAAAAAGCTCTGTTCTGTTTACATAACTTCTAATAAAGATAAACAATAGCAGAAATAATCTTATTATTAATTTCCTAGTAGGCACATGCGGAATAAGGGAACATCTAGACAAAAGCGGTAGTCAAAACATTTAAAAAGCTTATGTGTTTCATTCAAATGACTTTCTATACATCAATGCAGCAAATTATACTTAAAAAAGCTTATTCTTCTATTTATTTCATGATAATCTGATAAAAAGCTGGTTGCTTTGTGACTGAAGTTCCTTTGTTTCTATGGACAGGAGTTGACAAATTCCTGTATGAGAAAGCATAAGTCTTTCAGAGCTGAAACCAAAAACAAGGAATATCTAAAAAAAACTATCAACTCCACAAAAAAATGTATATAATATAAATTGTGTATTTTAACGTGTTCTACATTTTTGTGTGGTAAGCCTTTGTCCATCTCTTGCGGTTTAAAAGTTATGCAAAATTCCATAAAACTCATCCAGAAAAAAGTAGTCCTTCAGAGGCTATTCTTAGAAAATTCAAGGTATACATTTTATTTTTCAGGTAAATATCTTTAATATACGATATTATAATCAAAATCGTTAGAGCCATTTTTAAGAAAATCAAAACTTTCGAAAAAAGTTCCATGTAAAGGGTAGTTTGGGGGGGGATTTTTCTCAAAATCTTCGTGTCGCATCCCTGGAAGATACTAAACTTAAATACCAAGTTTGGTATTTTACCGACTTATAGTGTTATCGTGTTCACAGATACACGGACACACACACACACACTCACACACACACACACACACGGACTTTTTTGTGAAAATGCTTTTTTTTATATTGGGGACCATAAAACATATATTTCCGGTGAAATCTCGGTATCGAATTTTTTGGTGGAGTGCAATACCTTCTCTATACACTATGTATATAGTGCGTATAGAGAAAGCAATAATATCTTTTATAAGGAAGTTTTTTAATTTTTGCTTTCTCTAGCCCCGTATGCACAATGTATATAGAGATAGAGAAGTATTGTATTCCACCCAAAATGCGAGGTCGAGATTTCACCGGAAATACATGTTTTAGGACCCCCTGAATGCAAAAAAAAGGCAACACATTTTCAGAAACAGATCCGTGTGTGTGTGTGTGTGTGTGTGTGTGTGAGTGTGTGTGTGTGTGTGTGTGTGTGGTGGACAGCATAGCTCAAAAACGAAGAGACCGTTGAACACCAAACTTGGTGTTTAAGTTTGGGATCTTCCGAAGATACGACACGAAGATTTTCAAGAAAATCCCGCCACCCCTAACTACCTTTTACATGTAAACATTTTAGAATTTTTTTTTCTTAAAAATGGCTCTAACGATTTTTATTAAAATACCATTTCTAGCACAAATAAAATGTGTATCTTGAATTTTCAGGGAATAGCTTCTAAAGACCTGTTTATTCTGAATGAATGTTGCTTAATTTAGCATAACTAGTAACCCGTAAGTGTCAAAAACTTACAATACAAAAAACGTAAATCTTGTTAAAGTACACAAGTTATGCCATATACGCTTTTTTTCGTGGAGCTTACCGTTTTCGAGGTATTCCTTGTTATTAGTTTCAATGGTGAAGTACATATATTTTTCTCAGACGGAAGTGTCCGTTTTTCTTTTGTTCTACTCCTGGCCAAGCAAAGTAGCGATTTCAATGACAATCGCATAACGACAGCCTTTTAAAACATTTGACTATCACTTTAGCCTAGTGCATTCCCTTAGTTCCAATCTACTTATAAGGAGCTAAGTAATAAAATCTTCTAATGTTTATCTCGATTAGCATGGTGTTGAAACAAGAATTATCTTTCCTAAGAATTTTGTTTGTAGAGTAGCTAGAGAATGTCATGAATGGAACACATGGAATATTCGGATTAAGGGAAAATGAAAACTCTTAAAATGTGGTCGTAAAGTGATGTCATTGAAATGCAGATATGTTTGTATGAACAAGGGTAAATAATCTCATTTGTTCAATTCACATGATGTTTTCTTCCTACTCTGCAAAAAATTAATTCATGCTAATCGAGATAAACATTGACAGAATGGATCATATTACTTACTTCCCTGTAAGTAGGAGGGAAGTAAGGGAATATACTTATTAAAGGAAATAACTGAAAGGTTGGTTGATAAGTGATGCCTACGAATAATGACTTTCAATATTGATAAAAGTATAATCAATAATAGGAATATTTCGGAAATAGCTAACTCAATAAATATCTATGCCATATGCTGTGTGCTGTAATGAGATATGCAAAAAAAAAAAAAAAAAAAAAAATGGAAATGACGTTTTATTTATGGACGCTCTTTAACTGTTGTGGTTCTCAGCGTCCCATTCTATACTGGGCGTGAAAGACCGCTTAATTTTGCTCAGAGGCCTCTCTATCAGGCTTGAGGTTCTTTAACTGCTGTGGTTCTCAGCGTCCCACTCTATACTGGGCGTGAAAGACCGCTTAATTTTGCTCAGAGGCCTCTCTATCAGGCTTGAGGCTCTTTAACTGCTGTGGTTCTCAGCGTCCCACTCTATACTGGGCGTGAAAGACCGCTTAATTTTGCTCAGAGGCCTCTCTTTCAGGCTTGAGGTTCTTTAACTGCTGTGGTTCTCAGCGTCCCATTCTATACTGGGCGTGAAAGACCGCTTAATTTTGCTCAGAGGCCTCTCTTTCAGGCTTGAGGTTCTTTAACTGCTGCGGTTCTCAGCGTCCCACTCTATACTGGGCGTGAAAGACCGCTTAATTTTGCTCAGAGGTTCTTTAACTGCTGTGGTTCTCAGCGTCCCACTCTATACTGGGCGTGAAAGACCGCTTAATTTTGCTCAGAGGCCTCTCTTTCAGGCTTGAGGTTCTTTAACTGCTGTGGTTCTCAGCGTCCCACTCTATACTGGGCGTGAAAAACCGCTTAATTTTGCTCAGAGGCCTCTCTTTCAGGCTTGAGGTTCTTTAACTGCTGTGGTTCTCAGCGTCCCACTCTATACTGGGCGTGAAAAATCGCTTAATTTTGCTCAGAGGCCTCTCTATCAGGCTTGAGGTTCTTTAACTGCTGTGGTTCTCAGCGTCCCACTCTATACTGGGCGTGAAAGACCGCTTAATTTTGCTCAGAGGCCTCTCTTTCCGTGCCGTAAATCTACGACACGGGACCAACGGCTTTACTTCCCTTCCGAAGGAAGCCATGCTAAGGATTTTTACGCCCGAAAAAATCCATCGTCCTCCGCCGGGTTTGAACCCGCGATCTTGGGTATAGGAAGTCAGCATGGTAACCACTACACCAACGAGATATGCATTTTTTTTTGTAGAGACATTATGTGCATAGTGTATAGACACACCACCAACATACCGAGACTTCACCGGAAATATATGTTTTAGGGTCCCCTGCTACCAAATAAAACATTTCAGAAAAAGGGCCCTGTGTATATCCCTGTGTCCGTGAACACGATAAATCAAAAACGAAAAGTGTTGGTATTTAAGTTTAGTATCTTCCAGGGATGCGACACAAAGATTTTGAGAAAAATCCTCCTACCCTTTATATGGACATTATTTTGAATTTTTTTATTTTCTTAAAAATGGCTAATCGTATTAGATTAAAATATCGCATATTAAAGGTACTTATCTATCCAATAGAAAGCATATGTTGAATTTTCTGAGAATAGCCTCTGAAGACCACTTTATTCTGGATGAATTTTACGGAATTTTGCATAACTGCTAAACCGTAAGAGATGGACGAAAACTTACCACACAAAAATGTAGAGCACGTTAAACCACACACTATATGCTATATACATTTTTTTGTGGAGTTCGTGTTTTTTTCAGATATTCATTGTGCTTTATTCAGTGACATAGCAACCAACTCGTGTCTATACAAACAAAGGAACTTCAGTGACATAGCAACCAACTCGTGTCCACACAAACAAAGGAACTTCAGTCACATAGCAACCAACTCGTGTCTATACAAACAAAGGAACATCAGTAACATAGCAACCAGCTTTTGACTATCACTTTAACCAATGCTACTCCCTTATTTCGCTTCTACTCAGCATGAAGTAAGTAGTAGCATATGCTTTTTAACAATAATATGTTGCAGAGATGTAGAGAAAGTCAGGTGAATGAACACATCATATTTTTACTGTAAAGTTGAATGTTATCGTGTAAACGATTATGCAGAACTTCGGCCGCTCTAAAAATTAAATAAAACTAAATGTGATTTATTGAATTTGTATTTCTGATGCGACACAAAGCTTTTCAAGAAAATTCTCCCAACCCAAACTACCCTTCACATGGAACACTTTTCGAAAATTTTGAGTTTCTCAAAAATGGGTGTAATGATTTGGATTAAAATCTCTTATAATTAATATATTTACATGCTAAATAATCTTATTTCTGTTTGGAAATAGACCGAAAAGACCTCTTTATTCTAGATACAATTTTCATAATTTTTTATAACTGGTAAACCCTAAGAGATATCCAAATGATCACTACACAAAAATGTTGATCACGATAAAGCACACAATTTATGTCTATATATATTTTTTTGTGGGATTGACCGTTTTGGAGATAATTCTACTTATTGGTTTCAGTTTTAAAATATTTAAACTTATCTCATACGGGAAATTGTCAACTCCTGGTTACGCAAGGAATGGTGTGAATTTGAGGGTGCCCTAACTCAGGATTTTTAGTAGCATGGAAACTCTTTTCAGGGTGTGGTACGACATATGTGATTTATTCAGTTAGTTCGGCCTTTTTCCGCCGTCGAACACGCACGCATTCCTCCTAAATTTTCTACTGTAAAACTATGCTTTACCCGGCCGCGACTATTGTTACTTACTACTTTTGATGCAATGATTTATTCCGTACTCTGGTCAGTATTACAATAACTATTTCCCTCACAATTTCCCTCCACCACGGACCCCAAATATCACATCTTTGTTCTACCGATGTTCTACGCCAAGTGCCTCAAAAAGTGTCGCCTGACCAGCGGTAGCATTGTTTTCTCTTTTCCTGTTATGTTCCCCTCGGGCAGTGTACTCTCACCCTCAATGCTCTACCCCTAACGGTACTGTGCTACCAGCTCGTGACAACTCGGCTACTTATACGTGTTTGAAATCTTTCTTCCCTTCCCATTTATATTTCCCTTCTTGGTATAATTTATATTATTAGCTATGATTTATCTTTCCCTTCTGAATGAGTCTTTGCCCCGAGACATATGGCAATTAGCTTTTAAAACATTTGAATATCGCTTTAGCCTAGTGTATTCCCTTATTTCTCTTCTGCTTAAAAGGAAACAAATTATAACACAGCCTTTGCTAATGTTTATCTTGATTAGCATGAAGGATAAGCTTTTAAAAATAAATAGTTTTAGAGAATAGAGAAAATCATGTGAATGGAACACGTAAGATTTTTTTTCAGAAAAAATACATTAAAATTCTCTTGGTATTCTTGATTATGAGAAACAGCTGCTGGTATAAGATTTTAATAACACAAAATGCCCTCATGAAAACTTCTCTCAGCAGAATGTTTTTGCTGTTATCCTCCCGAAGCGGAGGGCAAAATACATCATACCTTTATTTTTGTACAAATCACAAGGTGTTCTTTGATACCTGCTCGCTAGAGGGCAGAGCTCTCGTTAGATCTGAGCGAAGCAAATACACAGCTGTACTTGATCTCTGCCCTAGGGAGCTATGGATACTGCCCCCAATACATTAATTTTATTTTCTCCCTTTATTTTTGAACGAGAGGAATACAACTATTATTTCAGGTCATATAATATTCACCAGCATAAAATCTACATAAATCTACCTTAATTTATAGAAATCTATGTGTTCCATTCACATGACTTTCTCTACATCTCTGTAACAAATTATTTTTAAAAAGCTTATGCTTCTATCTATTTCATGCTAATCGAGAAAAAAATAGCTGAAATATCTTATTACTTGCTTCCCTGTAAGTAGAAGCGAAATAAGGAAGTACCATAGGTTAAAGTGATAGTCAAAAGCTGTGACTGAAGTTCCTTTGTTTGTATGGACAGGAGTTAACAAATTCCTGTATGATAAAGTATAAGTTTTTTAAAGCTAAAATCAATAACAAGGAATATCTCACAAACGATCAACTCCACGAAAAGATATATAACATAAATTGTGTATTTTAACGTGCTCTACATTTTTTGTGCAGTAAGTTTTTGTCCACCTCTTACGGTTTAGCAGTTATCTTTAATATACGATATTTTAATCAAAATCGTTAGAGCCATGTTTGAGAAAATCAAATGTTTCGAAAAAAGTTCCATGTAAAGGGTAGTTGGGGGTGAGGGGAGTTTCTTGAAAATCTTCGTGTCGCATCCTTGGAAGAAACCAAACTTAAATACCAAGTTTGGTGTTCAATGGTATTTTCGTTTTTGAGCTATGAAGTCAAAACTTGTATTTCCGGTGAAATTTCGGTATCGAATTTTTGGGTGGAATGCAAACTTTCGCTATTCATTATGTACATGGTACGTGTAGAGAAAGTAAAAATAAACATGACAGAAATTGTGTGTTTTAACGAGATCTACAGTTTTTGTGTATTAAGTTTCTGTACATCTCTTCAGGTTTACTAGTTAAGCATTTTTTCGGCAAAATTCATTCAGAATAAAGAAGTCTTTAGATGTTATTACCAAAAAATTCAAGATATACCTTTAATGGCTTTAATATAGGTACGGTATTTTAGTCAAAATCGTTAGAGCTCTGGAACAACTTAACTTAGATATTAATTTTGGCATTTTTACGAGTTTTTGTTTTTGAGTCATTATGTTCACAGACACACACATACACACGGAGTTTTGTATAAAAATGCACTTTTAGACAGTTCATGCTAAACGTAGGTCTTTTATCAGATGTCAGTAGTGTTAAAAGTCACTCAGTGTTATAAAATAATAACACTCAATGTAGTCAACTTTGGTTTAGTGTCCACGGCCTCATTCAAGTAGGCTATGACTTGAAAGCTCGTATCGATCCATAAAATGGCGGATGAACATGGCATCTGCTGAGTCAGACGAAATTGTACAAACAACGGAAAGAGCAAAATTACAACTACTGCACTGCCTCCGATATATAGAATGTTTTCGTTCGGTAGGAGTAAGTCATCATGTTGTCAGCACTGATGCTAAGCAAGGCACCAACTGATTACCGACACCATTTATAATTGTAATATATCTAAATATTGAGAACTTTCTGCAAATACTGTATGATACTCCTGTTAAAATTGCTTTATATTGTTCCTAGGGTTACGGCCTCATTTTGCAAGCTTCCTACTCACAATATAAAACACAATTTTTACTTTCTCTACCATACTATGTACATAGTGTATAGAGAATGTATTGCACTCCACCCAAAAATTCGATACCGAGATTTCGCCGGAAATATATGTTTTAGGGTCCCCTGTATCCAAAAAAAGCATTTATCACAAAAAGGTCCGTGTGTATGTGAACACGATAATCCAAAAACGAAAAGTGGGTATACTACCAAACCTTGTATTTAAGTTCAGTATCTTCCAGGGATGCGACACGAAGATTTTGAGAAAAATTACCCCACCACAAACTATCTGTTACATGAAACATTTATTGAAAATTTGGATTTTCTCAAAGATTTTCATTAAAATATCATATAATAAAAATATTTATCTGACAAATAAAATGTATATCTTGAACTTTCTGGGAACAGCCTCTGAAAACTACTTTATCCTGAAAGAATTTTACGGAATTTTGCATAACTACTAAAATGTAAAAAAATGGACAAAAGCTTCACAAAAAATGTAGATCACGTTAAAACACACAATTTATGTTATATACATTTCTTTCGTGGAGTTGTTCGTTTTCTAGATATTGCTTGTTTTTAGTTTCAGCTTTAAAAAGCATACTTTCCTCATAGAATAATTGTCAACTCCTATCCATACCAAAAAAGGAACTTCAGTCACATAACAACCAGCTTTTGACTATCTACCTATAAGGAAGCAAGTAATAAGACTATTTTTGCTATTTTTTTCTCGATTAGCATGAAGTAAATAGAAGCATAAGCTTTTTAACAATAATTTGTTGCAGAGATTTAGAGAAAGTCATGTGAATGGACCACATCAGATTTTTACATGTATCATAAATAAATATTTTAAGCTCAGGAAAACTTAAAGTATATATTTTCGGGGAAATTTCCAGATCGAATTTTTGTGTGGAATACAATACGTTCTCCAGCAACTTTGTACATACGACTGGAGAAGGTAACTTGGCTACTAGAGTGGCCTGGCCACAGGTCGCATCCTTGCAGAGTTGCATTATTTCTGAAGCAATGTTTGGTTATGACAGATGTGAGCGCTCAGTTAGGGTAGAGTAGCTTATTTAAAAACACACAGTTATATCCGGAAACTAAAGGACAGTTAATTACAGAATACGTATTTACTCTTCCCTGGAGAAATGCAAAAACGTGTCAAATAATTCACCTCAAACGTGTTTGTCCATGCAAACTGCCTCCAGGATTACAACCTGAAAGAAAATATGTGCTGCGTTCAATATGTGCTTAGAAAATTTAAAAAAAAAAAATCTGATGTGTTCCATTCACATGACTTTCTCTACATCTCTGCAGCAAATTACTGTTAAAAAACTTATGATTCTATTTACTTCATGCTAATCGAGAAAAAATAACATAAATAGTCTTATTACCTGCTTCCTTGTAAGTAGAAGCGAAATAAGGGAGTGCCATATCTTAAAATGATATTCAAAAGCTGGTTGCTATGTGACTGAAGTTCTTTTGTTTGTATGGACAGCTGTTGGCAAATTCCTGTATGGGAAAAGTATAAATACGTTTTTTAAAGGTGAAACCAATAACACGGAATATCTAAAAAACGATCAACTCCACGAAAAAAATGTATGTAACATAAATTGTGTGTTTTAATGTGCTCTACATTTTCTGTGTGGTAAGATTTTGTCCATCTCTTACTGTTTAGCAGTTATGCAGAAGTCCGTGAAGTTGATCCAGAATAAAGTAATCTTCAGAAGCTATTCCCAGAAAATTCAAGATATACACTTTATTTGGCAAGTAAATAACTTGAGAATACGATATTTTAATCCAAATCGTTAGAGCCATTTTTAAGATAATTAACATTTTCGTAATTTTTTCCATGTAAAGGGTAGTTTGGCAGTGGGGGAATTTTCTTCGTGTCCTATGCTTCGAAGATACCGTACCTAAATATCAAGTTTGGTTTTTAACGGATTTTTCGGTTTTGAGGTGTGCTGTCCACAGACACACACGGCCATGCTTCTAAAAATGCTTTTTTTTCGGATTCAGGACGTCTCAAAGCATGTATTTCCGGTGAAATCTCGGTATCAAATTTTTGGTTGCAATACAATACCTTGTCTATACATTAAGTACATAGCACGTGTAGAGAATGTAAATAACTAGATGCATTCCATTCACATGACTTTCGGTACTTGCTCTGCCAGCAAACGTCTTACAGAAGTGGAAAAGTGCCAAAAATTGTAAATAGTTTTAAAAAGAAAGTAAAGAAGGGTATTTGTAGTCGGGAGAGTAAATATAAATATTGCGTTATTACTAGTGTTATACAACTTTTAATATGTTATTGTTATTTCTGCTGCTATCATCATTATTATGAACATAGTTTATAGAGAAGCTATTGTAATGCACCCAGAAATTCCATACCGAGATCTCACCGGAAATATATGGTTTGGGTCCCCCTGAATCCAAAAAAAAGCAATACATTTTTAGAAAACTGTCCTATGTGTGTGTGTGTGTGTGTGTGTGTGTGTGTGTGTGTGTGTGTGTGTGTCTGTCTGCAGCACAGCTAAAAACGAAAAGACCGTTAAATACCAAACTTGGTATTTCAGTTTGGTATCTTCCAAAGATGGCACACGAAGATTCTGAAGAAAACTCCTCCACCCAAAACTACACTTCACATGGAACGTTTTTCAAAATTTTTGATTTTCGCAAAAATAGCAGCACAGATATACACACATACACACACGGACATTTTTCTAATTTTTTTGGATTCATGGCGTCGCAAAACATGTATTTCCAGTGAAATCTCAGTATCGAATTTTTGGGAGCAAATCAATACCTTCTCTATACACTATGTACATAGTGCGTATAGAGAAAGTAAAAAAGTATTTTCCGAAAAAGATGTGTGTTCGTGAACACGACAACTCAAAAACGAACAGTCAGTAAAATACCAAACTTAGTATTTTGGTTTAATATTTTCCAGGGATGCAAATCCCCCCACCCCAAACTAAAATCCTAAATGTTGATTCCCTCAAAGAGCTCAACGATTTTGATTCAAATACCGTATATTAAAAATATTTATATGGCAAACAAAATATATATCTAGAATTTTCTAGGAGTAGCCTCTAAGGACCTCTTTATTCTGAATGAATTTTGCTGAATTCTGCGTAGCTGGTAAGCCGCAAGAAATAGACAAAGACTTATACAAAAAACGTAGATCACGTTAAAACATACGTCTTTTTCTTTAACTTGACAATTTCAGAGGTGTTCCTTTTATTTGTTTCAGATTTAAAATACTTAATTTTTTCTCACACGGAAAGGTGTAAACTCTTGGCCCTGCTTAAAAACGGATTTCAATCAATGTTCACTAGGTTTTAAAATGATATTGTTTTAGCTTAGTGCATTCCCTTGTTTACAAGGAAGCAAGTGATAAGACAATTTCTGCCAATGTTTATCTGGATTATCAAAAAGTAGATAGAGGAATATACTTTTAACAATAATTTGTTAGCCCCGCCTGAGTAGTGTAGTGGACGTATCTGCCTCATATTCAATAGGTCTCGCCGGATAAGGTTTTTTTCGGAGTTTTCCCTTATCCTCAGAAGACTAATGTGGGGTAACTTTAAGCTCCATGGACTCCGAAATCATTTGAGCATCATTTCACCAATTTCTTTCATCGTTCGATATGACCAACTAGGTTAAAAGAACGTTAAACTGCTCCCCCCCCCAAAAAAAAAATTGTTACAGTGTTTTACATACATATTTGCAACAGTCGTATGAAAGAAGTTGTAATAGGCAGTGGAAGTCGTGTTAAAGAAAAAATATTTCACGATATAAATGTAAGTTCGTATCTGCAAAAACAATATCTGGTGGCACAGCGAAAAACATCGAACGCGCCTAAAAGTACCAGAGAATTGTTTTTTTCACCCAAGAGGGTAGTTTGTTGTTCCACCGCTGTGAAGGATAGAGCGGAAGTTAGTTATACATCCTCATTCACGTCACTTCCGGCGCATTGCCATACGACGCTCTTTTTTCAACGTTTCTAACGAAGGTGATGAAGTACTTCATTATATTCATGTTTGGTAACCTTGTGAACGAAGTGTGCTGGACGTTCACTCCGCTCTTTGGGGATCATTCCTCGAATATATTTAGTCAAAGTATACGAAATTGTCTTATTACTTAGTTCCTTGTAAGTAGAAGAAATATATGGGAATGCACTAGGCTAAAGTGATAATCAAATACTTTAAGAGGGCATAGGTGACAGGAATATGTAAAAGTGTATCATTTTACTAAAATACTAATTTCTCAAACTTTTACAGATAGACTCAACGAATTTCATTTAGTGACTGTAACATATACAATACAAATTTTATATACAGGGTGTTATTGTCCTATACTGAAATATTGGTACAGAATATATAGATTAATTGAATCAGTAATTTGAGATAGGAGACTTATGGTCTGTTTATTGAAATTTCGAAGTAGGCTATAAGTTTCTGAAGTGCCAGTACGCCACATATCGCGGTACTTCGACTGGAATGAAAAAAAAAAATAATAAAGACATTTACTCTATGACAGGAATCGAACTCATCACCTTTAAGTTAGCAGTCTCCCATGCTATGCATTAAGACACCAAAGCAGTTGAAAAATCGCCTCCAGAGTAGGCTTCATAACTCAAGAACGTAGTTAATGAATGCTCAGTGTCGCACTGTCAAGTGATTAGTTCGAGATTTTACAGATTTTTGCGACATTAAATCTTGAGAACGCTGGTAACGATATTTCTATACTCGGGCAGCAGTTTTAAAGACATTTTTTTCAAGCTGCTTTGTTTTAACACCGACTTATCAGCACCTGATACCCACACGTTTAACGTTATGTTTATCCGGGGACCATGCATCGACGATCTCAAATTACTTATATCAGTCACGTGCACAAGCTCGCCAATTATTTCAGTGTAGTGCATTAACAGCCTGTATATCTGATAAGTAACTTTCATCCTGATGATATATATTTTTACTTTCTCTACACGTACTATGTACATAGTGTATAGAGAAGGTATTGTATTGCACCCAAAAATTCAATACCGAGATCTCACCGGGAATAGACGTTTGCGTCCTCTGTATAAAAAAAGAAAAGTATTTTTAGAAAATGGTCCGGTAAAATGTCGGTAAAATACCAAAGTTGTATTTAAGAACAGTATCTTCCAATGATTCGATACGAAGATTTTGAGGAAAATCTCCCCACCCAAACCTACTCTTTACATCATTTTGATTTTCTCAAAAATGGTTCTTAGTTATACTGATTAATATAATTTTTATGACGAAGGAAATGTATATCTGGTAATAGCTGCTGAAGTCCTCATCATTCTGGACAACTTTTATAGAACTGGCAAACCGTAAGAGATATATCTACAAAAACTTAGTATGCAGAAAACATAGATCTCATTAAACACACCATTTATTCAAAGTTATAAAATGGTCTTACTACTTGCTTTCTTGTAAATAGAAGGAAATAAGAAAATACGCTAGGCTAAAGTGATAGTCAATCTTTTAAGGACATGCATTAGTGAACATTTGAAATTTCAAACTAATTATTCCAGATTTTTACTTTCTCTACACGTACATAGTGTGCACGGAAGGTATTGTATTGTGCCAAAAATTCATTTTCGAGATTTCAACAGAAATATATGTTTTCAGATCTCCAGAATAAAAAAAAAATCATTTTTAGAAAAATGTCCGTATGTGTGTCTGTGTGTATGTGAGAGTATGTATCTATCGGCAACCAAACTTGGTATCTAGCGTTGGTATCTTCCAAGGATGCGTCACGTACGATTTCAAGAAAATCCCCTGCCCGTAACTACCCTTTAGCTGGAATTTTTTTCTAAAATTTTGATTTTCTCAAAAACGGCTCTAACGATTTTGATTAAAATGTCATATATTAAAGATATTTGCCTGAAAAATAAAATACATATTTTAAATTTTATGGGAATAGCCTCTGAAATTATTCTGGACGATTTCTACGGAATTTTACATAACTGGTAAACTGTAAGAGATGGTAAAAAGAACTTACCACACAAAAAATGAAGATCATTTTAAAACACACAACTTATGTTACATACATTTTTTCGTGCAGTAGATTGTTTTTGAGATACTCCCCATTTTTGGTTTCACCTTTAAAAAAGTTATACTTTTTTCATACAGGAATTTGTTAACTCGTGTCCATACAAACAAAGGAGCTTCAGTCACATAGCAACTAACTTTTGACTGTCACTTTAACCTATAGTACTCCCTTATTTCGCTTCTACTTACAAGGAAGTAAGTAATAAGATTGTTTCTGTTAATTTTTTCTCTTGAAGTAAATAGAAACGTACGCTTTTAACAATATTTTGTTGCAGAGATGTATAGAAAGTCATGTAAAGGGAACACAACAGATTTGTAATTGTTTCGTTTGTATAGCCCCCAATAACTTCAATGATCATTTCGGGGGCTTTGGCTTGTGGAACTCGTAATACTGTACGTTTAGAACATTAGGTTAATCAATTTTTATCACACACATTCACTCTCACATATATACTTCCAGACTCTGTGGGGGATAGGGAATAATTCCGGTTAAAGAAAAATTCCTCGCCCCAGCCGGGAATCGAACGTCCGGGTGAGAAGTCAGTTCCCTGACCACTCTACCCTTATTTCCCTTCTACGAGGGCCTTTTTCAACTTCCATTTTGAATATCTTCGTTTGTTTGAAAGTCCTGCCCTCCTAGCCACGTCTTCAGTTCAGGGAAAATGTGAAAGTCACTGGGTGCCAGGTCAGGACTGTACGGCGGATGATCGAAACTCTGCCATTGAAATTGTTCAAGGAGCAGATGGGTTATGCCAGCAGAATGTGGACGAGCGTTGTCATGGATCAACACAATTCCTGAAGTCAGTATTCCTCTTCGTTTGTTTTGGATGGCTCTCCGTAAAGTACGAAGATCTTCAAAACAACGTCAGTGCTCATTTTATATCAATTAGCGGCAACATTTTTTGTAGCGGGTATTGCAAAGCTTGTGCACAGGAACGATAAAGGTCTCAATCTTTTCGGTGATCATGTTGAAAAGTAACCATAAGTGTTCAAAACTTTTAGTAATAAAATAATTGTTTTCTATGAAATTGTCTTTCATTTATAGCCTCTCGGAGGTTGATAAAAAAAGACCCTCTTAGTTATAAGGAATTAAGAAGTAAGATCATTTTGCTAACGTTTTTCTCGATTAGCATGAAGTGGGTAAGAATAAGCTTTCTAACAGTAACTTGTTACAGAGATATAGAGAAAATCGCTTGAATGGAGCACATCAGTTTTTCTGAAAATGATTTTGGGTTCAGAGAACCTCAAACCATATATTTCCAGTGAAATTTCGTATTTTTGGGTGGAATATGGCACGTTCTGTGACTACTATATGCAAAGTAAGCAAGTAAAAACGTAAAAGCCTATAAACAATGAAGAACACAGAATTAAGTTTGTTTCGTTATGCAGAATTATGTTCAAGTTGTGGTGTGAGATACGCCAGCATTAACGATAGATGGCAGGTCACCTGCCAGGATGTAGAGCATCCTAACGTGTCGAGACTTGTTGGCGACGACCCCCCCCCACCGCGTCACAAACTTTATGAACATGATTTATGATGTCCTCGCCCACTGGGAGGTAGTCAATGTGTGTTTATAAATTGTATACGCTTCCGTCACGACGCGACGCGGTACCCCAATATCAGATGCTTAATGGATGTTAACAGATTCGTATTTAAGTCATTGTGGTACAACTGGCGGCCCGCGGTACCGCCTCGGTCCACATAGTGTTTATATATTGTATACCCTTTGAGACAATATATGGAAGCCAAGCGTCTCACATCAAGTGTTTATTTTTTGTTAATGGAACGAAATTGATGCCATATTGATTTATTGATATGTGGTAAAGGAAAAATTAATTACTGAAAGTAATTAGCTTGTAACTGTTCTGTAAGTATCAGAATATTGATTTTAATGTGCATTTTAAGTATAATTTCATTTATGATCAAAAATAATTATTTAAAAAGAAATTCAACAATGATAACTGCATTCCTACGTGCATGAAAAAGGAAGTCGTTTTTGTGATATACCGCATCCGCAAGTGTTGGATACCCATATTTAAATATTCACTAAGCGCAAATAAATATTATATGTACCAAAAGTAATGTATTGATAAATAAAAGGAAGTGTGTATTATATACTTGCTTAAGGAATGTTTAATAAGGAGAAACATGTAGAATAAGCTTTGAGCCTATATAAGAGCTGAATAGACGCTCATTCCTTATTGGCCAGTGTTCATTTGATCATCACAAGGGTAGCGTCCTATGGGAACGCGTGTTGTGGAATGCAATCTTAATTTATCTGTGCCATCATACAGTGTTAATAATTATTGTATCCAGTGACATTGATAAGAACATCTTACCAGTGTGTCATTTACAAGTGTTATATTACCTGTAATGCATTATCTCCCTCGAGGCCACGACCTTGAGAGTAATAATAACATTATTACTGTGAATCATCAATTAGCTCGCCAGTTCGCCGCTATATTACGATATAGCAATACTAATTTGTACTAGCTTACGTCACGATGCGACGCGGCACCCCAATATCAGATGCTTAATGGATTTAAAGAGATTCGTATTTAAGTCATTGTGGTACAACGAGCGGCCCGCGGTACACACTCGGTCCAAAAAGAGACAGTCAATGGTTGGTTACAAATTGTATTGCCTTCAGTCATAGCGCGTTATAGGAACACGAGGTAAGTGATTGTGATCCAACCAGTGGCTCGCGATTCACATTTGGTCCATAGAAAGGCCGTCAGTGTCTGCTTATCGATCGAATTAGAGATTGATAGACACAAGGCCTGACAGGTAGATAGATATATACACAAACAAGCACATATATGGATGGATAGATATATAGACAGATAGACAGACATACGGATAGTTAGTTACATACCTACATACACAGACGGATACATATGCTGATAAACATATAGATGGATGCATGAATAGAGAGCTAGTCAGATAGATAGATAGATAGATAGATAGATAGATAGATAGATAGATAGATAGATAGACAGACAGACAGACAGACAGACAGACAGACAGACAGACAGATAGATAGATAGATAGATAGATAGATAGATAGATAGATAGATAGATAGATAGATAGACAGAGAGACAGATAAATAGATAGACAGATAGATAAAGTGTTTAAAGCTGACATCAATAACAAGGAATATCTCTAAAACGGCCAATTCCACGAAAAAATGTATATGACATAAAATGTATGCTTTGTCGTGATCTACAGTTTTGTGTGACAAGTTTTTGTCTATCTTTTACGGTTAACCAGTTATTCAAAATTTCGCAAAATTCACCCAGAATAAACATGTCTTCAGAGGCCATTCCCAGAAAATTCAAGATATACATTTTATTTGTCATGTAAGTATCTTAAATATAAGAAACTTTAACCAAAATCGTTAGTGCCATATTTAACGGTCTATTTTTTTTTTTTTTTTTTTTTTTTTTTTATTTTTTAGTTATGCTGCCCTCAGACATGGATATTTTTCTAAAAATGTTTTTTATTTATTCAGGGCGTCTCAAAACATATATTTCCAGTAAAATCTCGGTATCTAATTTTTATGTGTAATACAGCAACTTCTTTATCCACTATTTTCATTGTACATAGGTGCTAGAGAAAGCTAAAATTAGAATACTGAATCCTGTTATCGTCCTCAAACGCTGTGACAAATATTTGAAATTCTTCATTAGGGGAAACGAGTTGTGACGTCAGTATCTCGCAAGTGCTACCTTTGGACACCCCTGCCATAGATTGTAAAGCTATTTCCCGTTCTTAGGTGCATGCTCACAAATCGCTATGGCAACAAGGATCAAGAGTTTGGTTTTATCGTTTCCTTCAGGAGAAACTGAGAACAAGTTATGTGCGGCTGGCGTCTTTCTTTACAAGGTGCACTTTAGTGTTTGCCACATTTTAGACCAGCTTCCGTTCAAACTTCCTGCGGTTACAAGCGATGTTCACAACAGAAACGTTATTAGGTCTGTTTACAGACTGTTGCTAAGGTGTCTATTGTGTCTTAGTTTTACGTTCTCTACCACATACGAGCACATACGCAGTAGAGGAAGTAGTGTATTCCACCCAACATTTTGATACGGAGATTTCACAGCAAATATATGCTTTGAGGTCCTCTGAGTCCAATAAAAGCATTTTAGAAAAAGGTCCGTGTGTGTCCGTGTGTCTATGAACAAGTCAAAAACGAAAAGTTCGTAAAATGCCAAACTTTTTTTTTTATTATTTCATTTATATAGCTCCATTTAACATGTAAGAGAATATCGGGGGCTTTGCACTTGAAACAACTCGTTGTGTATAGGTTTTTTTTACGTTTGGTTAAATCATTTTATTTTACTCACACACATTCACTCTCACATACATACTTCCAGGCTCTGTGGGGGCTAGGGAATAATTCTGGTTAAAGAAACATTCCACGTCCCAGCTGGGACTCAAACGCGGGACTTCCGGGTGAGAAGTCAGCTCACTGACCACTCGACCACGGAGACAGTAAAAAAAAATTGTATCTAAGTATACTGCCTTCCAAAGAATATACACCAAGACTTTTTTTTTTTTTTTTAAATCCGACTCCAATTTACCCTTTACATGGAACCTATATCGAAAATTTTGATTTTCTGAAAAAATGGCTCTAACGACTTTGATTAAAATATCGTATATTAAATATATTTACCTGCCAAATAAAATGTATGTCTTGATTTTTCAGATAATAGCCACTGAAGACTACTTGATTCTGGATGAGTTTTGTGGAATTTTTAATAACTGGTAAATCGTAAGAGATGGACAGAAACTTACAGTACAAAACATGTAGAGTACCTTAAAGCACACAATATTTACGTTATATACATTCTTTTCGTGGTGTTGTTCATTTTCGAGATACTTCTTGTTTTTGATCTCAGCTTTAAAAAACTTATAGTTTTCTCTTACAGGAATTTAACAATTCTTGTCCGTACAAAGGAACTTCAGTCACATAGCAACCAGAATTTTACTATCACTTTAACCTATGGTACTCCCTTATTTCGCTTCTAATTACAAGGAAGTAATGGGACTATGTCTGCTGATTTTTTTTCTCGATTAGTATTAAATAAATAAGTTTTTTTAACAATAATTCATTACAGAGATGTGGAGAAAGTCATGTGAATGGAACACATTAGATTTTTTAACATAATCTAAAACTTCTTCGAGAATATCCATTTTCATTCATTTATGGATTTATGTGGTGCAGTTTAAACAAACAAAATTGAAACTGTTTATTTTGGAGGGGTTACGTAGCAACGAACAAACAAATCACTATCTACGTCACCACTAAAATTCAATTCCTCGTAATGACGTTTCTAATAATATTGATAAATATAAGAATATTTCATTAATATTAGGATAAGATAAAACGTTGTATATTGCACGTGATTTATTAGACTGTTATTTGTTTACTTCAATTGCTGAATTGAAGTGTAATAGTGACATTACTTTTAGTGCCTGAAATTCCCCCTCTTTACCCACCACGTCACCAATGTCGCCAACTCAAGAGTTATAGAACGTGTTTAGTTTTGCTTACTCCCACACGAGATAAATACATTTCTGGAATCAATGACAGCTGTTTACTGTGAGTGAGGTTACGTTGCTAGGTTACCGGTATCGAAGCCACACTAGTCAGGAAGCAATTTCCCCCGAGATGCCCCTCCGTCTCCAGCCCACGCTGGTGTCATATTCTCAATATACAAACAGACAATTGTGTTATATTCGTGTGACTTAAATCACTCTCAATCGCTTATTGCTGTGTACGCACATTATTCTTCTTATAAAAGATCATTTTTCTTCAATTTATTCCATATAAACATCTGCAGAAATACCTGTCTGAAGAATGAATGCAGACGGCCACGAGTGAAAGCTTGCTGAAACATAAACAGATAAACGGTATTACATCACCACTCCCGGTGCATACCCTGTATACTTCTGCAATACTGAAATGCTACAGTTGAGTCTCTTACAGTGGACGTGTTTAAATCAAACACGTGCGGCGTAGTCATACACTCACAAATAGAACATTAATGTTTAATAGTGATAAGAAAACAGCAAGTTTAACCTGTTGTAGATCGTTTAGTTTATTCCTGTTTACGTTAACTGTGCAGCTTCTACTGCACTATATTCCAGTCCTCTCTGACCGCTCTAAACCGTGCCATGCTACACCAGCGACCTCCTCTAACAACTGCATTCTTTCGTCAGACAGGTAGTACTGCACTATATTCCAGCCCTCTCTGACCGCTCTAAACCGTGCCATGCTACACCAGCGACCTCCTCTAACAACTGCACTCTTTCGTCAGACAGGTAGTACTGCACTATATTCCAGTCCTCTCTGACCGCTCTAAACCGTGTCATGTTACACCAGCGACCTCCCCTAACAACTGCACTCTTTCGTCAGACAGGTAGTACTGCACTATATTCCAGTCCTCTCTGACCGCTCTAAACCGTGTCATGTTACACCAGCGACCTCCCCTAACAACTGCACTCTTTCGTCAGACAGGTAGTACTGCACTATATTCCAGTCCTCTCTGACCGCTATAAACCGTGTCATGTTACACCAGCGACCTCCCCTAACAACTGCACTCTTTCGTCAGACAGGTAGTACTGCACTATATTCCAGTCCTCTCTGACCACTCTAAACCGTGCCATGCTACAACAGCGACCTCCCCTAACAACTGCACTCTTTCGTCAGACAGGTAGTACTGCACTATATTCCAGTCCTCTCTGACCACTCTAAACCGTGCCATGCTACAACAGCGACCTCCCCTAACAACTGCACTCTTTCGTCAGACAGATAGTCCTGCACTATATTCCAGTCCTCTCTGACCGCTCTAAACCGTGCCATGCTACAACAGCGACCTCCTCTAACAACTGCACTCTTTCGTCAGACACGTAGTACTGCACTAGTCCTCTCTGACCGCTCTAAACCGTGCCATGCTACACCAGCGACCTCCTCTAACAACTGCACTCTTTCGTCAGACACGTAGTACTGCACTAGTCCTCTCTGACCGCTCTAAACCGTGCCATGCTACACCAGCGACCTCCTCTAACAACTGCACTCTTTCGTCAGACACGTAGTACTGCACTAGTCCTCTCTGACCGCTCTAAACCGTGCCATGCTACACCAGCGACCTCCTCTAACAACTGCACTCTTTCGTCAGACAGGTAGTACTGCACTGTATTCCAGTCCTCTCTGACCGCTCTAAACCGTGCCATGCTACATCAGCGACCTCCTCTAACAACTGCACTCTTTCGTCAGACACGTAGTACTGCACTATATTCCAGTCCTCTCTGACCGCTCTAAACCGTGTCATGCTACACCAGCGACCTCCTCTAACAACTGCACTCTTTCGTCAGACACGTAGTACTGCACTATATTCCAGTCTTCTCTGGCCGCTCTAAACCGTGCCATGCTACACCAGCGACCTCCCCTAACAACTGCACTCTTTCGTCAGACACGTAGTACTGCACTGTATTCCAGTCTTCTCTGACCACTCTAAACTGTGCTATGTTACACCAGCGACCTCCCCTAACAACTGCACTCTTTCGTCAGACAGGTAGTACTGCACTATATTCCAGTCCTCTCTGACCGATCTAAACCGTGCCATGCTACACCAGCGACCTCCTCTAACAACTGCATTCTTTCGTCAGACACGTAGTACTGCACTATATTCCAGTCCTCTCTGACCGATCTAAACCGTGTCATGTTACACCAGCGACCTCCTCTAACAACTGCATTCTTTCGTCAGACACGTAGTACTGCACTATATTCCAGTCCTCTCTGACCGATCTAAACCGTGCCATGCTACACCAGCGACCTCCCCTAACAACTGCACTCTTTCGTCAGACAGGTAGTACTGCACTATATTCCAGTCCTCTCTGACCACTCTAAACCGTGCCATGCTACACCAGCGACCTCCTCTAACAACTGCACTCTTTCGTCAGACAGGTAGTACTGCACTATATTCCAGCCCTCTCTGACCGCTCTAAACCGTGCCATGCTACACCAGCGACCTCCTCTAACAACTGCACTCTTTCGTCACACAGGTAGTACTGCACTATATTCCAGTCCTCTCTGACCGCTCTAAACCGTGTCATGTTACACCAGCGACCTCCCCTAACAACTGCACTCTTTCGTCAGACAGGTAGTACTGCACTATATTCCAGTCCTCTCTGACCGCTCTAAACCGTGTCATGTTACACCAGCGACCTCCCCTAACAACTGCACTCTTTCGTCAGACAGGTAGTACTGCACTATATTCCAGTCCTCTCTGACCGCTCTAAACCGTGTCATGTTACACCAGCGACCTCCCCTAACAACTGCACTCTTTCGTCAGACAGGTAGTACTGCACTATATTCCAGTCCTCTCTGACCACTCTAAACCGTGCCATGCTACAACAGCGACCTCCCCTAACAACTGCACTCTTTCGTCAGACAGGTAGTACTGCACTATATTCCAGTCCTCTCTGACCACTCTAAACCGTGCCATGCTACAACAGCGACCTCCCCTAACAACTGCACTCTTTCGTCAGACAGATAGTCCTGCACTATATTCCAGTCCTCTCTGACCGCTCTAAACCGTGCCATGCTACAACAGCGACCTCCTCTAACAACTGCACTCTTTCGTCAGACACGTAGTACTGCACTAGTCCTCTCTGACCGCTCTAAACCGTGCCATGCTACACCAGCGACCTCCTCTAACAACTGCACTCTTTCGTCAGACACGTAGTACTGCACTAGTCCTCTCTGACCGCTCTAAACCGTGCCATGCTACACCAGCGACCTCCTCTAACAACTGCACTCTTTCGTCAGACACGTAGTACTGCACTAGTCCTCTCTGACCGCTCTAAACCGTGCCATGCTACACCAGCGACCTCCTCTAACAACTGCACTCTTTCGTCAGACAGGTAGTACTGCACTGTATTCCAGTCCTCTCTGACCGCTCTAAACCGTGCCATGCTACATCAGCGACCTCCTCTAACAACTGCACTCTTTCGTCAGACACGTAGTACTGCACTATATTCCAGTCCTCTCTGACCGCTCTAAACCGTGTCATGCTACACCAGCGACCTCCTCTAACAACTGCACTCTTTCGTCAGACACGTAGTACTGCACTATATTCCAGTCTTCTCTGGCCGCTCTAAACCGTGCCATGCTACACCAGCGACCTCCCCTAACAACTGCACTCTTTCGTCAGACACGTAGTACTGCACTGTATTCCAGTCTTCTCTGACCACTCTAAACTGTGCTATGTTACACCAGCGACCTCCCCTAACAACTGCACTCTTTCGTCAGACAGGTAGTACTGCACTATATTCCAGTCCTCTCTGACCGATCTAAACCGTGCCATGCTACACCAGCGACCTCCTCTAACAACTGCATTCTTTCGTCAGACACGTAGTACTGCACTATATTCCAGTCCTCTCTGACCGATCTAAACCGTGTCATGTTACACCAGCGACCTCCTCTAACAACTGCATTCTTTCGTCAGACACGTAGTACTGCACTATATTCCAGTCCTCTCTGACCGATCTAAACCGTGCCATGCTACACCAGCGACCTCCCCTAACAACTGCACTCTTTCGTCAGACAGGTAGTACTGCACTATATTCCAGTCCTCTCTGACCACTCTAAACCGTGCCATGCTACACCAGCGACCTCCTCTAACAACTGCACTCTTTCGTCAGACAGGTAGTACTGCACTATATTCCAGCCCTCTCTGACCACTCTAAACCGTGCCATGCTACACCAGCGACCTCCTCTAACAACTGCACTCTTTCGTCAGACAGGTAGTACTGCACTATATTCCAGTCTTCTCTGACCGCTCTAAACCGTGTCATGCTACACCAGCGACCTCCTCTAACAACTGCACTCTTTCGTCAGACAGGTAGTACTGCACTATATTCCAGTCCTCTCTGACCACTCTAAACCGTGTCATGCTACACCAGCGACCTCCTCTAACTGCACTCTTTCGTCAGACAGGTAGTACTGCACTATATTCCAGTCCTCTCTGACCACTCTAAACCGTGCCATGCTACACCAGCGACCTCCTCTAACAACTGCACTCTTTCGTCAGACAGGTAGTACTGCACTATATTCCAGTCCTCTCTGACCGCTCTAAACCGTGCCATGCTACACCAGCGACCTCCCCTAACAACTGCACTCTTTCGTCAGACAGGTAGTACTGCACTATATTCCAGTCCTCTCTGACCACTCTAAACCGTGCCATGCTACACCAGCGACCTCCCCAAACAACTGCACTCTTTCGTCAGACAGGTAGTACTGCACTATATTCCAGTCCTCTCTGACCGCTCTAAACCGTGCCATGCTACAGCAGCGACCTCCTCTAACAACTGCACTCTTTCGTCAGACAGTTAGTACTGCACTATATTCCAGTTCTCTCTGACCACTCTAAACCGTGCCATGCTACACCAGCGACCTCCTCTAACAACTGCACCCTTTCGTCAGACAGGTAGCACTGCACTATATTCCAGTCCTCTCTGACCGATCTAAACCGTGCCATGCTACACCAGCGACCTCCTCTAACAACTGCACTCTTTCGTCAGACACGTAGTACTGCACTATATTCCAGTCCTCTCTGACCGCTCTAAACCGTGCCATGCTACACCAGCGACCTCCCCTAACAACTGCACTCTTTCGTCAGACACGTAGTACTGCACTGTATTCCAGTCCTCTCTGACCACTCTAAACTGTGCTATGTTACACCAGCGACCTCCTCTAACAACTGCACTCTTTCGTCAGACAGGTAGTACTGCACTGTATTCCAGTCTTCTCTGACCGCTCTAAACCGTGCCATGCTACATCAGCGACCTCCTCTAACAACTGCACTCTTTCGTCAGACAGGTAGTACTGCACTATATTCCAGTCTTCTCTGACCACTCTAAACCGTGCCATGCTACACCAGCGACCTCCTCTAACAACTGCACTCTTTCGTCAGACACGTAGTACTGCACTATATTCCAGTCCTCTCTGACCGATCTAAACCGTGCCATGCTACACCAGCGACCTCCCCTAACAACTGCACTCTTTCGTCAGACAGGTAGTACTGCACTATATTCCAGTCCTCTCTGACCGCTCTAAACCGTGCCATGCTACACCAGCGACCTCCCCTAACAACTGCACTCTTTCGTCAGACAGGTAGTACTGTACTATATTCCAGTCCTCTCTGACCACTCTAAACCGTGCCATGCTACACCAGCGACCTCCTCTAACAACTGCACTCTTTCGTCAGACAGGTAGTACTGCACTATATTCCAGTCTTCTCTGACCGCTCTAACCGTGCCATGCTACACCAGCGACCTCCTCTAACAACTGCACTCTTTCGTCAGACAGGTAGTACTGCACTATATTCCAGTCCTCTCTGACCGCTCTAACCGTGCCATGCTACAGCAAGAATATTTTATTTGCCACATAAATATCTTTAATACACTGCAGTTTAATGAAAATCGTTAGAGTCATTTTTAGAAAAATTAAAATTTTCGAATTTTTTCCATGTAAATGGTAGTTTGGGGGGGGGGGGGGAGATTTTTCTCAATATCTTCATACCTGTAAGATACTAAACTTAAATACAAAGTTTCTTATTTTACCGACTTTTCGTTTTCGAATAAACTAAATACCATGTTTGGTATTTACGGCGCTTTAGTTTTTGAGCTATGCGGTCCACAGACACACACGGATATTTTTTTAGAATTTTTTTTTATTCAGTGGGTTTCAAAACATGTATTTCTGGTGAAATCTCGGTATCTAAGTTTTGGGTGCAATACAATATCTTCTTTATACACTATAAGTAGTACACAGAGCACAAATAGTATTAGATATTGAATTTCTGATTGTCTGTAGGGGTTCTATAGGGCGTATCTTCTGATATCCGCTGACCCTTCCTCACTAATTGGGGAAGGAGGAGGGGTTGTAGCTTACTCGATACCTAATCTCAATTCCAGGTAGCTATTCCTATGAGCGGATGAGTTGACAAACTCAGCACAGGTATGCTCTATTGGTTCGATATAGAACACTCACCTGCAAGGTGACAGTATCAGCCAATAAAATAAAAACATGACGTAATAAAGTACCCTACAAACGGTAAATAATGAGGTGTACGGAACAAGACAGTGCCGATTTCTTTCTGTGCCTTGTGTACATACTGCGTGTAGAGATAGTTAAAGTGTTGCAGCTATAAATAAGAACCAAAGGCTTTGAGATTCCAAATGTGTTCACAACATTTAAGATATTGTTGAGTTGTAAGCCAATGGTGTTTGAGGACTGTGATAATGTCAAGTTATGGACAGATATATGACATTGACGTGAAGTGACAGGCAGACACGTGTCTCATTTGTTTCTGTGCATTACAAACATGGAAGACAAGGTCAGTATTGACTTATGGATCAACATGTTGACACTTGGGATGGAACTCTGCCAAGTCCCGTCTTACCCTGCTAGGGTGTTTCTTTTCAACCTGACTAGGGCTGTAAACACACGCGTTTACTCGCTCCATTCTTGTGGAATGTGAAGTATTCAATAAACTTTTCTGCTGCCCTTGTTTACGAAAAAACCTGATGTGTTCCATTCACATGACTTTCTCTACAGTTCTGCAACAAATTATTGTTAAAAAGTTAATGCTTCTATTTAGTTCATGCTAATCGAGAAAATAATTAACGGAAATAATGTTACCTTGTAAGGGAGTACCCTAGGTTAAAGTGATAGTCAAAAGCTGGTTGCTATGTGACTGAATTTCCTTTGTTCATATGGACAGGAATTGACAAATTCCTGTATGAGAAGTGTGTTTTTCAAAGCTGAAACCAAAATCAAAGAATATATAAAAACCGGCCAATTCTACGAAAAAAAATGTATATGATATAAATTGTGTGTTTTAATGTGGTAAGTTTTTGTCTATGTCTTACGGTTAAGCAGTTATACAAAATTCCGTAAAATTCATCCAGAATAAAGTAGTCTTTAGAGGCTATTCCCAGAATATGCAAGGTATATATATTATAAGTCATGTAAATATCTTTAATATACGATATTTTAATCAAAATCGTTAGAGCCATTTTTTTTAGAAAATCATAAATTTCGAGAAAAGCTCTATATAAAGGGTAGCTGTGTGGGGGGGATTCTCTTAAAAAACCTTCGTGTCGCAGTTTGGTATTTAACTGTCTTTTCGTTTTTGAGCTATGCTGTCCATAGGCACACACACACACACACACATGCATACACACACGGACATTTTTCTGAAAATGCTTTTTTTGAATACCAGGGACCCTAAAACACATATTTCCGGTGAAATCTCGGTATCGAATTTTTGGGTGGAGTGCACTATGTAAATAGTGAGTGTAGAGAAAGTAAAAACCAAAGTCGTACAGAAGAAAAGCAGCAATGCAAGAATAAAAACACAGAATATAAAGCACAGAGGAGAGGAAACGGAAAGCTGAGGGATTTTAATGTGAGCCATGCATTCAAATCTTTCCTTGTTTTCTCGCTATTGATATTTTCAGCATTTTCCTTCCTGTAAAATGTTCCTTGGGAGCAGTTTTTCTGTTGCACAAATAAAATTTGCTGAGGTACAATAAATAAGAATTGAACTAGGGTTTATTGACAAAATTATTTAAGCAAATGTTTTGAATTTTCAAACACAAAAATTATATTTTATAACAAAAAAAAAGTTCAATTATAACATTAACAATTTTTGGAGCCAAAACCGAAAGAGACACAGAGAAACTTAGGACAGTTTCAAAAAGAATAAATACTTTGAACCTAAAGTTAAAATTTTAGATGAAAATGTTAATTTTCTTGTCACAAGAAACTTTTTTAGTAACGTGACAGAAACACAAACAAATATGGTCATTATCTTTAAACCATTATAGCCAAATATTATGGTCAATTGGTACTGGCTTAATTGTTTTTTCACATAAGCCCCGTGTGTAGAATAGGGGTTGGATAAGTAGAGTCAGACTGAAAAAATCTGATGTGTTCCATTCACATGACTTTCTCTACATCTCTGTAATAAATTATTCTTAGTAAACTTATGCTTCTATATATTTCATGCTAATTGACAAAAAAAATAGCAGAAATAGTCTTATTACTTGCTTCCTTGTAAGTAGGAGCGTAATAAGGGAGTAGGATAGGTTAAAGTGATAGTCAAAAGCTGGTTGCTATGTGACTGAAGTTCCTTTGTTGGTATGGACAGGAGTTGACAGATTCCTGTATGAGAAAGGTTAAGTTTTTCGTAGCTGAAAACAAACACAATGAATATCTCAAAAACGATCAACTCCAACAAAAAATTGTATACAATATAAATTGCGTGTTTTAATGTGCTCTACATTTTTCGCGTGGTAAGTCTTTGTCTATCTCTTAATAGTTATGCAAAATTCGGTAAAATTCACACAAAATAAAGTAGTCTTCAGAGGCTATTCCCAGAAAACTCAAAATATACATTTATTTATACATTTTATTTGTCGGGTAAATATACAATATTTTAATCAAAATCGTTAGAGCCATTTTTTAGAAAAACAAAATTTTCGAAAAAAGTTCCATTTAAGTATAGTTTGGGGTGGGGATTTTTTCTTATTGCTGCATTTGTATAGCCCCCTTTAACATTAATGGTCATATCGGGGACTTTCACTTGTGAAACTGTAGGTTCAGTACATTAGGTTAACTTTAAATTACTAAACACACGCACATTCACTCTCAGATTCATACTTCCGGACTCTATGGGGGATAAGGAATAATTCCGGTTAAAGAAAAATTCCCCGCCCCAGCCGGGAATCGAACCCGGGACCTCCGGGCGATAAGTCAGCTCGCTGACCACTCGACCACGGTGGCAGTCTGGGGGACCTTTCTCAAAATCTTCGTGTCACATCCCTGGAAACTTAAATACCAAATTTGGTATTTTACCGACTTTTCGTTTTTGAGTTATCGTGTTCACAGACACACGGACACACACGGACCTTTTTCTGAAAATACTTTTTTTTTGGATACAGGGGATCCTAAAACATATATTTCCGGTGAAATCTCGGTATCGAATTTTTGGAGGAGTGCAATACCTTCTCTATACACTATGTACATAATACGTGTAGAGAAAGTAAAAACATGCGAGTCAGTTGAGAAATTCATTGCTATGCCCGCATGTTGCCATGTTAACTCAGTGGCAGAGAAACTGGCTAGAGATCGGGATATCCGTGGTTCAAATCCAGGCTATGACATTGAATGTTTCAGTCTCACTCTACCTATTCAACTCCTGTTCTAGACACGGCCTGTGTGAAAAAACAATTAATTCAATATTACATAATTTGTTGGTTGCGGATGTTTCGTTTACAAAGGTGAGGAGTTGCAATATATTCCATTAACCCTGGCCGATGCAATTCTGATTATTGGGGTTACTAATGCAATGCCTTACCTAAACAGATATGTCATTGTGTCCGGGCGAGGTGAGAGACGAAGTGGTTCAGCGGTTGAGCCCGGAGCGTCGCCCCGAGACGCACAAACGAAGAAGAGGTTCCCCGACGGTCAAGATCTGAGGTTGGGTCTGCAGTACCTTAAACAACGTTAGCGGCATCCCGGAAGGGCTTACCAACATGGTGGCCGTACTCCTAATATGGTGAAGCAATGCCCTGATAGTGGGTAATCTTAGCCAATCAACATTGAATATTTAAATGTTCTAGAATATATGGTATGACGTCAAAGTGCGAATGTGCACGTAACCCAACGGAAGTTGGTGTAATCAAAAAGTTCAACTAGGAGTGTTATGGAAGAAGCTAGTCACTTCCATCCTGTTACTTAATCAGCTTGTAACAATACTTGTAAATCTTCGAAGTTCTTTCGGGGTTCCAGCCATGGTGAGGCACCAACGTTTCGGGAACATACATTGTTCCCATCTTCAGGGTTACTGAAGGAATTGAAATGATGTGGTCTTATTAATACAGATATGTTTGTGGTTTCCAAGTGGGTCAATCAGCGCGCTTTTTTTTTTTTTTTTTTTTTTTTTTACCGTGGAGGGGAAAAATGCATTACGCATTCAACCCCCAACCGAGGTGCAGTGGCTGGGAGGATATATGGGACTCTCCGCTTCCTGATGCGGCATACCGACTAAAAAAAACCTCCACATTATGTCACGTAGATTACTGTGTTAGACGTGCATTGTGGCTTAGCCCGGTCCCGCTGATGCACCCGCGTTAGTAAACGAAAGATAGGAATGTGTGCGGGAGCGAGGTAAAGGTTGCTGATAGGGTACCGCCATGAAACCTGACTGCAGCCCAGGGAAATGAAGATGACATTGTGTAGCAAGTTGGAGGAGATAGTAGGTGAGGATGTTGGAATAATCGTGGAAGCTCACTTGCGTCTCGTCTTTCCATGTCCTGTCGGAGTCTCGTGCATTTCGCCGCTAGGGCGAGGTCCTTCTCCGTAGGGACCCACTTCCCGTCTCAGGTAGTGGGCCTTGCAGGAGCACTAGTGTTGGGTGGCTGGCTCCGGGATAGGAACAGCTCTGCAGAGTAGGCTGGTCATTACCTGCTTGAGCTGCATCGTGATGCTGTCTAGTCGAGAAGCTAGGTCAGCAGTGGTGGTGTGCTGCATGGAGATGGCGGCAGTGGTTGATGCCTGAAGTTCTTGCAGCTGCATGTTAATGACGATGCTGCACACCTCTTCAAGGGCAGCTAAACGAGCGCCGACGTTCAGGAATGGCGTCCCGCGTCGCTGCATCTATCGAGGGTGCAGGTGGTGTGGCGTCGATGGAGATGGTCGGCGGTGGTGTAGAAGTGTGAAGTGGTGAAGTCCTGCTCCTCGGGTAGAGAGGGCATTGAGCTTGCACGGCAGGTGGCACAGAACCGGCGGCGACGGCGTAGATCATGCACTCGGCGGTGGTGCTGTCGGAGGCTCCGGGGCTGCGAAGAGCAGGAGTCGCCGTATGCCCGAAGGCACAAAGCTCCATCTTGCCAGGAGTCGCCCTAACAAGGGCAACCCTGACGCCAAGGCAGCGTCGAGGTCCGTCTGGTCCTGGAGCTCAAGCCCCACAAGTGGTGTAGGACCCCGGTTGCTAACTATCCTTGTGGCCCTCAAACATGAAGGCCACTTGGGTTTCACAGTGGCGAAGAGGTCCCGGGTGGAAAGATCCCTAAGGAACCCCCCCCCCCCCCGTACCAAGGCACTCAACCGGGGCGGCGAGGCTGAGGTGGCGGCTTGCCCCGACCGGTGATGACGGAGGCGCTGCTTCCTCGGCGGCTGCCGGAGAAGAGGCGATGGATGCTGCCTTAGCAGCGGCGGCTCTACGCTGTTTCTTCTTGCCCATGTTGACGAGTCGAAGAAGAGGCTCCAGCGCGCTGAGGCGTGGGCGGTGAGGTGGAATGGAGCACGGACATTGCCAAAAAGCCAGCAGAGAAAGACAAATCAGATCCTTAGAAGAGTCACCTGAACCGCAATTGTAATCCTTAATCTCGGTTGAAATTGCGTCTTTCCGAAGAGAGAGCCAGAGCTTCTTTCACCCTACGTGGCCAATATCCAGTCTCCTTGGCAGTACTTTTGGTGTTATCAAAGTCGGCCGGCCCTATGTTCTGCTAGACCTGATTTTCAGGGTACTTGTTTGTCCCAAGTATATGTAAGAATGAAAGCCCATTTATTTCAGATTAATTAATTAATCGTTAATTAATAAAATATTACTAAAACAATAGAAGTTGAACTCTCGCCAATAATACAAGTGACAACACATTGCTTTAAACACTATCTAATCTAAATGAATATCTACGTGAGGTAAAAAAGCAGGAATTGGCAAATTCAGCAGGAAACAGGTTGTTAAAAGATCTGCCACAAGCAGAGACATCTGTAATGAAATGGGAACGGTTAGCGGACAGTTTTTAGAGACTCGTCTTCCTTCAACTAAACAACTTTTAATTAAAGCAGATTGTTCCTGCGGCCAGTTTAAAGAAAATGCTTGTTGTACAACATCTAATTTAATTTTCTAGGTTAGTCCAAGACCTACAAATCGCTTAAATAAAATCTACTTATCCTGTTCACTTTGTTTTTCCTAAGGTAGGAAAATAAATTATTTTTATTACTTTCTCTACATTTACAATGTACATATTATATAGAGTAGGTTGCACCCAAATTGTTTCACTGGAAATACAAGTTTTGGGTCCCCTTAAGCCAAAAAATCATTTTTGAAAAAGGTCCGCGTGTGTGTGTGTGTGTCTGTGGACAGCATAGCTCAAAAACGAAAAGACCGTTAAATATCAAACTTGGTATTTAAGTTTGGTATCTTCCAACGATGCGATACAAGATTTTAAAGAAAATCCCACCACCTCAACTACCCTTTACATGTAACTTTTTTTGAGAATTTTGATTTTCTCAAAAATGGCCCTAACGATTTTGATTAAAATATCATATATTCAAGATATTTACCTCACAAATAAAAGATATATCTTGAATTTTCTAGGAAAAGCCTCTGAAGACTACTTTATTCTGAATGAATTTTACGGAATAGTGCATAACTGCAGAAATAGTCTTATTACTTGCTACCGTGTAAGTAGAAACGAAATAAGGGAATACCATAGGTTAAAGTGATAGTTAAAAGCTGGTTGCTATGTGACTGAAGTGCCTTTGCTTGTATGGACAAGAGTTGACAAATTCCTGTATGAGAAAAGTATAAGTTTTTCAAAGCTGAAACCAAAAACAAGGAATATCTCAAAAACGATTACTCCACGAAAAAATGACATAAATTGTGTGTTTTAATGTACTCTACGCTTTTTATCTGGTAGGTTTTTGTCCATCTCTTACTGTTTAGCTGTTATGCAAAATTCTGTAAAATGCATCCAGAATAAAGTAGTCTTCAGAGGCCATTCCCAGAAAATTCAAGATATACATTTTATTTTCCAGGGTTATATCTTTAATACATATTTTAAACACAACCGTTAGAGCCATTTTTAAGAAAATAAAAAATTTCGAAAAAAGTTCCATATAAAGAGTAGTTTGGTGTGGGGGGATTCTTCACAAAATCTTCGTGTCGCATCCCTGGAAGATACTAAACTTAAATACCTAGTTTGGTATTTTACCGACTTTTCGTTTTTGAGTTATCGTGTTCACAGACACAAGGACACAAGGACACACACACCCTCGGACCTTTTTCTGAAAATGCCATTTTAGGATACAGGGGAGCCTAAAGGATGTATTTCCGGTGAAATCTCTGTATCGAATTTTTTGGTGGAATGCAATACCTTCTCTATATACTATGTACATAGTACGTATAAAGAAAGTAAAAACATATATGACATAAATTGTGTGTTTTATCGTGATCTACATGTTTTGTGTGGTAAGTTTTTGTCTATTTCTTGCAAATTAACAGTTATGAAAAATTCTGCAAAATAAAGAGGTCTTTAGAGTCTATTCCCAGAAAATTTACGAAATAACTTTTATCTACGATGTAAACTGCTTTAATAGATTGCATTGTAATCAAAATCACTTGTGCCATTTTTGAGATATTCAAAATGGTCTAACATTTTTCCATATAAATGACAGTAGTGAAGTCGGGGGGGGGGTTTTCGTCAAAACCTTGGTGTTGCATTTTTGGAAGATAAAATAACATAACTCAATGGCACGACAGGTCAAAAGGAACCTTGATCTACAGCCCGGTCGCTACGTCTCCCATCTCTATGACGTCATCAGTATTGGAGGGTGAGGCGTGGTCAGCGCCGGTTAATGCGGTCCTCATGACCTGGAGTCGCTAAGTGCACCCCGGTCCAGGTCCCCCACGCCGGTATTGGGAATCGATCCCAGGTCTTTCGTCTAGCAAGCAGCCGCGCTAACACCTCGCTAAGGAGACCACTATTCTAGGAATGTACTGAACTTAAATATTAAGCTTTAAGTTATTGTGTTCACAGACACAGTACCTTTTTTCTAAAAATCTGATGTGTTCCATTCACATGACTTCTCTACATCTCTACAACAAATTATTGTTAAAAAGCTTATACTTCCATTTATTTCTTTCTAATGGAGGAAAAATTACCAGAAACAGTCTTATTACTTGCTTCCTTGTAATTAGAAGCGAAATAAGGGAGTACCATAGGTTAAAGTGATAGTCAAAAGCAGGTTGCTGTGTGACTGAAGTTCCTTTGTTTGTATGGACATGCGTTCACAAATTCCTTTATGAGAAAATTATAAGTTTTACAAAGCTGAAACCAAAAACAAGAAATGTCTCAAAAACAATCAACTCCACGAAAAAATGTATATAACACATATTATGTCCTTTAACGTTCTCTAAGCGGCGCAGGGGCGCGTTTTCTCCGGGTTCTCCGGTTTCCCCCACCATTACATTCCACCGGAGCTCCATCTTCATGTATCATCAGTGTCATCGCCTGCGGTGCCGGAGCAGTAAAAACGGACGTTAAACACTACCATAAAAAACAGGTTTGTATATTTTTCGTGGGGTTTTTGTCCATCTCTTACGGCTTAGCAGTTACGCAAAATTCCTTAAAATTTGTCTTGCAGAAAGTAATCTTCAGAGGCTATTCCCAGAAAATTTAAGATACACATTTTATTTGTCAGGTAAATATCTTTAAAATACGACATTTTAATCAAAATTCTTAGAGACATTTTTGAGAAAATCAAAGTATTCGAAATGTTTTCCATGTAAAGGTTTGTTTGCGGCGGGGGCATTTTCTCAAAATCTTCGTGTCGCATCCCTGGAATACACTGAACTTAAATACCAAGTCTGGTATTTTACCGAGTTTTCGTTTTTGAGTTATCATTTTCAAAGACACACACACACACGGGGCTTTTTGTAGAAATGCGTTTTTTGGATTCAGGGGGACCCTAAAACATATATTTTTTTGGTGAAATCTCGGTATCGAATTTTTGGGTGGAGTGCAATACCTTCTCTATACACTCTGTGGATAGTACGTGAAGAGAAAGTAAAGATAAAAGTATTTAATTTGTGAGGAAGGTCTTTCGTTACGTATGTGGGAATTGCTGGGAGAACAAAAGGGTCAGAAATTGAAGAAGCTGAGAGACAAGAAAACCCAGAAGAGCTGTATGGTTTCTGCCGAAGAGATAAACTACCTTGGTATACTACCGACAGGGAGTGGGGGTTGTTTTATTTCTATTTCCTTTCCCAACCAACCACTCATCCGTTTTTATACCTACGCCTTCAACAAACTTAACCAACCATAATGGAGTCTAAATGAACAACCCTTAAACATGCTCTAAATATTTTTAATCAGAAAGTCCAAGGGGTAAAAAGTTGATGTGTTCCATTCACATGACCTTCTCTAGCGGTTCCACAAACAAACTTTGCTTACAAAAGATTACTCTTGTTACTTGCTTCTTTATAAATAGACGGACTAAAGTGAGGTTATGTATGACATAAATTTCATGAAAATTTACAAAAAATCAACTTTTTACTTTCTCTAAACGTACAATATACATAGTGTACGAAATTTCACCGGAAATACATGTTTTGGATCCCCCTGAAACCTGAAAAAGCATTTTTACTTTCTCTACAGGTACTATGTACATAGTGTGTAGAGAATGTATTGCATTCCACCCAAAAATTCCATACCGAGATTTCACCGGAAATATGTGTTTTGGGTCCCCCTGAATTAAAAAAAAAAGCATTTTCAGAAAAAGGTCCGTGTGTGTCTGTGGACAGTATAGCTCAAAAACGAAAAGACCGTTAAATACCAAACTTGGTATTTATTTTGGCATTTTCCAAGTATGCGACACGAAGATTTTCAAGAAAATTCCCCTTTACATGGAACTTTTTTCGAAAACTTTGATTTTCTTAAAAATAGCTCTAACAGTTTTGATTAAGATATTTACGTGACATATAATATGTATATCTTGAATTTTCTGAGAATAGCCTCTGATGACTACTTTATTTTGGATGAATTTTACGGAATTTTACATAAGTGCTAAACCGTAAGAGATATATAAAAACTTACTAAACAAAAAATGTAGAGCATTTTAAAACACACAGTATATATATATATATATATATTCTTGGGGTTGATCGTTTTTAAAATATTCTTTGTTTTTAGTTTCAGCTTTGAAAAAACTTATTCTTTTGTGATACAGGAATTTGACAACTCGTGTCCATACAAACTAAGGAACTTCAGTCACATAGCAAGCAGCTTTTGGCTATCACTTTAACCTATGGTACTCCCTCATTTCGCTTCTGCCTACAGGAATCTTAATTAACATGAAGTAAATAGAAGCATAAGCGTTTTAACAATAGTTTGTTTCAGAGATGTAGAGAAAGTCATGTGAATGGAACACATCAGAGTTTGTGTATCAAGTTTTATAGCTTTATTTGTAAAACTACAAGACGTTTTTATTTAGTAATTATATTATAAAATAAGTGCATTATTGTGTTACTTTATACATTAGAGTGATGTACTGGTGATCTACTTTTAGAACAGATTATACATCACTGTGTGCATGTTTACGTTACAAACCTCTCTCCATGTCTTCTTATACCTCTGACTGCTCTGTGTGTTCGTAACTGTGTGCCTTTCGGAATCCAAAACCGAGCTTTATTGATCAAGTGTTTTAGATAACATGCTCCATTGATATGTTTTGGTGGTTGTATATGCACCAAGGCTCACCGTCTTATTGTCTTCTAACATTGCCACTAAAATGTACGGCCTAAATTATTGATGGGTGTATTCAGTGGATAACAAGCAAGGAACAGCGAGTTCTTGTGGAATGCTCCTCGATAATTGTTATAATATCACCTGTACAATGGTGCCGTGGGTCCCGTGTCGTAGATTTACGACACGTAAAAGAACCTCAAACCTGATAGAGAGACCTCTGAGCAAAATCAAGTGGTCTTTCACGCCCAGTATAGAATGGGACGCTGAGAACCACAGCAGTTAAAGAGCGTCCATAAATAACACGCCATTTCATTTGTACAATGGCAAGAGCTTAATTAACTTATTTGAATGTAAGGATTATTTTATTAATCATTTTATGGTAACTTGAATTTAGCTTAGAAATCTCTTTATACCTTAAAATGCACCAGTTTCACCAAGTTGTGCAGTCAACAGGATGTTCTATAGGAGTGTCAGTTGCCAGGAAAGATCCCACCACGTCAGCTTCCGCATAGAAACTTCAGGAACAACTGCAGAAAGGTCACTTTGTCTTGTGCAAGGTTAAGGCACTTCCTCACCAAATTTGGTAAATATCCGCCTTGTCAATACTGACACCCCGGTAGGAGTTCAAGATGCTATATAAGCAAGTAGGTGAGCCCGCTCCGGGGTCTTTTAGTCCGTTAGTTTTTGTCTTCTTGATGCTCGGGGTTTAGCCCCTTATGCTGCACTGCACCCAGACTCTGCAGGCCCCCGCACGATCCAATTGGACCACGACCGATAACTTGCCATGGTACAGAAGGACATCACTTTCTGGTAAGCATCTAAATTCCTAACTAAAGCCAATATTGTTATTCAGTCAGCTATCTAAGTTAGGGAGCCCCAACCAAACACTAGCCCCTTTCATACTTATGCACATTTCAGAAGCCAAGCTTTGAGTTCTCTATCATTTGATCCCCAGCTATTCCTCCTTGTGTCCAAGCCTAGTTGTGGCAATAGGAAGACAAAGTCAGTCAGTTCAGGTAACTTCCGTATTGTGCGCTGCAAACACTCCATAAATCAACTTCTTTTGTTGGGCCCAAGAACATTTATTATCTGTTCACTTTGGTTCGCTGACGCAGCCAATAAACGCTCTCACGTTGTTGCGTTAAAGGGTTTATTAGGGCAGATAATTCTGTTACAACTTCTAAGCAATGGCTACAGAAAATCATGCGGATGGACGTTACTTAACCGAAAGTTCAATACCAAGATTTAAATAGATATACTGGCTTTGAGGTCCTTTTAATTAAAATCTCATTTAAAAAAATCTGATGTGTTCCATTCACATGACTTTCTCTAAACGTCTACAACAAATTATTATTAAAAAGCTTCTGCTTCTTTTTACTTCCTGCTAAACGAGGAAAAATTAGCAGAAATAGTCTTATTGCTTGCTTCCTTGTAAGTAGAAGCGAAATAAGGAGTACCATAGGTTAAAGCTGGTTTCTATGTGACTGAAGCTCCTTTGTGTGGACAGGAGTGAACAAATTCCTGTATAAGAAAAGTATGTTTTTCAAAGCTGAAACCAAAAACAAGGAATACCTAAAAACTATCCACTCCACGAAAAAATGTATATAACATAAATTGTGTGTTTTTTTGTGCTCTACATTTTTTGTGCGCTACGTTTTTGTCTATGTCTCACGGTTTAGCAGTTATGCAAAATTCCGTAAAATTCATCCAAATAAAGTAGTCTTCAGAGCCTATTCCCAGAAAATTCAAGATATACATTTTATTTGTCACGTAAATATCTTTAATATACGATATTTTAATCACAGTCATTAGATCCATTTTTTTTTTTTTAGAAAATTAAAATTTTCGAAAAAAGTTCCATGTAAAGGGTAGTTTGGGGTGGGGGATTTTCTTGAAAATCTTTTTGTCGCATCCTTGGAAGATACCAAACTTAATTCGTTTTTCAGCTATGCTACCCACAGACACACACAGACGGACAGAAACACATACGGAAATTTTTCTAAAAATTCTTTTTTTGGATTCAGGGGGACCCAAAACATGTATTTCCGGTGAAATCTCGGTATCGAGATTTTGGGTGCATTACAATACCTTCTCTATACACTATGTACCTACAAGTACGTATAGAGAAAGTAAAAATATGAGTGTTCCCTTCACATAACTTTCTTTAGCTGTTCTACATATGAGGGCCGTTTTTCTACAACCTCCGATATGCTATAAATAAAAGACAAGTTCATGGAAAACAATTATTTTATTACTAAAAGTTTTGTACACTTATGGTTACTTTTCAACATAATCACCGAAAAGATTGAGACATTTATCGTACCTGTGCTCAAGCTTTGCAAAACCCGCTTCAAAAAATGTTGCCGCCAATGACTTCAAATAAGCATTGACGTTGTTTTTGAAGATCTTCTGCGGCGAATGATGTTCCTTTGTAATTATTTAAGGAGCCGATGGGCTGTGCCAGCAGTGTGTGGACGAGCGTTGTCGTAGATCAACACAATTCCTGAAGTCTGCATGCCTCTTCATTTGTTTTGAATGACTCTCCGCAGACGTCGTAAAGTATGAAGATCTTCAAAACAACCTCAATGCTCATTTCATTGCGGCCACAATTTTTTGAAGCGTGCGATAACTGTCTCAATTTTTTCGGTGACTATGTTGAAAAGTAACCACAAGTGTACAAACCTTTTGGTAATAAAATACTTGTTTTCCATGAACTTGTCTTTTATTTAAGGCCTATCAGAAGCTGAAGAAAAAAGGTCCTCGTACAAACTATTATTAGAAAAGGTTATTCTACATCATGCTAATCGAGAATTTGTCCTATTACTTGCTTTCTTGTATGTAGAAGAAAGGAAATAAAGGAATACACTAGGTTAAAGAGATAGTCATTTTTTTTTTAAACTGGTTGAATATGAAGCAATTGAGGTTCGCTTCGCTTTGGATGGTCCCGTTTCAGAAAAATGGCAGTGTAAAATTGAAACCAATAACAATGAATATCTCGAAAACGGTCAACTCTACAAGAAGAACCGTATGTGACATAAATTAAGTGTTTTATCAAGATTTAAAAGCCCACCTGGGTAGTGTGGTGGTAGCGTGTCTACCTCACATTCAAAAGGTGGTGAGTTCGAATCTCGCTTAGTGTGAGTTGCCCGGATAAGGTTTTTGTCGGAGCTTTCCCTTATCTTCAGAAGACGAATGTTGAGTAGCTTTAAGTTCCATGGATTCTGAGATCATTTGAGCATCATTTTACCAATTTTATTCATCGTGGATATGACCAACGTATTTAAGGACGTATAACTACAAGAAAGAAAGGTTTAAAAATTTTGTGAGGTAAGTTTTTATCTATCTCTTACTGTTTGACCGTTATGCAAAATTCTCCTAAACTCATCCAGAATAAAGAGATACTTAGAGGCTATTTCCACCCTAAACTATCCTTTAAATAAAAGAAAAAAAAGAAATTAGAAAATTTTGATTTTTTCAAAAATGTCTAACGATATTGATTAAAATACCGTATATTAAACATGTTTACATTGAAAATAAAATGTGTATCTGAATTCTATGGGAGTAGCCCCTGCAAACCTCTTTATTCTAAACGAATTTTTAGTTTCTCTATACGTACTATGTACGGGGTGTATAGAGAAGGTATTGCACTCCCCTGTATAAAAAAAAAGTATTTTCAGAAAAAGGTCCGTGTGTGTGTCAGTGTGTCCGTGTGTCTGTGAACACGATAACTCCAAAACGAAAAGTCGGTAAAATATACCAAACTTGGTATTTAACTTTAGTATCTTCCAGGGATGATACACGAAGATTTTTAGAAAAATCCCTCACTCCAAACCACCCTTTACATGGGACATTTTCCGAAAATTTTCGGTTTTTCTGAAAAATTAGAAACGATTTTGCTTAAAATTTCGTATATTAAAGATATTTACCTGACAAATAGATTTTATATTTTTAATTTTCTGGAAATAGCCTCTGAAGACTACTTTATTCTGGGTCAATTTTACAGAATTTTGCATAACTGATAAACCGTAAGAGACGGACAAAAACTTACCACACAACAAGTGCATAGCACTTTAAAACACACAATTCATGTCATATATATTTTTTTTGTGGAGTTGATTGTTTTTTAGATATACCTTGTTTTTGGTTTCAGCTTTCAAAAACATACTTTTCACATACAGGAATTTAACAGTCTCTGTCCATACAAACAAAGGAACTTCAGTCACATAGCAACCAGCTTTTGGCTTTCACTTTAACCTATGGTGCTCCCTTATTTCGCTTCTACTTACAAGGAAGCAAGTAATAAAACTAGTTTTACTAATTGTTTCTCAATTAGCATGAAGTAAGTAGAAGCATAGGCTTTTTAACAATAATTTGTTGCAGAGATGTAGAGAAAGTCATGTGAAAGGAACACATCAGATTTTTAAGGATACGACACAAAGATTTTCAAGACAATCCTTCAACACTTTAGATATTTTTTGTTTGTATCGTTTTTCTCAAAATTGGCTCTAACGATTCATAATTAAAACTTCTGATGCGTTCCATTCACATGACTTTCTCTACATCTCTGCAACAAATTGTAGTTAAAAAGCAAATGCTTCTATTTACTTCATGCTAATTAGCCGAAATAGTCTTATTACTCGCTTCCTTGTAAGTAGAAGCGAAATGAGGGAGTTCCATAGGTTAAAGTGACAGCCAAAAGCTGGTTGCTATGTAGTTGAAGTTCCTTTGTTTGTATGGACAGAAGTTAAGAAATTCCTGCATAAGAAAAGTATAAGTTTTTCAAAGCTAAAACGAAAAATCAGGAATATCTTAAAAATGATCAATTCCACAAAAAAAATGTATCTGACATAGATTGCTTATTTTATTGTGAGCTAAATTTTCTGTGTAGTAAGTTTTCCCCCATCTCTTAGGATTTAGCAGTTATGCACAATTCGTAAAATTAATCCAGATGAAAGTAGTCTTCAGGAGCTATTCCTAGAAAATTAAGATATACATTTTATTTGTCAGGTAAATATCTTTAATATACGATATTTTAAGCAAAATCGTTAGAGCCATTTTTAACAAAATCTAAATTTTCAAAAATTGTTCCATGTAAAGATTAGTTTGGGGTGGGAGGATTTTCTTGAAAATCTTCGTGTCGCCTTCTTGGAAGATACCAAACTTGAATACCAAGTTTGGGCTTTGACGGTCTTTTCGTTTTTGAGCTATGCTGCCCACAGGCACACACACACACATACGCACAGACAGACAGACACACACACACACACACATGGTCATTTATCTAAAAATGCTTTTTTTGATTCAGGCAGTCTCAAAACATATATTTCCGGTGAAATCTCGGTATCGACATTTTGGGTGCATTACAATACCTTCTTTATACACTATGTACATAGTTCGTATAGAGAAAGTAAAAAGCTTTTCATATACGGGAATTTGTCTACTCTGGCAATACAAAGAAACGGGTTTCAATCACATGGCAAACAGTTTGTAAAATGTTGCAACTTGCAAGAAATCAAGAAATAAGACCATTTCTATTAAGCTGATTAACAATAAATACTTTTTTACAGAGACGTACAGAAATTTATGAGAATAGAACACATCAGATTTTTACTTTCTCAACACGTACTAATAGACAAGGTATTGTAATGCACCCAAACATTCGATACTGTGCTTTCACCGGAAATATATGTTTTAGGACCCCTGAGTCCAAAAAAGGAATTTGTGGAAAAATATCCATGTGTGTCTGTGGACAGCATAGCTGAAAAGCGAAAAGACCATTAAATACCAAACTTGGTATTTAAATTTGGTATCTTGCAAGGATGCCACACAAAGATATTCAAGAAAATCCCCCCGGCCCTAGCTACCCTTTACATGGAACTTTTTTTCCAAAATTTGTATTTTCTCAAAAATGGCTCTAACCATTTTGATTAGAACATCGTATATTAGAGATACTTACCTGACAAATAAAATGTATATCCTGAATTTACTGGGAATAACCTCTGAAGACGCGATTTGGTATAACCGCTAAACCGTAAGAGGTGGACAAAAACTTACAACACAAAAAGTGTAGAGCATGTTAAAACACACAATTTATGTTATATATTTTTTTTCGTGGAGTTGATCGTTTTTTAGATATTTTTTTTTTTAATTTAAACGTCCTTTAACCTGGTTAGTCTTACCGGACGATAAATGAAATTCGTGAAATGATGTTTAAATGATCTCGGGGTCCAGAGAGCTTAAAGTCACTCGACATTCGTCTTCTTAGGATAAGGGAAACCCCGTAGAAAACCTCATACTAAGCTAGATTCCAACTCTCGACCTTTTGAATGTGAAGCAGACACGCTGTAACCACACTACCCAGGCGGTCAGATATTTCTTGTTTTTTGTTTCACCTTTAAAAAACTTATACTTTTCTCATACAGGAATTTGTCAACTCGTGTCCATACAAACAAAGGAACTTCAGTCACATAGCAACCAGCTTTTGACTATCACTTTAACCTATGGTACTCCCTTATTTCGATTCTAGTTACAAGGAAGCAAGTAATAAGACTATTTCTGCTATTTTTTTTTTTTTTCTCGATGAGCATGAAGTAAGTAAAAGCATAAGCTTTTTAATAATAATTTGTTGCAGAGATGTAGAGAAAGTCATGTCAGTGGAACACATCAGATGTTTTTCATATTTTATTTAAAAAATTAAGAGATTTTGTTTAATATGTTTTCTATCTGTTTTATCACTTCTTGATTCCTACGAAAGAAGGTGTAAATGTTTGTGAGTTGCTATAAACATCGTAAATTGTTATTTACCTAACTTAGCTTACGACGTTCCAGAGCTAGCATTTAAATAAATCATGTTTTTACTTATTGTTATTATTTTATCGTACAGGTTTTGATATTTTTGAGGCGCCGCTAGGTACTGTTAATTTGCAAGTTGGCCGAGGTTCATAACGCTTGCTGCGTCATCAAAACAAAAGAGTAAGGAATTGGCCGGCCACCAACTGTTTCATTGATTGATGAATGCTGGCTTTCATTTCCACATTTAGTTCCTTCGGGACAGGAACATGGAAGTTCCTTGTGGGTTGCGTAAACTGCAAGTGATGCTCGTGGGCTTCCAGTATTCAAATAACACTTGGAAGAAGAGCTATTCTGGTTCCATTTACTCTTTCTTTGTTCCTGCCCTCCTTCCTTCTTTCTTTCTGTATATCTTTGTCTGGCTATTTCTATCCCCTTCTTTCTCTTTGTTTCCCTCTCTCCTGCCCTTTTTCTTTCTTTCTTTCTCTCTCTATTTAGCTCTTTGTCCCTGTTTCTCTTGTTCTCTCACTTTGTTCACTCTTTCCATCTCTCCTTCTTCTTTTCTCTCTTTCCGTTTCTCCATTTCCGTCCCATTTTATAGGCCTATGTACTCCTTCTTTCTTCACTTTTTCTCTCTTTGTTTATTTCCTTCTTTCTCTATTTCTGTATCTTTCCATTTGTTTCTTTCTTCGTTCTCTATTTCTCTTACCATCTTTCAATATTTACTTCACTCTTTCTTTTTATCTTTTTCATTATTTCTCTATCTCCTTTTTCTATATTTCTTTTTTCCCTTCCTCTTTCCTTCTTTCTTTCTCTCTCTGTTTACCCTCCTGGCATGTTCCCCCTGAAGCGGGGATATTGAATCAGAGAGAGAGAAAAAAAAAATGTAAATGGAGTTATATTTATGGACGCTCTTTAACTACTGTGGTTCTCAGCGTCCCATTCTATATTGGGCGTGAAACCGCTTAATTTTGCTCTGAGGCCTCTTTATCAGGCTTGAGGTTCTTTTACGTGCCATAAATCTACGACACGGAGCCAACGGTTTTATTTCCCTTCCGAAGGAAGCCACGCTAACGAAAAAATCCATCGTCCTCGCCGGGTTTGAACCCTTGGTATATGAAGTTAGCATGGTAACCATTACACCACGGAGGGCGACATCAGAAGGATGCCAGGATGGATGATCAGTCCAATGATGAAATGTAAGGAAGTGGATGATATGAAATGGTGGTGAAATGGAGAACAGGAAAGAGATTATGGAACAATTGGTGGAATGAATGGCGGGGAAACTGGAGAGCCGAGAGAAAGCCTGTTGAGACGCCACCACAAGCTCTAATATGGAACGGGAGTTTATATGGTGGTTTGTAGTTTACACCGCTCGTCGGACAGTCATATGTAATAGGCATTTTACGTTGTTGAGTTTTACGCCTTAACGTGGGTGCTTATGTGCGGCGTACCTAAGTGTCACTTCAAATCAACACTACTACACTCACGTACCTGGTACTGAAGCTCTTCTTGGATGGGTTGCCACGGCGTTGCTCAGTCTTGCACGATCATTGACTCTCTCTGGCGTGGATTTGGCAAGTGGGAGGAGTTGTAGGAGTGATCTTTTAATTGTGAAGAAAACACTTGTGAACTTTTACTGTTATTTGTTCTATAAGGAGATTCCAAAACAAGCACTTTGCTGTACACTGTTATTCTGCTGACTCTTACCGCTCACTCACACGTACTCTCAATTACACTGTTTCTACGTTAAGTACATGGCACAATTCACTCTCAAGTAATCACGAGCCGACTATTAAATAGGTGATCGACGTTACTTTAATTCACTAACAGTTTCTTCTCATAACAATCTTACTTCGGAACAGAGTTTTTTTTTTTTAAAAAACGACTCCTACAGCATCTCGTGGACAGATTCTTGACAAACGACGTTGCCTCTCACGGGCAAATTCTTAGCAAAACGACCACGATGTGTCGAACCCTACTTCTTTTATACCAAAACCGGTGTCATGGTGGCTTCTTCCTGATTGGTTAGAAAGTCCGCCTAAATGACACCATCATGACCCAAAAACCATTGCGAATCTCCCAGAATGCGTCAAAATAACCACGTGATACTACGAATATAAAGCAGAAGTCCCCTCGTGGGTTTTAAACTGGACTGCCCCTGTGTATGCAAATCGTACTGACTTACACAAAAGAAGCAACTTCTCACCCCTCTCTCCAGTCTGGTGTCAGGTTTCTGTGTAGCTTTCAAGTCAACAACTGACTTCTTGGTTCCTATGTATACAAATTAATAAATGTTAACTTTCTTTACGTATATTCATCTAGATGCTTAATAGAATGATTGTCATTATTACGTCGAGGCTAATTAACGGTCTCAAATTACGAAACCTGTAGAGCCGAGCGAACTTACGAACTCGCAACCAATCAAATTACTAATTACTGCAAACTTCAACAATCAAATCTTGTGTTGCACTACAGCATACCCTAGAAAAACAGGCATTTTTAATTTCGTAAAGAAAAATCAATCATATATCATTAGTTATTATTAAAATCCTAAATCGAATACGATACCTTATACTCCTTCTAATAATTTTCATTTTTTAAAATTCTCTACACGTACTATATGCATAGTGTGTAGAGAAGGTACTGTATTCCACCTAAAAATTCAATACCAAGATTTCGCCGGAAATGCATGTTTTGGGTCCCCTGAATCCAAAAAAAAAAGAAGCATTTCTGGAAAAAGGTCCGTGTGTGTATGCATGTATATGCGTGTGACCAGCATAGCTCAAAAACGAAAAGATCGTTAAATACCAAACTTGGTATTTAAGTTTGGTGTCTTCCAAGGATACGACACAGAGATTTTCAACAAAATCCCCCACCCCTACTACCCTTTACATGTAAAAATTTTCGAAAATTTTGATTTTCTCCAAAATGGCTCTAACGATTTTGATGAAAATATCGTACATTGAAGATATTTACCTAACAAATAAAATGTTTATCTTGAATTTTCTGAAAATAGTTTCTGAAGACTACTTTATTCTAGATAAATTTTATGAAATTTTGCATAACTGCTTAACCGTAAAAGGTGGACAAAAACTTAACACGCAAAAAATGTAGAGCACCTTAAAACACACAATTTATGTTATAAGCATCTTTTCCTAGAGCCAATCGTTTTTGAGATATTCCTTGCTATTCGTTTCAGCTTTAAAACACTTAGATACACTTTTCTCATACAGTAATTTGTGAACTCCTATCCATAAAAATAAAGGAACTTCAGTCACATAGCAACCAGCTTTTGACTATCACTTTTACCTATGGTATTATATATATATTTCGCTTCTGCTTACAAGGAACCAAATAATAAGACTATTTCTACTCATGAAGTAAATAGAAGGATAAGCTTTTGAACAATAGTTTGTTCAGAAATGTAGAGAAAGTCATGGGAATGAAACACATCAAATGTTTTTTTCAGTTAATATTGATAAGTTTTGAATTTGCTTATGATTATTGCGTTAGTAATATTAAGATTTGGAACTTATTGCTGCGGCTACACAACTGTATTGCGGCTGTTGTGTACAAGGCGCTCTACCGTGTAGGAGTTTCAGGCACGACTTTTTTGGGACACAGCTGAGCAGGCACAATGGAGGAGCTAAGGGCTGTGTCAATGTTTGTACACAGAGCACAAATAGTAATAGACATCGAATTTGTGATTGTCTGTAGGGGCTTTATAGGGCGTGTCTTATGATATCCTCTGGCCCCTCCGTCTCTCTAATCTGGGGAAGGAGGAAGGGTAGCAGCTTGCCTGTTGTAGTAGACTGTAATTCTGTATTTTTACTTCTCTAGCCCCGTAGGTACAATGTACATAGGGATAGAGAAGTATTGTATTCCATCCAAAAATTCGACACCGAGATTTCACTGGAAAAACAGTTTTAGGACCCCCTGTATCCAAAAAATGAATTTTCAGGAAAAGCTCCGTGTGTGTGTGTGTGTGTGTTTGTGTGTGTGTGTGTGGGTGTGTGTGTCCGTGAACACGATAACTCAAAAACGAAAAGTAGGTAAAACACCAAACTTGGTATTTAAGTTTAGTATCTTCCAGGGATGCGACACAAATATTCTAGAAAAATCCCCCCACCCCAAACTACCCTTTACATGGAACTTTTTTCGAAAATTTTTATTTTCTTAAAAATGACTAACGATTTGATTAAAATATCACATATTAAAGATATTCACCTAACAAATAAGATGTATATCTTGAATTTTCTGGGAATAGCTTCTGAAGACTTGTTTATTCTGGATGAATTTTGCTTAGTTTGGCATAACTAGTAAACCGTAAGAGATAGACAAAAACTTACTATACAAAAAAATTAGGTCTTGTTAAAATACACAAGTTATGTCATATACATTTTTCTCGAGGAGCTTACCGTTTTCGAGGTATTCATTATTAGTTTCAGTTGTGAAGTACTTATACTTTTCTCAGACGGGAGTGTCCGTTTTTCTTTTGTTCTACTCCTGGCCAAGAAAAGAAGCGATTTTTAATGACAATCGCATAACAACAGCTTTTAAAACATTTGACTATTGGTTTAGCCTAGTGTATTCCCTTATTTTCTTCCTGCTTATACGGAACTAAATAATAAGAACATTGTGCTAATGAGTACCACGATTAGCAAGGTGCAGATAATGAAGAATCTTATGTATGAAGTTTGTAGAGCAGCTAGAGAAAGTCATGTGAGTGTAACACATAAGATTTTTTTCTATTGTGCTTGGTGACAGTCAGCAAGGGCTTACACAAGCGAGGTGACCCGCGGCCGTATTGTGGGCGCACGTTAAAACATTGCAAACGAGTAAATCTGTTGTGCAGTATTGGATTAAACGTTTCCAGGAGAGCGGTGAAGATGGATTAAAGACGGTTCCAAAATCGGGAAAGCGAAGAAAAATATCGGCGGACGTCGATGCTAAGCTTATAAACGCAAGCAGAGAGGTATCATTTAACCGACGCGATCTGAAGCTCTCTTGCTCCCTTACTACGGTGAGAAACCGCCTCCATGAAGCGGACATTCATCATCGAAAGGCAGCAAAGAAAATCGACTTGACTGAACAGCACCGCAACAGTCGAATGGGATTTGCACTTGAATACTTGGTCAAACCAGGCAAATTTTGGCAGCTTAGTGACTTTCTCAGATGACAATTTTCTGTTTGCTCTGATGAGGATGGGCGAATGTATTTGTGGCAACCAGACAATACTCCTATGTTCCAGAAATGGCCGCATAAGTGTGGGATTTTGGGTTTGGAGGTTCACGAACAATTACCACCTGCTTCACAGTTCTATTCTCCAACAGATCAAACCCTATCACCGACCTAACTTTAAGCATTATACAGAAGCAAAGTGTTCTAACAGACACACATAAAATACTTCTGCAAACCCAAATATCTCGAGAACCTGCTTATATTCATGTACATTTTCTCTCTAGTCCCTTGTTAACCAAGCGAAAGATCGCCAAAAATCAGTCACCACCATTTTGAAAAGAGACACGTTACCTAATCTCCCTTCCAGTTGAGAGAGGTGGCTATTCCTATTAGCAAATGAGTTGACAAACCCAGCATAGGTATGCTCTATTGGTTCGATATGGAACACTCACCTAAGGATACAGTATCAGCCAATGAAATAAAAACATGACGTAATGAAGTACTCTAGAAACGGTAAGGAATGCGGTGTACGGAACAAGACAAGAGAGTCTATTTGCTCTGGAGGGTGGCCATGTTATAACCTCTGGTATAAATTATATTACCTGGTCCACAGTTAAAAGCACAACCCTTGCAGTTATATTATTAAGTTTTAGCAGATCATACAATACATCACCTATTTAACTTTTATGTGTGTGTGTACATTCCTTGTTAGGACAAGTTTCTCAAACCCTTGTTCTCATCTTAAGCTATACTGTGACTGACATCAGATCCAAATGTTTGATGGTGCGACATCACAAATTTCTCAAACCCTTGTTCTCATCTTAAGCTATACTGTGACTGACATCAGATCCAAATGTTTGATGGTGCGACATCCTACTACCACGTGCCACACTTTGATGATTGAAGGGTAAATTCTCTTCTAACAGGATATCAATTAGATAAAAGAGAAGAGCACTTGAACTTTAGGTTTATCAAAAGTCCAGACAATGGAAGTAGGAGTCGGATCTGATATCATTTGCAACAGAACTGAAGATATAAACAATGGTTTGCAAATAATAATATCCTAATAAGGTACAAGAGAATAGCAAATATAAGAATGATAATGCAACTCACCAAAATCTTTTGTTTTACTTAAATGTGAATGTTCCAAAAAATAAAAAATTATAATATAATATTGTCACTTTTACCCCTTTGTTTATAACTGTTTTAATACCTGATGTATTGGCATATACTAAAAAGATGGGCAAAAGTAGGTACACAGTAAATATACAATTATATACATGTACTTTTTTTCTTTTCTTGGACAGACAATGCAATGACAAAGAGGTCTATTTTCAGCAAGATGGGACTCCTGTTCATAATACTGAATTAAACAAGACTTTCTAGATGAATTTCTAAATAATTAAATAAGGCTATATGAATCAATTGACTACCAGATTTTATGATTTCTTTTTGTGAATTCTGTACAGGCATTATTTAGAGAAAAGAACACAATGAGGCAATTTACACCATGTCTAGTGTAGAATATGCTACTTTCTCTATCTAGTGAAGTAAATGAAGATAATCAATACCACGTCCTGCCTTCTAGCGAAAGAAACACACAGCTAAAGATCAAACAGCGCTCGATGAGAACCTTATCTTTATACAATTACTGATACATAACAATCATATTAATGACATACCCCCCTCGCCCCGAGGGATGAGGATATGTCATTTGTTCAAGGATAATGACCAAACAGATGTGTCATTATGGAGCGGGCAATAACAAATGCTAGTGTGGTGTAATGTTGGAACTTGAGACGGCAAACAAACCGGCAGTAATGACCTCTATCAACTGTATTACAATAGTGAGAAACACCTTATCAATTATTCAGTTTTTCATTCACATGATTATCCCTACCAGTTCTGCAAGCAAAACTATTCTTACAAAAGCTTATTGCCCGCCTATGTAGTGTGGTGGTAGCGTGTCTGTCTCACATTCAACAGGTCCGAGTTCGAATTTCACTTATCCGGTGAGTTATCCGGATAAGGTTTTTTTCGGTGTTCTCCCTTATTCTGAGAACATGAATGTAGAGTAACTTTAAGCTCCATGGACCCCGATATCATTTGAGTATCATTTTACCAATGTCATTCATTGTCCGATATAACCAAACAGATTAAAGAACGTTAAGCTACAAAAAACAAACAAACAAAAATATTCTTCTATATACCTGCTTCGTTGTAAGAAGAGGAACAAGAGAATACACTAGGCTAAAGCGATAGCCAAATCTTTTAAATCCTGTTGCCAAAAAAAAAAAAAAAAAAAAAAAAAAAAACGATCGTTCCATTCACATAGCTTTCTCTACATCACTGTAACAAATTATTATTAAAAAGCTAATGTTTTTATTTACTTCATGCTAATCGAGAAAAACATTAGCGGAAGTAGCCTTATTACTTGCTTCCTTGTAAGTGCAAGAGAAATAAAGAAGTACCGTAGGCTAAAGTGATAGTCAAAAGCTGGTTGCTATGTGACTGAAGTTCCTTTGTATCTGTGGATAGGAGTTGACAAATTCCCGTATGAGAAAATTTTAGTATTTTAAAGCTAAAACCAATAAATAACAAGGAATGTCTTAAAAACGATAAACTACACGCAAAAAAAGTATATAACATAAATTGTATGTTTTAACGAGCTTTACTCTTTCTGTTAAGTAAGTTTTTATGTATATCTTACATTTTACCAGTTATGCAAAATTCCGTAAAATTCATCCAGAATAAAGAAATCTTCAGATACTATTCGCAGAAAATTCAAGATATAATTCTATTTACCAGGTAAATATCTTTAATATACGATCTTTTAATCAAAATCGTTTTCGACTATTGGTTTGTGAGCTATCGTGTTTATAGATCTGCGGACACACACAGATTTTTCTGCAATTTTTGGGGGGCGGGGGATCACGAGGCCCTAAAACATGTATTTCCGGTGAAATCTCAGTATTGACTTTTTCGATGGAATGCAATTACGTTCTCTACACACTACGTATATGGTATGTGTAGAGAAACGAAAGATAAATGTCTAGTTCTTTAAAATTAAAACCAATAACAAGGAATATATTGGAAACGGCAAATTCTACAACAAAATTTATATCGTCTTTTGTTAGAATACTTTTTGTGAGGAACAGATAGAGAAAGTCATGTGAATGAACCACATCAGATTTTTAGAGAACTACCAATTCTGCTAAGGTTTATCTCGATTAGCATGACGTAGATAAAAGAATAATCTTTTGTAAGAAAAGTTGTTTTGAGGAGCATGTGTTATGTGAATGGAGGAACATAAGAGTTTTGTAAATAGAGAGATATAGTGTGTGTCCGAGTGATTAGATCACTGGCCTCTCACCTAGACGACTCGGGTTCGACCCCAAGAGACCGCAAGTAGACAAAGCTGCGCAGGGCGGGTTTTCTCCGGTTTCCCCCGCCATCGCATTCCACCGGTGCTCCACCTTCATTCCATGTATCACCAGTGTCATCGCCTGTGGTGCCACAAGTAGCAAAAGCCAGCGTTAAACACTATTAAAAACAAACATGTGTGTGTTTGTGTGTGCTTGAACAGCGTAATACAAAAGCGAAAAGTCATTAAATATCAAAATTAGATTGTCATTCGTTTCATATCTGTCTCTTCTCTCTCTCTCTTTAATGTTTCAGTTATATAGCCTCCTTTAACAGCCAGGAATCGAACCCGGAACCTCAGTCCGTACCTCTTTTGTTTTACTCTTGGTCAGGCAAACACAACCAAGCAGCTTTTACTGTCACTTTACCCTAGTGTATTCCCTTATTTCCCTTCTACTTACAAGGAAACGAGTAACAAGACAATTTCTGAAAATGTTTATCTCGATCAATGATACAGGCTTGTGTAAGATCATTTGTTGCCGAAATTCATGTGAATGGAATACATTTCATTTTACAGAGATTCCATTTCTGCTAAGATTATCTCGATTAGAATGTCGTTTACAAGAATCGTTTTTGAGGAACAGACAGAGAGAGAGTCGTGTGAATGGAACATATGACATTTTTTGCTTCTTTATTCTATAACCACAGCTGTTAAAATTAACACGTTGGTAACAATAATAGACACAATCGCAGCACAGAGATGGCTCCGGTGAATAAATTTGTCTGACTATGTTTGTTTGTTTATTCACGCCGTTGCAGCGAACGCCTCCAAGCGCCACAAACAAAACAATATCCGTTGTTATCTTTCCAATACAGGACTTCTCATTGTTTATCCAATAACGTACACTTTTAATATTTACAACTAGCAGCAGTAAACCGTGCAATAAAACCATGCGATATTATCGTTTTGTGAAGCACGCGTCTGCCTGTCTCGTACAAATCCTGATTAAATTCCTGCGTACAGGCTTAACACACACATTGTTGAAGTCTTATCGACTGATCGTTATCGGGTAAGGCAGCGCGCCTCATTATCGACGGACTAACAAATGTATCGTCAATCTGGTGCGGTTATCGTCAGCAAAAACCCGAGTTTTAAACGTTATCTCACGGTTTCCACACACGAGCCTGAAATGCCCCTTCCTTCTAATCGTTTAAAAGCCATAATATATCATGCACAACAGTAAAAAAACTGATGCTTTCCATTCACATGACTTTCTCTATCTGTTCTACAAACAAACTTCATAAAAAAATCTGATGTGTTCCATTCACATGACTTTCTCTACATCTCTGCAACAAATTATTGTTTAAAAGCCTATGGTTCTATTTCATTTATGCTAATGGATAAAAATTTACCAGGAATTGTCTTACTACTTGCTTCCATGTAAAGTAGAAGGAAATTAAGGGAGTACCATAGGTTACAGCGATAGTCAAATCTGGTTGCTATGTGACAGTAGTTCCTTTGTTTGTATGAACACTAGTTGACAAATTCCTGTATGAGAAAAGTGTAAGATTTTTGAAACTGAAATCAAAGACAAGGAATATATAAAAAACTATCAACTCCACGAAAAAAATGTATATAACATAAATTGTGTGTTTTAACCTGATCTACATGTTTTATGCAGTGAGTTTTTGTCCATCTCTTACGCTTTACCAGTTATACAAAATTCAATAAAAATCATCCAGAATAAATAGGTCTTTAGAGGCTATTCCCAGAAGAATCTGGATATACATTTTATTTGGCGAGTAAATATCTTAATTATAACAGATTTTAATCAAAATCGTTAGAGCCATTTTTAAGAAAATCAAAATGTTCTAATTTTGTTCCATGTAACGGGTAGTTGGGGATGGGGGGATTATTTTTAAAAATCTTCGTGTCGCATCCTTTGAAGGCTCTAAACTTAATACCAAGTTTGGTTTTTAACGGTCTTTTCGTTTTTGAGCTATGCTGCCTACAGACACGCACAGTCAGACAGACAGACACACACACACACACGGACATTTTTCTAAAAATGTTTTTTTTCGATTCAGGGGGTCTCAAAACATATATTTACGGTGAAATCTCGGTATAAAATTTTGGGTGCATTACAATACCTTCTCTATACACTATGTGCATAGTACTTGTAGAGAAAGTAAAAAAAAATCTGATGTGTTCCATTCACATGAGTTTCTCTACCTCTCTGCAATAAGTTATTGTTAAAAAGCTTATGCTTCTATTTACTTCATGCTAATCGAGAAAAAATTAGCAGAAATAGTCTTATTATTTGCTTCCTTGTAAGCAGAAGCGAAATAAGGGGGTGCCATAGGTTAAAGTGAAGTCAAAAGCTGGTTGCTAGGTGACTGAAGTTCCTTCGTTTGTATGGACAGCAGTTGACCCATTTCTGTATGAGAAAAGTATTAAATTTTTCAAAGCTGAAACAAAAAACAAGGAATACCTCAAAAGCTTTCGACTCTACGAAAAAATGGAATTAATATAAATAGTGTGTTTTAATGTGCTCTACATTTTTTTAGGTGCTAAGTCCTTGTCCATCTCTTACGGTTTACCAGTTATGCAAAATTCCGTAAAGTTAGTCCAAGATAGTCTTCAGAGGCCATTCCCAGAAAATTCACGATAAACATTTTATTTGTCAGGTAAATAGTTTTAATATACGATATTTTAATCAAAATCGTTATAGCCATTTTTTAGAAAATCGAAATGTCGAAAAAAGTTGCAAGTAAAGGTTAGTTTGGGGTGGGGAATTTTCTTGAAAATCTTCGTGTCGCTTCCTTGGAAGATACCAAACTTAAATACCACGTTTGGTATTTAAAGGTCTTTTCGTTTTTCAGTTATGCTGCCCAAAGACACACACACACACACTCACACACATACACATAGACAGATAGACACACACATTCTAAAAATGCTTTTTTTACTTTCTCTATACTCACTATCTACATAGTGAATAGAGAATGTATTGCACTCCACCAAAAAATTCGATACCGAGATTTCACCGGAAATATATGTTTTAGGGTCCCCTGTATCCAAAAAAAGTATTTTCAGAAAAAGGTCCGTGTGTGTGTGTGTGTGTGTGTGTCCGTGTCTCTGTGAACACGATAACTCAAAAACGAATAGTCGTTGAAATACCAAACTTGGTATTTAAGTTTAGTATCTTCCAGGGATGCGACACGAAGATTTTGAGAAAAATCCCCCCACCTCAAACTACCCTTTACATGGAACTTTTTTCGAAAATTTCGATTTTCTCAAAAATGGCTATAACGATTTTGATTAAAATTTCGAATATTAAAGCTATTTACCTGACAAATAAAATGTATATTTTGAATTTTCTGGGAATAGCCTCCGAAGACTACTTTATTCTGGATGATTTTTTCATAATTACTAAACCGTAAGAGATGGACAAGAACTTAACACACAAAAAATGTAGAGCACATTAAAACACACAATTTATGTTACACACACTTTTTTCGTGCAGTTGATCGTTTTTGAGATATTCGTTTTTCTTGGTTTCAGCATTGAAAAACTTATACTTTTCTCATACAGGAATTTGTCAACTCCTGTCCACACAAACAAAGGAACATCAGTCACATAGCAACCAGCTTTTGGCTTTCACTTTAACCTATGGTACTCCCTTATTTCGCTTCTGCTTACAAGGAAGCAAATAATAAGACTATTTCTGCTAATTTTTTCTGATGAGTATACAGTAAATAGAAGTATAAGCTTTTTAAGAATAATTTGTTGCAGGGATATAGAGAAAGTCATGTGAATGGTACACATCAGATTTTTATTTAGGGGGACTCAAAAGTGTATTTCCGGTGACATTTCGGTATCGAATTTTTGGATGCGTTAGAATACCTTCTCTATACACTATGTACATAGTGCGTATAGAGAAAGTAAAAAAGATTATTCTTCTATATATTCCTTGCTTCCCGAGATAAACACTAACACAAACGGTCTTATTGTTTCCTTGTAAGTAGAAGGGAAATAAGGGGATACAGCCTGCCTGGGTAGTGTGGTGGTAGCGTGTCTGCCTCCTATACAAAAGGTCGTGAATTCGAATCTCGCTTAGGGTGAGTTACCCGGATTTTCCCTTATCCTAAGAAGACGAATGTCGAGGAACTTTAAGCTCCATGGACCCGGAGATCATTTGAGCATCATTTCACCAACTTCATTCATCGTCCGATATGACCAACCAGGTTAAAGGACGTTAAAACAACAACAACATATGATTTTCTGTCATATGATTTTTTTTTAAAATTCCTAATATTGTTTTAGATATTCATTTTTAAAGTCAATTGTATTATAAAATTTCTTGAATTCTAGTCTGTTTCTTGCTTTAATTTATTTTAACTCTAGAACTAATTGTAGTATAATAAATTCAAATGATAGTTCTGTTGCTGATACTCAAATGCATATTTTGAAAAATAGAATAATAAAAATATTCATCACTTTCATCGTGTGGAGTGACTTGAATTTGGCGCCAGTTTTTTAATTTAAGAATTAATAACTCAAACATAATTATGATACATAAACTAAATTTTAAAACATTTGACTATCGCTGTGGTCTAGTATATTCCCTTCTACCTATAAGGAAGCACGTTTCTGCTAATGTTTATCGTGAAGTAGATGAAGGAAAAGAAGCGAATGTTTGCAGAGCTGGAACAGAAAGCCATGTAAACCAAACACATCAGGTTTTTAGTATGAATTGGTGGTGGAGCATAGAGGAGATTTTGTGACTATTAACATTTTGCTTTGAAAAACAAGTGCACTCTAGCGTTCGAATTTGAAAAGACGCATGTGTAGCACTAGATTTTGTCGGTAACCGCCAGCATGCCTTTAAATCTAGCGACAGAACAATGCGGGTTTAAACTCTTTGTTAAATGGGGCGTGTAGTACTGGCTTAACATGCCCCCACTGGCGGATTACAAGAAAATTCTATATCCACCCCATTATTTCATTTCAACTCTCTTCGCTTTTAGAAATACCAGTAGTCAAATTCACGTAGAGAAAATTCCCATTTTTACATTTTCTAGCAGGTATTATACTACACAAAAAAAAAAAAAAACACTAAAAAGAACATCTGATGTGTTCCATTCACATGACTTTCTCTACATCTCTGCAACAAATTATTGTTAGAAAGCTTATACATCTATGTACTTCATGCTAATCGAGAAAAATTAGCAGAAATAGTCTTATTACTTGCTTCCTTGTAAGTAGAAGTGAAATAAGGGAGTAGCATAAGTTAAAGTGATACTCAAAAGCTGGTTGTTATGTGATTGAAGTTCCTTTGCTTGTATGGACAGCAGTTGACAAATACCTGTTCTTCAAAGCTGACACCAAAAACAAGGCATATCTATACCCCACGAAAAATGTATATAACATAAACTGTGATTTAAAGTGCTCTACATTTTTTAAATGATAAGCGTTTGTCCATTTCTTACGGTTTAGGAGTTGTGCAAAATTCCGTAAAATCGATCCAGAATAAAGTAGTCTTAAAATGCTATTCCCAGAAATGTCAAGATATACATTTTATTTGTTAGGTAAATATCTTTAATATACGATACTTTAGAGCCATTTTTGAGAAAATAAAAACTATTGAAATACGTTTCATATAAAGGGTAGTTGGGGGTGGGGGGATTTTTTTGAAATTCTTCGTGTCGCATGCTTGGAAGATACCAAACTTAAAAACCAAGATTGGTATTCAACGGTCTTTTCGTTTTTGAGCTACCCTGGCAACAGATACAGACACAAACACACACATACACACAGACAGACACATGGACATTTTTCTAAAAATGCTTTTTTGGATTCAGGGGGTCTCAAAACGTGTATTTCCTGTGAAATCTCGGTATCGAATTTCTGGGTGCATTGCAATAATTTCTCTATGCACTATGTACATAGCACGTGTATAGAAGATAATAAAAAACAAAATAAAAAACGATGTGCTCCATTTAAATTAATTTCTCTACCTATTCTGAAACAAAGCATTCTTATAAAATATTCTTCCTCTATCTACTTCAAACTAATCACGATAAACATTGCAAAAAAAGTCTCATTACCTGCTTCCTTGAAGTAGAACAAAAAAAAATCTGTGTTCCATTCAAATGACTTTCTCTACATCATTGCAACAAATTACTGTCAAAAAGCTTATTCCTCTATTTATTTCATGCTAATCAAGAAACATTTAGCAGAAATAGTCTTATTACTTGCTTCATTGTAAGTAGAAGCGAAATAAGGGAGTGCCATAGGTTAAAGTGAAGTCAAAAGCTGGTTGCTGTGTGATTGATGTTCCTTTGTTTGTATGGACAGGTGTTGAGAGATTCCTGTACGACAAAAGTGCAACTATTTTAAAATGGAAACCAATAACAAAGAATATTTCAAAAACGATCAACGTCAGGAAAAAAATGTATATTACGTAAATTGTGTGTTTTGTCGAGCTCTACAGTTTTGTCTATGTCTTACGGTTTACCTGTTATGGAAAATCCGAAAATTTCATCCACAAGAAAGATATTCTTAGGAAATCCAAGATACAAATCCCTTTTATTTGTATAATATACGGTATTTTATTAAAAGTCGTAATAGTTATTTTTGAGAAAAATAACAATTAAAAAAATCCATGTAAAGGCGATAATTTCTTCAAAATATTCATGTTACATTCTTGGGCGATGCTGAACTTAAATATCTAGATTGGTATTTAACGGAACTCTCGTTTTTTGAGCTATGCTGCCCCCACAAATGTATACGGATCTTTTTCTAAAAATGCTTGTTTTTGGAATCAGGGGGTTCCAAAACGTATCTCGGTATCGAATTTTTGGGTGCAATACAATATTTTCTCTATACACTATGTACATAGTACGTGTAGAGAAAGTAGAAATAAGTTCGTAGTATATTGTGCTTGCGTAAAATTACAAAATTGAGCAGGAATGGTTTTACATTTTTCGATGGCTTTTGTACTTAAGCAAATGTCTTAATTAGAATAGGTGCACAACAGCAAATTCAAATGATCTCATATACTAAAATACACATCCGATGTGAATATTAATTGCTCAGTAATTATGCACAACTTTGGCCGCTTTAAAAATTGTATGAAACTAATTGTGATAGATTGGTTTTGTATTTCTGATGACGATTTCAAAGGCTTTATTTGTCGGAAAAACTTGTTACTTTCTCTACATGCACTTTGTACATAATGTATAGAGAAAATATTGCACTCCATCCAAAAATTCCATACCGAGATTACACTGGAAATATATGTTTTAGAGTCCCTTTTATCCCAAAAAAAAAGCATTTTCAGAAAAAGGTCCGAGTGAGTGTGTGTGTGTGCGTCCGTAAACACGATAACTCAAAAACGAAAAGTCGGTAAAATACCAAACTTGGTATTTAAATTTGGTATCTTCCAAAGATGTGACACGAAGATTTTGAGGAAAATTCCCCCACCCATAGCTACCCTTTATATGAAAGTGTTTTCGAAAATTTTGATTTTCTCAAAAATGGCTGTAACGATATTGATTAACATATCGCATATTATAGACATTTACCTGACAAATAAAATGTATATCTTGAATTTTCTGGGAATAGCCTTTGAAGACTACTTTATTCTGAGTGAATTTTACGGAATTTTGCGTAACTGCTAAACCGTAAGAATTGGACAAGAACTTACTCCACAAAAAATGTAGAGCACGTCAAAACACACAATTTATGTTTATACATTCTTTTCGTGGAGCTGATCATTTTTGAGATGTCTCTTGTTTTTGTTTACAGCTTTGAAAAACATATCTTTCACATACAGGAATGTTTCAACTCCATAAAAACAAAGGAACTTCAGTCACATAGCAACCAGCTTTTCTGTCACTTTAACCTATGTTACTCCCTTATTTCGCTTCTAAGTAATAACACTATTTCTGCTATTTTTACTTTCTCTGTACGTACTATGTACATAGTGTATAGAGAAGGTATTGCACTCCACCCAAAAACTCGATACCGAGATTTCACTGGAAATATATATTTTAGGGTTCCCTATATCCAAAAAAAGCATTTTCAGAAACAGGTCCGTGTGTGTGTGTCCGTGTCTCAGTGTGTCCCTGTGTCCGTGAACACGATAACACAAAAATGAAAAGTCGGTAAAATACCCAACTTGGTATTTAAGTTAAGTATCTTCCAGGGATGCGATATGAAGATTTTGAGAACCCCCCTCCATACTCCAAACTACCCTTTACATGGAAAAAAAATTCGAAAATGTTGATTTTCTCAAAAATGGCTTAAACGATTTTGATAAAAATACCGTATCTTAAAGATATTTATCTCAGAAATAAAACGTATATCTGAAGTTTCTGGGAATAGCCTCTGAAGACTACTTTATTATGGAAGAATTTTACGGAATTTTGCATAACTGATAAACTGTAAGAAATGGGCATAAACGTACCACACAAAATATGTAGAGCAGGTTAAGACACAATTTAAGTTATACACATTTTTTTTTTTTTTTTTTTTGTAGAGTTGATCGTTTTTGTGATATTCGTTGGTTTTGGTTTCAGCTTTAAAAAACATACTTTTCTCATATAGGAATTTGTCAACTCCTGTCCACGCAAAGAAAGGAATTTCACTCACCTATCAACCAGCTTTTGACTATCACTTTAACCTATGGTACTCCATTATTTTGCTTCTACTTACAAGGAAGCAACTAATAAAACTATTTCTATAATTTTCTCCTCGATTATCATGAAGTAAATAGCAGCATAGGCTTTTAAACAATAATTTGTTGCAGAGATGCAGAGAAAGTAATGTGAATGAAACAGATTTTTTTTAGAAAAATATCCATGTATGTGTGTCCATGAACACGATAGCTCAAAAACGAAAAGTCGGTAAAATACCAAACTTTATAATTAGTTTAGTATCCTCCAAGGATGCGACACAAAATTTTGAGGAAAATCTCCCCCACTCCAAACTTCCCTTTATATGGAAAACATTTCGAAAATTTTGATTTTATCAAAAATGGCTAAATTAATTTTGATTAAAATACCATATATTAAACCATTTACATAACAAATAAAATGTATACCTTGAATTTTTTGGGAATAACTTCATTCTGGATGAATTTTACTGTCTTTTGCATCACTTGTAAATCATAAGAGATACACAAAAGAAGTTTATATTGTTTTAGAGACATTCCTTGAATTTATTTTAAGTATTTAAAATACTTCCCCATGGCAACCACATTTGACTGTCAATTTAGCCTGGTGTATTCTATAATTTCCCTTCTACTTCAAATAAGCAAACTCTTCTAATGTTTATCTTGATTATCATGAAGTAGACAGAAGAATAAGCTTTTAACAATAATTTGATACAGAGATGTAGAGAAAGTCAAGCAAAGAGACTTACAAAGAGAATATAATTCGCGATGTTTTCAATCATAATGCCACGAATTACTTTTAGATAAAAGACATATCTTTACAATGATCATGTAGGAAATCCTCTTCAAACTAGTGATTTACAAATGAGAAACAAAACACCATCGCATGAACAACCCAGCAACGCCACTCTGTATGACAAGTGAATGTCGATTAGCAGCCGTGTATTCATTAGTCATTTAGTGGTTAGCTCTCGTACTATCGAACGAACAACTTTTTGTCAATATAAATAATGTTGTACTATTCATATAAACATTTTATTACTTTCTCTACACGTACTATATACATAGTGTATCGAGGTTTTGTATTTCACCCAAAAATTAATTCCATACCGAGATTTCACCGGAAATACATATTCTCAGATCCGCTGAGTCCAAAGAAAAGCATTTTTAGAAACATATATGTGTGTATCTATCTGTGTATGTGTGTGTCTATGGTCGGCATAGCTCAAAAACGAAAAGACCGTTGATCACCAAACTTGGTATTTAAGTTTGGCATCTTCCAAGGATGCGACGCGAAGATTTTTAAGAAAATCCCCTCATCCCCAACTATCCTTTACGTGAAACTTTTTTCGAAAAATTTGATTTTCTTTAAAATGCCCTAACGATTTTGAGTAAAATATCGTATATTAATGATATATACCTGACATAATATGTATATCTTGAATTTTCTGGGAATAGCCTCTGAAGACTACTTTATTATGGAGGAATTTTTCTGAATTTTGCGTAACCAGTAAACCGTAATAAAGTTACAACACAAAATTAGATCTCAATAAAACACAATTCATGTCACATCCATTTTTTGTAGGCTTGACCTTTTTCGAGAAATTCCTTGTTATTGATTTCAGCTTTAGAATACTTTAAACCTTTTCTCATGCGGTAACTTGTCAACTCACGAAAAGAAATGGATTTCAATCCCATAGCAACCAAATTTTAAAACATTTGACTGTCGGTTTAGCTTAGTGTATTCCCTTATTTCCCTTCTACTTACAAGGAAGCAAGTAATAAGACTATTTCTGTTTATTTCGATTAGTATACAGTAGACAGAAGAATAACCTTTTGTGGGAATAGCTGGTTTGTAAAACAGGTAGAGGTGGCCATGTGAATGGTATACACCAGCTATTTATGTAAACTTCCTTTTCTACGACCGAGCGTAATTGAGTAGTTCACGAGCTCATTTCAGATCACAAACTTGATTTTTACGGAATCCATGCGCAAAGAAGTGCAGCAAACGTAAAGTAATTTTGTTCCAACTTTACGCTCGCCAAAATAATTCACGATATTAGTGTGTATACATCACTGATCAACAGACAAACAATTGAAATTTGTCGTGCAAGATATAATGTTATGTTCAACGTCAATAAGTGGCAAATATTCTTTCCCAGCTCTAAGGATATCATAATTCTCACAGAACAACAATAATATTGGTTTGTCACGGCCTGCTATAACCGTACCAGCAATGCGAAATAAATAACCAACTATAACCCTTGGTGAATGGCTCAAACTTAACATCAAATTTATTTCATCTTTCGTTGATTTTCTTTTAATATAAAATTTTCTCGTAGAAAAAAATATTGTATGCATCTAGAGCGTAAAGTTTCTTTTTGATTCTCGACTGCGATTCGTTTCACAATATTCCCGCTCGAATGAAAAACCATAAATGTACGCTCTTACATCATAAATAACTATTAATGTCGTTAAAGCTATTTTTACTTTCTCTATATGTACTATGTACATAGTGTATAAAGAAGGTATTGCACTCCACCAAAAAATTTGATAACGTGATTTCACCGGAAATATATGTTTTAGAATCCCCTGTATCCAAAAAAAGTATTTTCAGAAAAAAGTCCGTGTGTGTCAGTGTGTCTGTGTACACGATAACTCAAAAACGAAAAGTAGCTAAAATACCAAACTTGGTATTTAAGTTTAGTATATTCCAGGGATGCGACATGAAAATAAACTACCCTTTACATGGAACGGGTTTTATAAAAAATGCCTCTAACGATTTTCATTAAAAGGTCATATATAAGATATTTACCTGACAAATAAAATTTATATTTTGAATTTTCTGGGAATAGCCTCTGAAGACTACTTAATCCTGGATGAATAAACTCTCTAAACCGTAGGAAGAGATGGATAAAAACTTAACACACAAAAAATGTAGAGCACGTTAAAACACACAATTTATGTTATATACATTTTTTTCGTGGAGTTGATCGTTTTTGAGATATTCCTTTTTCTTGGATTCAGCTTTGAAAAACTTATACTTTTCTCATACAGGAATTTGTCAACTCCTGTCCATACAAACAAAGGAACATCAGTAACATAGCAACCAGCTTTTGACTTTCACTTTAACCTATGGTACTCCCTTATTTCGCTTCTACTTACAATAAAGCAAGAAATAGGACTATTTCTGCTAATTTTTCTCGATTAGCATGAAATAAATAAAAGATAAGCTCATTAACAATAATTTATTACAGAGATATAGAGAAAGTCATGTGAATGGAACACCTCAGATTTTTTTACATTCAAAAGCAATAGAACTATTTTTAAGGAAATCAAAACGTTCGAAATAATATCCATGTGAAGATTAGTTTGTTGCGGGTTTTTTCCTGAAAACCTTCGTGTCGCGTTCTTGGAAGATGCAGAACTTAAATAGTGTGACAGTGCCCTCTTGTACAACAGTGGTTCTCACGTTTGCCTTGGTATGTAAGATATCGAGTTGGAAACCTTGCAGTGCGTAAACAACACAGAAAGAGAAGCGCAACGTAATAGAAACCTTCGGAACTCGAGAATGTCATTCTTCTCGAGCTTCGAGATGCTTCTTGAAGTTCCACAGGTTCCTACAAGATTTTTGTGACGTCATTTTCTAGCTATAAAAGGAGAGAGAATTGCTAGCCGGTATGTTGTCTTGTGATTTGTACTGAGTGTTAGTGCGCAGTGGTACGAGAGCCATGTTGCCTGAGTTATTTGCAGCAGTAAATTTAAGACTTTATTTGTAAACACTTTACTTTCTATACACGTACTATGTACATAGTGTATAGAGAAGGTTGTATATTGCACTAAAATTCGATACCGAGATTTCACCGGAAATACATATTTTGAGATTACCTTAGTCCAATTTTTTTTTATATAGAAAAAGGTCCCTGTGTGTGTGTCTTTGGACAGCCTAGCTCCAAAACGAAAAGACTGTCAAATACTAAACTTAGAATTTAAGGTTTGTATTTTCAAAGGGAGCAACACAAAGATTTTCAAGAGAATCCCCTACTCCAAACTGTCCTTTACGTGGAACATTTTTTGAAAGTTTTGATTTTGCCAAAAATGGTTGTAACGATTTTGATTAAATTTCTGTGGGCTTAAGAATTTTTTATGATAAACGAAATATAAATATTAAATTTTTTCAGAATAGCCTCTCAAAACTCATCATTCTGGATTACCTTTATGCAAACCGTCAGAGATATACAAAAACGTACAACACAAAAAATGTAGTCCTCCTTAAAACACGCAATTTATGATATATATACATGTTTTTGAAGAGTTGACCATTTTCAAGGTATTCCTGATTATTAATTTCAATTTTAGTCTCATAAACGTAAAGACATCTCTCTTCTCGTTTCTCGTTTCTTTACTCCTGGAAAGCAATCCGATTGGTATTTGAATTGTTTCACATAGCAACCGGCTTTAACAGGCTTTAGACTGTGCATTTTCTCTTTTACTTACAAGGATGCTAATAATAAGTCAATTTCTGTTAATGTTTATCTAGATTATCATAAAGAGCATTTTAATAATAATAATTTGTTACAGAGATGTACAAAGGTCATGCGAATTGAATATTTCAGATTTTTACTTTCCCTATATGTACTATTTATATGGTGTATAGAGAAAGTATTGTACTCCACCAAAAAATTCGATACTGAGATTTCACCAAAAATATCTGCTTTACGGTCCCCAGTATCCAAAAAAGGTATTTTCAGAAAAAGATCCGTGTGTGTGTGTCAGTGTGTCCGTGTGTCCGGATGTGAACACGATAACTCAAAAACGAAAAGTCGATAAAATACCAAACTTGGTATTTAAGGTTTTGAGAAAAATCCCCCCACCCCAGACTACCCCTTACATAGAACTTTTTTCGAAAATTTTGATTTTCTCAAAAATGGCTGTAACGATTTTGATTAAAATATCGTATATCATAGACACTTACCTGACAAAAAAAATGTATATTTTGAATTTTCTGGGAATAGCCTCTGAAGACTACTTTATTCTGGGTCAATTTTACGGAATTTTGCATAACTGCTAAACCGTAAGAGATGGACAAAAACTTACCACACAACAAATGTAGAGCACTTTAAAACGCACAATTTATGGTATACACATTTTCTTCGTGGAGCTGATTGTTTTTTAGATATTCCTTGTTGTAGGTTTCAGCTATAAAACAATTATACTTTTCTCATACAGGGCTTTGTGAACTCGTGTCCATACAAAGGAACTTCAGTCACATACCAACCAGGTTTTGACTATTACTTTAACTTATGGTACTTCCTTATTTCACTTCTAGTTACAAGTAAGTAAGAAATAAGACTATTTCTGCTAATTTTTCCTTATTAGCAGGAAGTAAATAGAAGCATAAACTTTTTAAAAATAATTTATTGCAGAGATATAGAGAAGGTCTTGCGAATGGAATACTTGAGATTTTAATGAAATATTTTATTCAGGGGGCCTTAAAACGTGTATTTCCAGGTATACAATTTTGGCTGGAATGCAATAACTTCTCTACTTTTATACCATGAACGAAGTAATAGGAGGGAAAACAAAATTCAAGGCTACTGTATTAACATTGATGTATTTCGATCGTTGGCCCCATAAAAACATCAGAGGTACGATTATGGATAATTTCGAACGATCGTACCAAATTCTGGTCTAAGCCATTTCTGAAATAAATAACACAAGAAACGTTGAAGTGGTGAACTGTGTCTCTGAACTTCAAACTTAGCTAAGTGAAGAGCATTTTGATGAAACAAAAGAACTCGAATAAAACAATTGAACTCTCTCTCTTACTCTCGTCACCTTTCTCCCCTATTGTGAAACGTTATTCTATGAACTTTAACTTGAAAGCTAAATTAGGAGATTATTTTATTCCCGCTAAAATGTCACGCTTGCTGTATCTTTAGTTTTCTCTACTGCCGCATCAGCGCTAGCCGCACAATTCTGCTTCTGTATACATACTACTATAAGACTTTTGCAGACGTGGTAAACCATAACAGATAGATAAAAACTTACAAAACGAAAAATGTGGATCTTGTTAAAACACACAATTTATGTCATATAATTTTTACTTTCTCTACACGTACTATGTACATAGTGTATAGAGAAGGTATTGTATTGCACCCAACAATTCCATACCGAGATTTCACCGGAAATACATGTTTTGGGTCCCCCTGAATTCAAAAACAGCATTTTTAGAAAAATCACCGTGTGTGTGTGTCTATCTGTTTGTGTGTATGTGTGTGTGTTTGTGGGCAGTATAGCTCAAAAACGAAAAGTCCGTTATAAGCACCACCCCAACTGCCCTTTTCAGGAAACTGTTTTTAATTTTTGTTCTCAAAATGGCTCTAACAATTTTGATTAAATATCGTATATTAAAGATATTAACCTGGAAAATAAAATGATATCTTGAATTTTCTGGGAATAGCCTCTGAAGGCTACTTTATTCTGGATGAATTTTATGGAATTTTGCATAACTGCTAAACCGTAAGAGATGGAGAAAAACTTACCGTACAAAAAATGTAGGTCTTGTTAAAACACATAATTTATGTCATATATGGTTTTCTTGTAGAGTTGACGGTTTTAGAAAGATTCCTTGTTATTAGTTTCAGTTTTAAAATAATTTTCACATACATAATTTATCAGCTCCTGGCTCTGCATAGAAACGGATTTCAACCACATGGCAACCAATTTTTAAAACATTTGACTATCGTTTTAGTCTTGTGTATTCACTCATTTCCCTTCCACTTACAAGGAATCAGGTTTGTTTTTAGTGGATTGCAATACCTTCTCTAAGTACTATGATAGAGAAACATCTGAAAGTTGAAGGAAAGAAAACTCCGCAACAAGAGGATGTAGCTGGCGGTTGATGGAGGAGCGTGCCTCAATGAACCTCAACAAAATCACCAGCGTCCGTCCGGTACTAAAACAATTAGTGAAAAAGATCAATATCATCTTGTTTCCCTCAGTCACGTGATATCACGTGCCACGCTCATGGCGACATTCAGCAGTCCTGCTTTCGGATCACAAATCTCGGAAACAAATCTGATCCTTCTATGTACTTCAAATTAATGGAGAAATAATATCAGAAATTGTTTATTACTTGTTTTCATCTAAGTAGAAAAACTGGTAACTATGTACTTCAAATTCATTTGTTTGTATGGACAGGGGTTGACAAATTCCTGTATGAGAAAAGTATGTGTTTCTAAAGTTAAAACCAAAAACAAGGAATATCTAAAAAAGGATCAACTCCACGAAAAAATGTATATGACATAAATTGTATGTTCTATCGCGATCTACATTTTTGTGGAGTAAGTTTTTGTCTATCTCTTACGGTTGAACAGTTAAGCAAAATTCCGTAAAATTCATTCAGAATAAAATAAACTTCAGAGGATATTCCCAGAAAATTCAAGATATACATTTTATTTGTCAGGTAAATATCTTTAATATACGACATTTTAATCAAAATCGTTAGAGCCATTTTTAAGAAAATCAAAATTTTCGAAAAACATTCCATGTAAAAGATACGAGTAGTTGGGGATGGTTTTGAGAAAAATCCCCCCACACCAAACTACACTTTACATGGAACTTTTATCGAAACTTTTTACTATTAGGTAAATATTTGTGTATCTCTTACGGTTTAGCAGTAATGCAAAATTCCGCAAGGTTTATCCAGAATAAATGTGTCTTCAGAGTTTATTTCGAGAAAATTCAAAATATAAATATTATTTGTCATGTAAATATCTTTAATACACATATTTTAATCAACATAGTTCAAGACAATAGTATGTATACATCACTGATTAACAGACATCACCTTATAAATTTCTCATGTGTCTCATAAACTTTACGGGATTTAGGACAGGTAGTAAATTAGATTCTGCTTCTTTCGCAACTCTAAGGATATCATAATTCTCACAGACCAATAATAATATTGGTTTGTCACGGCCTGCTTTAACCGTACCAGCAATGAGAAATAAATAACCCTTAGTGAATAGCAGAAACTTAACCTCAAATTTATTTCATCTTTCGTTGCTTTTCCTTTAATATCAGAAAATTCTCGTAGAAATAACTTTGTATGATACGCGAGCGTAAAGTTTCTTTTTGATCAGTGCTCGAATTAAAAACTATAACTTTACGCTCTTACATCTTAAATAACTATTTCTAAAACATTTAGAAATAAAATACATGTTTAATGTTTAGATGCATACGAAAGAAAAAACCTGATGTGTCCCATTCACATGACTTTCTCTACAAATCTTCAACAAATTGTTGTTGAAAAGCTTATGCCTGTATTTACTTCATGCTAATCGAGAAACAAATTAGCAGAAATAGTCTTATTACTTGTTTCCGTGTAAGTAGAAACGAAATAAGGGAGTACCATAGGTTAAAGTGATAGTTAAAAGCTGGTTGCTATGTTACTGAAGTTCGTTTGTTTGTACGGACAGGAGTTGACAAATTCCTGTATGAGAAAACTAAGTTTTTAAAGGTGAAACCAAAAATAATCTATATCTCAAATACGACCAACTCCACGAAAAAAATGAATGTAACATAAATTGTGTGTTTCAATGTGCTCTACATTTTTTGTGTGGAAAGTTTTTATCCGTCTCTTACGGTTCAACAGTTATGCAAAATTCCGTAAAATTCATACATAATAAAGTAGTGTTCAGAGGCTACTCCCAGAAAATTCATGATATACATTTTATTTGTCATGTAAATATCCTTAATATACGGTATTTTAATCAAAATCATTACAGCTTTTTTAAGAAAATAAAAAATTTCGAACAAAGTTCCATATAAAGGGTAATTGGGGTAGGGGGATTTTTCTCAAAATCTTCGTGTTGCATCCCTCGAAGATACTAAACTTAAGTACCAAGTTTGGTATTTTACCGACCTATCGTTTTTGAGCTACGTGTTCACAGACACACGGACACACACACACACGAACCTTTTTCTGAACATTTTTTTTGTGGATTCAGGGAATCTCAAAACATATATTACCGGTGAAATCTTGGTATCGAATTTTTGGGTGCAATACCTTCTCTATACTCTATGTACATAGTACGTGTAGAGAAAAACAAAGTGTGATGTGTTCCCTTCATATGACTTTCTCCACATCTAAAGGTTCAAATTTTTCTCACAAAAGATTCTTATATCTACTTTACGCTAATCGAGATGTACATTAGCAGCAATGGTCTTATTACTTGCTTCCTTGTAAGTAGAAGGGAAATAAGGGAATACATTAGGCTATAACAACAGTCAAATCTTTTAAAAGCTGATCGCTATATGAACAAATGAGGTTCGGTTCTCTTTACATGGCTAGCAATAAGTAAAACGAAAGATAATTTTCAGTTTTTTTTTAATTTATTTATTCATTTTGTTAATTACAAAAGGTATAAGTTATATTATAAATACAGTATATCAGTTCACAATTTGTTATATATAGTTATGAACAATGTTGGCTGTGCGTTTAAATTAAACATGTGCAGGAAGATGGTAACAAAATGTGAAGGTTTTGTAATCGCTATAGAATGAGCAAGGCAAAAGCTGTTGCCGACTGCACTGAAAGACGCCAATGTTTTTGCAGATCTTCTCTTGCTGCTCTAAGATGACAACGTAAACCGTCGACGCTGGGATGCGTTTCAGACAGCATATAATGCTGAAAGCCTAGAGCGAGCCACACCTGTGCGAAGCGGTCGGTAGCACTTCGAGTCTCTAGTTGTAGTAATGTGCGAGCATAATCGTTGGGATTTTGCGAAGGAGCAAGATGGTGCAATTGCGAAACAACCCAGTGCCAGATCTGTCGTGCTGTTGTGCAGGTAACAAAACGATGGCGTAGAGTATCCCGCACACCACAAATGTTGCATGTGGGGGTCCTCACCATGTTGTATCGGAATTTTTTATCCTCTGTAGCCACAACATCATTGATGACCAAATATGCGCATGTAGTCCACTCCGTAGATAAGTTGCGCAAATGGATATTCCGCCATACCTGACACCAGGGTCTGTTGGGCATCCTATCCTCCACATGAATTGGTGCAAGCAGCCGCTGTAGGAAAAGCTTGTATAGCTCAGTTGATAGTCCTCTAGGTTGCTGAGGTAGGACATCGACATCAATGCCATCCAAAACATGGAGTGCTCTCTTAAAACCCGCAGGAGCAGCCCGAACTGGAGTTCCAAGAGAATTCTTGAAGGGTTCCCAAAATGCTATTTCTTGTTCCTCTCCATATCCCCTAGTGGCAAGTATAATAGATTTAACAAGAAGCGCTTGACTCTTAGGGCCCACTGCAATTAAACCTAAGCCGCCTTCGTTACGTTTTCGCCACAATTGGGTTTTAGCTACACGAAAGGGCTGTGCTCTCCATAGATAGTATCCAATAAGTCGCTCAATTCGGGAGACGTGTTTTTCAGGCATTGGTAGTATCTGCGCCATATACCATAATTTTGCCAAAACAAACTGATTGATGTGCCACACTTTCTGTAGAAGATTCAAGTTTCGGCCAAGATGTGCAGTGGTATTCAGCCTAATCAAATTTATTTTGTGATCCCAGTTGCGAGCAATCATCGATGTAAACGGCTTGGAGAAGATGATGCCGAGAATCTTGACACTATATTGTATCGGGATATCGAGCAATGTGTGATCAGTCGGCCACGATCCAAGAGGGAGCAGTTGCGACTCGCGGTGTTCATTTTGGCATTAGAAGCTTCCTCATAAAGTGTGATGGCGGTATGTACCAAGGGTAAGGCCGCACGCCTACGGATGAGCAGCGTGACGTCATCAGCATAAGCTCTGGCACAAAATAATCGAGCTGGAGTGACAGTCCCAGTCAACTTAGCCTGAAGATAGCGAAGAAAGGGTTCTAAAGAAAGGGTTCTAAAGAAAGGGAGAAGAGAATCATTGATAGTGGACAACCCTGGCGTACAGAGTTAGTAAGCTTTATAGGCTTACTGAAGTATCCATTGACTTGCACCTTCGAAGACATCCCACTGTAGACGGTTCTAATTGCAGATATTAGCAACGGTGGAAGTTTGAATTTCTGAAGCACTTTAAACATATAAGCATGGCCAACTCTATCAAAGAATTTATCAAAATCCAGACTGACCAACGCAGCAGCCTCCGACGGATTCCGTTTATAATGGAGAATTGTATCTCGGAGGACCAGAAGGTTGTCAATTATGGTCCTGCCCGGGATGCCACATGTTTGTCCGGAGGTTATAATTTTAGGTAGAATAACCCTTAATCTGGATGCAAGTACTTTCATCACAATTTTGTAGTCGGTGTTTAAAAGTGTTATGGGTCTATAGTCCCAGACACTCATTGGAGACCTTTTCTTTGGGATTAAGATGACGATGCCATCTGCGAATCCAGGGCAACAGTTCGATCCAATAAGGATCTCATTTACCAACTCTTCTGCTTTGATTATACTCCAAAAGGTCCTGTAGAATGAACATGTCAGGCCATCTTCTCCTGGGCAGGAATGGAGGCTAGCGCAATTAATGGTTTGCAGAATCTCGGTGGCAGAATATCGCTGCTCCAAGGAACGCTGTTCCTCGACAGTTATTCCGGTGTCAACATTTTGGAAGAGCTCCTCCATGGCGTCATTGCGTAGGTCAGTGGTGTCAAACAGTGCTATAAGATGTATGGATAGTCTGTAGGATTTGAGGCACAGAGGTGACCTTGGTGCCTACCGGTGTCAGAAGAGCATGGATGTAACGACCACTACCAGCACACTTCTCCTTAATGGTATGAAATAATGAAGCTTTCTCCTGTGCCACGACGGAGTCATGAGTTCGCGAACGGGTCATAGTTCCCGCCAAAACATGTTGCTGTATTTCCACGAGCTTTCGCTTCACAGCTTGAAGGCGATGAGATACGTCTTGACCACTCTGTTGTCTAGAGAGAAGACCCAAAATGTTTCTTGGTAAAAGTCGAAGGTGTGACGTTCAATTGCCCTCTCACGACCTTTGGTCTTGAAGAAGGTCGTAATACCAGGCTTAAATATACGTCGCCATTTCTCCACCAGCGACAGCGGGGAGCGTCGAGCTTTACCCTGAAGACTTTGCCACAACCTGGCAAAATCAGCAGCAATAATGTTGTCATGTAATAAAGCTTCGTTTAATTTCCAATAACCTCTGTCATATAGCGGAATGCGACTCTCAGTGATTAATTGCAGTTTGACAGCATGGTGGTCAGTAAAGGCAACAGGTAAAACTCGGACTGTGTGAATCAGAGAGTTGAACTGAGCGCTTAAATAGAAACGATCTATCCTTGAGGCACAGTTCGCTCGACAGTAAGTAAATTCTACAGACGTAGCGTTCATATGTTCCCAAACATCACAAAGACGTAGCCCGGTTACCAGCTGATCCAATGCCAAAGACTTGTTATAACCAGGACGCTGATCCTTAGCGTGTAGCACGCAATTGAAGTCGCCACCTACTAAAAGCAGGGTATAATTCCATCTCACATAATAGGGTAGAATGTCTGTTATAAATTCTTCTCGCTCATGGCGCCTATCACTCCCTGAAGGCAGGTACAGGTTAAGTAGCAGCATGTTGTCCATTCTAGCACTTATAACACGACCACTAGGATGCATCTCTATCTCGGCAAACGTCAAACCTGCTCTGTACAAAATAGCAGTACCACGCATATGTTCTCCAACATTCACCACACAACTGTACCGTGGACCTATAAAGCCAAAGTCGGTTATGTTAACTTCTTGGAGGAAAACTATATCTAAATCATGAGTCTGCACAAAATCACGTAAAAGAGCCTGTTTGGCAGTGCAGCGTAGGGAGTTGATGTTAACAGTGGCAAAGGTACGTAAGACAACCATTAAGACAAGGCCAGAAGTAAACCAGAGCAGGTCACCGTCCAAGATGCATCTAGTCATTTTCAACGGCATGAATATGTGTTCGTGATACCCGTGGAAACTTTTTCGGTAGGCTTCCAGACCGAGAAGGCAAGTGTTTCCTGAGTCGAGGGTCTCTCACGGTCTCCCACGCGATGTTAGACTCCGTTTCTTCGGTGCCCTCCTCCTCACTAACAGACAGCGGGTGTTCTCTCCTAGCCGGCACAGGTTCGTCGGAATCCATCTCACTCCATTTCTTGTGTTCAATTATTACAGGGTCTGGTGTATCGCAGGGGCCAACCATGTTCTGGTCACCACTATTAGGCACCACAACAACAGAAGATAGTGTAGGGGATGAGACACCCATTTCTGCTATTTCTGAGGGAGTATTGACAGCTACCGGTGCGGACACAGAAGTCTCCTGCACCGCCACATCGTCATGCATACAGCTGGTATTCGGGTAGACTTCCCCTGTAGGTTTGACGTTACAAACAGGCTCTATTTCACTAGCTTCAGTATCGGGCCCTTTTGACGCACCTACTGTTTGTTTACTTTCCTCTTCCGCCCGAGCGCTAACTTGACCTCTCACTACATCGCTGAGTAACACAGCCCTGCGCGAGACAGAGACAGGCAGTACAGACTTTTTGTATGGGCAGTGTGAGCGAAAATGAGAAGCTTCCCCACATACATGGCAAGTTTGCGGTTGTCCTAGATAGGTCACACCAACAGGAAACCCACGCACTACTACTGTAGATGGAATTTCCTTTTTTAATTCCATTCTTACAGAACGAACACCAGACTTGACGGGGTACTTATAACCTGCGTTCCATTGTTCTTCTTGAACCTCTAGTATTTTCCCATGTTGTGAAAGTTTCTGTTCCAGAAACGTGTGCGTGATCTCAGGCACTAAATTGAAAACCCGGACATTTACAATGCGGCAGTCAGCTGGCCCAATATTTACCGTTAGTATTTCACCATTTTCATAACTAAACTTTGCCGCCCCTTGAAATTGCAGTAAATATCTTTCATAGTGTGTTACAGATATACATTTTATAAAAACTGATTTTTCTCTAGAATGAAACTGTAGTGTATCTACCTGATCAGGTGGTATTTTCATGTAGTCGTGAATCCAGTCATGCACTTCCATCGCGCTGGGTCGACGTTCAGCTCCTCGAAATGAGATTTGCAACGTATTTTGCCGGTGTATTGCCTCCATCAGTAGAAATTCTTTCCTTGTAGAACTATAGACTCACACAGAACAATCTATTTGACGTTCCTTAACGCCGCTCGATTACGCGCAACACAGCGGACAAACAACCTCTCGGTCCGCTAACCGCAGCCAGACTCAGTTTGAGAAGCGTTAGATAGTTTAATACTGAAACATATAACAAGTAATACCTCGGAATTTGCCAACAGTAAACAAATTATATGTATATATGCATATTAATTTTGTGTTTTAACCACAATATATTTTTGTGTAGTTAATTTTTGTCTATCTCCTACGGTTTATCGGTTACGCAAAATTCAACCAGGATAAAGAGGTCTTCTCAGGCTATTCCAAGAAAATTCAAGATAAACATGATATTTGTGATGAAAACGGCTTGAATATTAACTCAAACAAAATCATCGGAGCCATTTTTGAGGAAAATAAAATGTTCGAAACTTTTTTCCATGTATACGGTAGTTTGTGGTGGAGGATTTTCTTGAAAATCTTCGTGTCACATCCTTGGAAGATGTTAAACTTAAATATCAAGTTTGGTATTTACACTCACACACAGACGGAGAATTTTCTAATTACTTTCTCTTCATATACTATATACATAGTGTGTAGAGAAGGTATTGTATTGCACCCAAAAATTCGATACCGAGATTTCACCGGAAATATATGTTTTGGGATTCCCTGAATCCAATAAAAGCATTTCTAGAAAAATGTCCGTAAGTGTGTCTGTCTGTATGTGTGTAGGTCTGTGGGCACCTATAAACCAAACTTGATATTTAAGTTTCGTATCTTCCAAGGATGCGACATGAAGATTTTAAAGTAAATTCCCCCACCCCCAACTATCCTTTACATGGAAAAAATGTCCAAAATTTTGATTTTCTTAAAAATGGCTCTAAAGATTTTGGTTAAAATCCCTTATATTTAAGATATTTACTTGCCAAATAAAATGTAATCTTTAATTTTCAAGGAATAACCTCTAAAGATCTCTTTATTTTGGATGATTTTTTGAATTTTGTAAAATTGGTAAACCGTAAAAGAGTGACAAAAACTCACTACACAAAAATGTAGATCACGATAAAACACACAATTAATGGCATTTACATGTATTTTCGTGCAGTTGATCGTTTTTGAGAAATTCCTGTTTTTTGGTTTCAGCGTTGAAAAACTTTTACTTTTCTTATACAAAAAATGTTTAACTCCTATACATTCAAACAAAGGAACTTCAGTCACAAAGCAACCAGCTTTTGACTATCACTTTAACCTATGGTACTCCCTTATTTCGCTTATACTTACAAGGAAGCAAGTAATAAGAATATTTCTGCTAATTATTTTCGATTAGCATGAAGTAAATAGAAGTATAAGCTTTTTAACAATAACTTGTTGCAGAGATGTGAAGAAAGTCATGTGAATGGAACACATTTTATTTGTTTAAGTTTTCACAAATTTTGGTCAAATTTCAGAGTTGCAACAAAAATTCTACCATGGCCATAGATTTTGTTCTAAAGCAATGAAATTTTGCACAGTTAATTGCCTTGATATTGTGTATGACTGTGCCATTTTAGATGTAATTGTGTCAACAAATAAAGAGATTACACTACATTGGAATTTTCAAAACATTAAAATACTTTTCTTAATATCTCTTTGGTGAAGCTACTGGAAAACAAGTGTACATAAAGTATTAGAATTATGCTATGTTTTGGCGTAAAATGTTTTCTCTATCACCCTTCAATGATAAAAGTATTTTTCAAGGTAAGTGGGTTTTTTATTTAAATTTATTATGTATTTCATAGCGCAATACCTATAGAATCGAAATCAAAAGAAAACTAGCCGACCTAAAATACTCATTACATACTGAAATATGTCTGTACAAAATTTCATTGCAATATCTCAAACAGTTTCCAAGAAAAAGGTACATAAGTGTGAAAAATTATAAACCTGAGAAAACAAGAAATCAAATTTGTTTGATTGTTTTATTTACGGAGTGATCTACATACTTTAGATACTGCCTAAAATCCACCATAACTGTAATCAGCTTCTCCTTCCTGATCAGAAACTACAGAAACATACCTTCTAAATACTTATAACTATGTTTTCCTGTTAGAAATGTGGAGAAACAAAGGATCAAAGCTGATAATCAAGCAAGCAGAAAAAGTGGGCGTGGCATGACAAGTCCTAACTTTTTAATTTATTTGGATTACAAAGAAATTGAATTAGGTTATGAAACTTTGGGAACATAAAGCAGAATGTAATAAAAAAAATCTGATGTGTACCATTCACATGACTTTCTCTACACCTCTGCAACAAATGATTCTTAAAAAGCCTATACTTCTATTTACTTTATGCTAATCAGAAAAAATGAGCAGGAATAGCCTTATTACTTGCTTCCTAGTAAGTAGAAGCGAAATAAGGGACAACCATAGGTTAAAATGATTGGTTGTTATGTCAATGAAGTTCCTTTGTTTATATGGATAGGAGTTGACAAGTTCCTGTATGAGAAAGGTATAAGTTTTTCATAGTAGAAACCAAAAATAAGGAATGTCCCAAAAACGACGAACTCACGAAAAAAATGTGTATGACATAAATTGTGTGTTTTAACGTCTCTACATTTTTTGTATAGTAAGTTTTGTTCCATCTCTTAGGGTTTAGCAGTTATTCAAAATTCAGTAAAATTCATCCAGAATAAACTACTCTTCAGAGGCTATTTCCAGAAAATTCAAAATATACATTTTATTTGCCAGGTAAAGATCTTTAATATACGAAATTTTAATCAAAATCATTAGAGCCATTTTTGAGAAAATCAAAATTTTCGAAAAAAGTTCCATGTATAAGGTAGTTGGGGTTGGGGGGATTTTTCTCAAAATCTTCGTGTCGCATCCCTGGGGGATACTAAACTTAAATGCTAAGTTTGGTATTTTACCGACTTTTCGTTTTGGAGTTATCGTGTTCACAGACACACGGACACACACACACACACACACACACACACACACACACACACACATACATACATACACACGCGCGCGCGGACCTTTTTGTGAAAATTCTTTTTTTGGATATTGGGGACCCTAAAACATATATTTCCGGTGAAATCTCGGTATCGAGTTTTTGGGTGGAGTGCAATTCCTTCTCTATACACTATGTGCATAGTGTGTATAGAGAAAGTAAAGATTAAAAAATGGTCATTTTCAGCCTACGTCCCCCTTAATCTATTGGACAGGCTGGAGGTATATGAACCTCTCTTTGATAACCGATATAAAAGAAGAATATAAAGGTTTAAAGACCCAGCAGGACTACACGCTGCTCTGTGGAAGGGCACTCCGTGTTAATATTTGCTCAGTCCAGGAGGAAGTAGCGGCTCTATAAATCTCGACCCCAAAAGCCCGATGCGAGCCATTAACCACACCTACATTGGGTCGAAATTTACAAGCAGGCGGAAAAAGTGGTCATTCTTGGCTTAGGTCAATCTCTGTCTTCTCTTATTGGTTCTTCCATTTCACTTGTCACATCTTACACCTCGACCAACCGCATCTTCAGCTACCCACTTTCTGTAATAAATCCACAACTTACAGAGAACAGACAGTGGGATGCCCAGAAGTACCAACCTGACGTGGTAAAAATCTGATGTGGTCCATTCACATGACTATCTCTACATCTCTTGGTATTTAAGATGGTATCTTCCAAGGATGAAGACTTTTAACCCCGAACTAACCTTTATATGGAAATTTTCACCATTTTTGATTTTCTCAAAAATGAATGTACAAATTCTTATTGAAATGTTGTATGCTAAATATATTTACATGACAAATAAAATCAATATGTTGAATTTTCTGCGAATATTTTCTGAACACCTCTTCATTTGGGATTACTTTTGCAGAAATAATAAACCTTAAGAGACAGACTAAACTCCTAATTGACAATATAAATATCGTTAAAACACACAAGTTATATTATATATTTTTTGTAGAGTCAACTGTTTCAGAGATATTATTTATTATTTATTTTAATTTTGAATTCCGTAAACGTTTCTCAAAGAGGAAATCATCTTTTATTTCAGAATTTTTTTCAGCTGACCTACGCCAAGCAAACCATTAAGTTTCACATAGCGAACGCCTTTTTAAAATATTTGACTATTACTTTAGCGTACTGAATGCCCTTATTTTCCTCCTACTTACAAGAAAGTAAGTTTATCTCGTTTATCACAGAGTTATTAAAGATATACTCTTTTATAATGAAAGTTTGTAGAGAAAGCTATGCGAATGCAATACATGAGCTTTTTTACTTTCTCTACCCCGCATGTAGAATGTTCATTGAAATAGAGAAGGTATTGTATACCACTAACGTCGGTGTGTGTCTGTGGACAGCATAGCTCAAAAAATGAAAAGACCCTTAAATACCAAACTTGTCAATAAAATCCTCCCACCACAAACTACCCCTAAAAAGTTTTAGAAATTGTTGATTTTCTCAAAAATGTCTCTGACGGTTTTTTTTAAAATTATCTTATATTCAACATATTTACATGCCGAACAAAATGTATATCTTGCATTTTCTGGAAATAGCCTCTTAATACTAATTTATTCTGGATAAATTTGACGGAATTTTGCATAACTGCTAAACCATAAGAGATGGACGAAAGCTTACCACACAAAAAATGTAGAACCCGTTAAAACACACCATATGTTTTTTCCTGGAGTTGATCATTTTTTAGATATTCCTTGTTTTTGGTTTCAGCTTTAAAAAGCTTATACTTTCCTCATACATGAATTTGTCAACTCCTGTCCATACAAACAAAGGAACTCCAGTCACATAGCAACCAGCTTTTGACTATCACATTAACTAATGGTACTCCCTTATTTCGCTTCTACTTACAAGGAAGCAAGTAATAACACTATTTCTGCTAATATTTTCTCGATTAGTATGAAGTAAATAGAATCATTATTTTTTTAACAATATTTTGTTGCAGAGATGTAGAGAAAGTTATGTGAATAGAACACATCAGATTTTTTTGTATAGTTTACTATTTCCGAATTATTATTTGTTGTTAGCTTACACTTTTCTCAAGCAGGGATGTCATCTTTTGTTTAACCTCTTTATTGTTTTACTCCTGACGATTGAAAGTGAACCCAACTTCAACTTTTCATATAGCAACTAGCTTTTAACTATCGCTTTAGCCTAGTGTATTCCCTTATTTCACTTTTATTTACAAAGAAACGAATAATAAGGCAGTTTATGCTAATGTTTATGTCGATTGGTTTGATATAAAAAATCTGATGTGTACCAATCACATGACTTTCTCCATATCCCTGCAGCAAATAATTCTTAAAAAGCCTATACTTCTATATATTTTATGCTAATCAGAAAAAATTAGCAGAAATAGTCTTATTACTCGCTTCCTTGTAAGTAGAAGCGAAATAAGAAACAACCGTAGGTTAAAGTGATAGTCAAAAGCTGGTTGCTATGTCAATGAAGTTCCTTTGTTTATATGGATAGGAGTTGACAAGTTCCTGTATGAGAAAAGTATACGTTTTTCATAGCAGAAACCAAAAATAAGGAATGTCACAAAAACGACGAACTCCACGAAAAAATGTATATAACATGAATTGTGTTTTAAAGTGCTCTACATTTTTTGTGTAGTAAGTTTTTGTCCATCTCTTACGGTTTAGCAGTCATTCAAAATTTAGTATAATTCATCCAGAATAAACTACTCTTCAGAGGCTATTCCCAGAAAATTCAAGATATATATTTCATTTGCCAGGTAAATATGTTTAATATCCGAAATTTTAATCAAAATCGTTAGAGCCATTTTTGAGAAAATCAAAATATTCGAAAAAAGTTCCATGTAAAGGGTAGTTGGGGGTTGGGGATTCTTCTCAAAATCTTCGTGTCGCATCCCTGGAAGATACTAAACTTAAATACCAAGTTTGGTATTTTACCGACTTTTCGTTTTGAGTTATCGTGTTCACAGACACACGGACACACACACACACACACACACACACACACACACACACACACACACACAAGGTCCTTTTTGTGAAAATGCTTTTTTTTGATATTGGAGACCCTAAAACATATATTTCCGGTGAAATCTCGGTATCGAATTTTTGGTGGAGTGCAATACTTTCTCTATACACTATGTACATAGTGCGTATGGAGAAAGTAATAAAAAATAATATTCAAAATCTTCTCGGGCTTCTAGCCAAGTTTTTACCTGGCTAGAAGCCCGAGAAGATTTTGAATTAACACGTCGCCAGGAAAGCTTTAGTTCTTATTTTAAAAAATAATATGTTGTAAAAACATTGTGTATAAAACAGGTAGAGAAGGTCGTGTGAATGGAACACATAAGAGTTTTTAAATATAGCTGATATGAAAAAACATATTTCGGATGAAATCTTGGTGTACATTTTCAATAAATATGTAGTGTAGGAAACAAGTGATAAATTTGAAGCAGGTGTAATATTTTCTGAACACCGTATATTAGCATGGATTTACCGAGAGCGGAAACCAAACCTTTATTTTCTTTTGGTTATATCGCTACGTTCTCAAGAGGTTATCTGAAAGCAATGTTGTGAACATCCTCACAAGATAACGGATCAGCTACTTCCTCTGTCTTTATTCACTTGTTTCTTTCACACCAATATTCCTTATACAAGGAACTGCCAACAAGGGTGTCGATCAGTCTTTTTTTTTTTTTTTTTTTTACACTCTCTACCACGTAAGAAATAGGCCGAAAAAATATTACATCCCACCAAAAAAAAACTGTGAGGTGTTACATTCACATGACTTTCTCTACATTTCTGCAACAAATTATTGTAAAAAACCTTATACTTTTATTTACTGCATGCTAATCGAGAAAACATTTAGCAGAAATAGTCTTATTACTTGCTTCCTTGTAAGTAGAAGCGAAATAAAGGAGTAGCATAGGTTAAAGTGATAGTCAAAAGCTGGTTGCTATGTGACTGAAGCTCCTCTATTAGTATGGACAGGAGTTGACAGATTCCTATATGAGAAAAGTTTTTTTAAAGCTGAAACCAAAAACAAGGAATATCTAAAAAACGATTAACTCCAGAAAAAATTATATAACATAAATTGTGTGTTTTAATGTGCTCTACATTTTTATGTAATAAGTTTTTGTCTGTCTCTTACAGTTTAGCAGTTACGCAAAATTCAGTAAAATTCATCTGAAATAAAGTAGTCTTCAGAAACTATTCCCATAAAATTCAAAATATATATTTTATTGTGATGTAAATATCTTTAATACACGATATTTTAATCAAAATCATTAGAGCCATTTTTGAGAAAATAAACATTTTCGAAAAAAGTTGCCTGTAAAGAGTACTTGTTAGATACCAAACTTAAATACCATACACACACACACATATACACACGGACCTTTTCCAAGAAATGCTTTTTTTTTTGGATTCAGGGGGACCCAAAACATGTATTTCCGGTAAAATCTCAATATTGAATTTTTTAGTGGCATACAATACCTTCTGTATACACTATGTACATAGTACGTGTAGAGAAAGTAAAAAGCAAGTCAGAGAGAGTACTAAATATGAACTAATGTGTCTGTGGAGGGGAATGCGGCTCATTTTCCAGTAAAACGAAGAAAAATGGACTCCGGTATCTGTTTTATCATTAGGAAGGCGAGGAATTCTTTACGCGAGGCGCATTTACCTTTGCAAGTCTCAACGCACAAGATATATATGGCGATGCACCATTTTTACTTTCCTACACCTACTATGTGCATTGTGCAAAAAAAAAAATTATATTAATATATAATTATAATAATATTTTGAAGGTTCCAGAATAAAAAATAAATAAAATGGTGTGTGTGTGTGTGTGTGTGTGTGTGTGTGTGTGTGTGTGTGTGTGTGATGTTTTGTACACTATAGCACAAAAACGAAAATACCGTTAAATATCAATTGTGACGTTTAAGTTTAGCATCTTCCAAAGATGCGACACAACATTTTCAAGAAAATTCTTGACTGCTGACCTCTCATCTGGAGGTCCCGTGTTCGATTCCCGGTTGGAAGTAAGCACGTGAGAGTGAATGTATGTGTATTGTACTAAAAAAATTCCATACCGAAATTTCACCGGAAATCTTTTGAGACACCCTGATTCCAAAAAGAAAAAAAAAAAAATATTTATAAACATGCTGTGGACAGCATCATAAGGTCAGTAAATTACCAAACTTGGTACTTAAGTTTCGTATCATACAAAGATGCGACGCTAAGATTTTCAAGAAAATACCCTTGTTTAATGGCATTTTTTTTGAAAATGTTTTTTTTTATAAAATTGGCTCTAAGGATTACAATACTTACCTGACAAATAAAATGTATTTCTTGAATTTTCTGTTTTTTTTGTTTTTTTTTTTTGGGTAGTGTTTAACGCCCGCGCGATGACACTGATGATACATGAATATGGAGCCCCGGTGGAATGTAATGGCGGGGGAAACCGGAGAACCCGGATAAAACCTGCACCTGTACCTCTTTGTTCACCACAAATCTCACATGCGGTCGCTTGATGTTTATGTATGAATGAATGAATAAGTGTATTTATTAACATAGCAATATCATACATAGAATTTCAACAGTCGCACGGGTCCACAGACCGTACGTGCTTTTGTAATACACATTACAAGCTCTCCCAACTCTCTCCCGCTTCTTCCGTCACACCATACACCACAATATTATTTCTACGAGATTGGTTCTCTAAATAATCAATTTTCTCTTCCAGAGCACGCATTCGAATTGTCACATTCTCCACGGCACTTTCCAGCGATTTTAGGCTGCACTTTTCAAATCCTACACGCATTTCTTGCCTCAACTGTTCAATGAGATCTCGTACGCTTTCCATTGTTGAACTTCTTCCAGGTAGCTACGAGCAAGACACAAAACACGACCGTCCTCTTTCACACTCGGACTGCAAGTCTGATGTTTATCTCAGTGAGCGGCGAGTGGTATGACCACTCGGCCACGGCGCGGCCCGGAATTTTCTGGGAATAGTCTCTGAAGACCTGTTTATTCCGAATGAAATTTGCTGAATTTTGCGTAACTGGTAAACCGCAAGAGATATACAAAAACTTACTACACAAAAAAATGTAGATCTCGTTAAAACGCACAATTTATGTCCTATATGTTTTTTACTTTCTCTACAGGTACTATGTACATAGTGTATAGAGAAGGTATTGTAATGCACCCAAAATTCCATACCGATATTTCACCGGAAATACATGTTTTAGAACCCCTGAACCCAAAAATAAAACTTTATAGAAAAATGTCCGTGTGTGTGTGTGTCTGTGTGGGCAGCATAACTCGAAAACGAAAAGTCCGTTAAATACCAAACTTGGTATTTAAGTATTTTATCTTCCAAGAATGCGACAGGAAGCTTTTCAAGAAAATTCCCCCACACCCAACTACCCTTTAGATGGAAACATTTTCGAAAACTTTGATTTTCTCAAAAATGGCTCTAAGGATTTTGATTAAAATATCGTATTTTAAAGATATTTACCCCACATATAATGTGTATATCTTTAGCCTCTGTAGACAAATTTTTATTCAGGATGAATTTTTGCGAAATTTTGTATAACTGATAAACCGTAAGGGATAGACAAAAACTTATCACAGAAAAAATTACATCTCTTTGAAACACATAATATATGTCATATACATTTTTTTCTTGTAGTGTTGACCGTTTTCGAGTTATTCGTTGTTATTGATTTCAATTTTAAACTAGTGAAGTTTTCTAAAAGTGGAGTATGCAAAGCGAACCAAATCTCAATTGTTTCAGAAGCAACCAGTTTTTAAAAAGGATTTGACTATCGCTTTATCCTAGTGTATTCCTTTAGTTCCCTTCTACTTACAAGGAAGCAAGTAATAAGACCAATTCTGCTAATGTTTATCTCGATTAGCATGAAACAGATAACTGAATAATCTTTTGTAAGAAACATTCTTTTGTGGAACATTTAGAATTTTTTGCAGAGAAATCCAAAAATAGGCATTTATACGAAAATCGCTAAAAAGCATTTCTGTTTCACTTAATGGACCTCCAAACGTGCATCAACAGGGACATTTCTTACTTGATTTTGAGGTTTAAAATAATACTTGTTTTTCTTCTATAGTTATGTAGGTAGTAGAAGAAGTAAAACAGTGAATAAGGATAAGCTTGTCAAGATGTCCGATGGAAACACAATACGAGCAAACCTGGAACTACCTTACTTCCCTAGAGAGTTTTCTTATAAAGGAAGATAGTTGGTCAAGTACAAAGGAAGCTTTGTATATCGGCGGACTATATAAGACGTCACATGTTTTATTCTGAGGTTACACATTGTCATGCAGGGTCGACCGCTCTTCACTTATTATGCAAAGTGAACTCTTCCTTCCTACAGGCATTTGTTTCCTTACTCTTATTACACAAGATAAGCAGCAGAAATTCTTTTTAGCCTACTGTACATATTTCCAGTTAAATGTTCACAAAACCTGTTTAAATGCTGTTTAACGTTTACAGATTTTCAGTATTTATAATGAACCTGAGAAAATATTATAATGAGTGTAAAAATTATTCCTTTCTCCACGTTCACAGTACAAACGTACGAAAGGTATTACATTGCACCCAAAATTTCGAAACCGTGATTTCCGCGCAGGAAAAAGTATATGTACCATTCACATGCCTTTCTCTACCTGTTCTACAAACTTCTTACGAAAGATTACTCTTCTTCCTACTTCATGCATTGTCATTGAATTTTACTTCCTTGTGTGTCCAGCAGTAAAAAAAAAAAAAAAAAAAAAAAAATGTAAGGGAGATAATTTGTTTCTACAATATCTATAGTTTTTCTGTAGAAAAGTTTTTGTCTATGTCTTACAGTTTGCCAGTTATTTAAATGGCATTCAGAATGAAGTCTTCAGAAGCTATTTCCAAGAAATTCAAGACATACATTTTATTTGTCATGTAAATATCCATAAAAAAGATGTATTTTAGCAAAATATAACCTAATTTTTCGAATTTTTTCCCCTGTAAAGGGTAGTTTGGGGTGGGGATTTTCTGGAAAATCTTCGTGTCATATCCTTGGGAGATACTTAATTTGAATACCAAGTTTGGTATTTAACGGGGTTTTCGTTTTTAAGATATGCTGTCCACAGACATACACACACGCACCCACACTAATATTTAACTAAAAATATTTATATTTTGCTTTCTCTAATCGTACTATGTATATGGTGCATACAGCAAGCATCCACCCAAACATTTGATAGTGTGTACGGCACAACTCAAAAATCTCATGTGTTCCATTCACATGACTTTCTCTATATCTCTGTAAACTATTATTGTTAAAAAGCTTATCTTTTATTTATTTCATTGTAATCGAGAAAAAATAGCAGAAGTAATCTTATTTCTTGCTTTATTGTAAGTAGAAGCAAAATAAGGGAGTACCATAGGTTAAAGTGAAAGCCAAAAGCTGGTTGCTATGTGACTGATGTTCCTTTGTTTGTATGGACAGGAGTTGACAAATTCCTGTATGAGAAAAGTATAATTTTTTCAAAGCGGAAACCAAGAAAAAGGAATATTTCAAAAACGATCAACTCCACAAAAAAAATGTATATAACATAAATTGTGTGTTTTAATGTGCTCTACATTTTTATGGGTTAAGTTTTTGTGCATCTCTTACAGTTTAGTAGTTATGAAAAATTCATCCAGAATAAAGTAGTCTTCAGAGGCTATTCCCAGAAAATTCAGAATATACATTTTATTTGTCAGGTAAATAACTTTAATATAATCGTTAGAGCCATTTTTTATAAAATCAAAATTTTCGAAAAAAGTTCTATGTAAAGGGTAATTTGGGGTGGGGGGATTTTTCTCAAAATCTCCGTGTCGCATCCCTGGAAGATACTGAACTTAAATACCAAGTTTGGTATTTTACCGACTTTTCGTTTTTGAGTTATCGTGTTCACAGACACACGGACACACTGACACACACGGACCTTTTTCTGAAAATACTTGTTTTGGATACAGGGGGTCCTGAAACATATATTTCCGGTGAAACTCGGTATCGAATTTTTTGGTGGAGTGCAATACATTCTCTATACGCTATGTACATAGTGAGTATAGAGAAAGTAAAAACGAGAGACGGTTAGATAGCAAACTTGCCCAAGAAGGTGTTAAATAATATTTATCATTGTTATTTTGATAATGTTAGAGACTACAAATATTTGATATAAATACAGATGGCCGTGAAAGATTTTATTAGGCACTACATAAACTGAAAAACCGCGATTGTAGTTCCAATTCATAAAGGGGGAAATAAAACAGAATTAGATAATTATCGACCAGTCAGCCTAACTTCAGTAGTGTGCAAATTGATGGAACATTTAATTGTGGAATATGTACGGGAGGAATTAGAAAACAAAAAGTGGTTCAATAAAGCGCAACATGGGTTTAGACCTGGATACTCGTGTGAAAGCCAGATAACGTCATTATTTCAAGATTTAGCCGAGGAGGTGGATGCAGTGGGAAGAACAGATGCAGTGGGGATAGATTTTTCCAAAGCTTTTGATGTTGTATCATATAATTTACTTATCCAGAAGCTAACTGCTACAGGAATTGATAAACGCGTAGTTCTATGGGTTAAAACATTTTTGGAAGGAAGATCGCAAAGGGTAAAAGTAGGCAAGGAGCTATCTGAGAGGGGTATGGTAAGCTCGGGCGAACCCCAAGGCTCAGTACTGAGGCCGTTACTTTTTCTTATTTTTGTAAATGACATAACTGTTAATATAAACTGCCAGATAAGATTGTTTGCAGACGATTGTATTATTTACAATAAAATCAGAAATGTTGAAGATGAGACTGCTCTTCAGGGTGATTTAAATGAAATTAGTGATTGGGCTGCTGCAAATAAAATGAAAATTAACGCTGGCAAAAGTAAGTCAATTGCATTTAATAGATCTAGGGAAAAAATTCTGCAAAACTATCACATGGGTGGGGAAAAAATTCCACGGATGGACAGCTGCAAATACTTGGGAGTTTACTTGGCGAGTAACGCTGGATGGGACGAGCAGGTAAATTCTGTATCTAAGAAAGCGTGGAAAACACTGCACTTCCTAATGAGGATTTTAAAAAAGGGGAGTGCAAAGTCCAGGGAAATCGCGTACAAGTCCTTAGTGCGGCCGGTCATGGATTTTGGAGTAACTTGTTGGGACCCGTATAGAGTAAATCAAATTGATTCGTTAGAAAAGATCCAGAAAAGGGCTTTAAAATTCATAAAAAGGGGTAAATATTTTGGGGCTACAAACGGTGAGGAGATAAAATGGGAGCCGTTGAAAGTCAGGCGTGAGAAACAGAGGTTGTGCGCTTTATTTAAAGCTTACGCTGGCTTAAACGCATGGGAGGACGTTACTGACAAACTGGAAAACCCAACTTACTATGCACGAAACGATCATACGTTCAACATTAAGGGTAGAAGATACAGAACTGACGTGGGAAAGTTCTCCTTTGTAAATAGAACCATGAAAGACTGGAATGAATTGCCTGGAGCAGCCTTTCGGGGTTGTCCCCTGTCTCTGAAGAAATTTAGGAAAAATCTTGATTTTAATGTTGGATAATTTTTGTAAATATTCCTTAAATGAAATGCTTGTGATTTCATATTGTTGTAAATACAAATGTTAAATTGGTTGGTGATTCTAATTATGAAATTAATTAATCTGAATTAAGAGAAAAATTAATGTTTTCATATTTGTGTAAATAACTATTATATCTAGCTTACAAAGCCATAAACTGGCAGCTGTGATTTATTGTTTATATATCTTGTATACATATATAACTCTGCCACCCGGTGATACCCACTTGCAGAGAAATAAATACATACATAAAACTAAGTAATTAATCGTGTGTAATGGGCTGCAACTAAACTTGACCATTTTTGCTTTGTGTTAAGGGAGATGGGAAGGAAATTTTGACTAAAATTGGTAGAAAAATCTAAAGTTGTTTTTTTAATTCTCTACACGTAACTACTATTTGTATGGAACAGAGTAGTGATTGTGTTCCAACCAAAAATTCAATACCAAGATTTCACCCCTGGATAAAATATTTTTTTTTTAAATAAAGAGGCTAGTGTGTGTGGCTTGGACAGCATAGCTCAAAAACAAAAATGTCATGAAATACTAAACTTGGTATTTAATTTTAGCATCTTCCAAGTATACTGCACGAACACTTCCAAGGAAATTCCCCACCACAAACCCCCATTTATGGACATTTTCTTTGAACATTTTGTTTTTGTCAAAAGCAAAGCGAATATGATTAAAATAACTAAAATGGCGCCACTTCACCTCCTACCGGTAGAAGTCTATTTCCTCTGAGGATGCCCGACGGAAAGGCAGACGAAACGTCAGGTGTTGATACATCTAGAAGCCCGGAATCAACATTTTATTGCATAGACGCCTAACCACTCATGTTACGTCATATATGTTTTTCGTGGAATTGACCATTTCTGAGATATTCCATGTTATATGTTTCAGATTTAAAACACTTAAACTCTTCTGACACGGAAAGTTGTAAACTCATAGAAACGGATTCCAATCACATGGCAACCAGCTTTTCAAAGATTTAACTACCACATTCCTTTATTTTCCTTCTACTTACAAGGAAGCAAGTAATTAAGAAAATTTCTGCTAATGTTTATCTCAATTATCATAAAAAATAGAAGAAAATGCTTTTTAACAATTTGTTTCAGAGTTGTAGAGAAAGTCATGTGAATGTAACAAATCAGAGTTTTACTTTGCATTATGCGATTGAGATTTCGTCGAACTGCAGTTTTTCTTACAGAATCCAGTACAAATTTCACCTCTAATGCTTAGATTTCAGACATTTAAAAATTACGCCTGGTGCTCAAATAAACCTTTTTGGTATTCAGGAATGTTTGAATTATTTTATGGAATGAAAATTATAAAAGTGTTTTCATAAAATTTCAGTTACACATACCTTTAAGATATCTTTTTACTTTCTCTAGCCCCTTATGTACGGTGTACATAGGGATAGAGAAGTATTGCATTCCACCCAAAAATTCGATACCGAGATTTCACCGGAAATACATGTTTTAGGACCCCCTGTATCCAAAAAAAGCATTTTCAGCAAAAGGTCCGTGTGTGTACGTATGTCCGCGTGTCTGTGAAGACGATAAACCGAAAACGAAAAGTAGCTAACTTGGTATTTAATTTTAGTATCTTCCAGGGATGCGAGACGAAGATTTTGAGAGAAATCCCCCCACCCCCAGCTACCCTTTACATGGAACTTTTTTCGAAAAGTTTGATTTTCTCAAAAATGGCTCTAACCATTTTGAATAAAATTTCGTATATTAAACATATTTACCTGACAAATAAAATGTACATCTTGAATTTTCTATGAATAGCCTCTGAAGAGTGGTTTATTCTGGACGAATTTTACGGAATTTTGAATAACTGCTAAACCGTAAGAGATGGACAAAAACTTACTACACAAAAAATGTAGAGCATGTTAAAACACACAATTTATGTTATATACATTTTTTTTGTCGTTTTTGAGACATTCCTTATTTTTGGTTTCTGCTATGAAAAACTTATATTTTTCTCATACAGGAACTTGTCAACTCCGATCCATATAAACAAAGGAACTTCATTGACATAGCAACCAGCTTTTGAATATCACTTTAACCTATGGTAGTCCCTTATTTCGCTTCTACTTACAAGGAAGCAAGCAATAAGACTATTTCTGCTAATTTTTTTCTGATTAGCATAAAGTAAATAGAGGTATAAGCTTTTTAAGAATAATTTGTTGCAGGGATATAGAGAAAGTCATGTGAATGGTACACATCAGATTTTTCTACTTTGCATTATGCAAACGAGATCTCGTTGAACTGAAGTTTTTCTTACCGAATCCAGTACAAATTTCACTTCTAATGCTTAGATTTAAGACATTTAAAAATTGCACCTGGTGCTCAAATAAACCTTTTTGATATTCAGGAATGTTTGAATTATTTTATGGAATTAAAATTATAAAAGTGTTTTCATAAAATTTCAGTTGAACATACCTTTAAGATTATTTGTTTCATGTTAGGTCCAAATTGATGCTGGTTTTGGGAAGGTGTTCAGCACTCTTACTTCTCTAGACAGAAAGTTCGTTAAATGTCTGGCATCTGCACTCCAGGATGAAGTAATAACTCACACAAACCGCTGTTCGCGTCTAGTTGCTGCAGCTGATCCCAACAAAAGTGTCGATGTTTCCCATGTCACCTTGATCCTTGCAGTCAACTAATATATCTCAGTCTCCTTCTGGCATTTATTCAAAGTCATTATAGCTACGTCTGAAAAAAAATTATGTGCTCCATTCACATGACTTTCTCTACATCTCTGTAACAAATTATTGATAGTAAGCCTATCTACTTATTCTAAAACATTAGCAGAAACGGACTCATTACTTATTGGGCAAGCGTTGACAAGTTCTCGTATGAGAAAGCTAAGTATTTTAAAACCGAGATCAATAAAAAGGAATATCTCGAAAACGGCCAACTCTATGAAAAAACTGGATATGACATAAGTTGTGTGTTTTATTGTGATCTACATTTTTTGTGAAGTAAGTTGTTGTTTATCTCTTACGGTTTAACAGTTATGCAAAATTAAATAAAAATCATCCAGAATAAACAGGTCTTTAGAAGCTATTCCCAGAAAATTCAAGATATACATTTTATTTGGCAAGGTAAATATCTTAAATTTAAGAGATTTTAATCAAAATCGTTAGAGTCATTTTTGAGAAAGTCAAAATGTTCGAAACTTTTTCCATGTATAGGGTAGTTTGGGGGAGGGGTATTTTCTTGAAAATCTTTGAGTCACATTTTTGGAAGATACCAAACTTAAATGCCAAGTTTGGTATTTAACGCGCTTTTCGTTTTTGAGATATGTTGTTCACAGACACACACACATACTTCCATACGGACCTTTTCCTAGAATGCTTTTTTTGGATTCAAATACACCCAAAATATGTATTTCCAGTGAAATGTCGGTACCGAATTTCTGGGTGGAATGCAATACTTTTTCTATACTTTATGTCCATAGTACGTGTACAGAAGGTAAAAATGTATAGTCTCATTACAGAATTTATGCAGCGCTAATAGCATTTAGATGAAAATTAGCGTTCAGGTGGTACGGATCTGAACGGGTCTCGATAATAGCTAGTCTGGGAGATGATAGACATCTGGCGCCTCGTCCGTTTGTTTCAGAAGAGAACTCTAGTTGATGTCACATAACACAATCAACTTGCTCCTCAAGTAGACGCTCATCTGATGAAATCGTCTGACCTATTTTCACTTTAATATCTTAGAAATGAGAAACATCTAGAAGCTCGTAAACTAAAATATATTGACTGACAAAAACAGAAACACAGCTTCAATTGCAATCTGTATCTCCAACGTCCTTAGTTCGCCTGCTTACACAAAACAAATGCTGAAATCTCACTAAAACAAAAATTAACTCATTAAGGGTAGTCGATACGATCTATCTTGTCAATGTTAACGCATTATCTCAGCAACTATTTCACATAATGAGCTAAACTTTTACTTCGTCTACACGTACTATGTTCATAACGTATAGAGAAGGTATTTTATTCCACCCAAAAATTTCATACCAAGATTTCACCGGAAATTTTGAGGTCCCCATATTCAGAAAAAGGTCGCTAAAATAACAAACTTGGTATTTAAATTTAGTATCTTCCAGGGCTGTGACACGAAGATTTTGAGAAAAATGCCCCCACCCCAAACTACCCTTTACATGGAACTTTTTTCGAAAATTTTGATTTTCTCAAAAATGGCTCTAACTATTTTGATTAAAATATCGTATACTAAAAATATTTACCTGAAAAATAAAAATGTATATCTTGAATTTTCATGGGATAAGCTCGGAAGTTTACTTTATTCTGGATGAAATTTACGGAATTTTGCAATACTGCAAAACCGTAAGAGATAAAGACGTGCTACACAAAAAATGTAAAGCATGTATTTAAGTTTGGTATCTTCCAACGATGATATACGAAGCTTTTTCAAGAAAATTTCCCCACCCCTAACTACCCCTTACATGGTGAAATCTTTCGAAACCTTTGTTTTTTTTTTAAAAAATAGCTCTAACGATTTTCATTAAAATACCACATGTTAAAGCCATTTCTATCACAAATAAAGTGTATATCTTCAATTTTCTGGAAATAGCCTCTGAACACCACTTTATTCTGGACGAATTTAACGGAATTTTGCATAACTGCTAAACCGTAAGAGATGGACAAAAATTTACCACACAGAAAACACAATTTTTTTTTCGTAAAGTTGATCGTTTTTTAGATATTCCAGGTTATTGATTTTAGCTTTAAAAAACTTGCACTATTCTCATACAGGAATTTGTCAACTGGTGTCCATACAAACAAAGGAACTTCAGTCACATAGCAACCAGCTTTTGGCTTTCACTTTAACCTATAGTACTCTTACATTGAAGTAAATAGAAGCATAAGCTTTCTAACAATAATTTGTTGCTGAGATGTAGAGAAAGTCATGTGAATGGAACACATCACATTTTTGTATTCAAGGCACCAAAACATCTTTGCAGTTATTACATCTCGGTATTGGATTTTTGGGTCCAATACAATACCTTCTCTATACACTATGTATATAGTACGTGTAGAGAAAGTAAAAATCAGGGTCAGTATTTGTCAGTATAAATATTTATATGAAATTGGGCAATTGAGAAATTCTAGCACCTAACTTATTGGTATAACTGGCAACTTCACCACGAAGTGTTGGCAGAGAGTGACCGACGGACACAAATGACTTTCTCAACACTAAAAGCTTACATCAAAGCCGACATGTAAATAAACAAACAGAGAGGTTTGTATATTCATAGAGAACTGGTTGTCTTTTAGTACATTCTGTTTGTGGCAGGTGTCAGCACATCTTGAGAAGTGAACATTTTAAAACCACGGAATGGAATGAGTCTGATGAATAATTCCGACGTTTCGTGCCAGCAATGTGTCTCTGCGGGTAATGCACATCTTCACCGGCAAATTAATTACACTGCGTCAGATGAAACACGATATCAGCATTTACGTGCTTCACGTCATGGAATTATTATAACCTTAAAGTTGAAAACCTAGGGTCAACATATCTAAACATCGTCTCAGAACAGCTCTAAAATGTTCCACAACCTGATGCTAAAACCTCCTTCAGTAAAAACATTCACAACTCCTGATCATTTCTTTCGGCACATTTTACTGCAGTTTCAGATAATATTACGTCCTTAAGGAAGCAAAGGTGTTGAAATCTGCAGAGAAGATTATGACCTCGGTTTTTGGGATGCACGAGGAATCATATACAGCTTCGGTTGAACGGAGAAATCAAGAAAATAATCTGATGTGTTCCATTCACATGACTTTCTCTACATCTCTGCAACAAATTATTGTTAAAAAGCTAAAGCTTCTATTTACTTCATGCTAATTGAGAATGCCTTGTAAGTAAAGGCAAAATAAGGGAGTAGCATAGGTTAAATTGATAGTCAAAAGCTGGTTGCTAGTTTCTTTGTTTGTATGGTCAGGAGTTGACAAATTCTTGTATGAGAAAAGTATGTTTTTTAAAGCTGAAACTAACATCTTCAAAACGATCAACTACACAAAAATGTGTACATCATAAGTTATGTGTTTTAACGTAATCTACATTTTTTATGTGGTAAGTTTTTGTTCATCTCTTACGGTTTAGCAGTTATGCAAAATTCCGTAAAATTCAACCAGAATAAAGTAGTCTTCAGAAAACAAAAGATATACATTTTATTTGTGGTGTAAATGTCTTTAATATATGATATTTTAATCAAAATCGTTAGAGCTATTTTTAAGAAAATCAAAATTATCGAAAAAAAGTTCCATATAAACAGTAGTTTGGGGTGGGGGAATTTTTTTAAAATTTTCGTGTCGCAACCTTGGACAATACCAAACTTAAATACCAAGTTTGGTATTTAACGGTCTTTTCGTTTTTGAACTGGGCTGCCCACAGACACACACATACACACACATAGACAGACAGACACACACACACGGATATTTTTCTAAAAATGTTTTTTTTTTATACAGGAGGTCTCAAAACATGTATTTCCGGTGAAATCTCAGTATCGAATTTTTGGGTGCATTACAATACCTACCTTCTCTATACACCATGTACATAGTACATATAGACAAAGTAAAAATCTGATGTGTTCCATTCACATGTTTTTTTTTTTTCTGCATCTCTACAACAAAGTATTGTTAAAAACCTTATGCTTCTATTTACTTCATGCTAATCGAGAAAAAAATAGCAGAAATAGTCTTATTACTTGCTTCCTTGTAAGTAGAAGCGAAATAAGGGAGTACTGTAAGTAATAGTGATAGTCAAAAGCTGGTTGCTATGTGACTTAAGTCCCTTTGTTTGTAAGAACAGGAATTGTTACATTCCTGTATGAGAAAAGTATAAGTCTTTTAAAGCTGAAACAAAAAACGAGTATCTTAAACACAATCAACTCTACGAAAAAAATTGTATAAAAGATAATTTGTTTGTGTAGTAAGTTTTTGTCTATCTCTTACGGTTTACCAATTATACAAAATTCCGTAATGTTGTCACAGAATAAAGAGGTCTTCAGAGGCTATTCCCAGAAAATTCAAGATGTACATTTTATTTTTCAGGTAAATATATTTAATATACGATATTTTGATCATAATCATTAGAGTCATTTTTTAAATAATCGAAGTTTTCGAAAAAATTGCCATGTAAAGTGTAGTTTGTGGTGCGGGGATTTTCTTGAAAATCTTCGTGTCGCATCTTTGGAAGAGACCAATCTTAAATATAAAGTTTGGTATTTAACGGTGTTTTCGTTTTTTGAGCTATGCTGTCAACAGGCACGCACATAGTTAGTAGAAGAGCGTGTAGAGGAAGTAATAAGGCTCAGCAGGTGAATTAGTGATGTAGACTCAACAGTTTTCTCCATTAAGTAAAGGGCTTCATTTGAACAAGGAAAGTGTTGTACTGGATTCCATTTAGATAAGAAACCAGCAGGAGGCCTGCCAACTTTGCAGCATTAATCACCCCTGTATGATACCATTCAGTGGAACTGGTATGACAAAGGGAAGGGCTGCCAAATCGCTCGCGTAACGTTGGTAGCCTGCTTTGTCTTGCACTGCATCTCACTGTCAACGCGCAGTTAATTTAACCCTTTCACAAGAACACATACAAACTAAGAATTACGTAGTTTATGCTCTCAGTTTTTACTTTCTCTACATGTACTATGTACATAGTGTATAGAGAAGGTACCCAAAAATTCAATACTATGATTTCACCGAAAATACATGTTTTGAGCCCCCCTTAGTCCAAAAAAGGTGTTTCTGGAAGAAGGTCCGTGTGTGTGTCTGTGAACAGCATAGCTAAAAAACGAAAAGAAAGTTAAATACCAAACTTGATATTTAAGATTGGTATCTTCCAAAGATGCGACACGAAGATTTTCAAAAAAATCCCTGCACCCCAAACTACTCTTTACATGGATATTTTTTCGAAAATGTTGATACTCTAATTTGGCTGTAACGATTTTGATTAAAATATCGTATACTAAAGATATTTACCTGACATTTAAAATTCATATCTTGAATTTTTTGGAAAGAGCCTCTGAACACTACTTTAATCTGGATGAATTTTACGGAATTTTGCATAACTGCTAAACCATATGAGATGAATTAAAGTTTACCACACAAAAAATGTAGAGCACATTAAAACGCACAATTTATGTAATATACATTTCTTTCGTGGAGTTGATCGTTTTTGACACATTCCTTATTTTTGGTTTCAGCTTTAAATTTATACTTTTCTCATACAGGAATTTGTCAACTCCTGTCCATAAAAGCAAAAGAACTTCAGTCACATAGCAACCAGCTTTTGAGTATCACTTTAACCTATGGTACTTCCTTATTTCGCTTCTACTTATAAGAAAGCAGGTAATAAAATTATTTCTGCTATTTTTTTCTCGATTAGCATGAATTAAATAGAAGCATAAGCTTTTCAACAATAATTTGTTTGCAGAGATGTAGAGAAATCATGTGAGTGTAACACAAAAGATGTTTTATGTTTTGGTGTTTAACGCCAGCTTTTTCTATTATGGCACCGCAGGCGATGACGCTGATCATACATGGAATAAAGATGGAGCACCGGTGGAATGTAATGGCGGGGGAAACCGGAGAACCCAGAGAAAAGCCACCCCTGCGCAACTTTAACCACCAAAAATCCAATATGCCGTTACCTGGGATCGAACCCGAGCTGCCTCGGTAGAGGCGATTGGTCTAACCACTCGGCCTTGGCGTGTCCAAAAGTTTTCTTATTTCCTCCTTTCTTATAAGCAGAAGGGAAATAAGTAGATATATTAGGCTAATGAGCTTTTGAAATTTTTTAACAGCTGGTAACTATGTGAAACAATTGAAGTTCGGTTTGCTTTGCATGGCCCCGTTACAGAAAAGTTAATATTTTAGTTTAAAGCAATAATAAAGCATAATTCGACAACGGCCAACTGTACTGGAGAGCCGTATTTGACACAAATTATGTGTTTTGATGCGAGCTACATATTTTTATAGTAAGTTTTTGTCTACCTCTTCCGGTTTATCCGTTATGCAAAATTCAATAAAAATCATCCAGAATAAAGAGGTCTTCAGAGGGTATTGCTAGTCGCCCTCCGTGGTGTAATGGTTACCATGCTCACCCAAGGTTGCGGGTTCAAACCCGGAGGAGGTCGATGGATATTTTCGGGTGTAAAAATCCCTAGCATGGCTTCCTTTGGAAGAAAAGTAAAACCGTTGGTCCCATATCGAAGATTTGCGGCACGTAAAAGAACCTCAAGCCTGATAGAGAGGCCTCTGAGCAAAATTAAGCGGTCTTTCACGACCAGTATAGAATGGGACGCTGAGAACCACAGCAGTTAAAGAGCGTCCATAAATAACACATCATTTACTTTAAGAGGCTATTCCCCAAAAAATTAAAATTACATTTTTTATATAAATATGCTTAATATGCGGAAAGTTAATCAAAATCGTCAAGGCATTTTTGAGAATAAAGAAATCTGTTATGTTCCATTCACGTGCCTTTCTTTAAATCTCTTTAACAAATATTTGTTAATAAGCTTATTCTTCCTTCCACTTCATGATAATACAGACAAGCATTAGTAAAAATTGTTTTATTACTTAGTTCTTCATAGGCAGAAGGGAAATAAGGGAATACATTAGGCTAAACCGACAGTCAAATGTTTTAAAATGTGGTTGCTATGGGATTGAAATCCGTTTCTCTGCCAGATGTTGAGAAGTTTCTGTATGAGAAAAAATTAAGTACTTTAAAAATGAAATTAATAATAAGGAATGTCTTAAAAACAGTCAACATAAACTGCGAGTTTTATGTATTAAGTTTTTGTCTATCGCTTAGGTTTAGCAGTTATGCAAAATTCATTCAGAACAAAGATGTCTTCAGAGGCTATTCCCAGAAAATTCAAATTATACATTTTATTTTCATGTAAATACCTATTTTAATATAAGAGATTTTAATCAAAATCGTTAGAGCTATTTTTGAGGAAATCAAAATGGTCTATGTAAAGGGTAGTTGGGTTTGGACGGTGAGGGGTGGGGGATATTCTTGAAAATCTTGAAACATACTGAACGGACTTTTCGTTTTTGAGTTATGTTCACAGGCAGACAGACACACGAACAAACTAAGCTCGCCTGGGTTGTGTGGTGGTAGCGTGTGTGCCTCACATTCAACAGGTCGTGAGTTCGAATCTTGCTTAGAATGAGTTTTTTTCGGGTTTTATCGTTATCCTGAGAAGACGAATGTCGAGTAACTTTAAGCTCAATGAACCCCGAGATGTTTGAGTATCATTTCACCAATTCTATTCATCGTCCGATATGACTAATCAGGTTAAAGGACGTTAAGCTAACCCCCCCCCCCCAAAATGCATGTAATAAAACTGCAATTTGATTTTCGCCGGTATCCGTGGCCGCGCTCGCTAAAGCGCCTCGCTTTGGTGCTTCGTGGCGCACGGGATCGTGGGTTCGAGTCCCGCCTTGGGCATGGGAGTTACTGTGTTTGTAAATGTGTACATGTCTGTGTATGAATATATAAAAGGAAAACGTTAATAGGTCAATTGAGGAAACGTAAGAAGCTGAAGGAAAAAAGGAATACTGCGCCGGAAGCCTACCAAGCCTCCGGAACAGTGTTTTATAAAAAATTAAAAAAACAAAAAAAAACTGACTCACGGACGCACACACACACGCACACATGCACTCTAAACTGTTTTCTATATTTGTTTTGGTTCAGGGGTCTCTAAAACGTGTATTTCCGGTAAAATATCGGTATAGAATTGGATAGAATGCAATACCTTTTCTATACACTATGTATATAGATAGTACGTGTAGATAAAGTAAATAAAGTATTATAAAGTAAAAAATTATATTTTTCGAATTTCTGCTGGAAACTATGCGTTTAAATTTATGATTGATCTTTAAGGATGAGGAAATTCCTCATTAGCAAACCAGCAGGTACACGAAATATGAACAGTGAGGGAATCCCTAAACGTCAGACTTGGATGGTATATTTTACGATTTCTAAAGGTAAACATGAGATCGCTCGAGGCAGAAGTGATGACGGATGTCGAAGTTAAAAGGCGTTCCTTTATCACATACCACAGATCAGATTTCCTCGGGGATCTCGGCAGCTGCTGCACGGAGGCCATACGTCTTTCTGAAAAAGCGGCGTCTTCATACGTCAGAACAGCTCTTTGTCAAATTCTCAAGTAGATGTTTCTGAGTCTTATTGCCTGCCTCTTGATTAAAACCAATTTCTCTGCTCCTTTATTGGATTTCCGAGGAACTTATCATTACTAACATTTATACTTCTTTTTCGCTTTATCTAGCACTAAACGAGAATTCAATAAAAATGTTCCATATCCAGATTTCACTGGGCAGATGAAGCCATAAATCAGTTTAAATATCTCAAGTATTATACAGGATGATTTAAAAATACTTTCACAAAGTTTCGCGACAGATTCCTTACATCAAAATAAAAAAAAATCTTATGTGTTTCATTCTCATGACTTTCTCTACATCTCCGCCACAAATTATTGTTAAAAAGCTTATGTTTCTATTTACTTCATGCTAATCAAGCAAAAAAAAAAAAACAAAAAAAAATTGCAGAAATAGCCTTAATACTTACTTCCTTGTAAGTAGAAGTGAAATAAGGGAGTACCATAGGTGAAAGTGACAGTCAAAAGCTGGTTGCTATGTGACTGAAGTTCCTTTATTTGTATGCACAGAAATTGACAAATTCATGTATGAGAAAGGTATAAGTTTTTAAAGCAAAACCAGAAACAAGGAGTATCTCAAAAACGATCAACTCCACGAATAAAAGGTATGTAACCTAAATTGCGTGTTTTAATGTGCTCTACATTTTTTGTGTGGTAAGTTTTTGTCCATCTCTTACAGTTTAGCAGTTATGCAGATTTCCGTAAAATTCATCCAGAACAAAGTAGTGTTTAGAGGCCATTCCCAGAAAATTCAGGATATATATTTTATTTGTCATTTATATATCTTTAATATACGATATTTTAATCAAAATCGCTAGAGCCATTTTTTAGAAAATAAACATTTTCAAAAAAATTTCCATGTTAATGTTAGTTGGGGGTGGGGGAATTTTCTTGAAAATCTTCGTGACGCATCCTTGGAAGATACCATACCTAAATACCTAGTTTGGTTTCCAACGGACTTTTCGTTTTTGAGCTATGCTATCCACAGGTACACACGCACACACAGAGAGTTAGACATACACACAAACATTTTTCTAAAAATACTTTTTTTTGGATTCAGGGTGTCTCAAAATATGTATTTCCGTGAAATCTCGGTATCAAATTTTTGGGTGCAATGCAATACCTTCTCTATGCACTATGTACAGGTACGCGTAGAACAAGTAAAAATGTGCATATAAACCCATGCCGCAAACCCTTCGTTCTCGTTTATTGAGGCTCAAAATGCTATTAATCAAAACATTTTAAATTGACACTTTATTCTATTTTTGACGTTATCATCTTGTTGGGAGATGTTCCACACAAACACCACTTGTAGCAACTGTGCTCTTCTTGTGTCTAGACACGCATGTTCTTGTCGAAGCACGGAACGTCAAATACTCCCAGTCGGTGTTGTATGATTTCTCAGGCTTACATCACCTGTAGATTAAGAGAATCTTCATCTAGGCTGTTGCTGCATATCGCCAACAGACAAAAACCCAAAATATTGAGGTCGGGGAAAATGCAGGCCATAAAACTGGTCCCCCTCTATCTATCCAGTTGCCATGCTAGAAACCAGCCAATGCATCACAAACAATGAGGCTGAAATGTTTCTTATTTGCAGAGTCACATTTTCTAATAAGTCTGGGAGAGTGTTCTGAATGAAGATAACACTTGTAAGGCGTGCTGGGGGGATGTATTGCACATCTGATAAATGTTAACAAGTAGCCATGGCAACACAAGACCAACTCTGCAGGGTAAAATGGGTCAAAGCCTTTTATGAATGAGTGTATAAATAAAATGAAGTTATTAGGTTGATAACGCGAAAACGAAGCGTTTTAGAGCATAAGTTTATATCAACACATATTTACTTTCTCTAGCCCCGTATGTACAATGTACATAGGGATAGAGAAGTATTGTATTCCACCCAAAAATTCGATACCGAGTTTCACCGGAAATACATGTTTTAGAACCTCCTGTATCCACGATAACTCAAAAGCGAAAAGTAGCTAAAATACCAAACTTGGTATTTAAGTTTAGTATCTTCCAGGGATGCAACACGAAGATTTTGATAAACATCTTCCCACCCCAAACTACCCTTTACATGCAACAATTTTCGAAAATTTTGATTTTCTTAAAAATGGCTCTAACGCTTTTGATTAAAATATCGTATATTAAAGATATCTACCTGACAAATAAAATGTATACCTAGAATTTTCTGGGAATAGCTTCTAAAGACCTGTTTATCCTGGATGAATTTTGCTTAATTTGTCATAACTAGTAAACCGTAAGAGATAGACAAAAACTTACTATACAAAAAATGTAGGTTTTGTTAAAATACACAACTTACGTCATATACATTTATTTCGTAGAGCTTACCATTTTCGAGGTATTCATTGTTATTAGTTTCAGTTGAAGTACTTATACTTTTCTCAGACGGCAGTGTCCGTTTTTGTTTTGTTTTTCTGCTGGCCAAGAAAAGAAGCGATTTGTAATGACAATCGCATAACGGCAGCTTTTAAAACATTTGAATATCGGTTTAGCCTAGTGTATTCCCTTATTTTCTTCCTACTTATAAGGAACTAAGTAATAAGAACATTGTACTAATGAGTACCTCGATTAGCAAGGTGCACAAAGAAGAATAATGTTATGTAAGAAGTTTGTAGAACAGCTAGAGAAAGTCATGTGATTGAAACACATCAGATATTCTTTTTTCTATGTCAGGAATGCATCCGCAAACGTTGTAAATGTATTTTTGAATCACCTAGTACATTCATGGCTTTCTCTACAGTTCTGCAACAAACTATCCTTATAAAAGCTTATTCTACTGTGTATATCAGATCAGCAATAAGGGTATGAAAGACAGTTTAGGACTTATCGGAAGAGCTGTATATATATAGCAAACTAATACGGGCAACTCTTTCCAACATTTTACGCTGGTATACCTTTGTAGAGCAAGTAATTCCATTTGCTGTTCGTCTGCTGCCTCTGCAACGATATAGAACAGATCATTCCTGCGTTGTACGTATATATGACAGTATGCGTGACTCACCAACATTTGCCCATCTTAATGGGAATTAGAAATCATGTTTTAGCATTTCGATAAAAATGACGATTTTTGGATGTTTTGTGCACAAAATGCACCATAGCTGTAATGTTTGGGTCTCCTAAGCAAGATGATACATTTTGGAGTTGTGCTCGTCAAATGTCCGTGTAAAACTTTAAAATAATTTTTCTTAGGTTCAATTTCGTTTTTAAATTTCCATATTCAACATTAGAATAAAGAGGCTCTTCCCAGAAAATGTAAGATTATTTTTTGTGTGATATATATGTCTTTAATATGCGGTATTTTAATCAAAATATTAAAGGCATTTTGGAGAAAAACTAGATATTACAATTCACATAACTTTCTCTATATCCCTGCAACAAATTATTCTTAAAAAGCTTATACTTCTATTTACTTCATGCTAATCAGTAAAACATTAGCAGAAATAGCTATATTACTTGCTTCCTTGTAAGTAGAGGTGAAATAAGGGAGTACCATAGGTTAAAGTGATAATCAAAAGCTGGTTGCTATGTCACTGAATTTCCTTTATTTGTATGGACCGCAGTTGACAAATTCCTGTATGAGAAATGTTTAAGTTTTTCATAGCACAAAACCAAAAATAAGGAATGTCACAAAAACGACGAACTCCACGAAAAAATGTATATAACATGATTTGTGTGTTTTATCGTGCTATACATTTTTTGTGTAGTAAGTTTTTGTCCATCTCTTACGGTTTAACAGTTATTCAAAATTTAGTAAATTTCATCCATAATAAACTACTCTTCAGAGGCTATTCCCAGAAAATTCAAGATAATAATTTTATTTGTCAGGTAAATATCTTTAATATACGAAATTTTAATCAAAATCGTTAGAGCCATTTTTGAGAAAATCAAAATTTTCGAAAAAAGTTCCATGTAAAGGGTAGTTGGGGGTGGCGGAATTCCTGTCAAAATCTTCGTGTCGCATCCCTGGAAGATACTAAACTTAAATACCAAGTTTGGTATTTTACCTACTTTTCTTTTTTGAGTTATCGTGTTCATAGACACACGGACACACACACACACACACACACACACACACACACACACACACACTCACGGGCCTTTTTCCGAAAATGCTTTTTTTAGATAAAGGGTACCCTAAAACATATATTTCTTGTGAAATCTCGGTATCGAATTTTTGGTGGAGTGCAATACTTTCTCTATACAATATGATCATGGTGCCTATAGAGAAAGTAAAAATGATTGCATATAAAGGGTATTTCGTAGTTGGAGAATTTTCTTCTATTTAATTCACGTTAATCAAGCTCTTCGTTGGTTTAAAAGTGCTGTCCTCCTAGCCACGTCTTCAGTTCAGGAAAAAGGTGAAAGTCGCTGAGTGCCAGGTCAGGACTGTACAGCGGATGATCGAAAATGTCCCATTGAAATTGTTCAAGGAGCCGATGGGTTGTGTGGCGAGCATTGTCATGGATCAACACAATTCCTCAAGTCAGCATTGCTCTTCGTTTGTTTTGAATGGCTCTCCGCAAACGTCGTAAAGTACGAACGAAGATCTTCAAAACAACGTCAATGCTCATTTGAAATATTGGCGGCAACATTTTTTGATGCGGGTATTGCAAAGATTGTGCACAAGTACGGTAAATGTCTCAATCTTTTCGGTGATTATATTGAAAAGTAACTATAAGTGCACAAAACTTTTAGTAATAAAATAATTGTTTTCTATGAACTGGTCTTTTATTTATAGCCCATCAGATGTTGAAGAAAAAATCGGCTCTAGTATATGACTTGGGCGCACGAGGTAGAGGAAAATATAAAGCCATCATCCCGGTTTTGAACCCGCGAACCAAAACATGAATGTGATCGTTACTAACGGGGATTTACTTGGCAACAGGTGTTGGAGGTCACATGTTTCTTTTGACGTGACCCTGTCAAAGGAAAGCTGTAAAACTGGTTCACCGCCGCTGTCAAAGCTTTGCAAGATTGCCTTTCAGAAGTCATTATGTCGAAATAATTGCCCTGCATTTCTGGTAAACGAGGCCGGCCCTCGAAACATTGTTAAAAAGGGTCGACGAGAAAACCTTGTGAACAAGATGTGGGCAGCAAAATGCCAAAGGGCACAATAATGCTTTGTTTGGGGCCACTAAAACTAGCATTTTGGGGCCTTATATGTTATAATATACCTGCCTCAATACCTGAAGAGTATATCAAAGAGTTATACCAAAGACATCTGATGTGTTCCATTCACATGAATTTCTCTACATCTCTGCAAAAATTATTGTCCAAAAGCTTATGATTCTATTTTGCAGAAACAGTCTTATTACTTGCTTCCTTAAAAGCAGAAGTGAAATAAGGGAGTACTATAGGTAAAAGTGTAGCCAAAAGCTGGTTGCTATGTGACTGAGTTCCTTTGTTTTTGTGCACAGGAGTCGATAAGTTCCTGTATGAGAAAAGTAAGTTTTCAAAACTGTAATGAAAAACAAGGAATATCTAAAAAATGATCAACTCCACAAAAAAGTTATACTGTCACAACTAAAGTTGGACACAGGGAGGAATAGCTAGTTGAGGGTGGTAAAAGGAAGGCAGATGGTAGAGCAATGATAACAACGCAAAGGGAATCCTGATAATATAAATATATCGCCAAATAACAAAAGGCCAATATACTTTACAATAAAATAGTAAGATAAATTACAATAAACAAGACAAGCGCCTCAGGGGCGTTTCGTGTCGAGCGAGAACGAATTCCAAATACGAAAGGCAAGAATTGGTAAAATAGTTAATGTACAACAAAAGGTTTTTACCTTTTAGGTTGATTAGCTCGACGAGAAGAAAGATGTGTGTCGGTATGGTAGCCAGTGACCCGGGGTGGGGCCTCGGACGTCCCTCGGGCAGCGAATCTGCCTCTTTCAAATACTGAGAACCAAAAGCGCCCGGAATTCAAGATTCCAGACAGTTTTATACTAGACAATTGTCTCTAGGGTGTTCTTCAGGATCTACGCCCAGGCTCTTAATAAATCCACCAATCAAAATACAGTATTTAAAAGATAAGACAGGGCTTCCTACATCTCGTGCTTGGAATTAAGTCTACGAAATGTCACGTAGGTTCCGGGAAGTGGTTGAAAGCCCACGCAAGCTTATAAGTTGCAAAATGTGGTAAAATGTTCCATTATTCAGAGGAAGAAACATCCGATTATAATAACAAAGAAAACCATAAAGCTTTCTCTTATTCAGCCCAAGAAATACCGAAATTTATAAGTAAATGGAATTCTAAAGCATTTACAATATAGTGACTTAAAACAAACAATAAGTTAATTTACAAAATACTCGTCAATCACATACGTGACAATATAACAGAAACTGTTATATTGTGTGGTAAGTTGTTGTCCATCTCTTACGGTTAACAGTTATGCAGAATTCCGTAAAACTCATCCAGAATAAAGTAGTCTTCAGAGGCTATTCCAGGAAAATTCAAGATATACATTTTATATGTCAGGTAAATATCTTTTAATATACAGTATAATGTAATCAAAATCGTTAAGAGCCAATTTTGATAAAATCAAAATTTTCGAAACAAATTCAATGTAAAGCGTAGTTGGGGGTGGAGGGATTTTCTTGAACATCTTCGTGCCGCTTAATATTTAAGTTTGGTAGCGTCCAAGAATGCGATACTATGGTTTTGGTAAAATTCTCCCATCCCAAACTACCCTTTACATGGAAAAAATTTCGAAAATGTTGATTTTTCTTAAAAATGGCTCTAAAGATTTTGATTAAAACATCGCATATAAAAGATAGTAACCAGACAAATACAATGTATATCTTGAATTTTCTGTCAATAGCCTGTGAAGAATACATTATTCTGTATAAATTTTACGGAATTTTGCAGAACTGCTAAACCGTAAGAAATGGACAAAAACTTACCACACAAACAATGTAGAGCACGTTAAAACACACAATTTATGTTATATACATTTTTTCTTGGAGTTGATGGTTTTTGAGATATTACTTGTTTTCGTTTCAGCTTTGAAGAACATACTTTTCTCATTCAGGAATTTGTCAACTCCTGTCCATACAAACAAAGGAACTTCAGTCACATAGCAACCAGCTTTTGACTATCACTTTAACCTATGGTACTCCCTTATTTCGCTTCTGTTTACAAGGAAGCAAGTAAGACTATTTCTGCTAATTTTTTATCGATTAGATGAACTATATACTATAATTTGTTGCAGAGATGTAGAAAAAGGCATGTGAATGGAACACATCAGATTTTTTAACTGTTAATTATTATTTATTTCCAAGAACTACCTATTTCCGAGATATTGCTTGGTATTGCTTGGAATTGTCAAATACGTGTACTAAAATAGTCGTCCGGTTGTTATTACAGTTTAATGTTGATTACCTGGTGGTCGCGTAGAGATGCAACAAAACAAAACTTCCGTGTGAAGTAAATATAGAGCGTTACGTATCTGTTTTAAGACTCGAGGAAAAGCCCGGAGCACTGCGTTAATTAATTGCCAGGTCTGGTACAACAAGTGGCTAACCACCCTAAGGGCATCTTCCCCTGAACGGGGGTGGAGGTGTAATCGCTCTAAGTGACAATTTGCATAATGCGCCCTGCCCTATTTCTTGCGCACACCGCTCGCATGGCGGGCAGTATTACCCACATGACAGGCGTTTTAACGGCTGTTACCAAACATTATCGGCTTCCCACTTTGGTTTCAAGCGAAACTTGCATGTATCAGCATATGCTGCCTTCTCTTATGTCGATACGAACGTGTTACATTCACATAGCTTTCTATACCTGCTGGCGTTTATGTGTCTTCTGTAAACCTTTGTTTTTGATCCAAAAGTAAATCTACATCTCTCCAACAAATTATTGTTAAGAAGCTGATGCATCTAATTACTTCAAGCTAATTGAGAAAACAGTAGCGGACATAGTCTTATTACTTGCTTCCTTGTAAGTAGAAGCGAAATAAGGGAGCACCATAGGTTAAAGTGATAGTCAAAAGCTGGTTGCTACGAGACTGAAGTTCCTTTGTTTGTATGGACAGAAGCTGACAAATTCCCTTATGAAAAATATTGTTTTTTTAAAGCTCAAACCAAAAACAAGGAATATCTAAAAAACGACCAACTCCACGAAAAATGTGTATATAACATAAATTGTGTATTTTAATCTACTCTACATTTTTGTGTGGTAAGTTTTTGTCCATCTCTTACGGTTTAGCAGTTATACAACATTTCGTAAAATTCATCCAGAATAAAGTAGTCTTCAGAGGCTATTCTCAGAAAATTCAAGAAATACATTTTATTTGTCAGGTATATCTTTATTATACAATATTTTAATCATAAGCCTTAGAGTCATTTTTGAGAAAATAAACATTTTGGAAAAAAGTTCGATACAGAGGGTAGTTTAGGGAGGAGGCGTCTTCCTGTCGCATCCCTGGAAGATACTAATCTTAAATACGAAGTTTGGTATTTTATCGACTTTTCGTTTTGAGTTATCGTGTTTACAGACACACACACACGCACTCATACACACGGACCTTTTCCTAAAAAAGCTTTTTTTGGATTTACGGGGACACAAAACATATATTTCCGGTTAAATCTCGGTATCGAATTTTTGGATGGAGTACAATACCTTCTCTATACAGTATGTACATAGTACGTGTAGAGAAATTAAAACGGTCTGTGTCCGTGTGACTGTGAACACGGCAACTCAAAAACGAAAAGTCGATAAAATAACAAACTTGGTATTTAAGTTAAGTAACTTGCAGGGCTGCAACAGGAAAGTTTTGAGGCAAATCGCAACATCCCAAACTAACATGGCAAAAATTTCGAAAACTTTAATTTTCTCAAAAATGACTCTAACCGTATGTTAAATATACTTAAAATGCAAATAAAATGCATATGTTGTATTTTCTTCAGAATAGCCACAAAAGACGTCTTATAAATGAATTTTGCTGAATTTTGCATAACTGGTAAACCGTAAAAAAAAACTTACTACACACAAAATGTAAATCACTATAAAACACACAATTTGTGTCAGATACTTTTTTTCGTGGGTTAGGACGTTTTCAAGATAATCCTTGTTATTGATTTCAGCTTTTAAAAACTTCTCTCATACATAAATTTGTCAACGCTTGGTGACGCAAAGAAACGGATTTCAAGCCCATAGGAACCACATTTTAAAACATTTGACTGTCGCTTTAGCTTAGTGTATTCCATTATCTTCTTTCTATTTATAAAGGAACTAAGTAATAGATAAATAAATAGATAGATAGCTTATTTTCTGTCATTAAATATGATACATACATAGGCTGCGTCATGAGAGAATAAAAATTAATGAAACATTCTACATACAATAATATTACAACAATACATTTAAAAATGGATAAGATTTCTGAAATGCTATAAAGAGGATTTGCCTTCAAGATTGTTTTGATCCTCCTCTTAAAGTTTAACAGTGGAAGAGTCTTAATGTCCTGAGGTAAGGTGTTGAAAATTTTAACATGAGAAACTGTTAAGGGTTTTACTATATTTGCATTTGTTAATATAAATATCAGAGCATTTTCGGATGGGATAATTACGGACAGAAGAACATATTGAGAAAATGTTGATATTTTTTTTTAACAGAACAAACATTGTAGGCAATGTCAGTACACCAAGTTGCATAAAAAGTGGTTTACAGTGAGCTCTTGGTGAAGCTCCAAATATGATACGTACAGATTTCTTGTGAAGAATAAATAACTGACTGGCAGAGGAATGATTGTCCCACAGCGGAGTACCATAACTTAGATAACTATGAACATGGGCATAACACACTGTAACAAGAGTAGAACGGGAGACACTAAGTCTAAGTGACCTTAATAAGAATAAGCTTTTATTTATTTTATTTGATAAGTAGTTAATATGAGTCTGCCAGTTTCGATATGGATGCCCAGAAACTTAACCGATAACAGGGAGGAAGAATTTATAGAGAAAATGGCGTCTACAGGTTTATTATGATTAATACAGTCTATTGGCATTACACCATTTCTGCAGATTACAGGATAAAGTGTGACTTTTAACCGAAATAGCTTTTTGATTATCGTGAGAAAGACTAGTAGCGAGATCATCTGCAGACAGAAAAGTTTCTAAACATTCATCATCGATACTGGCAGGTAGATCATTAATATATATGAGAACAAGAACAGGTCCAAGTATAGACCGTAACGATTCTTAACAAGAATTTTCACAGAGATGTAGAGAAAGTCATGTGAATGATGCACATCAAATTTGTTTGGGGTGAAATGTAATATTTTATCTAGCTGGGATGAATATATTGCATACGAGATAAGGAGAGTAAAATACTTTCGTAAGAATAACCTGTAATAAACGATAAAGAATAGAGAGGCTCCTATGAATGTAACATGAAGTTGTTACACATTTTAAAAATCTGATGTGTTCCATTCGCACGACTTTCTCTACATAAACATTAACAGAAATAAATAGTCTTATTACTTGCTTTCTTGTAAGTGGAAGGGAAATAAGGGAGTAAAATAAGGTTCAAAGCTTGTGCCATATGGTTGAAATCCGTTTCTATGCAGGGCCGTTTGTATACACTTATTACGTGAGAAAACTTTTAAGTATTTGAAATCTGAAACAAATAACGAGTATCTCAGCAATAGTCAATTCCACGAAAACAAACGTATGTGATATAAACTGTGTGTTTCAATGTGATCTACATTTTTTGTGCAGAAAGTTCTTGTATCTCTTACTGTTTACCAGTTACGCAAAATTCATTCAGAATAATAAAAGAGGTCTTCTGAAGCTTTTCCCAGAAAATTTAAGATAAACATATTATTTGCAATATAAGTATGTTTAATATACGGTATTTTAATCAAAATCTATACAGCCATTTTTGAGAAAATCTAAATTTTCGAAATTATTTCCAAGTAAAGGGTAGTCTGGGAGGGAGGATTTTTCTCAAAATCTTCCTGCTGCGTCCCTGGAAGACACTAAACTTAAATACCATGTTTGGTATCTTAACTAATTTCAGTTTTTGAGTTATCGTGTTTTACTTTCTCTACACGTACTATGTACATACTGTATAGAGAAGATATTGCATTGCACCCAAAAATTCGATACCAAGATTTCACCGGAAATATATTTTAAAACCCCTGAATCCAAAAAAAAAAGTTTTTAAAACATGTCTGTGTGTGTCTGTGGGTAGCATAGCTCAAAATTAAAAGGACCGTTAAAACCAAATTTGGTATTTAAGTTTGAAAAAATTTGAAAATTTTGATTTTCTTAGAAATGGCTCTAACGAGTTTGATTAAAATATGGCATATTAAAGATATTTACCTGACAAATAAAATGTATATCTTGATTTTTCTGGGAAATGCCTCTGAATACTACTTTATTCTGGATGAATTTTACGGATTTTTGCATAACTGCTAAACCGTAAGAGATGGACAAAAACTTACCGCATAAAATGTAGAGCACATTAAAACACACGATTTATGTTACATTTTTTTCGTGAAATTTATGTTTTTAATATATGCCTTGTTTTTAGTTTCATTTTTGAAAAACATATTTTTCTCATACAGGAATTTGTCAGCTCCTATCCATACAAACAAAGGAACTTCAGTCACATAGCAACCAGCTTCTGACTATCACTTTAGCCTAACACGGAAGCAAGTAATAAGACTATTTCTGCTAATGTTTTCTCAATTAGCATGAGCTAAATAGAAGCATAAGCTTTTTAACAATAATTTTTTGCAGAGATGTAGAGAAAGTCATGTGAAATGAACACATCCGATTTTTTAAAATTGCTTATTTTGAATACAGAGGACCCTACACATGTATTTCCATGTATTTTTTGGGTGCATTGCAATACCTTCTCCATACACTATGTACATAGTATGTGTAGAGAAAGTAAAAATGGAATATCATTTATAATATTTCTCCGAGAAATTGATTTTACTGTGACGTCATAAGCAATCTCATTCGTTTCTTTCAAAGTAGGTAAACATGAGTTAACACATTTTGGAGGTGTTCTTTGTACCATTTCGTGTAAACAAACTTGGGGCTATTTTCCTCTCTATATTTTTCATGATCTGGGAAGAAAAACTTCCAAGTTAGTTTTCGTGTTTTCCACATTTACTGACACCCACGCCTAATAACCCACCGTCTGTAAAAACAACCTGAGAGCAGGTGCCAAAAGGAAATCCTTTGAGATTTCAAAATAGTCCTTAACGGTTGCAAATTCTTAACAAATTGTGTTTTTTCTTTACCAATATCCACGTCAATAACTTCACCAAAACTCAGTATTACAACATTTCAACTGATCAACCTGTAAAAGTTACACGTTGAAGTCAGGTATATTTTACATCTTCATTTCTTGCTCAGCATCTTAGATATATTTATCACTGACATTTGCAATTGTTATACGACTCTAAATAATCTATGTCATACATCTTCATAACCTTTTTATAGATTCTGGAACAAAATATCATTCGAAAAGCTTATTACATGCTCTAGCCTCAAATGTACAATGTACATAAGTGTAGAGAGGTATTGTATTCCACCCAAAACTTGATGTCGAGATTTTAGTGGAAATAATATGCTTTGGGGTCCACTGAGTCCCAAAAAAGCATTTTTAGAAAAAGGTACACGTGTGGGTGTGTGTGCCTGTAGACAGTACAGCTCAAAAATAAAAAAAAACCGTTAAATACCAAACTTGGTATTCAGGTTTAGTATCTCCCAAGGATGCGACATGAAGATTTTCAAGAAAATCCTCCCAACCTAAACCACCCTTTAGATTGAACATTTTTTGAAAAATTTGTTTTTCTTAAAAACGGTTCAAACGATTTTGATTAAAATCCCAAACATTAAAGATATTTACATCCCATTTAAAATGTATATCTTGAATTTTCTGAGAATAGTCTTTGAAAACTTCTTTATTCTGGATGAAATTTGGAAAGTTTGCTTAACTCCTAAACCGCAAGGGATACACAAAAACGTTATACCAAAAAATTTATATCTCATCAAAACACACAATTTGTATCCTTTACGTTTTTGTTTTGTAGGTAACCGTATCCGAGATATTCCTTGTTTTTGCCTTTAATTTTAATGTACTTATACTTTTCTCGCACAGGAAGTGTCCATTTTTATTTTCTCTCTACGTACTGTGTACATAGTGTTTAGAGGTGTTGCACTCTACCAAAAAAAATCGATACCGAGATTTCACCGGAAATATATGTTTTAGGGTCTCCTGTAACAAAAAAAAGTATTTTCAGAAAAAGGTCCGTGTGTGTGTCTGTTTGTCAATGTGTCCGTGTGTCTGCACACGATAACTCTAAAACGAAAAGTAGCTAAAATAAACTTGGTATTTAAGTTTAGTATCTTTCAGGGATGAAACACGAAGATTTTGAGAATAACCCACCAAACTATCCTTTATATGTAACTTTTTTTGAAAATTTTGATTTTCTTAAAAATGGCTCTAACGATTTTGATTAAAATATCGTACATTAAAGATATTTACCTGGCAAATAAAATGTATATCTTGAATTTTCTGGGAATAGCTTCTAAAGACCTGTTTATTCTGGATGAATTTTACTTAATTTGGCATAACTAGTAAACCGTAAGAGATAGACAAAAACTTACAAAAAAAATGTAGGTCTTTTTAAAATACACAAGTTATGTCATATACCTTTTGTTCGTGGAGCTTACCGTTTTCGAGCTATTCATTGTTATTAGTTTCAGTTGTGAAATACTAGTACTTTTCTCAGACGGGATTGTCCGTTTTTCTTTTGTTCTACTCCTGGCCAAGAAAATAAGCGATTTGTAATGACAATCGCATAACGACAGCTTTTAAAACATTTGACTATCGGTTTAGCCTAATGTATTCCCTTATTTTCTTCCTACTTATAAGGACTAAGTAATTAGAACATTGTGCTGAATACCACGGTTAGCAAGTTGCAGAAAGAAGAATAATCTTATGTATGAAGCTTGTAGATCAGCTATAGAAAGTCTTGTGATTTCTTTTCTATCCAATTAAGCCAATCGTGAGATAAATATATCTTGTTTTATTATCAGGCGCAAGAACAAATAACACAGATGGTCTTCCGATCCATGAACATGCCACATATAATTGACCATAGGAAAAACATGGATTTTCTAGATTCAGACCACAAACGTTCAAGGATTGGCCTTGTGGTTTATTAATGGTCATGGAGAATGCAAGACGGATCGGAAACTGAAGTCGTCTAAACTCAAACGGCAAATCGGTTGGGATCTTCGGAATGAGAACTTCCTCACTTTTGAGTATCGTCGCGTAAATCACATTGTTCATCAATTTACTTATCACCAAACGCCTTCCGTTGCACAGTTTTGGTTGGTTTATGTTTCGAAGCATGATTGCCACGGAGCCAACCTTTAGTCGTAAATTGTGCAGTGGTAAGCCAGGCACATCCAAGGAGTTTAAACATTTAATTGGATAGTTGCTCTTCACGTGCAATTTCATTCGCAATGTTTCGAATCCTTTGTCGGGAAAGATTCGATTGTTTGGTCGCGGCATTGTTAATGATAATATCGGCACCATAAGCTAATAGAAACTCGAAACAAACACCATAGACAACAATGAGTTTAGCTGTTTGTTGCGTTTTGTTATGCCACGTTTTATGTCACGTCCCACGGAAACGGGACAAAAAGTAACTTTTGTCCGTCTCCTGGCTCTAAGCTACCTCCCCACCCTCGGTTCAGCCGTTCTTGAGTTACAAATTGTGTAACTAATACCACTTTCCTTCTTTTATATATATATTAGCAGAAATAATGTTTTTACAAATAGTTCTTGTTGTTACAAGACGGAATAACTCTGCTAAAGCGATAGTCAAATATTTTAAAGATGGTCGCTATGTTACAGTATTGAAACGTTCATTTTGCTTCACTAGGAGAAAATAAAACGAATAATGACTTTCAATTTGTGAAATATTCGAAAAAAATAACAAAAAAACTGATGTGTTCCATTCACATGACTTTCTCTACATCTCTGTAACAAATTATAGTTAAAAAGCTTATTTGTCTATATAGTTCATGTTAATCAAGGTAAACATGAGTAGAATTAGACTTATTGCTTTCTTATAAGTAGAAGAGTAAAGAGACCGTATACCAGGATAAAACGGTAGCAAAGCTTTTAAAAGCTGGTTACTGTGGTATTGAACTCAGTTTCTTTGCATGACCAGAAGTGGACAGGTTCCTGTATGAGAAAAGTATTTTCAAACTGAAATCAATTACATGGAATATCTCGGAAACGGTCAATACCATGAAAAAAATGCATATGGCATAAAGTATGTGTTTTAACGAGTTCTACACTTTATGCATACTTAATTTTGGTCTATCTCTTACGGTTTATTAGTTATGCAAAACCCAGCAAAACTCATTCACAATAAATAAGTCTTAAGAAAGCTATGCCCAGAAAATTGAAGATGTATGGTTTATTTGTCATATAAACATCTTTAATATACATTATTTTAATCAAAATTGTTACAGCCATTTGTGAGAAAATCAATATTTTTGAAAATTTTTCTATGTAAAGGGTAGTTGGGGTTGAGGGATTTTATTGAAAATCTTCAGGTAGCGTCCTCGGAAGAAACCAAACTCAAATACCAAGTTTAGTATCTATCAAGGATGCGACAGGAAGATCCCCACACCCCAACTACCCTTTAATAGAACTTTTTTCGAAAAATTTTATTTTCTCAAAAATGGCTGTAACGATTTTGATTAAAATGTTATGTATTAAAGATATTTACATGACAAATAAAATGTATTTTTTGAATTTTCTTGGAATAGCCTCTGAAGACTACTTTATTCTGGGCGAATTTTACGAAATTTTGCATAACTACTAAACTGTAAGAGATGGACAAAAACTTAAAACACAGAAAGCGTAGAGTACATTAAAACACACAATTTATGTCATATACATTTTTTTCGTGGAGTTGATCGTTTTTGACAAATTCCTTCTTTTCTTTTGCTTTCTTGTTACAAAAGTTCGCATAAATTCTAGCTTATTCTCCACCTTTAAAATGTCATATTATTTCCGCATTGTATTCAATTAGGGACTTTTTTTGTTTTTTTCATTCATTTATATAGCCCCCTTTAACATCTAAGGTCATACAGGGGGCATCGCATTAGAAATAACTCTTTTTCTGTAGGTTATTTACTTTGGGTTTTAAATCGATTTTACTTTCTCTACACGTACTATGTACATAGTATATAAAGAAGATATTGTATTCCACCCAAAAATTCGATATTGAGATTTCACTGGAAATACACTTTTTGGGTCCCCCTAAATAAAGAAGAAGCAATTTTGGAAAAAGGTTCGTGTGTGCATGTGTGTGTGTCTGTGTCTTTGGACAACATAGCTCAGAAACGAAAGGACCGTTAAAAACCAAACTTGGTATTGAAGTTTGGTATCGTCCAAAGATACGACACGAAGATTTTCAAGAAAATCCCTCCACTCCCCACTACCCTTTACATGGAACCTTTTTTGAAAATTTTGATTTTTTCAAAAACGGCTGTAACGATTTTGATTAAAATATCGTATATTAAAGATGTTTACCTCACAAATAAAATGTTTATCTTGAATTTTCTGGAAATATTCTCTGAAGTCTACCTTAATCTGGATGAATTTTACGGAATTTTGTATTAACTGCTAAAGCGTAAGAGATGGACAAAAACTTACCCCTCAAAAATGTTGAGCACATTAAAACACATAATTTATGTCATACACATATCTTTCGTGGAAATGGTCGTTTTTGAGATATCCCCTGTTTTTGTTTTCAGCTTTGAAAAACATATTTTTCTCGTATGAGAATTAGTCAATTCCTGTCGTTACAAACAAAAAAACTTGAGTCACATAGCAACGGGCATTTGATTATCACTTTAACCTATGGTACTCTATTATTTCCCTTCTACTTACAAGGAAGCAAGTAATAAGACTATTACTCCTATTTTTTTTTTTTTCGATTAGCATGAAGTAAATAGAAGCTTAGTGTTTTTTAACAATAATTTGATGCAGAAATGTAGAGAAAGTCATGTGAATGGAACACATATTTTGTTTCATTGTTAACAGCAGTTGAGGTGGGGGATACTTCTTGAAAATCTTCATGTGGCATCCTAGGACCTGTATGCAAGTATGGTGTTTTCGTTTTTCAGCTATGCTGCTCACAGGCACTCTAACACACACACACACATTTTTTTTTCTTCTAAAAATGCTTTATTTGGATTAAGGAGGGTCCCAAAATATGTAACTCTAGTGAAATCTGAGTATCGAGTTTTTGGGTGCATTACAATTCTTTCTCTATGCACTATGTAAATAGTACGTGTAGAAAAAGTAATAAAAGGTATTTTAACGACTAGAAGTATAATTTTGTGAAGATGTGCAGTAAAGCGGTTGTTACCTCCCGTTTCTCGGTTACAAACGGGAAAGCTGAAACCCCATCTTGGCTTGAAATCGATAGTACACAACACAGATTTTATGTGAACCAAAGAGGAAATGAAAATTGCTCCGTGTAGATATCTTCTTTTGTAATAAAGACAGCAGCATCTCACTTTTATTTAAAAAGCACTTCATCTTATATCAAGTTACTTTTTTTTTTCTTCTGTCGCGTGTTGTCTCGCAGATCTTTCGCTGATTAAAAGGTTTCAAAACAGATATAGAGCGATACCAGTATTTTACTTTCTCTACACGTACTATGTACAAAGTGTATAGAGAAGGTATTGTAATGCACCCAAAAATTCCATACCAAATTTCACCGGAAACACATGTATTTTGGGACTCCCTAGGTTGAAGAAACATTTTTAGAAAAATGTCGTTTGTGTGTGTGTCTGTGAGCAGCATAGCTCAAAAACGAATCAAAAGGTGTATTACAAATATTTTCAACGTAATCCCCCCACCCCAAACTGCCGTTACATGGAACATTTTTGGAAAATTTTCTGATTTTCTCAAAAATGACTCTGATTTTGATTAAAATATTTGTATATTAAATATATTTGTATGGTAAATAAAATGTATATCTTGAATTTTCTGAAGACATTTTTATTTTTATGAACTTTTCGGAAATTTCCTGAACATCCTGGTTCAGCATTTTTAGAAAATTCTAAACTTGAATACCAAGTTTGGTGTATAAGAGATTTTTTGTTTTTGAGTTATGATATATACAGAAGCACACAAATACACACATGAAGACCCTTATAATACATGTATTTCCAGTGATAATACCGTCTTTATCTATGGTTTACATTGTACGATCGTGCTACATAAAGTTAAAACGATGTGTTTTCTTAAATTTCAGAATTCATAGCATTTTGTTGTGAAGCGAGACGCAGTCGAGAATCAAAAGGAAACTTTACGCTCGCGTATCATACAATGTTTTTTCTACGAGAATTTTCTGATATCAAAAGAAAAGCAACGAAAGATGAAATAAATTTGAGGTTAAGTTTGAGCCATTCACCAAGGGTTATTTATTTCGCGTTGCTGGGCGCGATGTCGGTACGGTTACAACAGGCAGTAATAAGGCAATGTTATATTTTGTTTTTTTTATTGTATGATTTATATAGCCCCTTTTATCATCTGAGGTCACACTCGTAGTCTGTAGATTCTTTACGGTTTTTTTTGTTTTTTTGTTTTTTTGTATACCCCTATTTCCCTAACATTTACTGTTTTCGCTGTTTGATTTCTGTTCCAATATACAAAAACACATATACGCATTTCACAAATGTATAAACACTCATGGCCAAGGCGGGACTCGAACCTACCTACGGTCCTCTGCGCCAAGAAGCACCAAAGCGATACACTTTGGGCACATAAAATTTAAATCGTTTTATTTTCCTCAAACACACACACACACACACACACATTCTCTCCCAATACACACTTCTGTAGAGGATAGGGAATGATTCTGGTTAAAGAAAAATTCGCCGCCCCATCCGGGAATCGAACCTGGGACCTCCGGGTGAGATGTTGGGTGATGTATTTTAAGACAGAATATTTGTCACTTATTGACGTTGAACATAACATTATATCGTGCACGACTAATTTCAATTGTTAGTCTGTTGATCAGTGATGTATACACACTAATATCGTGAATTATTTTGGCGAGCGTAAAGTTGGAACAAAATTACTTTACGCTTGCTGCACTTCTTTGTGCGTGGATTCCGTAAAAATCAAGTTTGCTATCTGAAATAAGTTCGTAAACTACTCAATTACGCTCGGCCGTAGATAAAATCTAATGTGTTCAATTCATATGAATTTCTCTACATTTCTGCAACAAATTATTTTTAAAAACCATATGCCTCTTTTTTACTTCATGCTAATCGAAAAACAATTAACAGAAGTAGTCTTATAACTTGCTTCCTTGTAGGTAGAAGCGAAATAAGGGAGTACCATAGGTTAAAGTGATAGTCAAAAGCTGGATGCTATGTGACTGAAGTTCCTTTGTTTGTATGGACAGGAGTTGGCAAATTCCTGTATGAGAAAAGTATAATTTTTGAAAGCTGAACCCAATAACAAGGAATATCTCAAAAACGCCCAACTCCACGAAAAAATGTATATGATATAAATTGTGTGTTTTATTTTTTCTACAGTTTTGTGTGGTAAGTTTTTGTCTATCTCTTACCGTTTAGGTGTTATGCAAAATTCCGTTAAATTCATCTAGAATAAAGTAGTCTTCAGAGGCTATTCCCAAAAAATTGCATTTTAGTTGGTAGGTAAATATCTTAAATATAGGGGATTTTAATCAAAATCGTTAGAGCTATCAGAATTATCGAAAAAGGTTTGTGGTGGGGGGATTTTCTTGAAAATATTCTTCACATTTTCCTTGGAAGATACGAAACTTAAATAACAAGTTTAGTATTTATCGGAGTTTTCGTTTTTGAGCTATGGTATCCATTGACACACACGGACCTTTTTCTAAAAAAAATTTTTTTTTGGATTCAGGGAGACCCAAAACATGTATTTCCGTTGAAATCTCGGTATCTAATTTTTGGGTGGAATACAATACCTTCTCTATACACTATGTACATAGTACATGCAGGGAAAGTAAAAACGCAGTTAATACACTATTCCCGACTTTCAGTTTAATACACGATTTCATTACGAATTTAGTAACAATGAAGGACACGGCTGGAATGCAAGCGTGGCTAGGCTACGAACAGGTGGCAGGTATAGTTGCCAAGTATGGGCAAAGAGGTTATCATAAACTGAGGTCGGGGCTTTGCATTTTGCTGATGCCAAAGCGAGACGGAGTGTTTGCTTTCTCTCTCTCCACTACGCCCTACCCTTCACCTCCTCTATCATTTGGAGTGGGAGTTAGTCTACCCTCAACTAAAGTAGAGGAAGTATCTGCATTCGTCACACATATCAGACGTCCAGATTTTGTAAGAAATAACCGCTTAGATGTCCCAATAAGTACAAAGAGCATTTTTCACTTTCTCTTCTACGTATAATAGGTAGGGGATGTAGTATATTTCACCCAGAAACTACGTGTCGAGATTTCGAAAATGTACATTTTCAGGCCTATTAAAACGCATTTTAAAAAATATTCATCTGCGTCTATCTGTGTGTACTCCTTTATATAACTTTCTCTACGTATGTGTAACAAACCTCTCTCGCAGAACACTATTCCTCTAAGATAAACATGATAACACCAAAAATGATACTTTTATCCTAAAACCGTAATTTTGGTAACATGAGGGCTTCACCAAACGATAGAGAATTATTTCTTTTATATCACTACCGTCCAATTGTAGCGTTATTAAGTTCTGACCAAACGGCACAGAAATAACCTTACTTGCTTCCTTGTAAGTAAAAGGGAAATAAGGGATGGCGCGTTATTTATGGACGCTCTTTAACTGCTCTGGTTCTCAGCCTCCCATTCTATATTGGGCGTGAAAGACCGCTTAATTTTGCTCAGAGGCCTCTCTATTAGGCTTGAGGCTCTTTAACTGCTGTGGTTCTCAGCATCCCATTCTATACTGGGCGTGAAATACCGCTTAATTTTGCTCGGAGTTCTATCAGGCTTGAGGTTCTTTAACTGCTATGGTGCTCAGCGTCCCATTCTATACTGGGCGTGAAAGACCACTTAATTTTGCTCAGAGGCCTCTCTATCAGGCTTGAGGTTCTTTAACTACTGTAGTTCTTCGCGTCCCATTCTATATTGACGTGAAAGACCACTAAATTTTGCTCAGAGGCCTCTCTATCAGGCTTGAGGTTCTTTAACTGCTGTGGTTCTCAGCGTCCCATTCTATGCTGGGCGTGAAATACCGCTTAATTTTGCTCAGAGGCCCCTCTATCAAGCTTGAGGTTCTTTCACGTGTCGTAAATCTACAACATGGGATCCACGGCTTTACGTCCCTTCCGAAGGAAGCCGTGCTAATTATTTTTACACCCGCCGGGTTTGAACCCGAGACCTTAGGTATATGGATTTAACATGTTAACCATTACACCACGGAGGGTGACTGGACAGTACCATAGGTTAAAGCCATAGTCAATCTTATAAAACATATTCCTATTTGATACAGATGAAGTTCAGTTCACCTTGCCTGGCTGAGAGTAAACCCAACGAGATATGAAACGAAAGATGACTTCACATTTGGGAAAATTTAAGGTAATTTAAAATTTAAAACCTATCTTTCTAAACGGTTAACTTTACAAAAACTTTATGTGGCATAAATTTTAAGAAGAATTACATTTTTTTGTGTAGTAAGTTTTTGTCTAGGCTATTACAGTTTAACGGCTATCTAGGAGCAGAAGTCTTCCGAGGCTATTCCCAGAAAATTAAGCAAGTCATGAAAATATCTTAAACATATAATATTTTTGATTAGTATACCGTATATTTAAGGCATTTTCACGACAAATGAAATGTATATCTTGAATATTCTGAGAAAAACATCTTCTGGATGAATTTTGTGTAACTGGTAAACTATAAGAGATAGGTAAAAACATCTCGTTAAAACAAACAATTATTGTTTTTTAAATTTTGGTGTTGGAGCTAACCGTTTTCGAGATATTCTTTGTGTTGCTTTCATTTTTAAGTTACTTAAACCTTTCGCAGTCACCCTCTATGGTTGGAAATTTAAATCTGGCAGATGGTGACGGATTTATTCGGCCGCAAAAATCCTTTCATGGTTTCCTTAGGAATGGAGGTGAAGCTGGTGGGCCCCTGTAATGTTTAATGCACGTAAAAGAATTGCACACGTTTCTGGGAAAATTTCGCGTCCACAAATCGTGATTTAATACCATACAGCAACCAGTGGAACTCGAGCCGATCCCTCGCCACCATGGCACATAGCGGTGAACTCACCAACTAGAAATTCAAATCTATTGCCCTATGATCTACTTAAGACCTTAGAAAATTAGAAAATAAAATTTTTTCCCCAACTTACTCTCCTTTTAGCTCGATACACTTTTTCCAGCGTTTTTTCAACTGTTTTAAGCCTTCCAAAAAGTATAATCTCGGAAGGTTCTCAAAATAGGCATATTTTTGGGAGATGACCACATCTTTACACATCAATCGTTTTCCGCCCAGCCACTGTTTCAAGTTTAGAAAAAAAATCCGATGTGTTACACTCACATGACTTTCTCTATATCTCTGTAAATTATTATTGTTAATAAGCTTATCTTTCATTTATTTCATGCTAATCGAGAAAAATTAGCAGAAATAATCTTATTTCTTGCTTTATAGTAAGTAGAAGCTAAATAAGGGAGTACCATAGGTTAAAGTGATAGTCAAAAGCTGGTTGCTATGTGACTGATGTTCCTTTGTTTGTATTGACAGGAGTTGACAAATTCCTGTATGAGAAAAGTGTGAGTTTTTCAAAGCTGAAACCAATAAAAAGGAATATCTCAAATACGATCAACTCCACGAAAAAAATGTATATAACATAAATTGTGTGTTTTAACGTGCTCTACATTTTTATGGGTTAAGTTTTTGTCCATCTCTTACGGTTTAGTAGTTATGAAAAATTCATCCAGAATAAAGTAATTCAAAATCTTCTCGGGCTTCTAGCCAGGTAATAACTTGGCTTGACACCAACGTTTCGAAGAAGTACATCACCCTGAAGACGAGGAAGATGCACTTCTTCGAAACGTTGGTGTCAAGCCAAGTTATTACCTGGCTAGAAGCCCGAGAAGATTTTGAATTAACACGTCGCCAGGAAAGCTATAGTTCTTATTTCAGAATAAAGTAGTCTTCAGAGTCTATTCCAAGAAATTTTAGAATCTACATTTTATTTGTCAGGTAAATAACTTTAATATACGATATTTTAATCAAAATCATTAGAGCCATTTTTGAGAAAATCAAAATTTTCGAAAAAAGTTCCATGTAAAGGGTAGTTGGGGGTGGGGTGATTTTTCTGAAAATCTTCGTGTCGCATCCCTGCAAGATACTAAACTTAAATACCAAGTTTGGTATTTTACCGACTTTTCGTTTTTGAGTTATCGTGTTCACAGACACACGGACACACGGACACACACACACACACACACACACGGACCTTTTTGTGAAAATGCTTTTTTTGGATATTGGGGACCCTAAAACATATATTTCCGGTGAAATCTCGGTATCGAATTTTTGGTGGAGTGCAATACTTTCTCTATACACTATGTACATAGTGCGTATGGAGAAAGTAAAAATACTTTTTTGGATACAGGGGACCCTAAAACATATATTTCCGGTGAAATCTCGGTATCGAATTTTTTGGTGGAGTGCAATACTTTCTCTATTCACAATGTACATAGTGAGTATAGAGAAAGTAAAAAAGTCACTGGGAGCAAAATCTGGTGAATACGGTGGATGTTGTACTAATTCAAACCTTAATTCTACAATGTGCAACCTTGCATTATTTTAATGGAAGAGAATATTTTTATTTGTCAGATGATGCAGAATAGTCTCCATTTATCGTTCTTCCTTTATCTGAAAGTAATGAATTCAACGTGCATCCCAAAATATCCGAGACCATCACCTTGTCTACAGATTTCACCACCTCTGCCTTCACCTTTAAAAACCCACTGCTTCGACTGCAATTTAGTCTCTGGAGTGTAGTAGTGTATCTATGTTTCGACGCAGAAACTCGTGAGGATTGCCACGGAAAAGTGCCAAACCGGATTCGGAATGGATCACACGATTTCGTTTATTCTCAATTGAGTGCAAATGCAGCACCCATCTTGCCGAAACCTTTGTCAGACCTAAATTCTGGTGCAAAATTGAGAGCATTGTAGCATGTGATATACTTGTGTGGCCTCTACTATTTCGCGAAATTTGATTCGTCAATCACTCAAAACCATATCCTGGATTTTGTCAATAATTTCGGAGGAAGTCAATTCTACTGGAAGATGTTCATCATTTGTGGAAGTACGGCCACGCTTAAATTCATTTATCCAATTGTAAATTGTTACAAACGCAGGAGCAGATGTGCCATGAACTTTATCCAACTTGGCTTTTATCTCTTTCGGTGTTAATCCTTTTAAATAGAAGCGTTTAATTACCGCAGATAACTCGCTTTTTACTCTCTCCACAGGTAACGTGTACATAGTGTGTAGAGAAGACATTGCACTCCATCCAAAAATTCGATACCGAGATTTCAACTGAAATATATATTTTAGGGTCCCCAGTAACCAAAAAAAAGCGTCCTCCACCGCTCTGCCACTATATAAGCGAGAGCAAATAAGTAACCACCGCAGAAGAGCCCAGAAGAAGCTCACGGCAAGATGAACGAAACGTCGGCATTCCCATGCAAGATAACGCGGCCTTCTCCGGAAGACACAGGTCGTGGAAGCAAGCCTACGCATCCATTTAACAAACTTGGTATTTAAATTTAGTATCTACCAGGGATGCGACACGAAGATGTTGAGAAAAATCCCCCCACCCTTTACATGGAAAAAGCTACAACATTTAGATATTCTCGAAAATTCCTCCAACGATTTGGCTTATTATACCGTATATTGTAGATATTAAAGATATTTACCTGACAAATAAAATGTATATCTTCAATTTTCTGGGAATAGCCTCCAAAGACTACTTTATTCTGGATGAATTTTACGGAATTTTGCATAAGTGCTAAACCGTAAGAGATGGACAAAAACTTACGACACAGAAAATGTAGAGCACCTTAAAACACACAATTATAATTTATGTACATTTTTTTTCGTGGAATTGATCGTTTTTAAGATGTTTCTTGTTTTTGATTTCAGCTTTGAAAACTTCTATTATACCGTATATTGTAGATATTAAAGATATTTACCTGACAAATAAAATGTATATCTTCAATTTTCTGGGAATAGCCTCCAAAGACTACTTTATTCTGGATGAATTTTACGGAATTTTGCATAAGTGCTAAACCGTAAGAGATGGACAAAAACTTACGACACAGAAAATGTAGAGCACCTTAAAACACACAATTATAATTTATGTACATTTTTTTTCGTGGAGTTGATCGTTTTTAAGATGTTTCTTGTTTTTGATTTCAGCTTTGAAAACTTCTACTTTTTTCGCACAGGAATTTGTCAAATCATGACTATACAAAGGAACTTCACTCACATAGCAACCAGCTTTTGACTATCACTTTAACCAATGGTACTGCCTTATTTCGCTTCTGCTTACAAGGAATCAAGTAATAAGACTGTTCTACTAATTTTTTCTCCATTAGCATGAAGCAAATTGAAGTATAAGCTTTTTAACACTAATTTGATACAGAGATGTAGAGAAAGTCATGTGAATGGAATGCTCAGATATTTTTTTTTCTTTTTGTAATTACAAGGAAGCAAGTAATATGGCAATGATTGTTTAGATAAAGTCTCCTTAGCGCGGTGGTAGCGTTGCTGCTTACCAAGCGGGGGACCTGGGTTCGATCCCCAGTACCGGCGTGGGGATTTTACCCCCGCGTGCACTCAGCCTCGTAAGGTCCCTGGGGGCCAATTGAGCAGCTACTTGATGGAGAAGTAGCGGCTCCAGGTCATGAGGACCGCATTAACCGGCCGGGGGGGACTCGAGGCGCTGACCATGTCTCACCCTCCAATACTGCACCCCATCCATGACGTCTGTAGTGGACCGAGATGGGGGAAGCAGCGGCCGGGCGGTAAGCCAAGGTTCCCCGTGAGCTGTCGTGTGAGTAAGTAAGTAATATTTTATAATAAACTTTGTTTACAGAGTGTGTCGTGCGTTTTGTTTAAAATATTCCTACTTTCATTTTCTAAGTTTTATTTCATGTTTATGTAATACTTTGAAAAACCTCAGTAGGCTGTAGATAGTGATACAACGCTATGACGAAGACCTCTATTTTTATTTCCTCTACATGTACTATAAACATAGTGTATAGAGAATGTTTTGTATTGCACCCAAAAGTTCACTACCGAGATTTCTCCGGAAATACGAGTTTTATGGTCCCTGTATCCAAAAAAAAAAAAACATATTCACAAAAAGATCCGTGTGTCTGTGAACACGATAACCCAAAAATTAAAAGTCCGTGGCATGAAGGTTTAGCATCTTCCAGGGATGTGACATGAAGAGTTTGAGAAAAATCTCCCCATCCAAAACTACCCTTTACATGGAAAGTTTTTCGAAAATTTTTATTTTCTCAAAAATGGCTATAACGATTTTGATTAAAATATCGTACATTACAGATATTTACCTGACAAATAAAATTTATGTCTTGGATTTTCTAGGAATAGCCTCTGAAAACTACTTTATTGTACCTCACAAAACTGTAGAGCGCATTAAAACACACCATTTATGTTATATGCATTTGTTTCGTGGAGTAAGTAGTTTTTGAGACATTCCTTGTTTTGGGTTTCATTAGACTTTTACCATGAGTGCTGCCAAAGCTATCGGACTGGCTGAAACAGTTTGTTTTCTCTTTGTATCTCGCCGTTCGCCTGCGGCGCCACGCGGGCGTGTCTTCTAAACGTGCTCAGTAACATTTTGTAACTGAAAACGTTGCAGACAAGATTAACATCTTACGTGAGCCAGAAACAGATCTGAAACCTGAATGTCTGGCAACACTTCCATAGAGATGCAACATCTGATCCTGTTTCCACAAGGGAATTTCTTTAAATAATCAAGATACTGGAATATTTGTTTTCGAGAATCTACACTGATAAATATCTAATTGTCAGTAACAAAATCTTATTTTTCTATCTGCTTCATATTGCCACAGTCACTCCTAATCGTAGTTATTTCTGATTATTTCTCCGCACGTACTAAATAGATAAAAATAATAATAAAATCTGTACCATATCCCGGTATCTAATTGCTGACATCGGGGTAAATATCTCGCACCTTATTTCATTTATTAACAAACATTTTTTTTTTTAATTTTACAAAATAAAATAAATGTACAATTGTGAGATTAATAAGAAACCTAAATAACTTAAATTATACATCTGAACCTATATATTTATCAAAATTAAATTTAATATCTAAATGTTTATGTATTATATTAATAATTATTATTTACCTAAACATTTAAAAGTATATATATTTAGAACTTAATTTATTATTTACAATAATATTATTAATTAATATTAACTATCACTTTATTATATTATAAGTAATATCATTTCACTAATTTATTTTATTATAATTATTATTTATTATAATTTATTTAAAAGCTTATTATTAGATATAAAAATTCTTTAATATATGCTAATTATACCATTGCTATTTATTTTGTATTTAATATAATTATTGTTTTTGAATATTTTATTACTTTATCCCACATTCAAGTAACTATATAAACATCAATGTTTATTAAAATTACAAAATTTAAAATATTACTAATAACCAGTAAATAAATAACAGGTGACCAATTATTACAATTTAAATTAGTAATTAAAAACATAAACTTAAATAAAAATAATAAAAACTATAAACTACACTACTCTAGCTACTATATACATAGTGTATAGAAAAGGTATTGCACTCCACCAAAAAATTCGATACCGAGATTTCACCGGAAATATATGTTTTAGGGTCCCCTGTATCCAAAAAAAAAGTATTTTCAGAAAAAGGTCCGTGTGTGTGTCCGTGTGTCTGCGAACACGATAAATCAAAAACGAAAAGCCGCTTGGTATTTAAGTTTGGTATCTTCCAGGGATGCGGCACGAATATTTTCAAGAAAATCCCCCCCACCCCAAACTACCCTTTACGTGCAATTTTTTTTCAAAAATTTTCATTTTCTTAAAATGGCTCTAACGATTTTCATTAATATATCGTATATTAAAGATATTTATCTCACAAATAAAATGTATGGCTTAAATTTTCTGGGCATAGCCTCTGAAGATTACTTTATTCTGGATGAACTTTACGGAATTGTGCATACCTGCTAAACCGTAAGAGATGGACAACAACTTACTGTACAGAAAATGTAGCTCGCGAGTTGATAATTTTTAAGATATTCTTGGTTTTTCGTTTCTGCTTTGAATAACATACTTTTCTCATACAGGAATTTGTAAACTCCTGTCCATACAAACAAAGGAACTTCAGTTACATAGCAATCAGCTTTTGACTGTCACTTTAACTTGTAGTACTCCCTCATTTCGCTTCTACTAACAAGGAAGCAAATAATACGACTATTTCTGCTAATGTTTCTCGATCAACATGAAGTAAATAAAGCGTAAGCTTTTTAACTAAAATTTGTTGCAGAAATGTAGAGAAAGTCATTTGAATGGAACACACCAGATTTTTTTCTATCTATTCCTAGCTAATCGAGATAAACATTAACAGAAATGCTTTCTTGTAAGTGGAGTGAAGTAATGGAATACACTAAGCTAAATCAATAGCCAAATCTTTTAAGTATCTTAAAACTGAAACCAATAACAAGGAATATCTAAAAAATGGTCAACTCTACGAAAAATGTGTTGTATGTGTTTCAATGAGATCTCCATTTTTGTGTAGTAAGTTTTAGTATATCCCTTACGCTTTATTAGTTATGCAGAGTTCAGCAAAATTCATCCAGAATAAACAGGTCTTTGAGGGTATTATAAGAAGATCCAAAATATACATTTTATTTGCGATGTAAATATTATGATATGTTTTAATTAACATTGTTACTTTCTTTACACCCACTATGTACATAGTGTATAGAGAAGGTATTGCACTCCACCAAAAAATTCGATACAGAGATTTCACCGGAAATATATGTTTTAGGGTCCCATGTATCCAAAAAAAGCATTTTCTGAAAAAGGTCCGTGTGTGTGTGTATGCGTGTCTGTGAACACGATAACTCATAAACGAAAAGTCGGTAAAATACCAAACTTGGTATTTAAGTTTAGTATCTTCCGGGGATGCAACACGAAGATTTTGGGAAAAATCCCCCCACCCCAAACTACCCTTTACATGGAACTTTTTTCGAAAATTTTGATTTTCTAAAAAATGGCTGTAATGATTTTGATTAAAAGATCGTAAATTTCAGATATTTAGCTGACAAATAAAATGTTTATTTTGAATTTTCTGGGAATAGCCTCTGAAGTCTACTTTACTCTGAGTGAATTTTACGGAATTTTGCATAAACCGTAAGAGACAAAACCTTACAACACAAAAATGTAAAGCATATTAAAACACACAATTTATGTTGTATACTTTTTTTTCGTGGAGTTGATCGTTTTTGAGATATTCCTTGTTTTTGTCCTCAGGTTCGAAAAACTTAACTTTTCTCATACAGGAATTTGTCAACTCCTGTCCATACAAACAAAGGAACTGCAGTCACATAGTAACCAGCTTTTGACTATCGCTTTAACCTATTCTACTCCATTATTTCACTTCTACTTACAAGGAAGCAAGTAATAAGACTATTTCTGCCAATTTCTTGTCGATTAGCATGAAGTAAATAGAAGTATAAGCTTTTTAAAACACATTTGTTGCAGAGATGTAGAGAAAGCCATGTGAATGGAACACATCGGATTTTTAATAAAAATCATTGCTGTGTTTTGGAGTAAATCAAAATTTTTCCATGTAAAGGGTAGTGGTTTTAGGGGAATTTTGAGGAAAATCTTCGTATCGCATTCTTGAAAGATACTAAAATTAAATACCAAGGTCTGTATTAACAGACTTTTCGTTTGCTGCCCACAGACACACACACACACACAGACGGACATTTTTCAAAAAATAATTTTATTTGGATTAATGTATTTCCAGTGAAATCTCGATGTCGAATTTTGGGATGCAATACAATATTTTCTCTATACACTATGTACATAGTACGTGTAGAGAAAGTAAAAGTTACAAAATGATTAAGGCAGCACTAGAAAGATGAAGCTCCAAGCTCATTAGTGGATGTTTATGAAAGGTTTTTGATCGAGTGATGTTCCTTTGTGGTTAGATGACATTAAGAGTTCATTGGACACGTTGTGAGCAAGAACAGCGCGCGTCATTTGTTACCTGGTGCTCTAATTGTCGAAGTAACACGATGTTAGCTTCCCTCTTAATTATCCTCATCGGTTTTTCAGGCAGGCACGCACGCACGCACGCACGGCGCTAACGAGACCAGACTGCTGACTCAAGGTAACACGTTATCACTTAACGAAGCCGAGACAGGTGTCTGCCTGCCCGGGTAAACTTTGGGTGAAATAAATGGCTCCTAGAAACCCAAGCTCTTTATTACAACTAATAGCTTGCGATATGCCACCCACTTTCATCTCATAACCTTCATGCTCAAATTTTATTCTCTTAGATCAGCAGTAACGTTATACATACTACACGGAATAATTATTACAGCGGATAGAAACTTTGGGATCGATAGCAGGACAGAATGAAAATTAGCTGTAGTGTATTGACAATATAGTGGATTTAGTGGAAGGAAAATGCATCAGCGGTAGACTGTATCGTTTGGTTAGGTGGTAAATATAAACACCACAGATATTCGGGAACTAACAATTTTAATATTTACATACATTCATTTCCAACAAATCATCAGCATCACTATCCGTTTCATTTTCTTGCAAGATAGAATACAATGCACAACAACATACATATATATCGTCTCAAATGTGAATCGTCTCCGATTGGCACGTAAAGTCTTTATATTGTGAAAAACTTCACTGAACATCACAAGAAAGCAAAACGGAAATAGGCCACATCATTGACTATTGGGTAAGATACTCCATCAGCGATTATTTCCGTAGCATATTTCGTTTTTCACGCATTATTGAAAATCCGACATTTTTTTTCCAAACACTGTCTCACTTTCTTTTTTACGGGTCTATAGCAGGTGTCACGTGTTTCTGATTAATTGCTTGCTTTTATGGCTGGAGACATTTCAATGTTCGATGATTAGAAATATATGTTATTGTTGTAGATATATCTTCAAAGTTGTTCTGTATGAGTTGCAAATCATTTGAAACAAGAGATTTAATTAAAAAGCATGAACTATCATCAAAGGTATTAATTACCTGTTAAACAGTATTGTAATATACAGAAAAGTATACTTCTGCGTCGAGCCAAGTTCCCCAACGCGTTACTAGGTTGTTTACAAGCGGCGCGTGCAGTCGCCAAAGCGAGCCGGTCTCAGCTCGGTAGGTATGCAACTGGTATCCTTATGTGTCCTGCTCTCGGTCCCCAAAATGGTATCCCAAAATATTACTGAGAATGTATAACATCTAAAGTTGATAATTAGGACCTTCTAATATGTTAAACTATAACTCACAAATTGTGAATAATTAACATCAATTTTCAAACTAAGCAACGAGGATATCAAACAAGTATAAAAGTGATATAACAAAGTGAAAATGTATTAAAATGGCATATGATTAAGATATTTTGACGACAAATGTATATCTCGAGCTTTTATGGGCTTAGCTCTTGATGTCGTACTCATTCTCGCTGATTTTTGTATTGTAACAGGTAAACTAAGGTCGTCTCCTTAGCGCGGTGGTAGCGGAGCTGCCTACCAAGCGGGTGACCTGGGTTCGATCCCCAGTACCGGCGTGGGGATTTTTCCCCCGCTGGGAGACCTGGACCGGGGTGCACTCAGCCTCGTGAGGTCCCTGGGGGGCCAATTGAGGAGCTACTTGATGGAGAAGTAGCGGCTCCAGGTCGTGAGGACCGCATTAACCGGCCGGGAGGGGCTCGAGGCGCTGACCACGTCTCACCCTCCAATACTGCACCCCATCCATGACGTCTGTAGTGGACCGAGATGGGGGACGCAGCGGCCGGGCGGTAGGCCAAGGCTCCCCGTGAGCTGTCGTGCCATGGAGTTATGTTAACAGGTAAACTGTAAAAGATAGACAAAAATTACTACATAAAAATCTGATATGTTCCAGTCACATGACTTTCTCTATATCTCTGCAACAAATTATTGTTAAAAAGCCTATGCTTCTCCTTACATCATGCTAATGTAGAAATAGTCTTATTACTTGCTTCCTTGTAAGTAGAAGCGAATTAAGGGAGTGCCATAGGTTAAAGTGACAGTCAAAAGCTGGTTGCTAAGTGATTGAAGTTCATTTGTTTGCATGGACAGGGATTGTTAAACTCCTGTATGCGAAAAGTATGTTTTTGAAAGCTGAAACCAAAAACAAGGTATATCTCAAAAACAATCAACTCCACGAAAACAATGTATACAGCATAAATTGTGTGTTTTAAAGTGCTCTGCATTTGTTGTGTGGTAAGGTTTTGTCCGTCTCTTACGATTTAGTAGTTGTGCAAAAGTCCGTAAAATTGACCCAGAATAATTCAAAATATACATGTTATCTCCTCAGAAGCTAAGTCAACCAGATTTCAATTGTTTCACATAGCAAACAAGTATTAAAATATCTGACTATCGCTTTAGCCTAGTGTATTCACTTATTTCCACTCTACTTACAAGAAAATAAGTAATTTTGGTTAGTATGGTGTAGATAAAAGAATACTCTTTTTCAATAAACAGGGAGCTTTAACTCAAAACTGTTTGTGGAACAGCTAGAGAAGGTTATGTGAATGGAACACGTTAGATTTTTAATACTCATTTCTATAGACAGCTTTAATTCCTGTGGTCCTATTGGGTGGAGGGTGGAGGCTTGAGTCACACATCCTTGAAGTTTTGGGTTTCCGTCCTGTTTACTTTTCCTGCTAATTTCAATAATTAAACTAATTTTGTTTAACTAATTCTCCATATACACAATGAACGCAATTTTAATGCATTACGTGCACACATAAAAAAATTTCGGTGTTCCCTGATAGTTATGCCACACTCTCTTCTGTACGTGTCAGAGAAGTTGCCTACCGATCACGGGGTGAGCGAGAATTAGTTTTCCGTCTTAGGGATTCCACAGATTTCACACACAATGCAATTTCTTTCGCAAATTTAAAAATCTAATGTGCTCAGTTCAAGTGATTTCCTCTACATCTGTTACAAAAAATTTGCTAAAAACCTTATTCTTCTATCTACTTCATAGTAGTAAGCATTATCAGAAACTGTCTTACTACTTGTTTCCTTATAAGTAGAAGGGAAATAAGGGAGGACCATAGGTTAAAGTGATAGTCAAATCTTTTAAAAGCTGGTTTCTTTGTGATTGAAATTTCTTTTTTTATATGGCTAACAGTTTACAAATTCCCGTATGAGAAAAATTCAAGTATTTTAAATCTGAAACCAATAACAAAGAATACCAGAGAAACAGTAAGCTCTACAAAAAAAAAAAAAAAAAAAACTGATGTGTTCCATTCACATGACTTTCTCTACATCTCTGTAATAACTTATTGTTAAAAAGCTTAAGCTTCTACTTAGTTCATGCTAATCGAAAAAAAATTAGCACAAATATTTTTATTACATGCTTCCTTGTAAGTAGAAGCGAAAAAAGGAAGATAGTCAAAAGCTGGTTGCTATGTGACCGAGTTCCCTTGTTTGTATAGACAGGAGTTGACAAATTCTTGTACGAGAAAAATATAAGTTTTTCAAAGCTGAAACCAAAAACAAGGAATATCTCAAAAGGGATCAACTCCACGAAAAACAATTATATAACATAAATTGTATGTTTTAATGTGCTCTACATTTTTTGTGTGGTAAGTTATTGTCCATTTCTTATGGTTTAGCAGTTATGCAAAATTCCGTAAAATTCATCCAGATTAAAGTAGTTTTCAGAGACTACCTCCAGAAAATTTAAGACAAACATTTTGTTTATCACATAAATATCTTAAATATAAGAGAATTTAATCAAAATCGTTAAAGCCATTTTTAAGAAAACGATAATTTTTGGAAAAAGTTCCATATAAAGGGTAGTTGGGGGTGGGGGAATTTTCTTGAAAATCTTCATGTTGCATCCTTGAAAGATACTGAACTTAAAGTAAGTTATGAAAAATTCAGTACAAGACATCAAGAATGAAGAGCTATTCAAATGTTAATTTTGCGCTCGCTTTTCCTACATATGACACTGATGATACAGGGAATGAAGATGCAAGACCGGTGGAATGTGATGGGGAATCCAGAGAAAAGCCGCCCCTGCGTCGCTTTTTCGACCCCAAACACCACAGGTGATCGCTTGGGATTGAACCCTAGATGACAGGCGCGTAGTCTAACCACTGGTCCACGGCGCGGCACGGAATGGACAACAATATATATTTTGAGAGATTTTGTGGTGCAGTTCCTACACTATTTTGTTAAGCAGCGTTTACACGATCCACGTTGCTTTATAGATAGATACATTACATTGCACTTCGTAATGAGATCAATGAAGAAGGGGAGCGCAGAGTCCAGGGAAATTGCCTACAAGTCCTTAGTGTGGCCAGGTATAGGATACGGAGTAGCATGCTGGGACCCATACAGGGTTAATCAAACTGATACAGAGACGGGCGGTTAAATTCATAAAGAGAGGTAAAGATTTTCGACTTATTAAATGCCTAGAGAATAAATGGGAGCCGCTATAAGTTACGCGTAAAACACATAGGTTAGGCGCACTATTTAAAGCTTATACTGGTTTACATGCTTGGCTGGACGTTAGAAAGAGGTTAGAAAACCCAGCATACTACGGTCGAAACGATCATTTGTATAAAATTAAGGGTGGGAGGTACAGAACCTACGTAGGAAAATTTTCTTTTGTTAATAGGACCATTGAAGAATGGGATGAATTACCTGTAGCAGCCTTTCAGGGCTGCCCTCTGACCTTGAAGAAGTTTAGGAATATATAAAGAGAATAAATGTTAGTTAATTTGAGTAAATATTGTGAAGTAATTAAGGATCTCGAAAACTGTATTCGTGTATATTATTAATAACGTATATAATATTAGTAATGTATAGTGTAATGTTGAGGCTTCACAATAACTGTTTATAAACATGCTAGTCCGGTATTTAAAAAAAAAAATATATAGGGTATTAATGAACTTTACCGAAATATTTTCACAGAATATGTAGATTACTTAAATAAGTAATTTGAGATAGACTTGTGGTCTGTTTCTTGAAATGTCGAAGTAACGGTTAAACGTTTCTGAAGTGCCAGTACGCCACTGGCCAATTTATCAACCATTCGAGAGCATAACACGACATATTACAGTGTACCTCTCTAGCGTAGTGGTTATGGTACTGGCTTTCAAGTGAAAGATAGTTTCCGAGTTCGGCACTCGTTCATGTATCCTGACACTTCGGCTGGAATGAAAAAATAATAATAAAAATATTTACTTTATGACAAGAATCGAACTCATTATAGCAGTCTGCCGCTTTACTCATTAAGCCACCAGAGCAGTTGAAAAAACACCTCCAGAGTTGCCTACATAACTCAAGAACGTAGTTAATGAATGCTCAGTGTCGCACTGTCAAGTGATTAGTTAAAGATTTTACAGATTTTTCGACATTAAATCTTGAGAGCGCTAGTAACGAGCTGCTAAAAATCGATATTTCTATACTCGGGCAGCAGTTTTAAAGACATTCTAAGCCATTTTTTCAACCTGCTTTGCTTTAACACTGAATTATCAGCACCTGAAACCCATACGTTAACCTACCTACCTACCCACCTACCCACCCACCCACCCACCCACCTACCTACCTACCTACCTACCTACCTACCTACATACATTACATACATACATACATTACATACATACATACACACATACATACAATAGATTATAGAGCTCCGATCTATACTCTGTTATAAATGACTGCATTTGCGAGTGCTCAGAAAAATATCTTACCAGTAGTTTGGTATACAGTTGAGGAAAAAGGCCAAGTTATTATCGGTGAGATATTACCTTGTGATTGTCATTCTGCTGACACGTGGCCGTCTCGGTACGCTGTTGCCCTATTTACTCGCTGTCCGTTTGCAGAGGCACACGTTCCACTGCTTCCTCTAAAATGCCTTCTCTCCATGCACATCTCTCGTATGTTGAACTATTTTTCCCCATTTCTCACTAGTTACCTGATCTATTCCTTTCCACATTGGGTCCTGTATTTCACTAAACGGAAAAGTTTTATTATTTCGGTTAAAGAAACCTCAATTTACTTAACACGGATGTAAGATATTTTCAAATGACAGTGTCACTCGTGATATTTCTAGGATGAGATCAGGAGCAATGTCCGCGATATATTAAAGGTAGTAACTATTATAAATGTAAATCCTTACGATCATTATGTGTAACATTACCGAACTTTTTACAGAATGAAATCAAACAATCAGATTGCAAACAATTGATCAGTCATGCATGAGAACGCGCGCGTAAATTTCCATTAAACCACGTAGACGTTGTAACGCCGATGACGTCACATCTCTGACGGTTATGTATTCTTACACTGTGATTCGTCAGCAACCTGCCAGCAGACGACACACCCCACAAGTGTCAATCACAAGGAAATTTCTCACCGATAATACATAACCTCACTAGTCGAAAGCCGACAGTAAGTGTATCAACCTCGCCCCCTCTTTCTCTGATGCCATCAATCCCTATAACGCTGTTAACTTGCAATCCCTCAAACGTTACCCCGTGTGCTATCTCTAGCTATATCCTTTTCCGGTCACAAAGCAAGATCTATTAAAGTTCACACCCTGTAGCTTGCAGGTGATGCTCACACAATGGTGTGCCATTATGAAATTCGTCTCACACAACAATGAGCACTTTGTTTCGCTCTCCGCGCGGAAGCCTGGAGAGGAATTTAATGTGGGATGTTAACACTGCAAATTGTCGCTAATTGTCGTGACGTTGTCAGGTACAATGAGGCAGATATGGACGCATGATGCTAACTACGTGCATTTGTGTCCACTCGTTAACCGTTATTTAGAGACAAACCCTTCGTTACTGCACGCAATTTCATATGCTACTCGCCATTTAACCTCCACTAGAGTGTTTTATTTCTATCAAATAATAAAAATGTAATGCGTTACATTCACATAGCTTTCTCTAGCCATTATGTTTTGTCTTTATTTAGCTTCTACATACATTTTTTACCACAGTTTATTACTTTTTCTACTACGTGCTATGTAGGTAGAAGAATTTCGTACCAAGGTCTGCCTAGAAATATACGTTATGAGAATCAATAAAATAAAAAAACAATTATTAGAAAAAGGTGGGTGTGTCTGTATGTGTGTGTTTGTATGTCCCTGTGGCAAGCACAAATAAAATTCTATTAAAAACGCAATTGGTTACATACCAATATTGGTAGTTAAGTTTAGTATCTACCAAGGATGCGGAACGAAGATTTTCATATACCACCCCCACCACAGACTACCATTTACATGGACGATATTTATGGAAGATAAGTATCTAGAATTTCTGGAGATAGCTTCAGAATTCCTTATAATAACTATATTATAATTAGAGCCCGGATTTTTATGTAATTGCATATTTTAAATCCTGCAAAATATTTCAATAAGAAATACAAATATGATTTATGTTGTATACAGTTTTTACTTTCTCTACACGTACTATGTATATAGTATAGAGAAGCTATTGCACTCCACTCAAAAATTCGATACTGAGATACCAAAAATATATGTTTTAGGGCCCCTGTATCAAAAAAGAAAAGTATTTTCACAAAAAGATCCGTGTGTCTGTGAACACGATAGCTCAAAAACGAAAAGTCGGTAAAATACCAAACTTAGTATTCAAGTTTAGTATGTTCCAGGGATGCGACACGAAGACTTACACTTTACAAGGCATTTTTTTCGAAAATTAGATTGTTTCAAAAATAACTAAAAATGTTGATTAAAATATCGTATATGAAAGATATTTACCTGACAAATAATATGTGTATCTTAAATTTTCTGGGAGTAGCCTCTGAAAACTATTTTGGATGAATTTTACGGAGATTTGCATAACTGCTAAGCCGTAAGAGATGGACAAAAACTTACCCCACAAAAATGTAGAGCACATTAAACACACACAATTTATGTTATATAAATCTGATTCGTGGAGTTGATTGTTTTTGAGACATTCCTTGCTTTTGGTTTCATCTTTGAAAAACTTGTATTTCTGGTGAAATCTCGGTATCGAATTTTTGGGTGGAATGCAACACCTCTATACACTATGTACATAGTACGTGTAGAGAAGGTAATAATCCTGTTTTAATTTTTAACAATTTTGATCAAGTTTTATGGATTAAAAAAAAATGGCGTGTTATTTATGGACGCTCTTTAACTGCTATGGTTCTCAGCGTCCCATTCTATACTGGGCGTGAAATACCGCTTAATTTTGCTCAGAGGCCTCTCTATCAGGCTTGATGTTCTTTTACGTGCCGTAAATCTACGACACGGGACCCAGAGCCTTACTTCCCTTCCGAAGGAAGCCATGCTAAGTATTTTTACGCCTGAAAAAATCCATCGTCCTCCGCCGGGTTTGAACCCGTGACTTTGGGTATATGAAGTCAGCATGGTAACCATTACACTATGGAGGGCAATTTTTATGGATTAATTACCTTAAATACCAATATGCTATTTATGGAACGTACTGTTTTACAGTCCGTTCAAAATCTTAACAACATTTTTGCCAGTAAGTAAAACTTTGCTCACCCATTTCACTTCACTCTACCGGTGTAAAGCCATTAATATGTACAATAGAATCACCCGTTTTGCAAGTTTCTGAGACATTAAGAGAAGGCCGGGTCAAACCGGAGGCTACCCAATTTTAAGGATACCTAGCTGTGAAAATTGATCAAAAAGTGCAAAATGTTGCCTAATTAAATAATGTAATAAGTTCCAGTTATTGTTGTTATCATGTGGCGCTTTCAACAGTATCACGTGACGATTTAAATGGTTGACTGTAAGTGGTGGTGGTGGTTTAACCTTAGAGACTGAAATAGAGAAATAGAAACTGTTTTGGCAGCAGGGTGCAGCTTGGCTCGGACCAAATGACTTTTACAGTTTTTCTTTGCTTTATATATTCCTCAGAATTAGTGTAATGAGTCCGTGAGAGTTGACATATAATATTGGTTTAAACATTTCTGCACGAGAATATGAAATTCTAAGACTTACAAACAAACAGTGTTAAATTGTATGTTAAACCTTAAAACCAATTTTCTCGAGTTTTCAAATTTTGAACTTGTTCCACACGATGCAGTTTATGTCCTATCTGCTTCAAATTTTCATCACAGACGCAGAGAGTATTAATAAAAAGAATTGGCATATGGTTTTTGTGACAAATGAAAATTAGCTGATATATTGCACAATCAATATAACAAAAATAAATTATAGTAAAATAATAATATTTAAAGGTTTAATAATCAACCAGAAGAGCAACAAAAATGTTATATACCAATTTTATTTACTAGCATGAAACAAATATACTAATATTTTTGGTTTGCCAAAAAAGTAATTTATGCATCGTGCACATTTTTGGATTGATTGGCATAGTAAAAATATTTAATTATTTTTTAAATCCAAAATGATTAAAGACATCTACACGAAACCCAAATCCTATTGATAATTGTATCACAGCACTATGTAAATAAATGTTCAAAAAGATTGCTTGAAAATGCAAGTTTAGAGTATCCTTAAGTGTCGACAGACCGTGGGATGTGGAAACGATGTGAACTATTTGGGAAAACTATATAGTCATGCACACACGTGGGCCTTCTTCTAAATGTTTTATTCAGGTGCTCCAAAACATGGTTCAAATCTTATTTATTTGTGCGCCAGCAAGCTGTTGTAGGTGTAATTGGATCAAACCAATCTCACTGGAAGGAAACAAAGCTGGTGTACCACAAGGCTCAGTGCTTGGACCCTTGTTGTTTGCTATTTACATAAATGACATTACAGAAAGTATAAGACATTGTTTCGCTGACGACTTGCAACTGTCCTTACACTGGGACCCTGGTGATATAGACAACTCGATTAACACTGTAAATGAAGACTAGATTCACTATCGACATGGACTACAGCTGAATCCAGGAAAGTCACAGGCAATCATTATAGGACACGAGCAGTTATTGAGAACTCTAAATTTGGATAATATACAATAATTACATTATATAATTCTGAAATACCATTTTGCAATACACTAAAGAATCTTGGAGTTTATATGGATCAACATTTAAACTGGAAGACGCAAACTGCTGAAGCATGTAAAGTATCCTCAATAGTCTATTGTTTAAAACATATAAATGACGATTTACCAACTTCAATTAAGAAAATTTTAATACAAACGCTTGTGATGCCCCATTTTGACTATTGTAACACGTTTTTTACTAACCTAATTGAAATTTTGACTCTGAGATTTCAATGTGTGTACGCTTTGTATGTAATCTCCGTCGATTTGATCATCACTCAAAGCATTTAATGGCTCCAGCTTAGGGATAGCAGAAACTGCATTCTTTATCATTTATCAACTCCTTCATTCTCACATACCAAACTATCTAAATGTTCGCTTCAAATATCTGACTGTCATAATCGAGAAACTCGCTCACAACACTCTTTACTTCTTGCTATACCTGCTCTTCTATTCATCATCATTTACAATAGATTTAGCCGTGTTTGGAACTCCTGGTTCTACTAAAGCCAATTTGTCCTATTTTAGAAAACAAAAACATTTATAATTATATTCCTTGAGTTATCCAATTTTCCTTTTCCCCAAGGTTCAATATATAGGTTTTTGAAATACTTGATATGTGAGTTAATCATTCTGAACACATATTTGGTAATGTAAGCTAAATTTGCAATTCTTTTATTAATTGCCATGGCAAAAAGCACTGTAAGAATTTAAGAGGTCATTAATACTTACAGTACAATTAGGAAATGACGTAACACTCAGGACATGTGCTACTTCAAGTAAAGAATCTATTGCAAAATTCATTAACAAAAGAAGAAGGCTTTGTCCATATAATTTAGAGTAGCCTTTCATTTGTTCACATCGAGAATTAATATTTTCTTGATGTTGAATAAAATATAGACTGCCTCCGTGGTCGAGTGGTCAGCGAACTGGCTTTTCACCCGGGTTTAAGGAAAATAAAATGATTTAAACCAAACGTAAAGAACCTACAGACGAGTTGTTTCAGGTACAAAGCCCTCGATATGACCTTAGATGTTAAAGGGTGCTATATAAATGAAACAATAAAAAAAATATTAAAAAGCAATTTTGATTTATTATTGTTTTTCAAGTATTTCAAAAAGTAATTGGATAACCACGAACTGTAAGTTACTTATCAAATCTCAAATACATTCTAAATGTGATAACTTACAGTTCTTAGTACGCAATGAACTTTTTAAAACGTTGGCCGTGTAGATGTGAACTAACGTGGTACACTTTCCTTACAGGGGGTCCACAGATAAGGTGAACCTAACCTGGTATTATGTTTTGTGATGTTGTAGGATAGAATGGCGAGGTATCTGTGTTATCTCCCGCTGCTGTTTCTCCACCTGAGTCACGCGGTGTCGCCCACCCCGGCCCATGGCGCCCCAGAGGATGCCGGCAGCGGCATGGCGAGTCCCGGCAGCGCTTCCTCTGCTGGCCTCCTCCTGTCCCACCTCGAGGACCCCACCACTGACGGAGACAACTCCGAACTGGACCTCATGAAGCGACTCTACGACTTCGGTCTTGGCAAGCGAGCCTACAGCTACGTGTCAGAATACAAGAGACTCCCTGTCTACAACTTCGGTCTCGGCAAGAGAAGCAACAGGTTGTACGGCTTTGGTCTGGGCAAGAGGTCACCTTCTGCTGGTCACATGTACTCCTTCGGCCTCGGCAAGAGAGACTATGACGACTACTATCAGGCTGAGGATGAAGACGAGGACATCATGGATGAGGAAGTTGGTGTAGACGAAGACATGCAAGATGACGACAACGCCGACCTGGTTGACAAGCGTGGAGGACATATGTATTCGTTTGGCTTGGGAAAGCGTGCTAGACCCTACAGTTTTGGTCTTGGCAAGAGGGCACCCCAACAGAAGATGTATGGCTTTGGTCTGGGCAAACGCGGAGGAGGTATGTACAGCTTTGGTCTGGGAAAGCGAGGAGAAGGCCGCTTGTACTCCTTCGGCCTGGGCAAGCGTCCTGAGAGTTACGGAGGAAGACAATCTGGCAGTCGGTTCAACTTCGGCCTGGGTAAGAGATCCGAGGACAGCGACCTGGAGGACGAGATCGAGCAGGAAGCTATGGGGAAGCGCGTGGCACCTAAGGCAGGTCAGAGGTTTGCCTTCGGGCTCGGCAAGCGAGAGATAGCACCTGGGGAACTGGAGGCGGTGCGCATGGAGGAGAACAAAAAGAACGCTTCTGATACTCACCACAGCGGCGATATCGTCAAGCGAAGTCTTCAGTACGCGTTCGGGCTCGGCAAGAGGACACCGTCGTACAGCGACGTGGACGATGTCGAGGAGTTCAGCAGACTTGTCCGTCGACCTTATAGCTTCGGTCTGGGCAAGAGGGTTCCCATGTATAGCTTTGGTATAGGCAAGAGGTCAGATCACTAAAAGTGTGACCTCTTGCAGTTACTTAGATGTAGGGATAACGTCACTTCATTTGCTAGTCAACTGTTTTGTGTTACATAGCGCCCAGGTTTGGATTTGACACGAGTCGATGTACCTGAGAGCGGGTGTAGGACACAGGCCTTCAGACCTGGCCAGCGGACACACCGATCAGTATTAACCCCAACAACAAATATTTATTTCTGCTATGTTGATATTTCTAAAGCCTCTGAAAGAAGACTGTGTGGAAGACCGAGGAGAATTTCAAGACTTGAGTAATTAATGTTATTAAAAATCTTTAGTTTTACCAAATACGTGAATATATAACTAATATGTACCCAAACTCTGTAAAGTTTCCAAAAGTTCTGTATAAAGATATAATTTAAAGAACGCATATCAGAGATTAAACATTAGTTTCGAATAACCATGACTACATATCTGGGTCCCCTTATCCTACCACCTTCCTCTCACAACAAATACCTCTCTACTTCCCTAAGGAACTGCTACACAGAGGGAAAGTGTGACGTTTCATATTCCACCTGGATTTCTTGCTCAAAATGCAAAGCCTAGGATCTTTGTAAAGTCACTTCAAACTTTAAATCTCTATAAATATATTATATGAGACAGGATAAAACGAAAGAAGTTATATACTGGGCAAGCAATGGGGTTTGGTTTTATTTTTTTTTTCCGTGCACCATTACCGTGCCATTAGTTTTGTTACTAAAACATTAGTAATTTTATTCATACCACTATAACAATTTATAAGCTACAAATTATGGCTCTGCCACCAAATGATAGATTACAGCTGATTCAATGGTATTATCTTCATGCAAGATGGTACTCTGCCCATATCTACACTCCTGCAAAACAAGTAATTACCCACATCTTTAGTGATCATGTTATCTGTAGATACTTGCCAACAAATGGCCTCAGCGATCTCCAGATTTGAATCCTTGTAGTAGAAGAACCTGACACATCCAACAACCCGACAGTAACTTAAAAATGATATCTCACAAGAAGTTGCTAATATTCTAAGACTTCATCTGAAAAATGCTGTACGTTGAACAATAGAAAGGATGACATCTTCCAAAGGTTTTAAAAAAAAAACACATAGGATTTTTTCCCATCTCAAAATCTACATTATCTATAACGGTTTAAGTCGCCCTCCGTGGTGTAATGGTTACCATGCTAACTTCATATACCCAAGGTCGCGTGTTCAAACCCGGCGGAGGACGATGGATTTTTTCGGGGGTAAAAATCCTTAGCATGGCTTCCTTCGGAAGGGAAGTAAAGCCGTGGGTCCCGTGTCGTAGATTTACGGCACGTAAAAGAACCTCAAGCTTGATTGAGAGGCCTCTGAGCAAAATGAAGCGGTCTTTCACGCCCAATATAGAATGGGACGCTGAGAGCCACAGCAGTTGAAGAGCGTCCATAAATAAAACGCCATTTCATTTCATTTTTATAACGGTTTAAAGTTTGAAGTAGTTTTAAAGACCCTCTAAAGGGTCGGGAACAGCAGAGCAGCAAAATATATCTTGAAGCCTTTCTTCCTAAAATGAGATTTTAACCTTTTTCAGGCTATAGTAGAACCCTGATACATTTGATCTGTTTTTCACACAAGCCGTGTGTAGGACAGGAGTTAGATAGGTAGAGTCAGAATGAAAAATTCAATGCCATAGCCGGGATTTGAACCACGGATATCCCGGTCTCTAGCCGGGTCAGTTAAGAAATTCAATGTCAAACCGGCCTTTTACCATGGTGGCTCAGTGACTAGAGATCGGGAGATCTGTGGTTCAAATCCCGTCTATAAAATTGAATTCCTACTTTCTCTACACGTACTATGTACATAATGTATAGAGAAGGTATTGTAATACAACCAAAAATTTTATACCGAGATTTCACCGGAAATACATGTTTTGAGTCCCCCTTAATCCAAAAAGAAGCATTTCGGAAGAAAAAAAAGTCCGTGTGCGAGCGTGTGTGTGTCTGTGGACAACATACCTCAAAAACGAAAAAACCATTAAATACCAAACTTGGTATTTAAGTTGGTATCTTACCAGGATGCGACACGTAGATTTTCAATAAAATCCTCCCACACCCAAAACCGTTTACATGGAACTTTTTTCGAAAATTCTGATTTTCTCAAAACTGGCTATAACAATTTTGATTAAAATATCGTGTATTAAAGATATTTACCTGACAAATAATATGTATATATTGAATTTTTTGGGAATAGCCTTTGAAGACTACTTTATTCTGGATGGATTTTACGGAATTTTGTATAACTGCTTAACCGTAAGAGATGGAGACAAACTTACCACACAAAAAATGTAGAGCACATTAAAACACACAATTTATTATGTTGTATAGTTTTTTGGTGAGTTGATCAATTTTGAGATATTCCTTGTTTTTGGTTTCACCTTTAAAAACATGCTTTTCTCATACGGGAATTTGTCAACTCCTGTCCACACAAACGGTGGGCTCTTTTGGTATACAGGGGACCCTAAAACACGTATTTCCGGTGAAATCTCGTTATAAAATTTTTGGGTAGAATGCAATACCTGCTCTATACACATAGTACGTGTAGAGAAAGTGAAAATGGATGTGGGTTTTACAATACACGTACAGCTTATCTAAGCTTTTAGCTCAAAGTATATCTGTAGCAGAAGAACACCAGGATATTTGCTGAGATTTGCTGTATTCTTTTGGAGGTGAAGAACCTCACCAAATATTCCTTGAATGGAACAACTTCAGGTATGTATAACCACTGCTTCTTATTTAAACATAATGGTAATAACAATAGGAAACTGTCACAGTGATTTCGCTGGTTGAACTGCTGTTTTATAGTGTAAATACATCGAAAACAAAAAATATCTGAGTCCCAGCTTTCTGTCCTTCAAGATCTCTATTTGCCGGAAAAATTATGAAATTTTAATTGTAGAGGCTGTCTTTTAAGTCAATCTTCTGCTAAAAAGTCAGCTGCGTGGTTACTTTCTCTATACGTAATATGTGCATAGTGTATAGAGAAGGTATTGCAGTCAACCAAAAATTCATTATGGAGATTTCACCGGAAATATACGTTTTAAGGTCCCCTGTAACAAAAAAGATAGTTTTGGAAAAAGGTCCGTGTGTATGCCCTTGTGACTGTGAACAGTATAACGCAAAAACGAAGGTCGGTAAAATACCAAATTAATATCTAAGTTTAGTATCTTTCAGAAATGCGACACGAAGGTTTTGAGAAAAATCCTCCAACCCCAAACTACCCTTTACATGGAAAAAATTTCGAAAATTTTGATTTTCTGATAAATGGCTCTAACGATTTTTATTAAAATACCGTATATTAAACATATTTATATGACAAACAAAATGTACATCTTGAATTTTCTGGGAATAGCCTCTAAAGACTACTTTATTCTGGATGAATTTTACGGAATTTTGTATAACTGCTAAAGCGTAAGAGGTACACAAAAACTTAGTTAACAGAAAATTTAAAGCTCCTTAAAGCACACAATTTATGTTATATAACTTTCTTTGTGGAGTAGTTTGTTTTTGAAGTATTCCTTGCTTTTAGTTTCAGCTTTGAAAAACTTATACAGGAATTTATCATTTCTTATGCATAGAAATTGAGTAACTTCAGTCACATGGCAACCAGCTTTTGACTATCACTTTAAGCTATAGTACTCCCTTATTTCGGTTCTACTTACAAGGAAGCAAGTAATAAGACTGTTTCGGTTAACTTTTTCTCGATTAGAATGAAATAAATAGAATCATAAGCTTTTTAACAATAATTTGGTGCAGAGATGTAGAGAAAGTCATGTGAATGGAACACATAAGATTTTTTTTCAACCTCCAATACGCTAAAAGACATCTTCATAGTAAACAATTATTTTATTACTAAAAGTTTTGTACACTTATGGTTACTTTTCAACATAATCACCGAAAAAATTGAGACATTTATCGTATCTGTGCACAAGCTTTGCAATACCCGCTTCAAAAAATGTTGTCGCCAACGATTTCAAATGAGCATTGACGTTGTTTTGAAGATCTTCGTTGGTTTGAAAGTGCCGACCTCCTAGCCACGTCTTCAGGTCAGGACTGTACGGCGGATGATCGAAAATGGAGCCGATGGGTTGTGCCAGCAGTGTGTGGACGAGCGCTGTCATGGATCAACACAATTCCTGAAGTCAACATTCCTCTTCGTTTGTTTTGAATGGCTCTCCGCAAACATCGTAAAGTACGAAGATCAACATTTTTTGAAGCGGGTATTACAAAGCTTGTGCACAGGTACGTTAAATGTCTCAATCTTTTAGTAATAAAATAATTTATTTTTTTTTTATTGCTTCATTTGTATAGCCCCCTTTAACATCAATGGTCATATCGGGGGCTTTCACTTGTGAAACTGTAGGTTCAGAACATTAGGTTAAACTTTGTATTACTAAACACACACACACACACACATTCACACTTCCAGACTCCATGGGGGATAGGGAATAATCCCGGTTAAAGAAAAATTCCCCGCCCCAGCCGGGAATCGAACCCGGGACCTCCGGGTGAGAAGTCAGCTCGCTGACCACTCGACCACGGAGGCAGTCAAATAAAATAAAGCGGATATTACAAAAAAAAAAACGCCCTCGTACTTTCTCTCGCGACTCTACTTTGTTGTACACGTTCCAGAGAATATGGTTTTTCTTTTTAATACAAATGACTGGAAATTACTTAACCATTCCGCTGCAAATATTTGAGCGTATATAATTCTATGCGAATATTTTAATGCAGCTACACATATTTTCGCTAATGACCTCCATGTGGCGTTTTACATGTTTCTGAAAAACCTCTTTTATAACATCTGGCTTCACAACCAAGAAAATCAACACGTTACTATGATATCTATTGTTGAATGAACAAAGTCGTTTACACGACAAAAGTACAAGTAATTATAAACACTGCGGAATGTAACAGAATTAAAATCTGATGTTACACTCACATGACTTTCTCTATCTGTTCTACAAACCTCTTACATATGATTATTCTTCTTTCTGCAACTTGCTAATCGAGGTACTCATTAGCACAATGTTCTAATTACTTAGTTCCGTATAAGTATGAAGAAAATAAGGGAATACACTAGGCTAAACCAATAGTCAAATGTTTTAAAAGCTGTCGTTATGCGATTGTCTGAGAAAAGTATAAGTACTTCACAACTGAAACTAATAACAAGGAATACCTCGAAAACGGTAAGATCCATGAGAAAAATGTATATGACATAACTTGTGTATTTTAACAAGACCTACATTTTTTGTAATGTAAGTTTTTGTCTGTCTCTTACGGTTTACTAGTTATGCCAAATTAAGCAAAATTCATCCGGAATAAACAGGTCTTCAGAAGCTATTCCCAGAAAGTTCAAGATATACATTTTATTTGTCAGGTAAATATCTTTAATGTATGATATTTTAATCAAAATCGTTAGAGCCATTTTTAAGAAAATCAAAATTTTCGAAAAAAGTCCATGTAAAGGGTAGTTTGGGGTGGGAGGATTTTTCTCAAGATCTTCGTGTCGCATCTCTGAAAGATGCTAAATTTAAATACCAAGTTTGGTATTTTAGCTACTTTTCGTTTTTGAGTTGTCGTGTTCACAGACGCACGGACACACTGACACACGGCCACACGGACACACACGGACCTTTTTCTGAAAATACCTTTTTTAGATAAAGGGGACCCTAAAACATATATTTCCGGTGAAATCTCGGTATTGAATTTTTTGGTGGAGTGCAATACCTTCTCTATACACTATGTACATAGTTCGTATAGAGAAAGTAAAAATGCTATCCACCACACCGGTATCATCCGCCAGGAGTTCTTTAATACTGACCGACAGTTGCAGTGTGGCTCGTACATTTGCTGAACAATTACACTCTATCAGTACATGACGGACCGTCAACTCCTGCCTATAGAGCACGTTCACTTTTCAACAGGTAGCTGTGTGTACAAAAAAATCTGATATGTTCCATTCACATGACTTTCTCTACATCTCTACAAGAAACAATTGTTAAAAAGCTTATGCTTCCATTTAGTTTATACTAATCGAGAAAAAATTAGTAAAAATAGCCTCATTACTTGCTTCCTTGTAAGTAGAAGCGAAAAAAGGGAGTACCATAGGTTAAAGTGATAGTCAAAAGCTGGTTGCTATGTGACTGAAGTTCCCTTGTTTGTATGGACAGGAGTTGACAAATTCCTGCATGAGAAAAACATATTTTTTCGAAGCTGAAACCAAAAACAAGGAATATCTCAAAAACGATCATCTCCACGAAAAATATGTATGCAACATAAATTGTGTATTTTAATGTATCTTACGGTTTAGCATTTGTGCAAAATTTCCTAAACTTCATCCACAATAAAGTAGTATTTAGAGGCTATTTCCAGAAAATTTAAGATATACATTTTATTTGTCAGGTAAATATCTTTAATATACGATAATTTAATCAGCATCGTTACAGCCATTGTATAGAAAATCGAAATTTTCGAAAATTTTTCCATGTAAAACGTAGTTGGGGGCAGGGAGATTTTCTTAAAAATCTTCTTGTCGCAATTTGGAAGATACTGAACGTTTGGTATTTAACGTGCTTATCGTTTTTGAGTTATGCTGCCCACAGACTTACCTACATAGACACAGAGATAGACAGACGGTCATTTTTCTAAAAATACTTGTTTTGTGTTCAGGATGTCCTAAAACATATATTTCCGGTGAAATCTCGGTATCGAATTTTTGGGTGCATTACAATACCTTCTGGTTACACTATGTATATAGTACGTGTAGAGATTTTAAAAATTTGTTTTAGGATTCCCTGAATTATAGGTACTATCAGAAAAAGGTCCGTGTGTCTCTGTGAATGTGTGTGTATAAAACGACAAGTCAAAAGCGAAAGGTCGGTTAAGTTCATCATTTTGCAAGGAAGCTTCACAAAGATATTGAGGAAAGTCCCCTTATGCCAAACCAATTTTTACGTGCGAAAATTACAAACATTTGAGTTCCTCAAAAATGGCTATAATGATTTTGATTAAAATACCGTATATTAAAATATTTACATGGAAAATAAAATGTATACATTTTTGAGAGTTGCCTCTTCATTTTATGTGACCTTTGATAACTGGTAAAGAGCAAGAAACAGACGAAAACTTGTTATACAAAATTTAGTGCTCGTTAAAACAAATCATGTATGACATATACAATTTTTGGTGGAGTTAACCTCTTTCTTTTCAATTTTAAAATACGAAACTTGAGTTTTTCTCACTGTCAAATCATGCCATACAAAGAGAACGGATTTCAATTCTATAGCAACCACATTTTAAAACATTTGACTGTCGGTTTAGTCTAGTGTATTAACTTATTTTCCTTCCACTTACAAGGAAGTAAATAATAAGACCATTTCTGCTAATGTTTATCTCGGTTTGCATGAAGTACATAGAAAAAAATTCTGATGTGTTCCATTCTGATGACCTTCTCTACATATCTGCAACAAATTATTGTTAAAAAGCTTATGCTTCTGTTTACTTCATGTTAATGGAGAAACAATTGACAGAAATAGTCTTATTACCAGCTTCTTTGTAAGCAGAAGTGAAATAAGGGACTAACATAGCTTAAAGTGATAGTCAAAAGCTGGTTGCTATGTGACGGAGGTTCCTTTGTTTGTATGGACACGGTTGACAAATTCCTGTATGAGAAAGTATAAGTTTTTTAAAGCTGAAACCAAAAACACATATATATATATAAAAAGGATCAACACCACGAAAAACATTTATATAACATAAATGCTGTGATATAGTGTGCTCTACATTTTTTGTGTTGTAATTCTTTGTCCGTCTCTTACATTTAACAGTTATGCAAAAATCCGTAAAATTCATCCAGAATAGTCTTCAGAGGCTATTCCCGGGGCAGCGGGATTTTTCCCAAAATCTCCTTGTCGCAGCCTTGGTAGATACTAAACTTGAATTACAAGTTTGGTATTTTACCGACAATTCGTTTTTGAGTTGTGTTCACACAAACATGGACCTTTTTCTGAAAATGCATTATTTCGATACAGGGGAACCAAAAACATATATTTCCGGTGAAATGTCGGTATCGAATTTTTGGGTTTAGTGCAATACCTTCTCTATACACTATATACATAGTACTTGTAGAGAAAGTAAAAATCTTTTAAGAATAATTTGTTTTAAAGCTGTAGAGAAAGTCATATGTATGGAACACAACAGATTGTTTACCATTGCACATTTTGGAAGTTGCCTCATTTCATGTGAACGATTCAAGTATCAAGATATGCCAGAAGTTAAATATTATTATTATTATTATTATTATTATTATTATTATTACCATACCACAAGTGTTTTTATGTTGTCGATAATTGACGACCGGAGCGAAGCGACGTCCTAAGAGATGAAAACACGAGTTGTATTTGATAAGACAATAGACGATCAATAACTTATAATATATAGGAAGGGAGATTTTATCATTGTAATACTTACATTAGTTCTCAAATGGTACATGACGACCATCTTTATTTACCCAATGTTTTTTTTTTTTTCCCCTTTTTCGCTGCCTCCTGAACTATGATACGGCCGACCGTGTCTACACCCAATATACGAATATCGATAACAACAATAGAAATAGGGAACAATTATTTTATTTCAGATTTTAATAACTAATACATGAAATGGAAACGAACGCTATTTTATTTGAGGTTATTACACTCATGTCATACATAAGAAATACAAATAATTATTAAATTACACTTCTTTTTTTAAATAAATACATTATGTATTGTGTAAAACTTTAAATAAACATTGTAACTGAATTAATTGAAAGTACAATTGTAGAACTGACTTATTAAAAGTGAAGGTTGGCTGTCACTTTGATACCAATAACCAAGACAGGAGATTAAACAAACGAGCGTCAGGTATGAAAAGATTTCAAAGAAATGAACATCAGCTATGATAAGATGTTTCGACAAAATCGCTCCAGTCAAATGGCCGCGATTGGTTGAAATTGTCTGTACCCCCGCCGCTGAACCCTTGCACTCGAAAGTTAGGAGTAAATTTGGTACATCCACAGAAAACAGATGAAAAGCTTTACCCGTTTGACTTTCTGAACCAATCACTAAGCAGCATTCCGGTCGGTCGGTCAGAGAACGGAAACGGATCTAGATGCCGCACAGTAGCTATTTCCAACAACGTGCTCAGTTTGTGAACTCCTAACACGTGCGTTGAGCTGTGCTGTGGAAGCTGCATATTATTCGTTGTTATTTAAATTTATTGTTATTGTTGTTCGTGTTAGGGAACATACCAAAACTTCACAATTACAGAGGTGGATAGACTTTTGCGGGGAGGTGTGGCGAGGGTGGACGCGGCTTTATCGAAGAAGAAAGTGAATCATGTGCACAAATACGAAAATCACAGGAATTAGACGGAATCATCAGTGAATGTGAACCACTAATGATATGTCTTGTTGATGATGACAATGACGATGTTCCTTCCGAGAATGATGACGACGGAGACTTGGTTGAAACTGAGCCATTAAAATTCTAAACAAGTAAAAATCACTTTGTATAACTTTCTCTCATTCTAACAATCCATTTTGTATATTTGTTCAATATTGTCGTAAATATGTACGTACGACGGATGTACAATAAAGACTGGCACTGAGTTTTTTTTACTTTCTCTATACGCACTATGTACATAGTGTATAGAGAAGGTATTGCACTCCACCCAAAAATTTGATACCGAGATTTCACCGCAAATATATGTTTTAGGGTCCGCAATATCCAAAAAAAGCATTTTCACAAAAAAGTTCGTGTATGTGTGTGTCTTCGTGTCCGTGTGTCTGTGAACACGATAACTCAAAAACGAAAAGTTGGTAAAATACCAAACTTGGTATTTAAGTTTAGTATCTTCCAGGGATGCGACACGAAGATTTTGAGAAAAATCCCCCTACCTCAAACTACCCTTTACATGGAACTTTTTTCGAAAATTTTTATTTTCTAAAAAATGGCTCTAACGATTTTTATTAAAATATTGTATACTAAAGATATTTACCTGACAAATAAAATGCATATCTTGAACTTTCTGGGAATAGCCTCTGAAGAGTAGTTTATTCTGAATGAATTTTACTAAATTTTGAATAACTGTTAAACCGTAAGAGATGGACAAAAGCTTACTACACAAAAAATGTAGAGCACATTAAAACACACAATTTATGTTTATACATTTTTTTCGTGGAGTTCGTCGTTTTTGTGACATTCCTTATTTTTGGTTTCTGCTATGAAAAACGTATACTTTTCTCATACAGGAACTTGTCAACTCCTATCCATATAGACAAAGGAACTTCATTGACATAGCAACCAGCTTTTGACTATCACTTTAACCTACAGTTGTCCCTTATTTCGCTTCTACTTACAAGGAACCGAGTAATTAGACTATTTCTGTTATTTTTGTCTGATTAGCATAGAGTAAATAAAAGTATAAGCTTTTTAAGAATAATTTGTTGCAGGGATATGGAGAAAGTCATGTGAATGGTACACATCAGATTTTTTTCCTTCCGTTCAGTGCCTGCTTACAACATGTGTCATTAGACTAGGTATTCTTGTCGCTGAACATTTCACAGCGATAGCTTTGTGAGTTGGCAGCCTGTGAGAGTGGATGTGTTTCATCATCGCCTCTAAACATTGTCATGGCTGATTTTCGTGAACGGCGTGAAGTTTTGTGTTCTCTTGAAGAAAAACGCTACCGAAACATACGATGAGCTGAAGAGAGCTTTTATGCAATATCTCATAGAGAATGTTTCTGTTGGCTTTCACGTCTCACTGTGAGACACCTTGGGATATCAGTTGGGAGCACACTCACAATTTTAAAAGAGCATTTGCAAATGTGTGCACGAAGCATACCACAACTACTTACAGGCGCGTGTTGATGTATGGAAACAACGTGTTGAGGACGAGGGTGATGCTTGGTGGCAAAACAGCATCACTGCTGACGAAACATGACTGTACTGTTATGACCCATGAGTGGGTGCAACATGGTCAACTTCCACCACAAACAACATGAGCACAAACGCTGCCAATAAGGCCATGGTCATCACTTTTTTTTATTACCAGGGTATGGTGTACACTCACACAGTCCCAAGACACACCACAGTCACTGCAGTTTACTGCTAGAACATCCTGAAGCAATTGATCAAGGATCACATCCCCAAATAACGTAGGAACCTGATTGGGAAATGGAAGCTCCATCACGATACTGTAAGGTCTCATGCTGCTAATGTTGTTACTCAGTTCCTAGCAGTTAAATATTGGATGAGAATCGTTCACGGAAACCAATCTATAATTAGGGCAGTCTGCTACCGTGAACAGTTGCGAATGGAAGGTAATTTGACGTGGGCATCAAAATTAAAGAAAGGGTTGGAAACCATTGGGATGGGAGACATCTGGATGGCGGGGCAGGAAAACAGGCGAAGTTTTTGGTGAAAAATCAAGAAACGTCTCTGTGATATTGACAGACAGCAAATAATTGCGCAATGCACAGAGAAGGTGTCATTAGAAGTACAGTCTGGGCTGAAATCGGAGTGGGGTATAGAGCAATACATCAAAACAGGTACCAAACTCATTAGAGAGGGGCTCGCGTGGATTAGACTAGGAGCATGGAGGAGCACGAAAATTTCTGACGAGAATCTGTCCCATTTGCGAGGAGGAAGAGTCGTGGACTCACATCTTGGCAAGATGTAGGGGTACGGAGGAATGGCGGGAAAAATATTTGCCGCGATTTTTTACCACTGCGAATGTAGGGATAGAAGCATGTTGGACGCCACTGGCAGGCACGGAAAACATGGACGGGCTAGGTAAATTTATACTTAAGGCAAGACAGCTGAGATCTGAGGAGGCTGCCAATAGAGAAGGGGGGGGGATAAGATCAACTAAACAAAAGTGACTACAATGTTCTACATACATATATATTATGTCATACTTAGGTCACTGTTGTGCTAGGGTTGTATATATTATGTGTATATATGTCTTTTAAGTGTAATTATCTATTATAAGAGGGTGCATTTATGAAGGTATACTCTGTGCTGTAAATTTAAATTGCTATATTTGAATATCTTTGTATCTTTATTTTCGGATTCACTCTTAATTTTATTGTTGTTTAATATTGCTTTTGACTGTGTATTTTCTTTGTCTTTTTATTTCGTGTTTACTCTTTTAATTCTTTGTTGTGGTTGTTGTTTTAATATTGCTTGTAATGTGTATTACAAAAGCACGTACGGTCTGTGGACCCGTGCGACTGTTGAAATTCTGTGTATGATAGAATTCATTCATTCATACTCAGTTCCTGGCACAAAAAAGCATCTCTACAGTACCCCAGCCACCTCATAGTCTCAACCTGGCACTGAGTGCCTTTTTTCTTAACCCAACGGCCAAAAAGGAACGTAAGGGACGTCGGTTCGAAAACGAAACCAAGGCAATGAAAGCTTTAGAGGCGACCCTGAGGAGGGTGTCAAGGAATGGCTCCAGGAGTGGCGAAGGAGGTGGGACAAGTGCATTGTATGGGGGAGAAGTATTTGGAGGGGAACAAAAGCCTGTATCAGTGATTTTTTACAATAAATTGTTGTATGAGCATTAGTGCCAGTCTCTATAGAACATCCCTCGTATGCTATATGAGTTATAGTATCACTGTTATTTTTAATTAACATAAATAATAACGAATCAGTTTCATTATTCATTGACATTCATTTACTATGTACACTGTTTATATTCATCTTTACACACGATAGACATTTGTAACCAGCTGTGGCTGTTTACTCTGGCAACGCCGCAAAGGCAGCATAGCCAACCTTTCGCGAAACCTCCCGAACTGTCAAGTACAAGGATTCAGCGGCCGGGGTATAATCTCGGTCATTGACCCTTTGAATTGTGATCCGAAACCCCAGCTCAATCTTCTCCCACACGACTATAATCTATTCACTCACAGGTTGGTCCGTGCCACAGCAGACCGCATCACAAGGCACCGTGGTAAAACACAGTAGCAATGCGCGCAAGAAAGTAATACCTTCTAATGTCACTATGAACTGGTTGTTGAGACATCGCAAGTAGCTCAAATACCCTGTAATGTCGGTATGAGACATCCCATCGTGCGTTAAGGGTATGACTGAAATTTCATAAAAAAATCACAAAACATCAACTGCTTTATTTTAATTCCATAACATAATTGAAACATTTCTGAGTACAAAAATGGAATAATTCGACACCAGGCGCCTTTTATAAATACTTAACTTAACAAGAGATACTTCACTTTGACAGTTCATTCGCATAATGCAAGTTCCATTCATATGACTTTCTCTACATCTGAACAATACATTTTTGTTAAAAAGCTTATTCTTCTATTTACTTAATGTTAATCGAGAAAAAAATAGCAGAAATGGAGTCCATAAGATATAGTGATAAACACGAGTTGACAAATTCCTGTATGAGAAAATTATTAAGTATTTTAAAGCTGAAACTAAGAACCAGAAATGTCTCAAAAACGGTCAACTCCACGAAGAAAATGTAGGTGTATAACATAAATTGTGTTATATATAAAATATGTTATATCTTTTATATGATAGAAGGAAGAAGTGGCAAAGGAAGAGCAAGAGCACAATATATAAAACAAATTATGGAAGATATGAAGTGCAGTAAATATGAAGAACTCAAACGGAAAGCAGAGAGAAGATCTGAATGGAGAGTCGCTGCAAACCAATCCAAGGATTGAAGACTCCTAATAAAAAAAAAAGAAAACATATATATTTCGTGGAGTTGATCGATTTTGAAATATCACTTGTTTTTTGTTTACGCTTTGAAAAGTTTTCTCATACAGGAATTTGTCAGCTCCTGTCCATACAAACAAAGGAACTTCAGTCACATAGCAACCAGCTTTTGGCTGTCACTTTAACCTATGGTACTCCCTTATTTCGCTTCAACTTACAAGGAATCAAGTACTAAGAATATTTCTTAGACCGCCTGGGTAGTGTGGTGGTAGCGTGTCTACCTCACATTCAAAAGGTCGTGAGTTCGAATCTCGCTTAGGGTGGGTTACCCGAATAAAGTTTTTTTTCGGGGTTTTCCCTTATCCTGAGAAGACGAATGTCGAGTAACTTTAAGCTCCATGGCTTCCGCGATCATTTGAGCATCATTTCACCAATTTCATTCATCGTCCGATATGTCCAACCAGGTTAAAGTACGTTATGCTAAAAAAAAAAAAAAGAACATTTCAGCTAATTTTTCTTAATAAGCACGACGTAAATAGAAATATTGCCTTTTCAACAACACTTTTGTGGCAGAGATGTACAGAAAGTCATATGAATGGAACACATCAGAATATTTTTGGATTCAGGGGGACCCAAAGCATGTATTTCCGGTGTTATCTCGGTATCGAATTTTGCGGTGCATTACAATACCTTCCCTATACACTATGTACATAGAACGTGTAGAGAAAGTAAAACTACGTGGTCATGCAGCTACTGCAGTCAGTTTTATGCACGGCACATTGAGGTAAAAGGTTGTACAGCAAAGAGTATAGTCAGTTTGGCTCCTCAGTGTATACTCGGAGAACCAGCTTTAATGCGTCTACTGCTTCACTGTGCTGCCACCTAACGGCTGCAGTACCTAACTAACTCGAAAAAGCTTTCCATACGACAATTCATGTAGTGAAAACTTGATTCCCTTTGGGCCCAACTAGTCCCATAATGGTCCAAGTAGCCCATCTAGGCCGTACTTACCTTAAAATGCTATAAAGAACTTCAACAAGACGGAAACTTTCGGAATAAGAAGGAAAATTTTGATAAGCTTCAACAGAAACTCATCAACTATCAGTTATAAAATATTTATAAAATACCATTACTCGATTTAGCACTGCGTTTAATAAGCCCTTAGAAAACGTATTCTTACAAAAGCTTATTCTTCTATCTAATTCATACATAGCGTATAAAGAAGGTAATGTAATGCGCCCAAAAATTCCGTACCAAGATTTCACCTGAAATATATGTTTTAGGATCCCCTGTATCCAAAAAAAACATTTTTAGAAAAAGGTCCGTGTGTCCGTGTTTCTGTGTGTCTGTGAAGACGATAGCTCAAAAACGAAAAGGCGGTAAAATACCAAACTTGGAATTTAAGTTTAGTATCTTCCAGGGATGCGACACCAAGATTTTGAGGAAAATCCCCCTGAACCAAACTACACTTTACATGGAGTTTTTTTCGAAATTTTTGATTTTCTCAAAAATGGCTCTAAAGATTTTGATAAAAATATCATATATTAAAGATATTTACCTGAAAAATATAATGTATATCTTGAGTTTTCTTTGAATAGCCTCTGAAGACTACTTTAATCTGTAAGAATTTTATGGAATCTTGCACAACTGCTTGAAGGTAAAAGATGAACATAAATCCACCACACACACAAAATGTAGAGCATATTAAAACACAAAATTTATTTTATATAATTTTTTGCGTAAATGTCTTTAATATACGATATTTTAATCAAAATCGTTAGTCATTTTTAAAACATTTTGAAAAATGTCCCATGTAAAGGGTAGTTAGGGGTGAGGGGATTTTCTTGAAAATCTTCGTGTCGCATCTTGGAAGATAACAAACTTAAATATCAAGTTTGGTATTCAACAGTCTTTTCGTTTTTGAGCTATGCTGTCCACTGACACACACACACACATACACGGACCTATTTCTAAAAATCTTATGTATTATACTCACATGACTTTCTCTAGCTACTCTACAAACTTCTTATAAAAGATAATTCTTCTTTCACCACCACTTTAATCGAGATAAAGATTAGCATATCTTTATTACTTAGCTCCTTATAAGTAGACTGGAACTAAGGGAATGCACTAGGCTAAAGTGATAGTCAAATGTTTTAAAAGCTGTCGTTATGCCATTGTCATTGCAAATCGCCTCTTTGCTTGGCCAGAAGTAGAACAACAGAAAAACGGACACTCCCATCTCAGAAAAAAGTAACTACTTCACAACTGAAACTACAACAAGGAATACCTTGGAAACGGTAAGCTCCACGAAAAAAATGTATATGGCATAACATGTGTATTTTAACAAGACCTACATTTTTTGTAAAGTAAGTAGATATTTGTCCGTCTCTTATGATTTACTAGTTATTCCAAATTAAGCAAAATTTATCCCGAATAAACAGGTCTTTAGAAGATATTCCCAGAAAATGTAGGATATACATTAAATTTGTGATAGAAATGGCTTTAATATGTGGTATTTTAATCAAAATCGTTAGAACTATTTTTAAGAAAAATAAAATCTTCTAAAAATTTTCCATGTAAAGGGTAGCCAGGGGTGGGGGATTTTCTTGAAAATCTTCGTGTCGCATCCTTGGAAGATACCAAACTTAAATACCAAGGTTTGTATTTAACGGTCTTTTCGTTTTTGAGCTATACTCTCCACAGACACACAGACATACATACAGACAGACACACACACACACACGGACCTGTTTCTGAAAATGCTTTTTTTTGGACGCAGGGAGTCTTAAAACATGTATTTCCGGTAAAATCTCTACATCGAATTTTTGGGTGGAATACAATACTTACCTATTCCTATGAACATTGTACATAAGAGGCTAGAGAAAGTAAAAATACTCTTTTTTTTATTTAGGGGGACCCAAAACATGCATTTCCAGTGAAATCTCGGTATCGAATTTTTGGGTGCATTACAATACCTTCTCTATACACTATGTACATAGTACGCGTAGAGAAAGTAAACATGTATATAACATATTTTGTGTGTTTTAACGTGCTCTACATTTTCTGTGTAGTAAGTTTTTGTCCATCTGTTGCGGTTTAGCAGTTATACAAAATTCCGTAAAATTCATCCAGAATAAAGTAGTCTTTTGAGGCTTTTCCCATAAAATTCAAGATATACATTTTTTGTAGTGTTTAGCGCCCGCTTTTACTGCTCTGGCAGCGCAGGCGATGACACAGATGATACATGAAGATGGAGCCCCGGTGGAATGTGATGGCGGGTGAAACCGGAGAACCCGGAGAAAACCCGTTCAGCATAAATCTCACATGTGGTCGCTTGGGATCGAACCCGGACCGTCTCGGTGAGAGGCGAGTCGTCTGATCACTCGGCCTATAAATGTTATTTTTCGGATAAATATTCTTAATATACGATATTTTAATCAAAATCGTTAGAGCCATTTTTGAGAAAATCAAAATGTTCGAAAAAAAGTTCCATATAAGGGATAATTGGGAGTGGGGAGATTTTCTTGAAAATCTTCGTGTCGCATCATTGGCATATACCAATCTTAAATACCAAGTTTGGTGTTTAACGGTCTTTTAGTTTTTGAGCTATTCTGCTCAGACACACACACACACACACACACACACACACACACACACACAGACACACACGGACATTTTTCTAAAAATGTTTTTTTTTTTTTTTTGGATTCAGGGATTCTCAAAGCAAATATTCCGATGAAATCTCGGTATGGAATTATTGGGTGCATTACAATACCTTCTCTATACACATGTACATAGTACGTGTAGAAAAAGTAAAAATAGATATTGCAGAATATTCAGACAAGGTTATATGAATGTAAGGCATCAGATTTTACGTATAGTAAGTTTTTATCCGTCTCTTATGGCATAAGAAACATTCACGCTACAGACTACCACTTACACGAGAAAAAAATGTGTTTTACCTGAGAGAAGCTTCTTAAGCTTTTGAAAGCAAACAAAAGTGAAGCGAGTTTCATTTGTACTGTTGTGCATTTTATTAAAGTTAGGGCGTGACTCATTACTGTGTTCATTAACACAGCGTCACCTTCAGCTACGAACAGTAGAGACATCTTGTGTCAACTTCTGTACGCCATCTTCATCAGCTGTTCTAATATTTTAAACAGAGAAGTATATGTAGGGGGATCTCAAAATTCACTTATCTGTTTTTCATAATTCTATATTTAATAACCTAATACACTGTGATGCAAATATGACTATAACACATTTATAATTTCATTTAAAAAATATTGATTTGTTTTGCTCCATTTTCATGGCAGTCTTAAAAAACATAATCTATTCTTCTATCTACTTCATGCTAATCAAGATATACATTACCTCTGTGCTTGTTTTCTTGTACGAGGGTCGGCTGATACAGATATGGAGCTACTAGGCCAGTTAGATGGTAGCATCGTATAGTTTAACTCTAGACTAGCTTGTATCCATAGTTACAGGTCAATAGCTTGAAAGACAGAATTTTAAACAAGACAACTTTAGAGTTTTCACGAAAATGGAGGATTTGGAAAAACGAGCAGTGATTAAATACTTCCATTTGAGAGCCTTAACGCCTAAAGAAATCAAGGAGCAAATAGACAGTACATTGAAAGACTCTGCCCCATCATATTCAATGATTAAAAGGTGGGTTACAGAGTTTAAAATGGGACGTACGAGCACTAGTGATGAGCTTCGCTCTGGACGTCCTGTAGAAGTGACAACTCCAGAGATCATTGAAAAAATTCATCGTTTAGTACTGGAAGACCGCAGAATAAAGTTGTTTGAGATAGCAGAGGCTGTAAACATATCAAAAGAACGAGCAGGTAATATTTTAAGTAATGTTTTGGGTTTTCACAAGGTCCGTGCAGGATGGATGCCGCGTTTGTTGACACCTGATCAAAAGTTGCAAAGAAAAACTGTTTCTGTTAAGAATGTGGAGCTCTAACGTAAAACTCCCAGTGAATTTTTGAGGCGGATTATTACCATGGATGAAAATTGGATACAATACTACACTACATAAAGTAAATCACAGCCAAAACAGTGGATTGCATCAGGAGAACCAACTCCAAAAAAGGCAAAAGTCAATTTTGTCAGCTAACAAAGTTATGGCGTGTGTTTTTTGGGATGCACAGGGAATTATTTTTATTGATTACTTGGAAAAGGTTAAAAGTATCACTGGTGACTACTGCGCAAGTTTACTGCAACGTTTGAGTGATGAGGTGAAAAGAAAAAGACATCATTTGGAAGAAAAAAGAAAATCTTGTTTCATACGACAATGCTCCGGTCCATCGTTCAGTCATTGCAATGGGGAAAATGTGCGAATTAAAGTTGGAATTGCTTGAACATCCACCCTATTCGCCAGATCTAGCACTCAGTGACTACCAACTGTTTCCAAACCTCAAGGAAGTTCTTGGAGGACGAAGATTTCACAGCAACGAGGTCATGGATACGATAAAAAACTATTTTGAGGACCTTGATAAAACGCACTACAGAGATGGTTCAATTAAACTAGAAGTCCAATATGACAAATGTATTAGCCTTTCTGAAGGTTATCTTAAGAAATAAAGAATTTTTTTTTAAATTATGTTTTCATTGACAGCCCTGAGATTTATCATCCGACGCTACTAAGTATAAAGGAAAAATGTTCCATTCACATGATGTCCTCTAGCTGTTCGGTAAACAAACCTTTTATTCAAACATTAATCTGTTATCTATTTCAAGCTCACCAAGATAATCAGAAGCAGTATTAGTCTTATTACCAGCTTCCTTGTAAGCAGAAGGAAAATAAGAAATGCACAGGCTAAAGCGATAGCCTCGTCCTTTAAAAGACGGTCGCTGTGTGAAACAATTGAAAGTCCATTCTTTTTCCTTGCCAGAAGCAAACAAACTAGAAACGAGAACAAATATCTCCTCCCGTTTGAGAAAAGTTTAGGTGGCTAAAATTGGAAACAATATTCCGGAATATCTCGAAGACGGTTAACCCTACAAAAATACATATTCATAAATTGTGTGTTTCATCGGGATCTATATTTTTTGTGCAGAAAGAGGTCTTCAGAGGCTATTCCCAGAAAATTCAAGATATACATTTCGTTTTCCATGTAAAGGGTAGTCGGAGGTTGGGGTATTTTCTTGAAAATTTTCGTGTCGTATCCTTGAAAGATACTCAACTTAAATACCAAGTTTGGCATTTAATGAACTTTTCGTTTTTGAGCTATGCTGTCCAAAGACACACACACAAACACACACACAGACGTTTTTCTATAAATGTCTCTTTATATTCAGGGGGGCCCAAAACATGTAATTCCGGTGAAATCTCGGTATCGAGTTTTTGAGTGCTAAACAACAGCTTTTCTATACACTAAAGCAATAACTGTTAAACCATATCAGATATTCAAAAACTTATTACACAAAAATGTAAATCTCGTTCAAATTATTTCATATACATGTTTTTACTTTCTCTATATGTACTTGGTACATATCCAAAAATTCGATACCGAGATTTTACCGGAAATATATGTTTTGAGACCCCCTGAAAACAAAAAAAAAAACATTTTTAGAAAAATATCCGTGTGTGTGTATTAGTGTGTCTGTGGGCAGCATAGCTCAAAAACGAAAAGAACTTTTAAAACCGAACTTGGTAGTTAAGTTTGGTATTTTCCAAGGATGTGACACGAAGATTTTGAAGAACATCCCCCCACTCTCAACTAACCATTACATGGAAAAAATTTCGAAAGTATAGATTTTCCTAGAATTGCCTCTAACGATTTTGATTAAAACATATTATATTTATGATATTTACTTGCCAAATAAATTGTAAATCTTGAATTTTCTGGGAATAGCCTCAAAAGACTTCTTTATTCTGGATGATTTTTACTGAATTTGTATAACTGGTAAAGCGTAAGAGATAGACAAAAACTTACCACACAAGAAACGTAGATCACAATATGACACACAATTTATGTTGAATACATTTTTTTCTTGGAGTTGATCGTTTTTGAGATATTTCTTGTTATTGGTTTCAGCTTTAAAAAAGCTTATACTTTTCTCCTACAGGAATTAATCAACTCCTGTCCACACAAACAAAGGAACTTCAGTCACATAGCAACCAGCTTTTGACTGTCACTTTAACCTATGGTACTACCATATTTCGCTTCTACTTACAAGGAAGCAAGTAATAAGACTATTTCTGCTAATATTTTCTCGATTAGTATGAAGTAAATAGAAGCATAAGCTTTTTAAGAATAATTTTTTACAGAGATATAGAGAAAGTTATGTGAATGGTACACATCAGCCTTCTTTCCAGGTTTCTAAAAATGCTCAAAATTGTTGATTCAATCGCCTATGGCAACGAAACCACGTGATGGATATAGCTGAAAGTTTAGCTGCCATTTAGTAAGAGATGGCGGTTACTAATGCAAACTTTTTTTCATAGTTACCATTGTAGTTTCTTGGATTTTCTAAGGAATTATTGAACGCCTCTCATAGAAAAAACAATAAGCTTTTATAATAATACTAGTTTTTTACAGATTAGGTACAGAAACTCATGTGAATAGAACATTTCCTGTAAAATTCTTATGTGTTCCATTCACATGACTTTCTCTACATCTCTGCAACGAAGCTAATGCTTCTATTTACTTCATGATAATTGAGAAAAATTAACAGAGATAATCTTATTATTTGTTCCCTTGTAACCAGAAGCAAAATAAGGGAGTACCATAGGTTAAAGTGATAGTCAAAAGCTGGTTGCTATGTGACTGAAGTTCCTTTGTCTGTATGAACAGGAGCTAACAAATTCTTGTATGGGAATTTTTTTTAAAGTCGAATACATGGAATATCTAAATATCGATCAACTCCACGAAAAAAAAAATATATATGGCATAAATTGTGTGTTTTATCGTGATATACATTTTTTGTGTATTAAGTTTTTGTCTATCTCTTAGGCTTTATCAGTTATGCAAAATTCAAAAAATATGTTTTCGGAGGCTATTTCGGAGAAAATTGAAAAAATTAATTTTATTTGTCACCTAAATATCTTAAATATAAGAGATTTTAATCAAAATGGTTAGTTCTAATTTTTTAGAAAATCAAAATTTTCGAAAAATGTTACATGTAAAGGGTAGTTGGGCGTGGGAGATTTTCTTGAAAATCTTGTGTCACATCCATGGAAGATACTAAACTTAAATACCAAGTTTGATGTTTAACGATTTTTTCCTTTTTGAGCTATGCTGCCCACAGACACACATACACACAGACACAGAGACACACATGGACGTTTTTCTAAAAATGCTTTTTTTGGATTCAGGGGGTCTCAAAGCAGGTCTTTACGATGAAATTACGGTATCGAATTTTTGGGTGCAATACAATACCTTCTCTACACACTATGTACATAGTACGTTTAGAGAAAGTAAGTAGATATTTATAAGCTTTATGTTATGAAGTTTCAAGCAATAAGTGAAATAACGTTAGCAGTTTATTAATAACAGATGGTATAACATTATCTATGTTTATGCTTTTATGTAACATGTTACACAAAGTCAAAGGGTTTTTCTTGTCAATCTGCCCCCAAAGACCACTCCCTCTATGTTCAGGAAGTGTTTGTCGGGCGGGGCACTTGGACATATCCGAGCTCTTTCTTTTATATCTCCACCATAGGGGCTTAACTCTAATGTGTTCTACTCACATGATTTTTACACCATAATCATTTATTTTAACTTTTATGCAATTTATTCTTATTTGTTTTTGCCTTCTCTAGTATGTGTGTACATTGTATATTGTGTTTTATTATATGCAAACATTTGATACCGATATGTCATGTTTTGAGGACCCCTGAACAAGAAAAAGGCATTTTCAGAAAAAGATCAGAGCGTATGTATATGTGCATGTGTGTGTGTGTGTGTTTGTGTGTGTATATGTGTGTGTGGACAGTTAAACTTAACAATTAAAAGTAAGTTTAATACCAAAACTTTATACGAGACAAGTTCATAGAAAACAATCATTTTATTACTAAAAGTTTTGTACACTTACGGTTACTTTTCAATATAATCACCGAAAATATTGAGACATTTATCGTACCTGTGCACAAGCTTTGCAATACTCGCTTCAAAAAATGTTGCCGCCAATGATTCCAAATGAGCATTGACGTTGTTTTGAAGATCTTCATAGTTTACGACGTTTGCGGAGAGTCATTCAAAACGAACGAAGAGGAATGCTGACTTCAGGAATTGTGTTGATCCATGACAACGCTCGTACACACATAACCCATCAGCTCCTTTAACAACCGCCGTACAGTCCTGATCTGGCACCCAGCGAATTTCACCTTTTCCCTAAACTGAAGACGTGGCTAGGAGGGCAGCACTTTCAAACCAACGAAGATCTTTAAAACAACGTTAATGATCATTTGAAATCATTGACGGAAACATTTTTTGAAGAAGGTATTGCAAAGCTTGTGCACAGGTACAATAAATGTCTCAATCTTTTCGGTGATTATGTTGATAAGAAACCATAAGTGTACAAAACTTTTAGTAATAAAATAATTGTTTTTTATGAACTTGTCTTTTATTTCTAGCCTATCGGAAGTTTGATAAAAAACGGTCCTCGTATAAATGATTTTACATGAATTTAAGACAACAGATTTTTATTACGCCCTGTATATCTGAACCGTTCGCAATTCCCTGATATGTACATAGGCAAGGTGATGCTTATGAAAGCATATCTCCAAGGTATTGCAATCCATTCGGAAAAGGCAGTGCCACAAAGAACGCTGTTTCAGAAGCAAAAAGTAGCTCGCTAATATATGGAAGATACGAGCAGTGGTTTTATCATACAGCAGAGCCGAGAGAAAAGAAAACTGCTTCCCTCGCAGTCCATTTGCAACCCTTATGACGTAACAGTCTCAAAGTTCACTGCTCTATCATGTGACCTCATATTTCAACACACGAGAATCTCGCTCGCAAAATTATATATACAGGCTTCACTTTAAAACAATCCACTAATAGAGAAACATACTCGTTACTTTCTCTACACGTATTATGCACCTAAAGTATAAAGAAAGTTCTGTACTGAGATTTCACCGGAAATATACGTTTTGAGGTCTCCTGAATCCACAAAAAGGTCCGCAAGTGTCTTTAACAGCATAGCTCAAAAATGAAAAGACTGTTGAGTACCAAAATTGGGATTTAATTCTTACTTTCTTAACACGTACTACGTACATAGTGTATAGAGAAGGTATTGCACTCCACCAAAAAATTCGATACCGAGGTTTCATCGGAAGTGTATGTCTTACCGTGTCCTGTAACCAAAAAAAATCTAATGTGTTCCATTCACATGACTTTCTCTACCTGTCTGTAACAAATTATTGTTAAAAAGCTTATGCTTCTATTTACTTCATGCTAATCGAGAAAAAATTAGCAGAAAGGGTCTTATTACTTGCTTCCTTGTAAGTAGAAGCGAAATAAGGAAGTACCATAGGTTAAAGTGATAGTCAAAAGCTGGTTGCTATGTGACTGAAGTTCCTTTGTGTGGATAGGAGTTGACCAAATCCTGTATGAGAAAAGTATCAGTTTTTAAAAGCTAAAATCAAAAACAAGGAACACCTCAAAATCTATCAACTGCACGAAAAAATGTACATAACATAAATTGTATTTTTTAATGTGCTCTACATTTTTGTGTGCTAAGTTTTTGTCCATCTCTAACGCTTTACATATTATGCAAAATTCCGTAAAATGCATCCAGAATAAAGTAGACTTCAGAAGCTATTCCCAGAAAATGCAAGATATTCACTTTATTTGTCAGGTAAATATCTTTAATATGCGATATTTTAATCAAAATCGTTAGACATTTTTTAGAAAATCAAATTTTTCAAAAAAAGTTCTATATAAAGAGTAGCATGGGTTGGAGGGATTTTCTTGAAGATCTTCATGTCGCATCCTTGGAAGATACCAAACTTAAATACCAAGTTTGGTATTCAACGGTCTTTTCGTTTTTGAGCTATGGTGCCCACAGATACACACACACAGACAGATAGACATACAGACACACACACGGACATGTTTCTAAATATATTTTGGGGGGGGGGGGGTTTCAGGGGGACCCAAAACATGTATTTCGGTGAAATCTAGGTAACGAATTTTTGGATGCATTACAATACCTTCTCTATACATTATGTACATAGTGCGTATACAGAAAGTAAAAAGTATTGTCAGAAAATCGTCCATGTATGTGTGTGTCCGTGTGTCTGTGAACACCATAACTCAAAAACGAAAAGTCGGTAAAATACCAAACTTGGTATTTAAGGGATTTATGTTCCAGGGATGCGACACGAAGATTTTGAGAAAAATGCCCCAACCCCCAACTACCCTTTACCTGGATTTTTTTCCGAAAAGCTTGATTTTCTAAAACATATCTGTAACGATTTTGATTAAAATATCGTATATTAAAGATATTTACCTGAGAAATAAAATGTATATTTTCAATTTTCTGGGAATAGCCTCTGAAGACTACTTTATTCTTGGTCAATTTTACAGAATTTTGCATCACTGCTAAACCGTAAGAGATGGACAAAAACTTACCACACAACAAATGTAGAGCACCTTAAAACACACAATTTATGTTACATACATTTTTTTCGTGGAGTTGACTGTTTTTGAGATATTCCTTGTTTTTGTTTTCAGCTATAAAAACTTACACTTTTCTCATACAGGACTTTGTGAACTCGTGTGAATACAAACAAAGGAACTTCAGTCGCAGAGCAACCAGCTTTTGACCGTCACTTTAACCTATGGTACCCCCTTATTTCGCTTCTACTAACAATGAAGCAAGTAATAAGACTATTTCTGCTAATTTTTGTTCCATTAGATGAAGTAAATAGAATAATTTGTTGTAGTGATGTACAGAAAGTCATGTAAATGGAACACATCGTATTTTTTTATTCTCTATACTTCTTCTCTCTCATACACATTCAATGTTGCATATAAACCTTCAGAAAGTGTTTTTAAGCTGTGACTAGTTTAAGTATCAGCTCTAAGAGTCTTATATTCGTTCTCTTTTGTTTCGAAACAGCCTGTATAGGAAGGATATAAAAGTAAACGAGACTGGGTAGTAATGTGAATGTAAGATCCTCTTTGTTTACTCATAAGCATGTTAAGTGTTGATTTTTATTGAGCCCAAATTCAGAGCCACAGAAATCATGCTCAGTCTTGCATCATATCCTCTTTAAAGAACGGCCCATTTCTGGAATCACAATATTTGATATGTACAAGTCTTTTATGACGTCATAGGAACAAGGGGGTACACAAACATGGCTTTATCCAGGACAAACACCGTTCCGCGGACGATAAAACCTCTTCTAGGGATCCTCGATCAACTTCTGTCGACGCACCAGGTCCTGAATATTGTTACGTAGCCGTTACCAAGTTTACTCTGAGAGCAGAAGTGTGCGGTTGGCGCTTTATGACAGAAATGACATTTTCCCTGGCAGTTTATTCGCTCATTTTGCTTCAAGTTATGAATAAGTGTATTTATTGACATAACAATAGCATACAAACAATTAAAACAGTAAACACGAAAATAAAAATCTGCTGTGTTCCATTCACATGACTTTCTCTATATCTCTGTAACAAATTATTGTTAATAAGCTTATCTTTTATTTATTTCATGCTAATCGAGAAAAATTAGCAGAAATAGTCTTATTTCTTGCTTTATTGTAAGTAGAAGCGAAATAAGGGAGTACCATAGATTAAAGTGAAAGCCAAAAGCTGGTTGCTATGTGACTGATGTTGTATGGACACGAGTTGACAAATTCCTGTATGACAAAAGTATAAGCTTTTCAAAGCTGAAACCAAGAAAATGGAATATCTCAAAAACGATCAACTCCACGAAAAAAATGTATATAACATAAATTGTGTGTTTTAACGTGCTCTACATTTTTTGTGTGTTACGTTTTTGTCCATCTCTTACGGGTTAGTAGTTATACAAAATTTATCCAGAATAAAGTAGTCTTCAGAGGCTATTCTAAGCAAATTCAAAATATACATTTTATTTGTCAGGTGAATATCTTTAATATAAGACATTTTAATCAAAATCGTCAGAGCCATTTTTTAGAAAACCAAAATGTTCGAAAAAAGTTCCATGTAAAGGGTAGTTTGGGGTGGGGGACTTTTTCTCAAAATCTTCGTGTCACATCCCTGGAAGATACTAAACTTAAATACCAAGTTTGGTATTTTACCGACTTTTCGTTTTTGAGTTATCGTGTTCACAGACATGCGGACACACACACACACACACACACACACGGGCCTTTTTCTGAAAATACTTTTTTTGGATACAGGGGACCCTAAAACACATATTTCCGGTGAAATCTCAGTATCGAATTTGTTGGTGGAGTGCAATACCTTCTCTATACACTAGGTACATAGTACGTATAGAGAAAGTAAAGAGACAAAGATATTCATTAACAGAAATTTAAATTTACAGCACAAAGTACACCTTATTCAGATGCATTAATGTACACTCTTATAATAGATAAATACACTTAAAAGAAATATACACACATAATATATACACAATATATAAAACCATAACACAACAATGACCTAAGTATGGCATAAAATATATGTATGTAAGACATTGTTGTCACTTTTGTTTAGTTGTTCTTATGCACCTCCCCCTTTCTCTATTGTCAGGATTCTCAGATCTCAGCTGTCTTGCCTTTAGTATAAATTTACCTAGCCCATCCACGTCTTCTGTGCCTGCCAGTAGCGTCCAACATGCTTCCAGCTCTACATTCGCGGTGTTAAAGAATCGTGGTAAATATTTTTCCCGCCATTCCTCCGTACCCCTACATCTTGCCAAGATGTGGTCCACGACTCTTCCTCCTCTCGAACCATTCTCGTCAGCAGTTTTTGTGCTCCTCCATACTCCTAGTCTAATCCTCGCGAACCTTTCTCTCATGAGTTTAAAGCATTTAAATATGTAGCTTCTATAAGCGCTCGTCAAATGTTGGATTGCAAGTATACTCACGCTTATATTTGACTTTTTGTGTAGCGTTTGACTCTTCTCAGGGCGTTTGTTATCGGGCTTGTTGGGCTTCACAGACCCAAACTACCTGGCGGCTTCTTAAATAATAATCGCAGTTTATTTTTATAGTTATTATTTTACAATTCCAAAGATAAACTGTAATCGCTCGATGCAATTCACTACAAAAGTCTCATGTGTTACTTTAACATGACTTTCTCTACATCTCTGTAACAAATTATTGTTAAAAAGCTAATGCTTCTATTTACTTCATGCTAATCGAGAAAAATTAACAGAAATAGTATTATTACTTGCTGCGAAATAAGGGAGTAGCATAGGTTAAAGTGATAGTCAAAATCTGGTTTCTTTGTTTGTATAGACAGGAGTTGACAAACTCCTGTGTGAGAAATGTATACATGTTTTAACGTTGAAACCAAAAACAAGTAAGATTTCAAAAAGGATCAACTCCACGAAAAAAGTATACAACATAAATTGTGAGTTTTAACGTGCTCTACATTTTTTGTGTGGTAAGTTTTTGTCTATCTCTTACGGTTTAGCAGTTATGCAAAGTTCCGTAAAATTCATCCAGAATAAAGTAGCCTTTAGAGGCTATTCCCAGAAAATTCAAGATATGCATAATATTTATCAGGTAAATATCTTTAATATATGATATTTTAATAAAAATCGTTAGTCATTTTTGAGAAAATTAAATTTTTCGAAAAAAGTTCCATGTAAAAGGCAGTTGGGTGCGGGGGAATTTTCTTGAAAATCTTTATGTCGCATCCTTGCAAGATACCAAACTTAAATACCAAGTTTGGTATTTAACGGTCTTTTCGTTTTTGAGCTATGCTGTCCACAGACACACACACAAACACACACAGATCTTTTTACAGAAATGATTTTTTTTTTTTTTTGATTCAGGAGGTCTCAAAACCTATATTTCCAGTGAAATATCGGTATCGAATTTTTGGGTGAATTTCAATACCTTCTCTATACACTATGTGCACAGTACGTGTAGAGAAAGTAAAATTCTAATGTGTTCCATTCACATGATGTCCTGTAGCTGTACGGTAAACAAACATTTTGTTCAAAAGATTAATCTGTTAGCAACATCATGAGAATAAAGTTAAACATAAGTAGAATTGGAATTATTAATAGCTTCCTTGTAAGTAGAAGAAAAATAAGAAAATGCAGGGGCTAAAACGATATTCTTGTCCTTTAAAAGACGGTCACTCTGTGAATCAGTTGAATTCTAATCTCTTTGATTTCCAGCGGTAAACAAACGAGAAGAAAGATGTCGTTCAGTTTGAGAAAAGTTTAAGTGGCTAACATTGAAACCAATAATCCAGGATATCTCGAAAACGGTTAACTCTACAAAAAAAAAACATATCTATAGATATAAATATACATACCTATATAAATAAGAATCGCTGAAATGTATGTACGCGTATCACTTCCCAACGACTGCATCAAATTGAAAAATTCTTTTTTTGTTGTGTTGGTTACTGTCACGACAAGGTTTGTGGAGACGAAAATCTTTAAAAATAGTCGGGAAAGTATTTAAAATCTCATAATATGAATAAAAACCGTGCTAACTGAACGCATTCAGTTAATGGCCGCCAGATGGCAGTGGTATAAGTTATTTGTTGCTAAATGGTCGTACTACTGCTATATATTCCCTTCCCATTCAATGTTAAGGAAACGCACCAGGTTATCGAGACATTGACGCAACGCAGCAGTGAAATTCAAACACATTTTTATATATTAACTGTCCTTTTCTTGCTCCTATCGTTTAAAATAAAGAATCAAAGAAGTTTTCCTAACGATGAACACCTAGAGTAAGTAATTATTTACTTTCCGATAGATGGCTATAGTAATATTTTTCCTCTCTATCCAATGTTAACCGCCTGCGGTGCCATTAGTAGTTAAAGCGGGCGTTAAACACTACCAAATAAAAAAAAAAAATCCAATGTTAAAGAACGCAACAGTTTATCGAGATGAGAAAATGAAGCAGTGAAATTCAAATATATTTTTATTTATTAACTGTCCTTTCCTTATTCCTATCGTTTAAAATAAAGAAGCATTCCTAGCGACGAATACCTAAAATATGAACTTACTATTTGCCACCAGATGGCCGTAGTATCACTTCCCAACGACTGCATCAAATTGAACAATTCTTAATTTGTTGTGTTGGTTGTGGATATGAAAATGTTTAAAAAAAGTTTTTAAAATCTCATAATATGAATAAAAACCGTACTAAGTGAACGCATTTCAGTTAAACAGTTATGGAGACAATGAGGCAAACTAACTGTAAAAATCAAATATATTTCTTGATACATGAGCTGGCTAAAGAACATGAAAATAGAATATATACCTGCATCACCATCACACTAAAATTGCGGTGTTCTTAATACATTTGATCAAGTAATATTTTGGGTTAAATGGAAAAATTTAATACACAAAGCTATCATGAAATAAAAGCTTATCAATTGACCATCTGGATATATTTGCTTTTTAGTTACGTCATTATTAGCCTTAGAAATGGCTGTTTTGACATAGAAGAAAATAAAGAAAGAGGTGGAAAATATTAGGAGTAAAGGAAAGAAAGAGATTCGAAAGAAGCATGAATGTTACTTTGTGACTTTCTCCTTAATGTAGTTCATTACCTATGCCAGTGTATACCCGCCACACTATGAATGCGCTGCCATTACTGTTATTATGCCAACGACATCTTGGTTGCCAACGCTGTTAACTCCATATGTCATCCTTTCCACACTACCTTATGGGATTTGCCATGATTCCCGCCACACAATTTACAGCCTAAGGTTGACTCGGTATAATTATACGACGCAATATCAATCAACCGAAATATGCAGCAGAACAAACTCACTGTTAAAAAAAATTATGAACATTTTGATTTAAGTGGGAAAGTTAAAGGCGAGGATATACTTATTCCAAGAACACCACTAATGTCAACCGATTTTCGTTTTGAATTTAAGTGCACCTTGTATTCGCAATGCCAATAAATCCCAAGATCAATCGTTACAAGTGTGTGCAATATACCTTGAATTGCGTTTTTCGCATGTGGCACGTTGCGTGCTCGAGAGTCGGCAAAGTATCGGCGCTATTTTTCTTTTGTGCGGAAGGAAAATTGTACATTACAAGGCATTACAATAAAGTGCTGTCAAATTATTTAATTGTACTTTTATTTCATTGCATGGTCGTACTGTAAACGGAAGATTTTCTCTGAGTTGTTTTCGAAAAAAACTTGCGTCATTAATTGTGTATTTTAATAAGATCTACATGTTTATTTAGGAAGTTTTTGCATATCTCTTACGGTTTACTAGTTAAACAAAAGTCATCTAGAAAATCCAAGATATACGTTTGGTTTGTCATAAAAATATCTTAAACAACGAAAAGTTGGTTAAATACCAAACTTTGTAATTAAGTTTGGTATCTTTCAAAGATGTGACACGAAGATTTCCAAGAAAATCCCCCCCACTCCCAACGAACCTTTACATGGAGAAAATTTCGAAATTTTTTGATTTTTATTAAAAATGCCTTTAACGATTTTGATTAAAATATCTTATATTTAAGATATTTACAAGCCGAATAAAATGTTTATCTTGAATTTTCTGGGAATAGCCTCTGAAGACTACTTTATTCTGGATGAATTTTACGGAATTTTGCATAACAGCTAAACCATAAGAGACAGAAAAAAGCTTACTACACTGTTTTTGGTTTCAGCTTTAAAAAAATATACTTTTCTCATACAGGAATTTATCAAATCCTGTACAAACAAGGGCCGCGCCGTGGCCGAGTGGTTAGACCACTAGCCTCTCACCTAGACGGCCGGGGTTCGATCCCAAGCGACCGCATGTGAGATTTGTGGTGGACAAAGCGGCGCTGGGGCGGGTTTTCTCCGGGTACTCCGGTTTCCCCCGCCATCGCATTCCACCGGTGCTCCATCATCATTCATGTATCATCAGTGTCACCGCCTGCGATGCCATTAGTAGTTAAAGCGGGCGTTAAACACTACCAAAAAAAAAAAAAAAAAAAAAAAAAAAAATGTACAAACAAAGGAACTTCAGTCACATAGCAATCAGCTTTTGACTATCACTTTAACCTATGGTATTCCCTTATTTTTCTTTTACTCACAAGGAAGCATGTAATAACACTATTTCTGCTAATTTTTTCTCGATTAGTATGAAGTAAATCGAAGAATAAGATTTTTAACAATAATTTGTTGCAGAGATGTAGAGAAAATCAAGTGAATGGAACACATCAGATATATTTTTTCTTTTCGTTTTGTTTCAGTTCTAAGCAGTGCTACGTGGATATTATTTCTCACTAGAATGCAAATTCTTCCCAAAGCAGACTGGTACGTGGTTGAATGTGCGGGAAGGGCGGAGGGGAAGAGATGCTTCCCAATGCAGCTGGAATTATGAACTATTATCCCACATTTTTCTCGCTTATTTTCATCCGCATACCACTTACATGTTTTTTGTGCAGGATAGCTGGAAAAGCTTAACAACACGGTCATATGAAAAACTGACCTCTCGCTGAATGCCCGGAAAGGTTTTGCTCCACACCGCAAGGCATGTTCGTTATTAAACTATTTTATTTGGTGAAAGCCATGATTGACGGATACTAATTAACAGCGACGCACTGCTGTTGAAATATTTGCAGGGTGTGAGAAAACCTTTCAAATTACAAGTATTGCATTTAGCTTCATCTTTCGTTTTGTGTGCAAATTAATGATAAACACGAAAGTTACCACACTCTCGTGATGTTTTACTGAAGATAAGAGCAATCCAAATTTCATCGCATTCAAACTATAACAAAGTTCTCAGATCGAAAACATTTAGCATCTAAATATTATTTTTTGTCCTTCCCTACTTAGTACAAAATACATACCCTAGAGAAGGTATTGCATTCCATCCAAAAATTCCTAGCGAGATTTCAATGCATATAGACGTTTTAGGATCCATTAAATACAAAAAAGGATTTTTAGAAAAACATCCATGTGAATGTGTGTGTGACACGATAACTTACAATATCACCTTCTCTATATCTACAGCAAATTATTGCTAAACAGCGTATGCTTCTATTTACTAATCGAGAAAAAATTAGCAGGTTTAGTTTTATTACTTGCATCTTTGTAAGTAGAAGCGAAATAAGTGATAGTCAAAAGCTGGTTGCTATGTGACTGCAGTTCCTTTCTTTGTGTAGATAGGAATTGGTGACAAATTCAATTATGAGAAAAACATATTTGTTTTTAAAGCTGAAATAAAAAACTAGGAATATCTAAAAAACGATCAACCCCAAGAAAAAATGTATACAACACAAATTGTGTCTTTTAATGGTTCTACATATTTTGTTGTCTAAGTTTTTGTCTATCTCTTACGGTTTACCACTTATGCAAAATTGCGTAAAATTCATCCAGAATAAAGATGTGTTGAGAGACTGTTCTCAGAAATTTCAGGATATACATTTAATTTGTCAGATAAATATCTTAAATATATCTTATTTTTGTGAAAATCGTTACAGCCATTTTTTAATAAATCGACATTTTTGAAAAAAGTTCCATGTAAATGGTATTTGGGGGTTACTTGAAAATCTTCGTGTCGCATACTTGAAAGATGCCAAACTTAAATACCAAGTTTGGTGTAAAACTTTTTCGTTTGTGGGCTATGCTATCCACAGACACATACACACAAACACATACACGGACATTTTTGTAACAAATAATTTTTTTGGTATCAAGGGGTTCCAAAACATGTATTTCTAGTGAAATTTTGTGTCGAATGTTTAGGTGCAATACAATACCTTCTCTACACACCATGGTACGTGTAGAGAAAGTAAGAGGGTATTTATGTTCTGTGATTTTATCACAAATGGTTCTAACGATTTTGATTAAAATAACATATTCAGGATATTAACATCCCGAATAAAATGATGATTTTGGAAGAAGACTATTCATTATGGATGAGTTTTGTGTAAGTACTCTGTAAGATGTAGACAAAATCTTACCACAATACATGTATCACACAAGTTATATCTTTTGCATATTTTTGGATATAAATATTTCAAAGATATTCCAAGATATGGGTTTAAAAAAATTCATCATACGTTTTCGATTTTTTATTTTCTCTGCGTGTTTTACAGCGCACAGGAAAAATTAATTCGCTGCAACAAAATAACTGTATATCGATTATTTAGCAGAGATATCCGTTTTAGGTTCCCTTTAATAACGGGTTGTTTTTTTACTGATCCAGGAAAATTAAAAACCACGTGTATCTCCGGTGAAATCTCGGTATGGAATTTTTGGGTACATTACAATAAATACCTCCTCTATACACTATGTACATAGTACGTGTAGAGAAAGTAAAAATCTGATGTGCATTTACATTACTATCTCTCGCTATTCCACAAACTTTCTTCCTAAAAATTACTTTTCACTTTCTCTACACGTACTAGTACAGTGTATAGAGAAGGTATTGCACTCCACCCAAAAATTCGATACCGAGATTTCACCGGAAATATATGTTTTAGGGTCCCCTACATCCAAAAAGAAAGCACTTTCCTCAAAAGGTTCGTGTGTGTGTGTGTGTGTGTGTGCGCGCGCGCGCGTGCGTGCGTAAGTCTGTGAACATGATAACCCAAAAAAGAAAAGTCGGTAAAATACCAAACTTGGTATTTAAAATACGTATTTTCCAGGGATGTGACAGGAAGATTTTGAGAAAAATCCCCCCACCCCAAACTACCCTTTACATGGAAGTTTTTTCGAAAAACTTTGATTGTTTCAAAAATGTGTAACGATTTTGATTAAAATATCGTATATTAAAGATATTTACCTGACAAATAAAATGTATATCTTAATTTTCTGGGAATAGCATCTAAAGACTACTTACGGAATTTTGCATAACTGCTAAACGGTAAGAGATGGACAAAAACTTACCACTCAAAAATGTGGAACACATTAAAACACAGAATTTACGTAATATACACTTTTTTCGTGGAGTTTATCTTTTTTTTTTTTTTAGATATTCTTTTTTTTTTTTTTTGGTTTCAGCTTTGGAAAACTGCTACTTTTCTCATAGAACTCCTTTCCATATAAACAAAGGAACTTCAGTCACACAGCAACAGACCATCACTTTAACCTAAGGTACTCCCTTATTTCGCTTCTACTTACAAGGAAGCAAGTAATAAGACTATTTCTGATTTTTTTTTCTCGATTAGCATGAAGTAAATAGAAGCATAAATCTTTTAACAATAATTTGTTGCAGAGATGTAGATAAAGTCATTCGAATGGAACATATCAGGTTTTTATTGACATAATGTTTCCGAGATATTCCGAGATTCTCATTCTGAGATATGGGTTTAAAAAGGAATTCGTCATTCGTTTTTTTTTTTTTTTTTTCGTTTCTCTGCGTGTTTCACAGAAAACAGGAAAAACTTTTGCGCTGCAACAAAAAACTGTATATCGATATTTCAACGGAGATATGCGTTTTAAGGTCCCCTGAATAAGGTGTTCTGTTTTTTTCTGATTCAGGAACTCTAAAACCACATGTATGTTCGGTGAAATATGAGTATGGAATATTTGGGTGCAATACAACTCCTTCTCTATACACTATGTACATAGTACGTATAGAGAAAGTAAAAATCTGATGTGCATTTACATTACTATCTCTCGCTATTCCACAAACTTGCCTCCTAAAATATTACTCTTTTATTTATGTCATGCTAATCGAGATAAACATTTACAGAAATAGCCTTTTTACTTGCTTTCTTGGCCATTCTGTCAAAGTTTGTCTTGATGTAGATAAAAGAATTATATTTTGTTATAAAGTTTTTTTTTTTTTTTTTTTTTTGTAGTTTGTCATTTAACCTGGTTGGTCATATCCGACGATGAATGAAACTGATGAAATGATGCTCAAATGATCTCGGGGCCCATGGAGCTTAAAGTTACTCGACATTCGTCTTCTCAGGATAAGGGGAAACCCCGAAAAAGAAAAACCTTTTCCGGGTAACCCACCCTAAGCGAGATTAGAGCTCACTATCTTTTGAATGAAGAAAACACGCTACCACCACACCACCCAGGCGGGCTAAGAAAGGCTTGTTTCGGAAAATTTAGAGCAACTCATGCAAATGGAAAACCTGAAATATTTGTGTATTTGAGTCTGTCTCAAAAGACTTACGAGCTCTACAAAAGTCATCCAACATAAAGATGTATTCCCAGAACTGTCAAATTTATATTTCGTTTTTTCAAAATATATCTTAAACATGTATTTTATTCAAAATCATTAGACATTTTTTAGGGAATAAACATTTTCAACAAAATTTCCATGTAAAAGGGATGAGGTGATTTTCGTGAAAATATTATTGTCACCAAGTTTGGTATTTAACGTATTGTTCATTTTTGAGTTGTGCTGCCACAGACACGCCCACACGGTCTTTCTTCAATAAACAGTTTTTCTTTCTTTTTTACTGCATTCATAGGGGTCTCAAAACATGTAGACAACTCCTGTGAAATCTCGGTATTGATTTTTTGGTGGAATACTCTACCATAATTATCTACGAGGGTTAAATGAAAAGAAATGCCGCCACTTTCCTTAATTGGGTTTGGATGGCAATATTTTAACAAACCAAACGCAGAAATAATCGTTAGAATGTGATCTTTAATTACCAATATTCACTTTTCCATAGTCACCAGCCAATTGTTTTTTCTGCCAACAGTGAACAAGTTTCCTCAAGCCGTCACGGCAGAAGTCGACACTCTGTTTCCACAACCACAGTCTCACAGTTCTCTCAACGTCTTCATCAGAAACATAATGATATCCCCGCAGAGCGTCTTTCATTATCGGGAACAGATGGAAGTCGGACGGTGCTAAATCTGGTCTGTATGGAGGATGCCGTACGGTGGTGAGATTCGGTCTCTGAGGTTCTGCACATGAAGTGTGTGGTTTGGCATTGTCATGCTGCAGGAAACATTTCCCTTTTCCTTTCTGACCCTTGCTAGCCATCGTTTCAGAGTTCGCAGCGTTATGATGTAACGCTCTGAATTTATTGTTGTTCCACGATCAAGGAAATCAACATTGATAACACTATCAGCGTCCCGGAACACTGAGGCTATGATTTTTCCAGCTGAGGGCTGCGTCTTGAATTTATTTTTCTGGGACGAGTGTTTGTGTCGATATTCCATAGATTGACGCTTCGTCTCCGGGTCATAATGGTGAACCCACGTTTCGTCTCCTGTCACAGTTGAATGGAGAAAGGCTTCACCTTCATGAGAGAGGAGTTCCTGGTAAGTCTGCGCGCTTTCATTTCAGGAATCAGCATCCGGGGTACCCATCGTGCACAGATCTTCCGATAGCCAAGCAAAGCAACAATGTGACCCACACGTTCTTGTGAAATGCCGGTTGTGCTTGCAATTTCTCTCTGAGCGGTACGACGATCGTCTTGAATCAATCTGTCAACATTTTGCTTGTGAAACTCGGTGGTTGCTGTCACAGAACGACCAACTCTTTGTTTGTCACGCAGTCAGATGTTCCTAGCTCAACATCTTTAAACTTACTCGCCCAACGACGCACAGTACTCACATCAACACAAACTGCTTGCATTCTCTGATGAACCATCTGCTGTCAAGAATTCAATGACTGCACGTTACTTAAATTTCATTGAGCGACCATCTGCGCAGGGTTCCATACTTTACACTGCAACAACACAACCATTCAATGCTGAGGCTTCCCGCCAACTGGAGCTGTAGAGACGAAACAAGCCAGTACCTGCCGCATACCAATGCTGCCATCTGCTGAACAGTTACGAAGGTGGAGGCATTACTTTTCATTCAACCCTCGTACTATGTATATAGTGAACACGTGCTAGAGAAAGTACAAAAAAGTATTTATCATTAGTTGTATGTTTTAAGAGATCTACATTTCTAGTGTAGTAAGTTCTTCTTTATCTCTTATGGATAACCAGTTATGTAATAAGTCATCCAGAAGGAAGAGGTTTTTAGAGACTTTTCCCAGAAAATACAATATACATTTTATATACGGTGTTCTAATCAAAATCGACAGATATTTTTGAGAAATTCACAATTTTCGAATTGTTTTTCCATTTAAGAGGTAATTTCATGTGAAGGGATTTTCTTGAAAATCTTCGTGTCGGATCCGTGGAAGATACTAAACCTAAATACCAAGTTTGGTATTTAACGGTCTTTTCGTTTTTGAGTTATGCTGTTAGTAGTTACACGACACATACGGATTTTTTTCTAAAAATGCTTTGCTTACTTTCTCTAAACGTAATATGTACATAGTGTATAGAGAAGATATTGTATGGCACCCAGAAATTCGATACCGAGATTTCACCGGAAAACATATTTTAGGTCCCTCTGAATCAAAAAAATAATTTGGAAAAAGGCCCTTGTTTATTGTGTGTGTCTATGGACTGCAAAGCTCAAAAATAAAAAGTCACGACAGGAAGATTTTGAGAAAAATTCCCCCACCTCCAGCTACCCATTACGTGGAACTTTTGGTCCGTGGTGTAATAGCTACGATGCTAACTTCGTATACTCAAGGTCGCGGGTCCAAATCCGGCGGAGGACGATTTATATAAAATCGGGTGTAAAATCCTTAGCATGGCTTCCTTCGGAAGGGAAGTTGGTCCCGTGTCGTAGATTTACGGCACGTAAAAGAACCTCAAGCCTGATAGAGAGGCCTCTGAGCAAAATTAAACGGTCTTTCAAGCCCTCTATAGAATGGGACGCTGAGAACCATAGCAGTTAAAGAGCCTCCATAAATAACACGCCATTTACATGGAACTTTTTTCGAAAACTTTGTTCTTTTCAAAAATGGCTCTAACTATTTTGATTAAAATATCACATATTAAAGCTATTTACCTGACAAATAAAATGTGTATCTTGAATTTTCTGGGAATAGCCTCTGAAGACTACTTTATTCTGGATCAATTTTAAGGAATTTTGCTAAACTGCTAAACCGCAAGGGAGGGACAAAAACTTACCACACAAAAAATGTAGAGCACGTTAAAACACACAATTTATATATCATACATATTTTTCATGGAGATTTCCGTTTTCGAGATATTCCTTATTATTGATTTCAGTTTTGTACGGGAATTTGTCAACTCCTGTCCATACAAACAAAGGAACTTCAGTCACATTGCTACCAGCTTTTAACTTTCACTTTAGCCTGTGGTACTCCCTTATTTCGCTTCTGCTTACAAGGAAGCAAGTAATAAGAACTATTTCTGCTACTTTTTCTCAATTAGCATAAAGTAAATAGAAGAATAAGCTTTCTAATAATAATTTGTTACAAAAGGTAGATAAAGAAATGAGAATGGCATGCATCCGATGGTTTTTTGTCCCTTTGAGTTCTTGATGTTAGACTGAGGGGCGTTTCGAGGTTTTGAAAACAAAAGACACCCTCTGTAATTATTGTATGCTGACCTTTATACCTAGTTCCAGTTAGGAGGAACAGATTTTGGGTTTGTGATGCACTTAGCAGTTGATGCAGGCCGTCACATTTAAAGCAGCCCGGAATTCTGTGACATCAGCCCCTGGTGAGAATCTAATCTTGCTATTTAGTACCCTAACACTACATACATTTATCTGTAAAGTAATGTATGTAACAAATATATAAATAAATCGGGGAAAAATAGCAAAATAATCTTAATACTTGCTTCCTTGTAAGTAGAAGCGAAGTAAGCGAATATCATAGGTTAAAGTGATAGTCAAAAGCTGGTTGCTATGTGACAGAAGTTCCTTTGTATGGACAGGAGTTGAAAGTCCTGTATGAGAAAAGTTTAAGTTTTTTAAAGCTGAAACAAAAACAAGGTATATCTGAAAAACGATCAACTCCACGAAAAAAATGTAATATACATAAATTGTGTGTTTTAATGTACTACACATTTTTGTATGGTAAATTTTTGTTCATCTCTTATGGTTTAGCAGTTGTGCAAAATTTCGAAAAATTCATCCATTTGAAAGTAGTCTTCCGAGGATATTCCCAGAAAATTCAAAATATACGTTTTATTTGTCAGGTAAATATCTTTAATATACGACATTTTAATCAAAATCTTCAGAGCCATTTTTTTAGAAAATAAATATTTTCGAAGAAAGTTCCATGTAAACTGTAGTTTGGGGTGGGGGAATTTTTCTCAAAAATTTAGTGTCACAACCCTGGAAGATACTAAACTTAAATACAAAGTTTGGTATTTTACCGACTTTTAGTTTTTGAGTTATTGTGTTCACAGACATACACACACACCCGGAACTTTTTCTGAAAATACATTTTCTGGATACAGGGGTCTCTAAAATATATATTTCCGGTGAAATCTCGGTATCGAATTTTTTTGGTGGAGTGCAATACCTTCTGTATACACTATGTACATAACACGTGTAGAGTAAGTAAAAATAGAAAAACAAATTATTACTTTCTCTACATGTACTAAGTACATAGTGTATAGATAAGATGTTGCATTCCACTCAAAAATTCGATACCGAGATTTCACCGGAAATATATGCTTACCGGTCCCCTGAATTCGAAAAAAATAGCATTTTTAGAATGAGTGTGAATATGTGTCTATGCTTTTAGACAGCATAGCTCAAAATCGAAACTTGGTATTTAAGTTTTGTACCTTCCAAGGATGCGACACAAAAACTTTCAAGAAAATCCCCTCACCCTTAAGTACCGTTTACATAGAACATTTCTAGAAAACTTTGGTTTCCCCAAAAATTCCTCTAACAATTTTGATTAAAATCTCTGATATTTAAGATACTTACATGAAAAATACTTTATTCTGGATAAATTTTTCGGAATTTTGCATAGCTGCTAAACGGTAAGAAACGGACAAATACTGCAGAGTTCATATTACATTTTACATGCATTATTTTCGTGGAGTTGATAGGTTTTTAGATATTCCTTGTTTTTGGTTTCAGCTTTAAAAAAGTTATACTTTTCTCACACAGGAATTTGTAAACTCAAAAGTCCACACAAAAAAAGGAACTTCAGTCTAATAGCAACCAGCTTTGGACTATCACTTTAGCCTATGGTACTCCCTTATTTCGCTTCTACTTACAAGGAAGCAAATAATACGACTATTTATGCTAATTTTGTCTCAATTAATATGAAGTAAATAGAAGCATAAGCTTTTTAACAATAATTTGTTGCAGAGATGTAGAGAAAGTCATGTGAATGGAACACATCAGCTTTTTTATTCAGGAGACCTCAAAACATTTTTGTATCGAAATTTTGAGTCGTATTGACGAGGTGCTTTTACGGATATTTCTTGAGAAAATCTCCTGAAGCTTTGATTATTGAGTTTGCAGGTACAGCTTTAAGAGATGCTTTTACATGCTTGAGTATTAAGACAGAAAGTTAGCGTCTAGGAGACCGTGAAATCACCTCGGGAGCCGATCGAGCATGCAGAACCATTCTCTGGAAAAACCTACGCAAAGGCCTACATAAAAATGCAAATGGGTTCGCAATGCTATAGACAACACTACTTTCTCTACTTCTACCTGAAATAATTAGGCATTCCATCCAAAAATTCAGTGCCGCCCTTATCAATAAATAAACATACATAACAACATACATAAATAAATCATTATCAATAAATAAACATGATATGTTTTATTTACATTAAATCTGAATGCAAGGTGTGCAAATATCGTCTAAAAATATTAACACTTGATTTACCTTTAACATTGTTTTCTTAAATTTTTGAACTTCAGGATATTCCCAGTAGAAATTTTTACTTTCTCTACACGTACTATGTACATAGTGTATAGGGAAGGTATTGTATTGCATAGCGTGGCTCAGGTTGGGAGGGTGGAAAACCCGTAAGCTGGCAGGCGGATTAGTCTATTATACGGGAATCAGGAAGACTGGACACAGATTTTGGCAGATTGCGTGCAGACGGAGGATGTTAGCAAACAGCTGATGTGTTCCATTCCCATGACTTTCTCTATATCTCTGTAACAAATTATTGTTAGAAAGCTTAGTCTTCTATTTACTTCATGCTAATTAGCAGAAATAGTCTTATTAGTTACTTTCTTGTAAGTAGAAGCGAAATAAGGGAGTACTATTGATTAAAGTGACAGTCAAAATTTGGTTCCTATGTGACTGAAGTTCTTTTGTTTGTAAGGATAGAAATTGTTAACCTCCAGTATGAGAAAAGTATAACATTTTTAAAGCTGAAACCAAAAATAAGGAGTATCTCAAAAAGGATTAGCTCCACAAAAAAGGTATATATAAGATAAATTGTGTATTTTAAGGTGCTCTACATTTTTTGTGTTATAAGTTTTTGTCTATCTCTTACGGTTTAGCAGTTATACAAAATTCCGTAAAATGCAGCTAGTATAAAGTAGTCTTAGGAGGCTATTCTCAGAAAATTCAAGATATACAGTTTATTTGTCAGGTAAATATCGTTCATATACGAAATTTTAATCAAAATAGCCACAGCCACTTTGAAGAAAATCAAAATTTTCGAAAAATGACAAATAAAACGCATATCTTGAATTTTCTGGAAATGAAATGAAACTGCTTTGGTTCTCAGCGTCCCATTCTATATTGGTCGTGAAAGATCGCTTAATTTTGCTCAGAGGCCTCTCTTATCAGGCTTGAGGTTCTTTTACGTGCCATAAATCTACGACACGGGACCCACAGCTTTACTTGCCTTCCGAAGGAAACCATGCTAAGGAGTTTTACGCCCGAAAAAATCCATCGTCCTCCACCTGGTTTGAACCCGCAACCTTGGGTATATGAAGTTAGCATGGTAACCATTACACCACGGAGGGCGACTGGATTTTCTGGGAATATCCCTTGAAAACTACTTTATTCTGGGTGAATTTTACGGAATTTTGCATAAATGTGAAATCTTAAGAGTTGGACAAAAACTTACCACACAAAAAATGTAGAGCATGTTAAAACACACAATTTATATTATATGCATTTTTTTCGTGGAGTTGATCGTTTTTGAGATGTTCTTTATTATTAGTTTCAGCTTTGAAAAACTTATTCTTTTCTCATACGGGAATTTGTCAACTCCTGTCCATACAAACAAAGGAACTTCAGTCACATAGCAACCAGCTTTTGACTGTCACTTTAGCCTATGGTGCTCCCTTATTTCTCTTCTGCTTTCAAGGAAGCAAGTAATAAGAGTAATTCTGTTAATTTTTTCTCGATTAGCATGAAGTATTGAAGCATAAGCGTTTTAACATTTGTTGTAGAGATGTAGAGAAAGTTATATTATCTGTTATATATTATATGTTTGCAGAAATAGCTCACCTCGTATAAGGTCAAAGGGAGATACAGGAAGCCGAATATTGAGAATCATGGTATGGCCTTCATACAGAAGCCATACACTGGCTACTTTAAGCCCTTTGTGCTTCTTAATGTGGACCTTTACTCAAAGCTGATGGTCCATATAAAACAGGCTACCATGTCTTTGTTCCCAGCCTCACAAAAACCGAGCTAGCGATACTTATCTATGAAGAGTGTATTCTAATCCACCACATACAATAAGCTGGGGGCTTTCACATTTCCTGCATAAACAGTCTTCTCTAAGTCCATATAAGCTGTATCAAAATGATACACCAGCAACATCTCGACGTCGCAACTCAGATCCTATGTGATATGAAAATACAATGTTCAACACCAATAAACGTACACAAAACATCTGATGTGTTCCATTCACATGACTTTCTGTACATATCTGTAACAAACTATTGTTAATAATGTTATTCTTCTATTTAATATTAAAACATTAGCAGAAATGGTCTTATTGCTTAGTTCCTTTAAAAGTAGAAGTGTAGCGAAGGTCCCAGTCCCGTGGTGTAGGGGTGGTTTAATAGACACACCGGCGCGGCACAGGTCGCCTTAGTAATGTATGTATGTATTTATTCTCTGCAATTGGGTACTGCCCGGTGGCAGAGTTAAATGTACAAAATTCATTTACAAAAATTCATTTATAATAATAATTTTAAGTTCAATTAAGAATAGTAATACAACTAATATATTATATGTACATATTTTTTTTAAATGCCTAACTACTTATTGTTCAGTATAGCAACACTTACGTCAATTACCAGCTTGTTTATAAACAGTTATTATGAAGCCTCAACATTAATACTATACATTACTAATATATACACTAACAATAATATATACTAATACAGTTTTTGTTATCCTAAATTACTTCACAATAATTACTCAAATTAACTAACATTTATTCTCTTTAAATTATCCCTAAACTGTTTTAAGGTCAGAGGGCAGCCCTGAAAGGCTGCTACAGACAACTCATTCCATTCTTTAATGGTCCTATTAACAAAAGAAAACTTTCCTACGTCGGTTCTGTACCTTCTACCCTTAATTTTATACAAATGATCGTTTCGTCCGTAGTATGTTGGACCTTCTAACCTGTTTCTAACGTCCATCCATTCAAATAGTAGCATGTAGGTTTTGTTAAGTGTTTCGCATAACACGTTCTGAGGTTGTTCACGTGGCGTACGACAACCGTTGCTCCTTCGCTGCCTAATCTCAAATGTATGCAATTTTTATACACACATAAATCTTTAAATAGAAGAGTTTGAAAGTTGCGACATCAAGTTTCGGACAAGTTAACGTGTAAGGTAATTGACTGCTGCCTTCATTTGGTGTCGTTTTGAAACAGCCTGTGTATATGTACGGATGGCTCTCTTATGGATTTTGATATGGGTCTGAAGCAGGAGCACTTTATCAATTCTTTTCCTCTTATTAAAAAAAATCTGATGTGTTCCATTCACATGACTTTCTCTACTTCTCTCATCAAATTATTGTTAAGAAGCTTATACTTCTATTTACTTAATGCTAATCGAGATAAACATAAGTAGAAATCTTCATATTACTTAATTCCTTATAGGTAGAATGGAAATAAGGGAATACACTAGGCTGAACAGACACTTAAATGTTTTAAAATATGGTTTCTATGTGATTAAAATTCGTTTTTTTTTTTTTTTTTTTTTTTTTTTTTTTTTTTTTTTTTTGTGTGGCCAGGAGTTGACAAGTTCCCGTATGAGAAAAGTTCAAGTATTTTCAAACTGAACCCAATAACAAGGAATATCTCGAAAACGGTTAACTCCACGAAAAAATGTACATGACATAAATAGTTTCTTTTAACAGAATCTTTAATTTTCTGGGAATATTCTCTGAAAACCTCTTTATTCTAGATAACTTTTTCTGAATGTTGTATAACTGGTAAGGGATATACGAAAACTTAGTGCACAAAAAATGTAGTACTGGTTAAAACCCATAATTTATGTCATTATATTGGCCGTTTTCGAGATATTCGTTGTTATTGGTTTCAATTTTAAACTAATTAACTTTTATCAAACCGTAGAATGCATAGAGAGCCAAACTTTAACGTTTCACATAACGACCAACTTTTAAAACATTTTTTTTTTTTTTTTTTTTTTTTTTTGTAGTTTAACGTCCTTTAATCTGGTTGGTCATATCGGACGATGAATGATACTCAAATGATCTCGGGGTCCATGGAGCTTAAAGTTACTCGATATTCGTCTTCTCAGGAAAAAACCCCAAGAAAACCTTATCCGGGTAACTCACCCTAAGCGAGATTCGAACTCACGACCTTTTGAATGTGAGGCAGACACGCTACCCCCACACTACCCAGGCGAGCTTTAAAACATTTGACTGTCGGTTTAGTCTAGTGTATTCCCTTGTTTCCCTTCTACTTGCAGGGAAGCAAGTAATAAGACAATTTCTGTTATCGTTTATCTCGATGAGTATAATATAGTTAAAATAATATTTTATAAGAATAGTTTGTTAGTAGAATAGATAGAGGAAGTCATGTCAATGTACACAATAAATCTTTGTTTTCGATTTATTAATTTAGTGCTAAAAGTTGGGCGTAATTATGTATTCTTTGACTCTCGTTTTTATTTTGCTATTGATAAAATCAAATTAGGTGTATAGGTGTATGTCAGTCAGATAGATTAGGGTCACCGTTGGAGAAAGTTTAATGAATTTTGAGAATACATCCATGCATACTCACACAAACATTTGTCCGCTCTTTATTATATTAGTATAAACAATAAGACTGCAGGAGGGTCTTCCAGAGAAACACGAGAATGCTCTTTACGTAAACTTGTAACCTGCACAAAGTTAATGACGTTATTGTTTTTGTCTGTAACTCTGTGACCCCTTAAACACGCCTCTCTGGCAAATATAATTAAATATAGAAAACATTACACAGGGAACTGAAAAACTGTATGATGTGTTCTCGACCATGTTGATACGAAATAATGTGTACAAATACCTTAGGTTTCAACAGTTAGAGACATGTTTCCGGGAAAAAATTATATTCCGTTCAGAATAAATAACTAAATTTAGCTTCTCTACCACCTACAAAAGTTAGAAAACATATTGCATTCCATCCAAAAATTCGATACCGATATTTCATTACAAATTCACGATTTGCCTTCCCCTAAATCCAAAAACCAATTTTAGATAAAGATCACTGTAAATAACATATTTTTACTTTCTCTATACGTACTATGTGCATGGTGTATAGAGAATGTATTGCACCCCACCAAAAAATTCGATACCGAGATTTCACCGGAAATATATGTTTTAGGGTCCCCAATATCCAAAAAAAGTATTTTCAGAAAAAGGTCCGTGTGTGTGAGTCCTTGTGTCTGTGAACACGATAACTCAAAAACGAAAAGTCGGTAAAATACCAAACTTGGTATTTCTGATTAGTCTCTTCCACGGATGCGACACGAAAATTTTGAGAAAAATCCCCCTACCCCAAACTACCCTTTACTTTTCTAAAATTTTGATTTTCTAAAAAATGGCTCTAACGAATTTGATTAAAATATCGTATATTAAAGATATTTACCAGACAAATAAAATGTATATTTTGAATTTTCTGGGAATATCCTCTGAACACTACCTTATTCTGGGTCAATTTTACGGAATTTTGCATAACTGCTAAACCGCAAAAGATGCACAAAAACTTACCGCACAACAAATGTAGAGCACTTTAAAACACACAATTTATGTTATATACATACAACATGGAGTTGATTCTTTTTTAGATATTCCTTGTTTTTGGTTTCAGCTGTAAAAAATCTTACACTTTTCTCATACAGGACTTTGTGAACTCGTGTCCATAAAAACAAAGGAATTTCAGTCACATAGCAACCAGCTTTTGACTATCACTTTAACCTGTGGTACTCCATTATTTCGCTTCTACTTACAAGGAAGAAGGTAATAAGACTATTTCTGCTAATTTTTTTTCGATTAGCAGGAAGTAAACAGAAGCATAAGTTTTTTAAAACTAATTTGTTGCATAGATGTAGAGAAAGTCATAAAAATGGAACACATCAGATTTTTATAAATTTCGATGGTTTCCATTCACATGACTTTCTCTACATCTCTGCAACAAATTATTGTTAAAAAGCTCTTGCTGCTGTTTACTTCATGCTAATCGAGAAAAAAATAGCAGAAAAAGTCTGATTACTTGCTTCCTTAAAAAAAAAAGCTGGTCGCTATATGAATGGCTTAAGTTCGGTTCGCTATGCATTACCAGAAGTAAAACAAATGAGAAGTGAAACTAAAGATGCCAGTTTGATAAAAGTTACACTCAAACCATTGCCAAGGAATATCTCGGAAACGACCTACCCTAGAAAAAAAAATCTGATGTGTTCCATTCACATGACTTTCTCTACACCTCTGATACAAATTATTGTTAAAAAACTTATGCTTCTATTTACTTTATTTTAATCGAGAAAAAATAGCAGAAATAGTCTTATTAGTTGCTTTCTTGTAGGTAGAAGCGAAATAAGGGAGTACTATAGGCTAAACTGATAACTATAAGCTGGTTGCTATGTGACTGAAGTTCCTTTGTTTGTATGGAGAGGGGTTAACAAATTACCGTATGAGTTTTTTAAAGGTGAAATAAAAATCAAGGAATAACTAAAAACAATCAATTCCAGGAGAAAAATGTAACATAAATTGTGAGTTTTTAAGTGCTCAACATTTTTTATGTGGTAATTTTTTGTCCATCTCTTATGGTTTAGTAGTTATGCAAAATTTGGTAAAAGTCATTTAGAATAAAGTAATCTTCAGATGCTGTTCTCAGAAAGTTCAAGATATAAATTTTATTTGTCAGGAAAATATGTGTGATATACGATATTTTAGTAAAAATCGTTAGATCCGTTTTTGAAAAAATAAACATTTTGGAATTTTTTCCATATAAAGGGTAGTTTTTGTAGGGAGAATTTTCCTCAAAATCAACGCAAGCTCTCCTTAGAAGATGTTATACTTAAATACCAAGTATGGTATTTTACCGACAATTCGTTTTGACTTATCGTGTTCACAAATTGCTCCGTGTTTCAAATTCGTTTCTTTTCATTGCAAGGAGTTGCCAAATTCCCGTATGAAATAAGTTAAGTATTTTAAAAGTGAAGCCTATAAAAAGAATTATCTCAAAAATGGTCAACTCCACGAAAAATTTAATGGACATAAAATGTGTTTTTAAATGAGATCAACATTTTTTTGTAACACAGTAAGCTATTGTTTATCTTTTCTGTTTTATAGTTATGGAAAGTTACGCAAAAAGCATCCAGAATAAAAAGGTATTTATACGTTAATCCGAGAAAATTCAATATATACATGTTAATTTTCATATAGGTATCTTCACAGGCTTTAATCAAAATCGTTAACGCCATTTTTGAAAAAATCAAATCTTCGAAATTTTTTCCATGCAAAGCGTAGTTTGGGGTGGGGTTAATTTGTTTTTCAAAATCTTCGCGTCTCATATTTAGAAGATACAAATCTTATATACCAAGTTTGGTATTTTACCGACTTATCATTTTTGAGTTCTGTTCAAAGATGTACACATATATGGAACTTTTACTAAAAACGGTTATTTGGTTTCAGGGGACCCTAAAACGTGAATTTCCATTGAAATTTTGGTATTGATCCTTAGGTGCAGCGCAATCATTTCTCTAACTACCTACTTATCATGCACCATTTAGCGAAAGTATTTTTTTTTTCTTTTTTTTTTTTTACATTCAGGTGTTCTCAAATTATATACTTTTGGTGAAATGTAGACATCGAATTTTTTAGTAAAATACAATCTCTTTCTTATATTCACAGTACGTGTAGAAAGAATAAACATTACTGAATTATTCAGAGCGTGGAAGATGTCATCAATCTTTAAGTATCTCAATTGGGCTCATTAGTCCACTGTGTGTGTGTGTGTGTGTGTGTGTGTGTGTGGTGTGTGTGTGTGTGGTGTGTGTGTGAACACGATAACTCAAAAACGAGAAGTCGGTAAAATACCAAACTAGGTATTTAAGTTTAGTATCTTCCAGGGATGCGACATAAAGATTTTGAGAAAAAATCCCCCATCCCATAGTACCCTTTACATAGAACTTTTTTCGAAATGTTTTATTTTCTTAAAAATGGCCCTACCGATTTTGACTAAAATATCGTATATTAAAGACATTTACCCGACAAACAAAATGTGTATCTTGAATTTTCTGGGAATAGCCTCTGAAGCCTACTTTATTCTGGATGAATTTTACAGAAATTTGCATAACTGCTAAACCATAAATGATGGACAAAAGCTTACCTCACAAAAAATGTAGTGCACGTTAAAACACAAAATTTGTGTTATATACATTTTTTCGTGGAGTTTGTCGTTATTTAGATATTCCTTGTTTTTGGTTTCAGCTTTCAAAAAATATACCTTCCTCATACAGAAAATTGTCAACTCCTGTCTATACAAATAAAAGAACTTCAGTGACATAGCAACCAGCCTTTGGCTGTCTCTTTAACCTATGGTACTCCCTTATTTCGCTTCTACTTACAAGGAAGCAAGTAATTTTTTCTCTATTATCTTGAAGTAAATAGAAGCACAAGATTTTTAACAATAATTTCTTAAAGAGATGTAGAGAAAGTGATGTGAATGGATCACATCTTTTTTTTTTTTACTTTCTCTGCATAGTACATGGCAGAAAAGGAATTAATTACACTCCATCTAAAATTGCAATAAATGTTTCACTGGAAATGCGCGTCTTAAGGTTTCCTGTATCCAAAAAAGCGTTTATAGAAAAATATCCATCTGTGTGTTCAAGTGCCTGAGGGCATGATAATTCAAGAACGAAAAGCGGATATAAAATTTAACTTGGTATTTAACCGTAATAACTTCCAAGGGTGGACAAAGACTTTGAGGAAAAAACTCCAACCCAAACTACCGTTTACATGGAAAAACTTTTGAAACTTTTGATTTTCTCCAAAAAACGAGGGTCTTTTTTTTTCAACCTCCGATAGGCCATAAATAGAAGACAAGTTCATAGAAAACAATTATTTTATCACTAAAAGTTTTGTATACTTAAGGTTACTTTTCAACATAATCACCGAAAAGATAGAGATATTTATCGTATTTGTGCACAAGATTTGCAATATCCGCTTCAAAACATGTTGCCGCCAATGATTTCAAATGACCATTGAAGTTGTTTTGAAGATCTTCGTTGGTTTGAAAGTGCAGCCCTCCTAGCCAGGTGAAAGTCGCTGGGTGCCAGGTCAGGACTGTACAGCGGATGATCGAAAATGTCCCATTGAAATTGTTCAAGGAGTCGATGGGTTGTGCCAGCAGTGTGTGGACGAGCGTTGTCATGGATCAACACAATTCCTGAAGTCAGCATTCCTCTTCGTTTGTTTAAAATGGTTCCCCAAACGTCGTAAAGTTTCACAATAAACGGCTGCATTGATAGTGGTTCCGGGGGGCATCATTGCTGGCAACATTTTTTGAAACGCGTATTGCAAAACTTGTGCACAGGTACGAAAAATATTTCAAACTTTTCAGTGATTATGTTGAAAATAACAAAAAGTGTATAAAACGTTTAGTAATAAAATAATTGTTTCCTTTGAACTTGTATTTTATTTATAGCCTATCGGAGGTTGAAAAAAAAAAAACGGCCCTCGTAGCTCTAATTGGGATTAAAAGGCCGTATTTTAAAGACATTTGCATCATAAATAAAATGTATATTTTGAATTTTTTAGGTAAATCCTATGAATAGCTGTTCATTCTGGATTAATTTTGCTAAATTTTGCAAAACTGATAAACCGTAAGAAATTGACAAAAACGTGCTAAACAATAAATCTGATGTGTACCATTCATATGACTTTCTCTCCATCTCTGCAAAAAATTACTGTTAAAAAAGCTTATGCTTCAATTTACTTCACACGCTAATCGAGAAAAAATTAGCAGAAATAGTCTTATTACCTGCTTCCTTGTACGTAGATGGGAAACAAGGGAGGAACATAGGTTAAAGTGATAGTCAAAGGCTGGTTGCTATGTGACTGAAGTTCCTTTGTTTGTATGGACAGGAGTTGACAAGTCCCTGTATGAGAAAAGTACAAGTTTCTCAAAACTAAAAACAAAAACAAGGAGTATCTCAAAAACGACCAACTCCACAAAAAAAAATGTATATCACATAAATTGTGTGTTTTAATGTGTTCTACGTGTTTTATGCGGTAGGTTTTGTCCATCTGTTATGGTTTAGCAGTTATGTAAAATTTCGTAAAATTCATCCAGTCTTCACAGGTTATTCCCAGAAAATTCAAAACATAAATATTATTTTCAGGTAAATATCTTTAATATACGATATTTTAATCAAAAACGTTAGAGCCATTTTTAAGAAAATCAAAAATTTCGAAAAAAGTTGGATGTAAAGGGTAGTTTGGGGTGTAGGGATTTTTCTCAAAATCTTCGTGTGGCATCCCTGGAAGATACTAAACTTAAATACAAAGTTTGGTATTTTACCGACTTTTCGTTTTCGAGTTATCGTGTTCACAGGCACACGGACACGGACACAGCACACACCCGGACCTTTTTCTGAAAATGCTGTTTTTGGATACAGTGGACCCTAAAACATATATTTTCGGTGGATTCTCGGTATCGATTTTTTTGGTGGAGTGCAATACCTTCTCTATACGCTATATACGTAGTATGTATAGAGAAAACAAAAATGCAGATTTCGTCAAAACACACCATTTATGATCATATGGAGACCATTTTTGAGATACTCCTTGTTATAGGTTTCAGTTTTAATATAAGTATTTTTCTCATAGGGGAACTTGTGAACTCTAACGGTTTTCAGCCAAAAGCATCCAGCTTTTAAAATACTGACTATCGTTTTAGCACAGAGTATATCCGTATTTCGTTTCGTATATAATAAGACCGTTTCCGCTAATGGCTATCTCTAATATGAAATAGATGGAAAAATAATGTGTTTTAACAAAAAATTGTGACACAGTTGTAGAGAATGTCAAATAAACGGAACACATCAAGTATTTTCCCCTTCTACTTACAGGAAGCAAGTAGATAATGTATTGATATTTATCTTGTATAACGTGTTGTACATAAAATAATAATCTTTTGTAAGAATAATTTATATATGAAACACTAGAGAAAGTTATATGAATGTAACATATCAGATTTTCTACTAATAGGCTATAGATTAAATTAAGTTTCTTTTTTCAGAAATAGGATTACATTATATTTGACCTTTAATATTACCACTAATAATAATTTATGTTATAGGTTAAACAAGGGAGGCAAAAACCTCGGGCACTGCAACCTACATAGATATATTGTGGCTCACACTACCAGAACCACAGGAGGCTACAGACCACAGAGTCGAGCGGAAGTCCCTAACATTTCCAGGCTCAAAGACACGTGCCAATGCTGAGACTGTCTAGGAAAGGAGATAAAGAACACGTGGTCCATGCAGCCGTCTAGTGTCCACGGGAGTACTTTTTCATTTGTACAAAAATTCCCGCCATCCATCCACCACTTCCATAAGCACAAAAGTTAGGGGTAGAGATGAGAAGGAAACGGAATGGTAGGTAGGTGAGACCGTACCCTAGCATTGGCCTACCGACCAGGGAAAACCACGAAAAACAAAAGACGAGAGTTGAATGTGATTTTGACACGTTAACGTGGAGATATCTCAATTGGTCAATACATTTCGTAGTACTACTACCCAATGGCAGTATAAACCCGACCAACAGGCTCACGCACAGTTACAAACGGCAGAGGTGGACCATCATCGAATCGATATGAGAGCGTGTTATGACAAGCATCCCCAGCCAAGCAACGAAGTTTTCAAAAAAATCTGCCAAGCCCTTAATACCGTTTACATGAAAAACATTTTGAAGCCTTTTACTATAGCTTTTCCTTTCCAGTTCAAAGGAAGAGGAAATATTGCACTCCACCAAAAATTCAATACTGAGACTTCACTGGAAATACAAGTTTTAGGATCACATCTATCCAAAAATAAAACTGGTGTGATCCATTCACATGACTTTCTCTGCAACAAATTATTGTTAAAAAGATTATGCTTCTATTTACTTCATGCTAATTCTTATTACTTGCTTCCTTGTAAGTAGAAGCGAAATAAGGGAGTAGCATAAGTTAAAGTGATAGTCCAAAACTGGTTGCTGTGTGACTGAAGTTCCATTGTTCGTATGGACTAAAGTTGACAAATTCCTGTTTAAGAAAAGTATACGCTTTTCAAAGCTGAAACCAAAAACGAGTAATATCTAAAAAACGATCAACTCTATGAAAAATAAAATGAATATAACATAAATTGTGTGTTTTAATGTGCCTAACATTTTATGTGTGTTAAGTTTTCGTCCATCTTTTACGGTTTAGAAGTTATGCAAAATTCAATAAAATTCATTCAGAATGAAGTAGTCTTTAAAGGTTATTCCCATAAAATTTAAGATATATATATATATAATATTTGTCAGGTAAATATCTTTAATATACGATGTTTTAATCAAAATAGAGAAAATTTTGAGTAAATCAACATTTTCAAAAAAAAGTTTCAAGTAAGAGTAGTTGGGGATGGGGAGGTTTTCTTGAAAATCTTCGTGTCACATCATTTGGAGATACCAAACTTAAATAACAAGTTTGGTATATTTAACGGTCTTTTCGTTTTTTAGCTATGCTGTCCACAGACACACACACACACACACGGACCTTTTTTTAAATTTTTTTTTTAAGATTTAGGAGGGCCCAAAACATATATTTCCGGTGAAGTCTCGATATCGATTTTTTGGATGGGGTGCAATACCTCCTCTATACATTATGCACATACATAATACGTGTAGAGAAAGTAAAAATGCGTGAATATGACATATCAAAGCTTTTAATATTAAATCTAATCACGTATGCAGCTAGTATAAAGTTTGAGAATTAAACTCGAAAAATACATTTTCCTTGTGACAATATATTATTGGAAAGAGAGCGCAGTTGTATATTATACAACTTCTGTTATGTTTTCTTCACGTCTCGCTATTGCAAGCTATGTATATAGATGATTATTTAGAACGGTTGCCTCTATTAATATGGATCATCTTTGATAAACAAGTCTTTAGGGCAATAATGGAATAATAATGCTCTGTGTAAATGATATACATGTGACCTAATTCTCATACAAAATACAACTCTTTCGTTTGCACTATTTAAGGAGACTGTATGGTATTGCCAGTTTTCACCTTCTCTATCACATATGTAGGTATATATACGTAGAGAAGGTATTGTATACCATCCAAAAAAGTCGGTACCGAAATTTCACCGAAAATACAAATTTTGGAGTTCCCTGAAGCAAAATAAATAAATAAAACATAAAAAAGTCTGTGTATGTTTGTGTGTATGTCTATGTGTAAACAGCATAGCTATAAAAATCTAAGTTGTTCCATTCACATGACTTTCTCTACATCTTTGTAACAAATTATTGTTAAAAAGCTTGAGACCCTTAGTTAGCTTCCCTATTAAAGCTATTATTAGTTATTAACTATTTATCAATGTAAAGCTAAAAAAGTACAAATGTATGTATTTAACAGAGTAAATTCAGCTTGGGGCCGAAATAGAAAGCTGACGCCAAGAGATTAGAAGGGGGTGAGAAGCGCTTTTGTTAGAAAGGTTTCTTTTGTAAGTCACGTACAATCGAGTAACAACGGGGATAAAACTTAAAATTCGGAGGACAGTAATTTTTCATTGTACAATACATGTCACGTGAGGTTTGCAGCGCACCCTGGGATGAGAAAATTGACTTTTGGGTAGTATTTACGTCAATCACGCGGCCTTTCTGTCCAATCAGAAAGAGGCCGCCATGACCGTATTTTTAGTATATAAAGAGCCCAAGAAGACACATCAGGGCGGTCTGTTGATATCTGTCTGTCGCTGTTGTGTTGTTGGTTGTCGGGCTCAACGTAGCTTCTTCACACAAAGTTAAACACTGTAACGTGTAACGAAAGCTTAGTAGTCTCTAGTGCTCAAAGTATCTTTAAAGTTAGTGACGTGTGTTAAAGTGTATTGAATATCGCAGAATTAAGGAAGAAGAGGGAACTATAATTACCTGTGATCAGCTAAGTGTTAGAGTTCACAACTAGTGTGCAAGTTAGCATAATTGTAAAGCAAAGGTGCTTATCTCGCTTCTCCTAGTAAAAAATAAACTCCAGGAAAGTTACGTAAGTTTTATTTATTATAAGATCACTCCCTGAACTACCCACATTAGCTGCACCACCCCGAGAGAGTCAACTATCGTGCAGACTGGGTAACGCCGAGGCAAAATTCAACGGCAGTAGATTCACCTCACCAGGTACGTGGGTCTACTCATAGGTAGTGAAGTAAGTCTTGACAACGTCATCAATCTGAGCTCGAAGCAGAGAACTCAGCATCTGGTGTTTTGAGTGTGGGGATAAGGCCACCGCACAGGGCAGCCAACTTCTGAGTTCGCCGCATAAGGAGTCCCAAATGTGGTGCAAAACGACAACACCGCAAGCTTATACTTTTATCTACTTCATGCTAATCGAGAAACATTTAGCAGAAATAGTCTTATTACTTGCTTCCTTGAAATTAGAAGCGAAATAAGGGAGTATCATAGGTTAAAGTAATAGTCCGTCTCTTACGGTTTAGCAGTTATGTAAAATCCCGTAAAATTTATCCCGAATAAAGTAGTCTTCAGAGGCTATTCCCAGAAAATTCAAGATATACATTTTATTTGTCAGGTAAATGTCTTTAATATACGATATTTTAATCAAAATCGTTAGAGCCATCTTTAAGAAAATCAACATTTTCGAAATGTTTACCATGTAAAGGGTAGTTTAAGTGGGAGAATTACTTTATTCTGGATGAATTTTAAGGAATATTGCATAACTGCTAAACCATAAGAGATTGACAAAACCTTACCACATACAAATTGTTATACACATTTTTTTCCTGGAGTTGATGGTATTTTTTTTTTTAGCTATTCTTTGTTTTTGGTTTAAGCTCGGAAAAACAATTTTTTCATAGAGGAATTTGTCAACTCCTGTCCATACAAATGAAGTAAAAAGAAGCATAACCTTTTTAAGAATAATTTGTAGCAGAGATGTAGAGAATGGAACACATCAGATCTATATTTATTTCTTAAGTCGGTTTACATCCGTACAACAATACATTTCATATACATAGAAATAAAACAAATGTTTATTTTGGACAGTTTTGTATTCACGTAAGTTGACTTACGAATTACGTGACTAGGAAGTTTAAAAGTGCCATTTGTCAGAGAATGAGATGTTTTAATTACCCCAAACTCCTGTGGGAGTGAGCTTGGCTTGTCACCAGGATCTAGATTAAGCAGCCACCATACAACAATGCTAAACGTGACAATGGGGCTGTGAACATGATTGTATTGTGCCCTGCGGTCACGTGGCAACACCATTGTCCAGTGCTGCTCCCTGGGGACGTTTTAAACACTTATTGCGTGTCTTTCTGACCGAGTTGTTAAGGTAAACCTGCAATGTTTCACTTACACTTACAATACTGATGTGTTAAACTCACATAGCTTTCTCTAGCTATTCCATTTACAAACTATTCTTATAAAATATTATTTTTATATCCATATCATGCTAATCGAGATAAATGTCATGAGAATTATCCTTATCACTTGGTTCCTTGATGGGAAGTAAGGGAATACCGTAAGTTAAAGCCATAGTCAAATGTGGTCACTATGTGAAATAATTGAGGTTCGGTGATCCATTCACATGACTTTCTCTACAATCTCTGCAACAAATTTTTGTTAAACGTTTGTACTTATTTTATACTAATCGAGAAATAATTAGCAGGAATAGTCTTATTATTTGCTTCCATGAAAGTAGAAGCGAAATAAGGGAAGGTTAAGGTGATAGTCAAAAGATGGTTGCTATGTGATTGAAGTTCCTTTGTTTGTGTGGAGAGGAGTTGACAAATTCCTGTATGAGAAAAGCCTAAGTTTTTAAAGATGAAAACAAAAATAAGGAATATCTAAAAAATGATCAACTCCACGAAAAAAATGTATGTAACATAAATTGTGTGTTTTAACGTGCTCTACATTTTTTGTGTGATAAGTTTTTCTCCAAACCTTACGGTTTAGCAGATATGCAAAATTTCGTAAAATTCATCCAGAATAAAGTAGTCTACAGAGGCTATTCCCAGAAAATTCAAGATATATGTTTTATTTGTCAGGTAAATATCTTTAATACACGACACTTTAAACAAAATCGTTAGTCATTTTTAAGAAAATCAACATTTTCGAAAAAGGCTCAATGTAAAGGGTAGTATGGGATGGAGGAATTTTTCTCAAAATCTTCGTGTCGCATCCCTGAAAGATGCTAAACTTCAATATCAAGTTAGGTGTTTTACCCACTTTTCGTTTTTGAGTTATCGTGTTCACAAACGGAAACACACACACACGCGCGCGGACCTTTTTCTGAAAATGCTTTTTTTGGATAAAGGGGACCCTAAAACATATATTTCCGGTAAAATCTGGGTATCGAATGTTTGGGTGGAGTGCAATACCTTCTGTATACACTATGTACATGGTACGTGTAGAGAAAGTAAAATCTGATGTGTTAGACCCACAAGACTAATTGCTTGGCGCAATCGTGTCATGGTCCCGCAATATCAGTCAGCGATCATTGTGTGCCCTGTTTCCAAAAACTCCACGAGTATGACACCCATGCTGTCCCAAAACACCGGCAGATGACGTCACCTTAAATTTCTTTGTCTTTGATTCCATTCCACTGTTTACTATTGGGGATATAGTGGTAAATCCATGTTACGTCCCCATGCGCCTTCTCCTTGTGTTGTTTGGACAGATTTCGTACGAGGCCTGTATTTTTTCAACCTCCAATAGGCTATAAATAAAAGACAAGTTGATAGAAAACAATTATTTTATTACTAAAAGTTTTGTATACTTATGGTTACTTTTCAACATAATTACCGAAACATTGAGACATTTTTCATACCTGTGCACAAGCTTTGCAATACCCGCTTCAAAAATATGTTGCCGCCAATGATTTCAAATGAACATTGACGTTGTTTTTAAGATCTTCGTACTTTACGACGTCTGTGTAGAGCCATTCAAAACAAACGAAGAGGAATGCTGACTTCTGGAATTGTGTTGATCCATAACAACGCTCGTCCACACACTGCTAGCACAACCCATCGGCTCCTTAAAGAATTTCAATGGGACATTTTCAATCATACGCCGTACAGTCCTGACCTGGAACCCAGCGACTTTCACCTTTTCCCTAAACTGAAGACGTGGTTACGAGGGCAGCACTTTCAAACTAACGAAGACCTTCCAAACGTCAATGCTCATTTGAAATCATTGGCGGCAACATTTTTTGAAGCGTGTATTGCAAAGCTTGTGCGCAGGTACGATAAATGTCTCAATCTTTTCGGTGATTATGTTGAAAAGTATACAAAACGTTTAGTAATAAAATAATTGTTTTCTATGAACTTGTCTTTTATTTATAGCCTATCGGAAGTTGAAAAAAAAATACGGCCCTCGTACAATAAAACTATCTTGAGTTAAAAAAGTTCTGCCACCATATGTCGTGACGTGATCTTCTTGTTGTCCTGAATCAACTCCTACACGCGAGCTGTGTTTAGATCAGGGGATGCCGTGCTTGGTCAACAACTGTGATCCTAATCGGTGACGTTTTCTCTACAGCAAACTTTCGACACCATTCTGCAACATGCGGCAAGACATTAAAGTCTCTTCATAAAGCTCTTCCAGATGTCAGTGAATGTCAGCCGTTGCTTACAACTTTCGCCCACAGAAATAGAATAACTGAGCGGATTTCTTCGCGAGCTCAGTTTTCCAGACCATCAGCATTTACCTTGCAGTAGCGCTATAGGTGGCAGTTGGCTGAAACTCTGCTAGTTTCCAACCACATGTATTAGAATTACCACACACTACCAAGTTCGCTGTGAAAGACGAAACACCGTAACCTTAATTTCTGATCATCCATTGTATATAGAATAATAAACTGTAATTAATTTCACTAACTTAAACTATTGTGAGTGTTGCTGTCAGGCACACATGACATTTCCGAAATGTGTGATATTTATATGCCTCTACACAGATGAAAACTTGATGCAAACGTTAATAGTGCTAATGGATAGTATGTATTATTTACATCTTTGAATGTAGCCACTTCTAACAATTAACATACATTCCACAGGCTTCCTGCTATCAGTAACATCAGCAAACTATCTGACCACGCACAAAAGCAACACCAGCGGATTCTGATACCTAAATTTTTCTCAAACAGGAATTTGATATTCCTTTTTTTTTTATTGTTTCATTTACATAGCCATTTAACATCTAACGTCATATCGGGGGCTTTGAACTTTCACATACATACTTCCAGATTCTGTGAGGGATAGGGAATAAATCTGGCTAAAGGAAAATTCTCCACACCAGCCAGGAATCGAACCCGGAACCTCCGGGTGAGAGGTCAGCTTGTTGACCACTCAACCACGGAGCAGTCTCCTTTTCTTTTGTTTTACTGCTGGACATGCAAGGAGAACCGAATTTAAATCGCAGTACGAAAACTTTTAAGATATTTGATTAGCGCTTTAGCCTAGTGTACTCCTCATTTCCCTTTTACATACAAGGAAGCAAGTACGTAAAAAGACCGCTTCTGCTAATGTTTATCTGAATTTGCATAATGTTTTGAAAAAATATTTGGTTCGCCCGCCTGGGTAGTGTGGTGGTAGCGTGTCTGCCTCACATTCAAAAGGTCGTGAGTTCGAATCTCGCTTAGGGTGAGTTACCCGATAAGTTTTTTTTCGGGGTTTTCCCTTATCCTTAGAAGACAAATATCGAGTAACTTTAAGCTCCATGGACCCCGAGATATTTGAGCATCATTTCACAAATTTCATTCATCGTCCGATATGATCAACCAGGCTAAAAGGACGTTAAACTAAAAAATAAAAAAAAATAATAAAAAAATATTTGGTTGTAGAATAAGCAGAGAAAATGATGTAAATGGAACACAAGTTTTTAGCCTTCTCTAGCACGTATGTTCAACGTAATAATAATTATAAAAGGTATTGTATTTCACCCAAATATTTGATACCAAAAATTCACCGGAAATACAAGTTTGACACCTCCTGAATCCAAAAATGCGTTTATAGAAAAAGATCAGTGTATCAGTGTGTGTATGTTTGTCTGGAAAATATAAATCAAAGTCGGTTCAATACCAAACGTGGTACTTAAGTTGATTCTTCTAAGTATGCGACACAAAGATTTTCAATAAAATCCCCTCATCCCAAACTACCGTTTCCATGGAATATTTTTCGACATTTTCAATTTTATAAAAAATGGCTCTAACAATTTTGGTTGAAAACCCTGTACATTTAAATTGTTGACAAATAAAATGTATAATCCAAAACTCCTGATACGCTGTTCATTATGGGTGGCTTCTGCATAAACTGAAAGAGAAAGACAAAAACATACTGTACAGAGCTAAATTGCAGATCTCGTTAGAACACATAATTTATGCAATTTACATGTTTTTTCTGTAGAGCTAACTATTTCAGAGATATTCCCTATTATTTGTTTCTAAATTAATGTACGAAGTCATCCTTGTTTCTTTTGTTTCACTCTTGGCTATGCTAAAAGTCAAATTTCAATGACAATTAGCTCAACTACTGGAGCAATTTTATCGTAACATCTTATTGCAGCTGATGTTCATTTCTTTGAAATCTTGTCGCACCTGCAGTTCGTTTGTTTAATCTCCTGTCTTGGTTATTGGTAACAAGGTGACGATCCAGGCAGCGAACCTTCACTTTTAATATCTGTCAGTTCCACAATTGTACTTTTAATTACAGTGTTCAGTTAAAGTTTTATCCAGTTCATAATGTTTTAGTTAAAACAGGAGTGAAAATAATCATCATTTGTATTTCTTATGTATGAGATCAGTGCAATGACCTCATATAAAATAACTTCTGTTTCCATTTCATGTATTAGTTATTTAAAGCTGAAATAAAATAATTGTTCCCTATTTCTATTGTTGCTATAGATATTGTTACATTGGGTGTAGGCACGGTCGATCATATCATAATTCAGGAGGCAGTGGAGAAAGAAAAAACATTCGGTAAATAAAGATGGTCGTCATGTGCATTTGAGAATTAATGTAAGTATTACAATGATAAATCCTCCCTTTCTATACATTATAAATTATTAATAGTCTATTTCTGTCTGACCAAATACAACTCGTGTTTTTATCTCTTAGGACGTCGCTTCACTCCGGTCGTGAATTGTCAACAATGAAAACAATCATGATATTAATTATCATTATCTCATAGCAACAACTTTTAAAACATTTAACTGTCACTTTAGCCTAGTCTATTCCCTTATTTGCCTTCTACTTAGAAGAAAGCATGTAATAAGACTAATTGTGTTAATATTTACCTCGATTAGCATAAAGTAGATAGAAGAATAGGATTCTGTAAGAATAGTTGGTTACAAAATAGATATAGTGAATGGAACACATTAATATTTTATCTAAGACAATTCGCCAATGGAATGGCCCAGATTAGGCAATTTCAACCATTAGACTGGAGCGATATTGTCGAAACATCTTATCGCAGCTGATGTTCATTTCTTTGAAATCTTGTCAAACTTGACGTTCGTTTGTTTAATTCAGGAGGCAGCGAAGAAAAAAAAAAATCGGTAAATAAACATTGTCGAATGCGTCAGCTATCATTTGAGAACTAATGTAAGTATTACAATGATAATATCTCCCTTCCTATACATTATAAATTATTAATAGTCTATTGTCTTATCAAATACAATCTTTGTTTTCACTGTTAAGCCAATTCACTCCGGTCGTGAATTATCAACAGGATGAAGACATTCATTGCATTACTTATGACAATTTGTGTGATTTTTTAAACAGTTTCAGACCCGCTCTCGTATAGCAGAATTTGGTTGGTAAGCCTGAGGGGAAGTTCTTGCACTCAAAACGAATCGATTTTCTTGACGAGCGCGTAACATTAACCACAAAACGTTATTAGGGCTGCTAATGCTGCCAGTAGGTAAGTATTATGAGAACGGTCCCATTAAGGAGTCAAATGGGACCATTCGCCGCAAGAGAATTACTTCTCTACTATTGCGGGAACCAATGACGCAAGGTTATCATCACTTTATGTGGAAAAATCAGCTGGGAAAAATCCTAAAGGTTCTTGTCTCAAATCGTTTCAACACAAAAATGACATGGAATGATCATATTACAAGGTTCATTAAACTTTATTCATTAACTGAGAAACGCTCCAAGATTGGCCTGGACTGCTCCATTCTTCTTTATAAATCTTCAATTCGACCTCTTCTCAGCTCCTATATGGTCCACAACATACTACGGACGAAACGATCACTTTTATAAAATTAAGAGTAGGAGGTACAGAACTACGTAGGAAAATCTTCTTTTGTTAGTAGGACCATTGAAGAATGGAACGAATCGCCTGTAGCAGCCTTTCAGGGCTGCCCTCTGACCTTAAAGAAGTTTAGGAATAATTTAAAGAGAATAAATGTTAGACAATTAAAGTAAATATTGTGAAGTAATTAAAGATGTGTAACTATTAATGTTGAGGCTTCATAACAACTGTTTATAAACATGCTTGTAATTGACATAAACAAACGAAGTTAGCAGTCGATTACCTTACGCTTTGACTTGTCCGAAACTTGATGTCGAAACTTTCAAACTCTTTTATTTAAAGTTTAATGTGTGTTTAAAAATCGCACACATCTGGGATTAGGCAGCGAAGGAACAACGGTTGTCATACGCCACACCCACATGCTACATTTTCCATTATTAAGGTGACCTGTGCCGCGCCGGCGTGTCTATTAAACCACGCCTACACCACGTGACTGGGGCCTTCGCTACCAACCGCATCTCTCTTGAAGTGGGACCGGCACGTGCCATCTGGTAATGTACGACTGCCTAATATATGGTGATTTTTGTATGTGCCGAATTTAGAGATGAAAATGATATTCACGTATCACGTACGGTATGATCAACAAAGTACACATCTTCTTTTGGTGTCGTTTTGAAACAACCTGTATACATATTACGTTGGTATCATTTACTACTTTTTAATGTGTCTTTACTGTTATTAATTTGTATTATTAAGTGTAAGGGGAAAGTTCTTCATAGCTATCATATGGGCAGGGAACAAATTCCACAGCTGCAAATATTTGGGAGTGTGGTTGTCAAGTAATGCCGGATCAGATAAATTCTACATCTAGGAAAGCGTGGGAGATATTGCACTTCGTAATGAGAACACTGAAGAAGGGGAGCGCAAAGTCCAGGGAAATTGCCTACAAGTCCTTGGTGCGGCCAGGTATAGGACCCATACAGGGTTAATGAAATTGATACAGAGAAGGATTGTAGCATCATAAATAGAGGTAAAGATTTTGGGCTTACTTCGAGACTAAATGGGAGCCGCTAAAACACATAGGTTAGTCGCACTGTTTAAAGCTTTTACTGGTTAAAATGCATGGCTGGACGTTAGAAAGAAGTTAGAAAACCCAGCATACTACGGACGAAACGATCATTTGTGTAAAATTAAGGGTAGAAGGTACAGAACCGAAGTAGGAAAGTTTTCTTTTGATATTAGGGACATTGAAGAATGGAATGAAAGAAGTTTATGGTTAATTTAAAGAGAATAAATGTTAGATAATTAATTAAAGTAAGTATTGTAAAATAATGTAACTATTAATGTTGAGGCCTCATAATAACTGTTTATAAACAAGCTGGTAATTGACATAAGTATTGCTATGCTGAATAATAAATGGTTAGGTATTTAAAAAACCATGTGTATATAGTAAGTTGTATTTAGTGCTATTAACTGTGTTTACTATTATTAACTATAAGATGATTAATAATAATAATAATAATAATAATAACAGATTTATTATGCCGACCAAGGTGCCGCTCTGGTAACGCCTGACACTCGCATTCAGGGAATCCCAAATTCTATCCCCGTAGAGCGCCCACTCCTATCTATTTCCTGTAACCATCAATTCCAGGGGTTTCGACCTTTTCAGCCGCTTTGCTACAGGTACTGCTGGCACCAACACCTTTGGTACCTCTGGAGTTACTAGAAGAACGCTCCTGCCAGAAGAGAGCAGTTCGGATTGGGTTAGACTCGACGTGGCAGTGATTCCCGACACTCATGTGTAGGCTTCGGCGCTGTTTGCTTGTGTGACGTGGCAACGTCGGGAAGGGTTGGTACAGAAGTGTCGCCATAGAAACCGCTTGTATAGCTTTTTCCAAAACATGACGGCCCTCAAACGCGAACGCTGTCTCCTACCACTTAGCAATAACCATTAGCAAACAAAAGACTACCCTGTACTAGGGGCGAGAGGCAACGAATTAAAATCTGTTTCCGGGAGACTGTGCTTATAAATCAAGAAATGCGCCTGAGTTAAGGGATTGGTAAGTGGAAACTTGGCAACAGCGATGGTTGGTCTCCAACCGTACACATCCTAATCCCAAATTTTAAGTTGTTGGCATTTAGCTGACTTTTCGTTTTTGAGTTACTGTGAACACAGATACACACACGACCTTTTTCAAAAAATGTATTTTTTTTTATACGGGTACCCTAAAAATGTATTTCTGATGAAATCCCGGTATCGAATTTGTGGGTGATATACAATACTTTCTCTATACACTATGTACATCGTACAGACGTATATGCTGTTTACTGGATACTAGTAAATTGGGGTTAGTAATTAATAGTAAGAGATATGAAAAAACAAATTCGTTATAAATAGGCAAACAAAATAAAATTAAATAATACCTGAATATGTAAAATAAATAAAAAATGTATAATTAATAAATGATTTATAACTATATATTAATTAAATAGGAAAATGTATTAAAATCGAAAATTAAATTCGTAAAATAATTAATATAAAAATTAATAAATAAATTGCAATATGCATTATTCATACAATAATTATTAGTTAAAAATATAAATAGGAATTAAAAGGTAACACATCAATTATAATTTATTATATTTTAGAAAAAGTTAAATTTAAAGATAAATAAATGTATTAATTTGATTTTACATATTTGTTATTGCTGTTTAGTAGTAATGATAATTATTGGTGTTAATTATGGATATATGTAATATGTTTTTGTTTACTATTTATTATATTTTTACTTTCTCTACACGTACTCTGTACATAGTGTATAGAGGTCTTGCACTCCACCCAAAAATGCCATACCGAGATTTCACCGGAAATATGTTTCAGGGTACCCTCTATCAAAAAAAAGTATTTTCAGAAAAAGATTCGCTTGAGTGCGTGTGTGTCCGTGTGTCTGTGAACACGATAACTTGAAAACAAAAAGTCGATAAAATACCAAGCTTGGTATTTAAGTTTAGTTTCTTCTGGGGATCCGACACGAAGATTTTGGGGAAAATCGTCCCACCCAAACTCTGCTTTACATGGAAAAAAATTCGAAAATTTGGATTTTCTCAAAATGGCTCTAACAATTTCGATTATAATTTCGTATATTAAAGATATTTACCTGACAAATAAAATGTACATCTGGAATTTTCTGGGAATAGCTTCTGAAGACTACTTTATTCTGGATGAATTTTTCGGAATTTTGAATAACTGCTAAACCGTAAGAGATGGACAAAAACTTATCACACAAAAAATGTAGAGCACATCAAAACACACAATTTATGTTATATACGTTTTTTTCGTGGAGTTCACTGTTTTGAAGATATTCCTTGTTTTTGAATTCTGCTTTGAAAAATATACTTTTCTCATACGGGAATTTGTCAACATTTGTCCATAAAAACAATACAACTTCAGTTACATAGCAACAAGCTTTTGACTATCACTTTCTGTTATTTCGCTTCTACTTACAAGGAAGCAGGTAATAAGACTATTTCTGCTAATTTTTTCTGATTAGCATGAAGTAAATAGGAGTATTACTGTTTTAAGAATAATTTGTTGCACAGATGTAGAGAAAGTCAAGTAAATGGTACACATTAGACTTTTATAGATTGTATTAGTATATTTATTTTTATTTGTTTAAAAATATATATTAACTTTTATATTTATAATTATGTTAGTTCAAATTTATGTATAAAGGATGATGTATGTATAAATGTGAAGTTTAATAAACATTCAAAATCTAGTATACTAGCTTAAGTTATTAGGTACCAGGGTTATTATACAGGTTTTATATTATTTTATTTTGTACATACCTGCCAGACAAAAAGAATCTGATGCGTTCCATTGGCATGACTTTCTCTACATCTCTGCAACAAATTAATGTTAAAAAGATTATGCTTCTATCTGCTTCATGAAAATCGAGATAAACATTAGCAGAAATAGTCTTATTACTTGCTTCCTTGTAAGTAGAAACGAAATAAAGGAGTACCATAGGTTAAAGTGATAGTCAAAAGCTTGTTGCTATTTGACTGAAGTTCCTTTGTTTGTATGGACAGGAGTTGACAAATTCCTGTATGAGAAAAATATAAGTTTTTCAAAGCTGCAATGAAAAATGTAATATTTTAAAAAGATCCACTCCACGAAAAAAATGTATACAACATAAATTGTGTGTTTTAACGAGCTCTACATTTTCTGTCAAGTAAGTTTTTGTCCATCTCTTACGGTTTAGCAGTTATGCAAAATTCCGTAAAATTCATTCAGGATAAAGTAGTCTTCAGAGGCTATTCCCAGAAAATTCATGATGTACAAATTATTTATCAGGTAAATATATTTAATACAGGATGTTTTAATCAAAATATTTAGAGCATTTTTGAGAAAATCAAAATTTTGGAAAAAAGTTCCATGTAAAGGGTAGTTGGTTGTGGGGAGATTTTCTTGAAAATCTTCGTGTCGCATCCTTGGAAGATACAAAACTTGATATTTAAGCTAAAACCAAAAATTTGGAATATGTCAAAAACGGTCAACTATACGAAAAAAAATGTATATAACATAAATTGCGAGTTTAAATCACTCTACATTTTTTATGCTTTAAGGTTTTGTCCATTACTTACGGTTTAGCAGTTATTCAAAAGTTCGCAAAATTCATCCAGAATAAGGTAGTCTTCAGAGGTTATTCCCGGAAAGCTCTAGATGTAAATTTTATTTATCATGTAAATATATTTAATATACGATATTTTAATGAAAATCGTCAGAGCTGTTTTTAAGAAAATTAAACTTTTTGAAAAGAGTTCAATGTAAAGGGTAGTTGGGAGTGGGGGGATTTTTTTGAAAATCTTCCTGTCGCATCCTTGGAAGATACCAAACTTAAATACCAAATTTGGTATTCAACGGACTTTTGTTTTAGATCTATATAATATCGGCGATATCTCGGTATCGAATTTTTGGGTGTAATACAATACCTTCTCATCTACTATGTACATACTACGTGCAGAGAAAGTAAAAAATAGTATTTAAATAATGAAGTAAGCTGGAATTTTGAACATAGCAAAACTATGACTATTATTGTGTATAATAACAGTAATCTAAATTTGAATGTGGTAGTGTGGAGTTCCCAATCTCCTTAACGAAGTTCTGATGGTGCTACTGTACCTTCAGTCCTCTATTGAGTTCTATGTGAGGGTTAAACAGGCGAACGTCTCTATGCAAACCTTTAACTCGCAGGGTAAATAAGATTTGATCGATTATTCGGAAAATGTCGAACCCCTCCAACATAAATTGCTCCTCTGGGATCTTATTTCCATGGTTCTTATTAGGTCACAGTGATTTATGATGTTCAACTGTCCAGGCAAAAGTGACGTAGGTTACCATGGCAACACATTTCATGTTTACGTGACAAGTTGATGTTAACATATGTAGAGAAGTTACCTACTTTTAGAGAAATTATTTTTTACTTTCTCTATACGTACTATGTACATAGTGTGCCCGTGGTATTTAAATTGTATATTTCAGGGATCTGAAAAGAATATTTTTAGAAAAAACCTCCCATCCCAAACTATCCTTTACATAAAAAATGGAAAATTTTAATTTTCTCAAAAATGGCTGTAACGATTTTGGTAAAATACCTTATATTAAATATACAGACTGATTTATGTAGAACTGACACACGTTTTTCTTTAATTATTCCGTTAGAAATTCATTCAATGACCCAATTTTGGACTTTCGATTCCTTGTCATTAGATGCGCAGATGTTAGTGTTATTCCTAATTGCATTGTTGGCAGCTGTTTCGACATTTTGTTCTTGTAGTCAATGTGAAAATGCAGTCCGATGTAGAGCTGAGTCAAGGATATTTTCAGCAAGATGGCGCTACATGCCATACATCAATAATATATAGGAAGGGAGATTTTATCATTGTAATACATACATCAGTTCTCAAATGGTACATGACACATTCCACCATCTTTATTTAAAGATTTTTTTTTCTTTCTTTCTTCACTGCCTCCTGAATTATGATATGGCCTACCGTACCTACACCCAGTGTACGAATATCGATTGCAACAATGGAAATAGGGAACAATTATTTCATTTCAGCTTTTAATAACTAATATATGAAATGGAAACAAACATTATTTTATTTGAGGTTATTACACTTATCTCATACATAAGAAATACAAATACTTATTATATGCATTACTGTTTTTACCTTTCTACACGTACTATGTAGTGTATAGAGAAGATAATGCATTCCACCCAAAAATTCTATACCGAGGTTTCACCGGAAGTGCACGTTTTAGAGTCCCTGTATCCAAAAAAAAAAGTATTTTCAGAAAAAGGTGCGTGTGTGACCGTGTGTTTGTGGACAGGATAACTCAAAAACGAAATGTAGGTAAAATACCAAACTTGGTATTTAATTTAGTATCTTCCAGGGATGCAACACGAGGATCTTGAGATAAATCCCCTTACCCCAAACTATCCTTTATATGGAAGAAAATTCGAAAATGTTAATTTTCTTAAAATTGGCTCCTAATGATTTTGATTAAATATATATTGCAAATAAAGTGTATATCTTGAATTGTATGAGGATAGCCTCTAAAAGTCTCTCTATTCAGAATGAATATTGCTGCCTTTTGCGTAACTGGTAAACTCTAAGAGATAGACAAAACTTATTTTGCCCGCCTGGGTAGTATGGTGGTAGCGTGTCTCTCTCACATTCAACAGGTCGCGAGTTCGAATCTCGCTTACGGTGACTTTCTCTGGTTAGGTTTTTTTCGGTGTTTTCCCTTATCCTGAGAAGACGAATGTCGAGTAACTTTAAGCTCCATGGACCCCGAGATCATTTGAGCATCATGTCACCAATTTCATTCATCGTCCGATATGACCAACCAGGTTAAAAGATGTAAGGTACAAAAAAAAATACTACACAAAAATGTAGACCACGTTAAAACACAAAATTTATATCCTATACGTTTTTTCGTGTAATTGACCATTTCTGAGATATTACTTTTATTCGTTTCAGATTTAAAATACTTAAAACTTTTCTCACAACTAAAGTGCCACCTCATACGGATTTCAACTGCATGGCTACAAGCTTTTAAAAGATGACTATCACTTTAGCCTAGTGTATTCCCTTATTTTTCTTCTACTTACAAGATAAAAGAAATAAGACAATTTCTACTAACGTTTATGTCTATTAGCATGAAATAGATAGAAGTATATGTTTTTTAACAATAATTTGTTACAGCATTTTAAAGAAAGGTATGTGAATGGAACGCATCAGATATTTTTTAAACTAAATATATTACGAACTGGATAAATAAAATATTAAATAAATATTGTAACTGAATTTATTGAAAGTACTATTGTAGAACTGACAGCTATTAAAATGAAGTTTGACTGACAGATTGCCATCTTGTTACCAATAGCAACACAGGATGTTAAACAAACGACCGTCAGGTGCGACAAGATTTCAAAGAAATGAACATCAGCTGTGATAAAATGTTTCCACAATATGCTCCAGTCAGATGACCGCAATAGTTTGAAATTGCCTAATGTCGCCATTGAATTGGCGCTTTAATAGTTGAGTTAAATTGTCAACAAAATCTTGATATGGAATTCTGGAAGGAATGTAATACCTTGTTTAGGTAGTATGCATTTGAGAGAAACAATCTTGTAGGAACAGTTTGCAGAAAAATCTGTATGTTCCATTCACATGACTTTCTCTACATATCTGCAACAAATTATTGTTAAAAAAACATAAGCTTCTATTAACCTCATGCTAATCGCGAAAAAAAATAGCATAAATAGTCTTATTACTTGCTTCCTTGAAAGTAGAAGCGAAATAAGAGACTACCATAGGTTAAAATGATAGTCAAAAGTTGGTTGCTATGTGACTAAAGTTTGTTTGTGTGGACATGAGTTGACAAACACAAGGAATATCTAAAAAACGACCGACTCCAAGAAAAAAATGTATATAACATACATTGTGTGTTTTAACGTGCTCTACATTTCTTGTGTAGGAAATGTTTCTCTATCTCTTACGGTTTAGCAGTTATGCAAAATTCGTACAATTCATCCTGAATAAAGTAGTCTTCAGAGGCTATTACCAGAAAATTCAAGATATATATTTTATTTATCAGGTAAATATCTTTAAGATACGATATTTTAAACAAAATCGTTAGAGCCATTTTTGAGAAAATCAAAATTTTCAAAAAAACTTCCATCTAAAGGGAAGTTTGGAGTGGGGAGATTTTTCTTAAAATTTTAGTGTTGCATCCTTGGAAGATACTAAACTTAAATACCAAGTTTGGTATTTTACTGAGTTTTCGTTTTTCAGTTATCGTGTTCACAGACACACGCAAAAAAAGTTTTTTTCGATACCGAGGATCCTAAAACATATATTACCGGTGAAATCTCGGTATCGAATTTTTGGGTGGAGTGCAATACCTTGTCTATAAACTGTGTACATAGAACGTGTAGAGAAAGTAAAACTGGGTAGAGAATTACTCGGACTCTGTAAGATAAGACAGATATGCTACTCTCGCATGTCTATACACGTATTAGAGCAAAGTAAAAATAAATATTTTCTTGACCAGTTTGACGTGCGGTTTGGAAATATGTTTGTGAGTTACTGGTGTTTATTTGTTAAGGTTGGTCAGCCTGTTGTGACAAGCCAATTAGACGTAACTGATGTGACCTAATTAGCTGTCTGTCACTCTTACTCAGGCCTGCTAGCGCCGCTAGGCGGTCAACAAGACGAAATTTTTACCCTCAGGCGTCGCACTATCACCAAAACTGTAATAACACAGCAAGTGAGGCTAATTTCACTGTCACAACATTCTCCAACTCTGTCTGTCGAACAGTCTATATCACCGTATTCTCATTAATAAAAAGCAAGTCTTATTACTTGCTTCCTTGTAAGTAGAAGCGAAATAAGGGAGTTCCATAGGTTAAAGTGATAGTCAAAAGTTGGTTACTATGTGACCGAAGTTCCTTTGTTTGTATGGACACGAGTTGACAAAATTCCTGTATGAGAAAAGAATAAGTTTTTCATAGCTGAAAACAAAAACAAGGAAGATCTTAACAACGATGAACTCCATGAAAAAATGTACATAACCTAAATTATGTGTTTTAATGTGCTCTACATTTTCTGTGTGATACGTTTTTGTCCATCTCTTACGGTTTAGCAGTTATGCAAAATTCCGTAAAATTCATCCAGATCAAAGCAGTCTTCAAAGGCTAGTCCCAGAAAATTCAAGATATAAATTTTATTTGTCAAGTAAAGTCTTAAATTTACGAGATTCTAATCAAAATCGTTAGACCCATTTTTAAGAAAATCAAAATGTTCGAATTTTTTTCCATATAAAGGGTAGATACCAAACTTAAATACCAAGTTTGGTTTTAAGTCTTTTAATTTTTGAGCTATACTGTCCACATGCACACACAGAAGACAGACACACACACGTGCATTTTTTAAAACTGTTTTTTTTTTTGGATTGAGGGCGTCACAAAACATATATCTCCGGTGAAATCTCGGTATGAAATTTTTGGGTGCAATACACTACCTTTTCTATACACTATGTACATGGTATGTATAGAGAAAGTAAAAAGAACAGATAGCTAAACTGGTGGGAATGGAAAACATCAGAATTTGTTTGTAAAATAAGGAGACATACTTATTGTACGCTTTTCGAGCTTCGGGTTGATTAGAGGATATCCTGAGAAGTGGAATACAAATGAGTTTGTTGACAGTTCAAAAACAGAACAGTGCGGGTCATGTTTGTGTTGGTCCTTAGAAACAGCAGCCCTGTGTGTGTGGGGGGGGGGGGCCCACATAGCGTGGCAAAAATATATCCACCAGAGTATTTACCAATTAGTAGCGTTCGCTTCTATTACTCTCTCTATACGTACTATGTACATAGTGAAGAGAAGGTATTGCATTCCACCCAAAAATTTGATACCGAGATTTCACCGGAAATATATATTTTGAGACTCCCTGAATCCAAAGAAAGCATTTTTAGAAACATGTCCGTGTGTGTGTTTGTGTGTCTGTGGGCAGCATAGCTCGAAAACGAAAAGACCTTAAATATCAAACTTGGTATTTAAATTTGGTATCTTCCAAGAATGCGACACGAAGATTTTCAGGAAAATCCCCCCACCCCAAGTTACCCTTTACATAGAACCTTTTTCGAAAATTTTGATTTTCTAAAAAATGGCTCTAACGATTTTAACTAAAATTCCGTCTATTACTGAAATTTACATGTCAAATTAAATGTATATCTTCAATTTTCTGGAAATAGCCTCTGAAGACCATTTTATTCTGATTGAATTTTGCCGAATTTTGCTTAACTGCTAAACGGTAAGATATAGACAAAAGCTTTCTATACAGAAAATGTAGAGCACGTTAAAACACATAATTCATGTTATACAACTTTTTTCGTGGAGTATTTCGTTTTTTAGTTATTCTTTGTTCTTTATTTCACCATTCAAAAACTTATACTTTCTCATACAGAATTTTTTCAACACCTGTCCATGGAAACAAAGGAACTTCCATCACGTAGCAACCAGCCTTTGACTATCACTTTAACCTATGGCACTTTCTTATTTCGCTTCTACTTACAAGGAATCTAATAATGAGACTATTGCTGACATTTTTTTTTACTTTCTCCATACGCACTATGTACATAGTGTATAGAGAAAGTATTGCACTCCACCCAAAAATTCACCGGAAATATATGTTTTAGGGTCCCCAATATCCAAAAAAAAGCATTTTCACAAAAAGGTCCGTGTGTATGTGTGTGTGTGTGTCCGTGTGTCTGTGAACACGATAACTCAAAAACGAAAAGTCGGTAGAATACCAAACTTGGTATTTAAGTTTAGTATCTTCCAGGGTTGCGACACGAAGATTTTGAGAAAAATCCCTCACCCCCAACTACCCTTTACATGGAACTTTTTTTTCGAAAATTTTGATTTTCTCAAAAATGGCTCTAACGATTTTGATTACAATTTCGGATATTAAACATATTTACCTGAAAAATGAAATGTATATCTTGAATTTTCTGGGAATAGCCTCTGAAGAGTAGTTTATTCTGGATGAATTTTACTAAATTTTGAATAACTGCTAAACCGTAAGAGATGGACAAAGACTTACTCCACAAAAGATGTAGAGCACATTAAAACACACAATTTATGTTATATACATTTTTTCGTGGAGTTCGTCGTTTTTGTGACATTCCTTATTTTTGGTTTCTGATATGAAAAACGTATACTTTTCTCATACTGGAACTTGTCAACTCCCATCCATATAAACAAAGGAACTTCATTGACATAGCAACCAGCTTTTGACTATCACTTTATCCTACGGTTGTCCCTTATTTCGCTTCTACTTACAAGGATGCGAGAAATAAGACCTTTTCTGTTAATTTTTTCATCTGATTAGCATAAAGTAAATAGAATTATAAGCTTTTTAAGAATTATTTGTTGCAGGGATATGGAGAAAGTCATGTGAATGGAACACATCAGATTTTTTTTTTTAACTGATCCATGTTAAGATTTCATAATCTATAATTCTGATGTTTTTCATCCACGTGCCTTTCTCTACAAAATATTATTTCTTTATCCATATGGTAGTAATTGAGATAAACAGTAGAAATGGTTGTATTAGTTCCTTATAAGTAGTAGTTAAATAAGGTAATACGCTGGCCTAAAACAATACTTGAATTTTTACTTTCTCTACACATACTATGTATATAGTGTATAGAGAAGGTATTGCATTCCACCCAAAATTTCGATGGCGAGATTTCACCGGAAATACATGCTTTGGGTCCCCCTGAATACAAAAAAAAGGAAAAAGGATTTTCACAAAAAGTTCCGTGTGTCTGCGAACACGATAACTCAAAAACGAAAAGTTGGCAAAATAGAAAATTTGGTATTTAAGTTTGGCATCTTCCAAGGATGCGACACCAATATTTTCAAGTCCCCGCTCCCCCAACTACCCTTTGCATGGAGCTTTTTTCGAAAATGTTGATTTTCTCAAAAATGGCTCGAACGATTTTGATTAAAATATCGTGTACTAGCTGCCCGCCCCGGCTTCGTACGGGTGGTGTAACCAATTAGAAAAACTCAGTCAAAATCCTCCGTTTACAGTACGAATCTGCAATGGAGTAAAACTACAATTACATAATTTGACAATACTTTATTGTAATGCCTTGTAATGTACAATTTTGCTTCCGCAGAGAAAACAAATAACCGCGATGTTTTGCCGACTCTCGAGCACGCAAAGTACAACTATCCATGCGAAAAACACGACAATTGAAGGTATATTCTACACACTTCTAACAACTGACTGTGGGATTTATTGTCATTGCGAATGCAACACGCTTAAATTCAAAAGGAAAGTCGGTTGACATTAGTGGTATTCTTGGAATAAGTATATCCTCGCCTTTGAGCTTTCCTATGTTATAGTAGCTTAAATCAAATTGTTCATATTTTTTTAACAATGAGTTTTTTTCCGCTGCATAATTTTTCTGATTGAGATTGCGTAGCATAATTATCACAGAGTCAACCTTGAGCTGTAAATTGTGTGGCGGGAATCCTGGTAAATCCAATGAATTTAGGAATTCAATAAGATAACTGACGATTTCCTTTGGATTGGTGATGGAATTGACCGTCTTAAATGAATGCATTTGTCCATCAATTTTAACCTGAATTTTTATATTCGAATAATCTACATTCTTATTAGTGGCTGCTAAAATGGTTCGTTCACTCAACCAAGCATAGATTTTGTAATTTGCACAAATATTTGGAAGCACTTTCCATATTAATTCTTCCTTTGACGTCGAGAAGTGACGAAAATGTGATGGAAACGAAACGAGGCCAGTAGAAGTGTCAACAGAAATTTACCATTGCAAATGTCTAATAATGCCTTTAGAGCATCTGAAAAGTGCAATGAAGCGCTATAATCTGTCCAATGTAACATATATAGTTGGTATTGCGAAAAGGACGAACTCAGCGCGCCCATAAGGTATTATGGAAAGATTGACATACGGTTAACAGCGTGGGTAATCAAGGATGTCATTGACATAACAGTAATGGCAGCCCTTTCAAAGTGACGTGGGTAGACGCTGACATAGGTAATGAATTACATTAAGGAGACAGTCACAATAACATTCATGCTTCTTCCGAATCCTTTCTTTCCTTTACTCCTAATGTTTTCTACCTCTTTCTCTATTTTCACCTATATCAGAACAGCCATTTTTAAGGCTAACAATGACATAACTAAAGAGCAAGTAGATCTGGTAGGGCAATTGATAAGCTTTTGTTAGACAGATTTGTGTAATTTCTCCATTTAACCTAAAATATCACTTGATCAAATGTATTAAGAGCACCATAATTGTAGTGTGATGGTGACGCGGGTATCTTCATGTTCTTTAGCTAGCTCATGTACCACATAACGTCAAATAACCAACATCTGCAATAGGACGTTAAACCTAAAACGGGCCCCGTCATTTCTCCACCATTTTCAGATTATATTTACTTATTTCTTTATTTAAACGATGTTACCAAGGGAATCATAGTTAATACATAAGAACTATATATTTGATTGTCACAGTTATCTTGAGTCATTGTCTCCATAACCGGGTGCATTCCCTTAGCATTGAAGAAGAAAAATAAAGCGGTAAATAATACGGCCATCTGATGGTAAATAAATAAGTAGGTACCTATTTTAGGTGTTCGTCGCCAGGAAAGAAATATATTTGATTTTCACAGTTATCTTGCGTCATTATCTCCATAACCGGGAGCATTCCCTTAGCACTGAATGAGGAAGAAAAATAAAGCAATAGGTATTACGGCCATCTGGTGGCAAATAAATAAATACGTATTTTAAGTGTTCGTCGAAGAGCAAGTAGATCTGGTTGGGTAATTGATAAGCTTTTATTTGATTACAGCTTTATGTGTTAAATTTATCCATTTAACCAAAATTATTACTTGGTCAAATGTATTAAGAACAGCGCAATTGTGCGTGATGATGATGCGGGTATCTTCATGTTCTTTAGCTACCTCATGAACCACATAACGTCAAATAACCAACATCTGCAATAGGAAGTTAAAACTAAAACGGATCCCGTTATTTCTCCACCATTTTCACATTCCTAGAAGGTTTAATGGTTCTGTGCGTTGTTTATAACTTGTTCGTTTAAAAGAATGACAACAAAAATTATACTTATTTCTTTATTTATACGATATGACCAAAGGAACAAGAGTTAATACATAAGAAATATATTTGATTTCCACAGTTATCTTTTGTCATTGTCTCCATAACAGGGTGCATTCCCTTAGCACTGAAGAAGCAAAATAGAGCAGGAGGTTCTACGGCCATCTGATGGCAAATAATAAGTACGTATTTAACGTGTTCGTCGCCAGGAAAGCTCCTGTATTTTAAACGATAGGAGTACGGAAAGGACAGTTAATACCTAAAAATGTATTTGAATTTTATTGCTGCGTTGTGTCATCTCGATAAACTGTTTCGTTACCTTAACATTGGATAGGGAGCGAAAATACTACTATGGCCATCTAGTGACAAATAAATAAGTACTTACTCTAGCTGCTAGTCGCCAGGAAAGTTTCTTTGCTGCTTTATTTTAAACAACAGGAGTAAGGAAAGGACAGTTAATATATGAAAATGTATTTGAATTTCATTGCTGCGTTGCGTCATTGTGCCGATAAACTGGTGCGTTACCTTAACATTGAATGGGGAGGGAAAAAGATAGCAGTACTACGACCATTTAGCAACAAATTACCGTGGTACCACTGCCATCTGGTGGCTATTAAAAGAAATGCGTTCGCTTGGTACGGTTTTTATTCGTTTAATGAGATTTTAAATACTTTCCCGTACTATTTTAATCATTTTCTTTTCCACAAACCTTGTCGAGACAATAACGAACATAAGGAACAAAAAAAAAAAAAAAAAAAAATTGTTCAATTTGATGCAGTAGTTCGGAAGTGATACGCGTACATACATTTCAGAGATTCAATGTTATATATACATAGATTAAAGATATTTCCCTGACAAATAAAATGTATATCTTGAATTTTCTGGAAATAGTCTGAAGATTATTTTATTCTGGATGAATTTTATGGAATTTTGTATAACTGCTAAACCGTAAGAGAAGGATAAAAACTTACCACACTAAAAATGTAGAGCACGTTAAAACACACATTTGTGTTATATACATTTTTTTCGTAGATTTGGTCGTTTTTGAGATAATCCTTGTTTTTGGGTTCACCTTTTAAAAACATACCTTTCTCATACAGGAGTTTGTCAACTCGTGTCCATACAAACAAAGGAATCTGAGTCACATAGCAACCAGCTTTTGACTATCACTTTAACCTTTGGTACTCCCTTATTTCGCTTCTACTTACAAGGAAGCAAGTAATAAGACTACTTCTGCTAATTTTTTCTCGATAAGCATGAAGTAGATAGAAGCATAAGCTTTTCAAGCAATAATTTATTGCAGAGATGTAGATAAAGTCATTTGAATGGATTACATCTGCTTTTTAAAAGCTGATTGCTATGTGAAACAAATAAAATTCAGATCCATTTGCACGGGCAGGAATAAAACAAAAGAGAGATGACACGAAATATGGCCTCCTGTTTGAGAAATGTTTAATTACTAGGGGCGTTCAAAAAGTTTGTATTAAGTAACCGTCGTCTCTTACTACATGGCGTTAAAGTTTCAGCTATATCCACCACGTGGTTTCGTTGCCATAGGCGATTGAATCAACAATCGTGTGCTTCTTTAGAAAGATGGAAAAAAGGGAATTTCGTGCGGTGATTAACCACTTCTATTTAAAAGACTTAACACCAAAGGAGATGAAAGTCGAGTTGGATGAAGTTCATGGCACATCTGCTCCTGCGTTTGCAAAATTTTACAATTGGATAAATGAATTTAAACGTGGCCGTACATCCACAAATGATAAAGATCGTTCGGGACATCCAGTAGAAATAAAACTGTACCCAAATGTAATGGTGAACTATAAAACTAAATAAAACCAAACTGAATTGTTTGCTCAGTGTGTGACTTGTTTTGATTTTTCCTGTCCTAAATATTCTAATATTTATAGCGTTTTAAGGTTTGCAGTGAAATTTGAAACACTAAGATTCTGTAAGAATGTTTTGTTGAGGAACAACTTGAGAAAATAATATGAATGTTACACATCAGATTTATTCACAGTGAGCTACCAAAAATAATGAAATGCAAATAGTGTACAGAGAGTTTTAAACGGCATGGATTATGCATGCAGTTTCCATGATCTGGTTAGCCTGGGCGAGTTGCGCGGCTCAAAACGGCCTTCTACATACATGTCTTATCTTTGAAAGGAAATTGTGTTGCCAACCAAAGGAAGTTAAGTGTATAGTGTTGCGGGAATTTCAATGTTCCGAAATTTACAAGTTTTACTATTCCCCCAAAGTCGTAAAAAAAGTTACGTCAAAGTTATGACATAACTCAGAGTAGAAACTACGTAACTATCATCTTATAGCTTCTTATGTGATACATTCATATGGCTTTCTCTACCACCATCCTTCACTATTACATCCACCATGTACATTGCAGATAAACAAGGTATTACATTTAACCTAAAAATTCGATACCAAGATTTCATCAGAAATATAAGTACAGAGTGGTCCAAAAAATGTATATACTGTTTAACGGTCCATAACTTGCAAACTAATTTGGCGGAAATGTCTCATTTTTTGTGAAAGTGAGCTTAAAGTCCAACTAGCAGATATTCCTGAATGTATTTGAAATGGTCACCAATAACGTCCATACACAGACGATGCCGTCGAACTGCAGCACGAACTACCGACTGCAACGTGTTCAGTTGGATATCAGCACACGAATGTACGATACATTCTCGTATATTATCCAATGTGCGCGGTTTTTGTCCATAAATGACTCCTTTAGTGTTCCCTCATAGGTAAAAACCCAGAGGTGTTAAGTCTGGGAAACGTGGTGGATACTCTACAACGCCTCTTCGGCCTATCCATCGTGCAAGTAGATTTTCGTTGAGATACTCCCTGACACGATTTTGATACAGGGCTGGTGCACCATCTTGTTGGAAGTAAAACCTTTTGTTGGACTTGTTGCTGTTACAGGTCGTCCAGATAGATTTTCTGTACATCTGTAACATGGCGTCGACTTCAAACTTGTCTCAAATGCGCGCAGTGGGTGTCTCTGTTTGATACTCATTTCGCCACTGGTGTTGAACCTCACTAATGTTTTCGTAAAGAATGTACCACTTCAAAACTGACTTCCGTTCATCGAATGTAAGCCTTGCACCAGCCATGTTTACTCAAGTTACTAATAACAAAAGAATCCTTACGTATCTGACGACTGTAGTCAGACACCGCTTGTGTGGCGATTGCCGGAACTACAAACTATTGCACTACCAAAAATGAGATGTTTCAGTTCATTCGTTTGCAAGTTATGGACTGTTAAACAGTGTATACATTTTTTGGACCACTCTGCATTTAGACAGTGGATGCTAACAGTAGGTCTTCCACCAGATGTAAGCAGTGTAAAAGGTAGAAAATTCTGTCACTCAGTGTTATACAATCATAACACTCCAATGTAGCCAACTTTGTTTAATGCGTCCACGGTCTCATTCAAGTAGGCTATGACTCTGAAAGCTCGTATCGATCCATAAAATGGCGGATGTACATAGAATCTGCTGAACCACACTAATTAATGCAAGCAGCAGAGAGAGCAAAATTACAACTGCTACACTGCCTCCGCTGTCTAGAATGTCAGTCATCATGTTGGCGGCACTGATACTAAGCAAGGCAACAACTGAATATCGCAGACTATAGCATGAACTATGTGAAATAGGTGAAACAATCTATTTACAATTTATATGTCTATACATATTGAGAACTGTCTAAAAAAATCTGATGTTTTCCATTCACATGACTTTTTCTACATCTCTGCAACAAATTATTGTTAAAAAGCCAATAATTTTATTTACGTCATGCTAATTGAGAAAAATTAGTAGAAATAGTCTTATTACTTGCTTCCTTGTAAGTAGAACCGAAATAAGGGAGTACCGTAGGTTAAAGTGATAGTCAAAAGCTGGCTGCTATGTGACTGACGTTCCTTTGTTTGAATGGACAGGAGTTGACAAACTCCTATATGTGAAAAGGATATGTTTTTAAATAAACAAAAAAAAAAAAAAAAAAAAAAAAAAACAAGGACTATCTAAAAAAAAGATCAACTCCACGAAAAAATGTATTTAACATAGATTGTGTGTTTTAACGTGCTCTACGTTTTTTATGAGGTAAGTTTTGTCTATCTGTTGCGGTTATGCAGTTATGTAAAATTCCGTAAAATTCATTCAGAATAAAGTAGTCTTCTAAGGCTATTTCCAGAAAATTCAAAATATACATTTTATTTGTCAGGTAAATATTTTTAATATACGATATTTTAATCAAAATCGTTGTAGCCATTTTTGAGAAAATCCAAATTTTCGAAAAGTTACTTGTGAAGGGTAGTTTTTTTTCCAAAAGTTCTTTTTTGTTTTTGTTTTTTTGTTTCAGAGGGACCCAAAACATGTGAAATCCCGGTATCGAATTTTTGGGTGCAATATAATACCCTCTCTATACAATATGTACATAGTTCCCTGAGCCTTCATACCATTACATCTCGAACTTCTGCTAGTCATAAACAAAACCGTCATCTCGTTCGCCTGCAGACTGTCGAGGACCGCCAGTCTCGTGGTATCTTCTGATACATTCACAATGAAATGCAAGGGCAGACGCAACATAAACGCAAGAGTTTGGACTCATATTATTTAACATAGAAACACGCAAGAGTTTGCAAACTACATCCTTGCCTTGCATGCATACCCCCTTTAACAACTAAGGTCATATCGGGGGCGTTCAACTTGAAACAACTCGTTGTCTGTAGGTACTTTTACGTTGGTTTAAATCATTTTGTTTTATTCAAACATGCACACATTCACACTCACATACGAACTTCCAGACTCAGTGGGGAAAGAAAAATTCCCCGCCCCAGTCGGAAATCGAACCCTGGACCCCCGGATGAGAAGTCAGCTCGCTGACCACTCGACCACGGAGGCAGTATCTGTTTCTTTTCTCTATGCATTAACTATGAATTCAATAACAAACGATAGCACTGCCAACATTTTACATGATCTGCTGTACATGCATGCTCTTCTATTTGGCCGTGCCGCGCCATCTCTAATCTCCCTCAAGAGGTTATGACAGTCTCCTTGCGAATCCTTCTTTGATTTAATGGATATAACTATCATCTGTGTATAGATTTCTTGGTTCTCATAAATTGAAGACGCAGAGAGATAATTCTTAGTTCATTAAATGTGTGGCTTTATCACTTTCTGCAGTCTCTATGCTTGTACTATTTTCAATCATTTTAAAAGAGCAATTATTGTGACGTCACTGCTGCGAGCGTCAGTTGTTAGTATGTAATTTTATAACATCTTTATTTGTAAAAGATTGAGTTAATTTTCTTATTTGGTATTGTTATTCAGCTTGTAAGTTGCGGAGCGATAAGAAGAGAAACCCTTGCCAACTTCTTGCGTTGCGCATATGATTGCATTGTGAATGATGACACCTTGCGTCTGCGCTTATGCTACGTTACGTCTGCGCTTGCATCTCATTGTGACTGTAGCATAACTGACGCTCCGACATCTTCACTTGCGACGTCCTCCGGTATCATAATTAATGTCGTGATGGTGTCACGATAAACCAGAGAATCCCCAACATTTGGTGAATTGTTTATTCAATTCAATATATGTAACAGTAGATAAAAAGTTGATGTCTTCCATTTGCATGACTTTCTCTACATGCCGTAACATTGTTAAGAAGCATATTCTTCTATCTACGAGGGCAGTAAATAAAGTAGTGGCAACATTGATAGAACATAATATTTATTGAACTCACAAGTACAATTGCATTACATTCCTTCAATGTAGTCACCCGCAAATGAAGGGCAGTCGTTGAGGACCGTTGGCAAGGCGATCTCTGTTGATGACTGCGATGGAGCGTCCTACTGCGCGGACTACAGATGCCACGTCAGGAAATCGGCGGCCTCGGAGGGGTTCCTTCAACTTCGGAAACAGGTCGAAGTCACAAGGACTCATGTCAGGTGAGTACGGAGGATGTTCCAAAACCTCCCAATGCCACCGTTGCAATCAGAGCTGGACATTGTTTGCGACATAACAACGTGCGTTGACGGTTTGTCCCTCAATCACAGCATGCCTAAGAATAACCCCCTCGTACGGACAACTCCCGGACAGTCCATCGATGATCCATGGCAACGAGACCACTCACGATGTCAATCTGATCTTGCGGAATGGACGGCCGACCTGTGCGGTGCAAATCCGCAGTCTCAGTCCGACCTGCACGAAACGCCTTGACCCATCGTGCAACCGTCCTGTACGGCAATGCATTCCCGCCTAAGGCTTCACGTAATCCTTGATAACTTGCTGATGCACTTTTTCCACGGGCAACCTCGATTTTAACACACGAAAGCTGATCGCTCTTGGTAAACATGCTTTAGAGCGGTGCACTTGACACTGTTCACTTCACAGAAACAACACACTCTCAACTGGCAGCCCGACCAAAGCACACCACACATCGACACTAGTCACCTGATCGCTCCCATATCCTATTGGCTCATACCCGCTCTCCTGTGAATGTGCGGACCATGTTGCCACTACTTTCTTTACAGTCCTCCTATTTTATGTTAATCAAGATAAACATTAACCGAAATTGTCTTAATTGCTTGCTTCCTTGTAAGTAGAAGGTAAGTAAGGTAATACACTTGGTTAAAGCGAATGTAAAATCCCTTAAAAGCTGGTTGTTATGTGGTTTTAATCCGCTTCTATGCAGGGCCAGGAATTTACAACTTACCATGTGACAAAAGTTAAAGTACTTTTAATCTTAAACTAATAACAAGAAATACCTCAGAAATGGTCAATTCCACGAAAAAATCTGTATGCCATAAATTGTGTGTTTTAACGTGATCTACATTTTTTATGTAGTAAGTTTTTGTCTATCTCTTACGGTTTACCAGTTACGCAAAATTCAGTGAAATGCATCCAGAATAAAGAGATCTTTAGAGGCCATTCCCAGAAAATTCAAGATAACTATTCCATTTGCCGTATTGATATCTTTAATATACAGTAATTTAATATAAATCGTTAGAGCCATTTTTAAGAAAATCAAAACTTTCAAACTTTTTTTCCAACTAAAGGATGGTTTGTGTTGGGGGGGGGGGGGGCACTTTCCTTAAAATATTCACGTCGCATCCCTAGAATATACTAAACTTAAATACCAAGTTTGGTATTTTGCCGACTTTTCGTTTTTGAGTTATAGTATTCCAACATACGAACCTTTTTCTGAAAATACTTTTTTTTGGATACAGGGCACTCTAAAACATATATTTCCGGTGAAGCCTCGGTAATGAATTTTTGGCTTCAGTGCAATACTTTCTCTATAGACTATGTACATGGTACTTGTAGAGAAAGTAAAAACTAAATATAAAAAAATGACAATAAATGCTATAAGAATGAAACAAATGAATATAATGGTATTTTCCAGATAAAGTAAACAGACATTTTATAATACAAGATTTGACAAAACATTACAATGATATGTTGAAAAGCGATTAGGAATTGATTGTCTTTTGAAGCTATCGTATTTCACCACATGCATATCTTGATTATAGAAACGCAGAACTCGCTGGAGCGCTGCTCTAAACGAAAGTATAACTAAATTTACTTGACTTAATTCGATTATTATCGACAACAACAAGCTTGGTGCTTTTCAAATGTTTCGAGAGTGATATTTAGCGCGTTTCCATGGCAACTTCATCACGTTAGCTGGGTGTGAAGTCACTTTAGAATTTCCAACAATCAACGTCTTATGCCCAGTTTCACAAACTTTCCGCCATTCCTTCGCTTCTATAGGAACTTCAGACTTCAACATCTGCTGCGTAATATGCAATATATCTTCACATTATGGCGTGTTCGTAGAATTTTGGTATTTCAGGGGAAGCATCTGTGGAATTTGGAAATTCCAAGCTTATAATATATAGGTATTTTTCTACGACCGAGCGTAATTGAGTAGTTTACGAGCTTATTTCAGTTCGCAAGCTTGATTTTTACGGAATCCACGCGCAAAGAAGTGCAGCAAGCGTAAAGTAATTTTGTTCCAACTTTACGATATTAGTGTGTATACATCGGTTATAGCAGGCCGTGACAAGCTAATATTTTGTTGTTAATTTCTCTACACATACTATGTACATAGTGTATATAGAAGGTGTTGTATTCCAACAAAAGTTTCGATACTGATATTTCACCAGATATACATGTTTTGGGTCCCCCTGTGTCCAAAAATAGCATTTTTAGAAATAGCTCCATGTGTGTGTGTGTGTTTCTGTGAACAGCATAGCTCAAAAACGAAAAGACCGTTAAAAAGAAACTTGGCATTTAAGTTTGGTATCTTCCAAGGATGCGACACAAAGATTTGCAGTCCACCTGGGTAGTGTGGTGGTAGAGTTTCTGCCTCATATTCAAAAGGTCGCGAGTTCGAATCTCGCTTAGGGTGAATTACTCGGATAAGGTCTTTTTCGGGGTTTTCCCTTATTCTGAGAAGACGAATGTCTTTAACTTAAGCTCCGTGGACCCCGAGATCATTTGAGCATCATTTCACCAATTTCATTCATCGTCCGATATGACCAACCAGGTTAAAGGACGTTAAGCTACCAAAAAAAAAAAAAAAAAAAAAAAAAATCACCCCACCCCACAACTACCCAACGGACCTTTTTCTAATTTTTTCGAACTCGAGGACCTCAAAACAGATATTTCCGGTGAAATCTCGACATGTAATTTTTTCGTAGAATGCAATACTTTCTATAGGTACTATGTACTCGTATGTTATATATACATACGGTTAGAGAAAGCAAAAAGGACACTGTTTACAGTTTAAAGAAAGGAAGGAAGTTATTTTTGTAGTTAGGATTTTTAAAAACACAAGCGCAGCCTCCTGCTCGTGACTTTGGTACACTTGACTCTCACAGAAAACCTCTAGAGTAAAGGATGTGGCCTGGACGTTGAAGGGTTACCAACCTAATTGCTTGCCGTCGCTAATTAAACCCGCAACTATAAACTTTTCACTGTGCGGGAATTTCTTCTGTTTACCCGGACTACCCTTAGGGAGATATCTCTGCATTTACGTGTGTTTTACTTTAACGTTCACGTGCAGCAATATAGAAGTTACAGTTCTAGTATCGTTGCCAAATTAGACTTTCTGCATTGTATTGCACTCAAAAATTCATAACCGAGATTTCACAGGAAATATATGTTTTGTGACAGCCTTAGAAAAACGTCCGTGTGTGTGTGGGTGTGTGTGTGTGTCTGTGGCCAGCGTGGTTCAAAAACTAAAATACCGTTAAATATCAAACATGGTATTTAAGTTACGTCACCTCTCAAGAATGCGACACGAAGATATTCAAGAAACTCGCCACACCACCAATTACCTTCTACATGGAAAAAATTCGAAAGCTTTGAAAAACTTACTTTTCTCATACAGGAATTTTTCAACTCCTATCCATACAAACGAAGGAACATCAATCACATAGCAACCAGCTTTTGGTTAATACTTTAGCCTATGCTATTCCCTTAATTCTCTTTTACTTGCATGGAAGCAAGTAATAAGACTATTTCTGCAATTTTTTTCTCGATTTGCATGAGGTAAATGCCTTTTTAACATTGATTTCTTGCAGACATGTAGAGAAAGTCATGTGAATGGACTACATCAGATTTTTTTTGAGAAAAAAAAACATTACAAAAATTTTCCATGTAAATGATAGTTTGTGGTGGGGGGATTTTCTTTAAAATCTTCGTGTCGTATCTTCGTTTGGTATTTAAGGTCTTTTAAATTTTGAGCTATGCTGTCCACACACACAGACACGAACAGCTTTCTAGAAATTCTTTTTTTGGGTTCAGGATCCTCAAAACATATATTTCTTGCGGTATAGAATTTTTGGGTGGAATATAACATCTCTATACGCTACGTACATAGAAACTGTGGAGAAAGTAAAAAAGTGATCTTATTACTTGGTTCCTTATATGGGAAATAGATTATAGTAGGCTAAAGCGATAGTCAAATATTTTAAACGTCTATATATATATATATATATATATATATATATATATATATATGATATCGTTTAAACCCCGGTCATTAACAGGAATTTTGCATTGTTATACTAACTGGTAAATGTTAATCGATAGATCGAAAACGTAGTGAGACTTTTTCTGATTTCTATAAAATGTATTGTGCTACATTACCAACTTTTCCTAAAAATGATTTTCGGAACCAGAGGCCTTCCAAGCAATTTAAGGATGGAATGCAACACCTTCTCTGTACATGGTAGAAAAGTTATAAATTAATAAACAATAATTGTGTTTGAAAACATACTTGGAATTGTGTTGCTATCTTGGTATAAATTTAGAACACGATAGAGTTCTTCTGAAGCATATAATTTAACCGACGAAAGCTTAATGAGAAGAGATACACACCTGTTGATCCTAAACCATGGGGTAATCATGTATATGTGGAATTCGAATAAGTACATCAGAAACTTCCAGTAAAACACCATATAACATCGTAATACCTGCTAAGACGATTCTATATACTGATAATTCCACTTTTATTACTTTCTCTACACGTACTATGTACATAGTGTACACAGAAGGTATTGTATTTCACCCAAAAATTCATTACCGAGATTTCACTGGAAATATATATATTTTAGGGTCCCATGTATAAAAAAAAAGCATTTTCAGAAAAAGGTCCGTGTGAGTGTGTCCGTGTGTCTGTGAACAGATAACTCAAAAACGAAAAGTCGGTAAAATAAAAAATTGGTATTTAAGTTTAGTATCTTCTAGGGGTGCGACACGAAGATTTTGAAGAATCACCCCCAAATTTTAATTTTCTCAAAATGGCTCTAACGATTTTGATTAAAGTATCATATATCAAATATGTTTACCTGACAAATAAAATGTATATCTTGAATTTTCTGGGAATAGCCTCTGAAGACTACTTTATTCTAGAGAAATTTTAGAGACTTTGCATAACTTAAACCGTAAGAGATGAACAAAAACTTACCACACAACAAATGTAGAGGATGTTAAAACACACAATTTATGTTATATACTTTTTTGTGGAGTTCGTCGTTTTTAAGTATTCCTTGTCTTTAATTTCACCTTTAAAAAGCTTATACTTTTCTCATACAGGAATTTGTCAACTCCTGTCCATACAAACAAAGGAACATCAGTCACATAGCAACCAGCCTTTGGCTTTCACTTTAACCTATGATACTCCCTTTATTTCGCTTCTACTTACAAGGAAGCAAGTAATAAGACTATTTTTGCTAATTTTTTCTCGATTAGCCTGAAGTAAATAGAAACTTAAGCTTTTTAACAATAATTTGTTGCAGATATGTAGAGAAAGTCATGTGAATGGAACACATCAGTTTTTTTATACATAATGAATTTTCTGTTTTAAATAATATGTGTTATGACATAATATAGGGTGCTACTAAATGGTTATCTAGAAATGTTTTTTTTTTAACAAACTGTGACAAAATGCAAAACATTATTTTTAGCCTTAGACACAGCTCAAATGATACTGAATACGCTACTGTAAAGCTTTTAGGAATGGTTTGAGACACAGAATTAACCTGGAATTCACATATTGAAATGGTTCTGTAAAAAGTTAATGTATTTACTAAGAACCCTTTATAACAAAGTCTTCAGAGGCTATTCCCAGAAAATTCAAAATATACATTTTATTTGGCAAGTAAATATCTGAAATATAATAGAATTTAATCAAAATCGATAGTTCGAAATTTTTTCCATATAAAGGGTAGTTTGGGGTGGGGGATTTTATTGAAGATGTTCGTGTCACATCCTTGGAAGATACCAAACTTAAATACCAATTTTGGTTTCTAACGCTCTTTTCGTTTTTGAGCTATGCTGTACACACACCACACCCCACATTACACACACACATACACACACACAACACACACGGCCATTTTTTTTAATATTCTTTTGTATACAGGGGGTCTCAAAACATGCATTTCCGATTAATCTCGATATCAAATTTTTGGGTGCATTACAATACTTTCTCTATACACTATGTACAAAGTGCGTATAGAGAAAGTAAAAAAAAAGCTTCCTGAGAGATCTGAATGTACTACAGTTTAAGACTAAAGTAACAAAATCTGATGTGTACCATTCACATGACTTTCTCTACATCTCTGCAACAAATTATTGTTAAAAAGCGTATGCTTCTATTTACTTCATACTAATCGAGAAAAATCTAGCAGAAATAGCCTAATAACTTGCTTCCTTAATAGTAGAACCAAAATAAGGGAGTATCATAGATTAAAGTGATAGTCAAAATCCGGTTGCTATGTGACTGAAGTTCCTTTGTTTGTGTGGACACGAGTTGACAAATACCTGTATGAGAAAAGTTTGTTTTGCAAAGCTGAAACCAAAAACAAGGAATGTCTAAAAAAAACTATCAACTCCATGAAAAAAATGTATACAACATAAATAGTGCGTTTTAATGTGCTCTACATTTTTTGTGTAGTAAGTTTTTATCTATCTCTTACGGTTTAGGATCTATGCAAAATTCCGTCAATTTCATCTAGAATAAAGTAAGCTTCCGAGGCTATTACTAGAAAATTGAAGATATATATATATATATATTTTTTTTTTGTCAGGTAGGTAAATATCTTTATTATGCGATATTTTAATCAAAATCGTTGGAGCCATTTTTAAGAAAATCAAAAGTTTCGAAAAATGTTCCATGTAAAGGGTACTTTGGGGTGAGGGGATTTTTCTCAAAATCATCGTGTCACATCCCTGGAATATACTAAACTTAAAAACGAACTTTGGTACTTTACCGACTTTTCGTTTTTGAGCTATCGTGGTCACAGACCCACTGACACACACATACACACGGACCTTTTTCTGGAAATGCTTTTTTTTTTATACAGGGGGCCCAAAAACATATTTCCGGCGAAATCTCGGTATCGAATTTTTGGGTGGACTGCAATACCTTCTTTTATACACTATATACATAGTACGTATAGAGAAAGTAAAAATGATATTAGGAACCAGAGGCCTTCACAGCAATTTTCGCATAGAATGCAACACCTCCTCTGCCTACTTTGTACATAGTAGAGAAGTTATAAATGAATAAATAATAATTGTGTTTGAAAATATATTTAGAATTTTGTTGGAATAAATTTAGAACACAAAAGAGTACTGCTGATGCACATAAGTGTATACTTTAACAGACAAAAGACACACACACCTGTTGATCCTATATAATGGGGTGTTAATGTATGCGGAATTCGAATAAGCACACTACAAACTTCCAGTAAAACACCATATAACATCGTCTCGTGTTTTAATAAATAAAATACAAAAACTACAAACAAAAAACTACAGATGTTTTCTATTTTTCAAAATTAGCTATGTTTATTTATTTACTAACAAATGCAGGATGACTAAGTAATGAGATTCTCCCCCCCCCTATCTGTGACTGTGTAAGGTGGTTTTAAAATCGATAAGATGCAGTAAATTACTTTCTCTACACGTGCTATGTAGATAGCGTATACAGAAGGTGTTGTAATGCACCCAAAAATTCGATGTGTGGACAGCATAGCTCAAACACGAAAACTGCGCAAAATATCAAACTAGGTATTTAAGTTCACAATCTTCCGAGAATCATATACGAACCCCCAACTACCCTTTACATGGAAACATCTTTTTGAAAGTTTTGGTTTTCTCAAAAATTTCTGAAACGATTTTGAATAAAATCTCTTATGTTTAATATATTTTTATGACAAACAAATGTAGGTACAGTGGAACCTCACTTATACGTTTTTCAAGGGAGACTACTGAAATACTGTATAAATGAGAAAACATGTACCTGATGTTCTCTTCCGGTATGGACCTCATGCAGAATTTTTAATTTTTCACCAAGAGTTAAGAATTTTCTTGTTTTCTTCCTTGCTGGTTCACACAGGTTTCTTCTCCTGTTTGTAACTCGAAACTCCACATAAAATAAGTAAGTGACTGATGGAACGATATGACAATAATGAAAACAGCACACTAGCAGTACTCGACTTAAAACAGACAAGTGATTGTTGGAACGATATGACAACAATGAAACGATAAGTCAATGAAAACAGCAAACCAGGTCATTCCAAGGAATTGCAGCAAGCATACCACCATACGTTTTTTAAAAACTATAAATGGGTATATTTTGTGTGTGGGGATCAGAAAAAATGACGCACTACCGAGAAAACGTATAATTGAGCAAAATTTTAATGGAGAACAACTGGTCCCTAAAATTTTAGCGTTTATGTGCGAAAAATGTTGAAGTGAATAACGTATAAGTGAGTTTCAACTGTATATCTTGAATTTTCTGGGAATAGCCTCTAAAGACTTCTTTATTCTGGACAATTTTTCTGAATTTTGCCCACCTGGTAAACCGTAGGAGATATACAAAAACTTACTACACCAATAATGTAGATATTGTTAAAACGTACGATTTATGTCATATAAGTTTTTTTTCTTGGAGTTGACCATTTCTGAGGTACTCGTTATTTGTTTCGAATTTACATTAAGTACTCAAACTTTTCTCACGCAGAAATTTGTAAACTCCTGAACCTGCATAGAAACGAATTTCATCCACATGGCAACCAGCTTTTAAAGGTTTTAATGTCGTTTTTGCTAGTGTATTCACTTCTACTTACAAGAAAGGAATTAAGACAATATCTGCTTAGTCCGCCTGGGTACTGTGGTGGTAGTGTGTCTGCCTCAAATTCAACAGGTCACGAGTTCGAATCTCACTTAGGTAAGGCTTTTTTCGTGGTTTTCCCTTATTTTGAGATGACGAATGTCGAGTAACTTTAAGCTCCATGGACTCCGAGATTATTTGAGCATCATATCACCAATTCATTCATTCATCGTCCGATATGATCAACCAGGTTAACATATTGAAGCCCAGGTATTTCTTTTCTGAAGGGCCAAGAAACCAAGGGTTTGTACGCCTATTTGAGTTATTATTTACAGTACCTCAATCAAATCCGAAAAAAAGTATTGGTATAATCTAAAAGTATGGCATTCAAGGATTTCTCAACAAGTAATAAAATAATCATAGCTTCCGTATTAATATTTTATTTTAAATTTACAAGTGTCAAATATGAGTTTGAAAAAAAATCTGTGTAAAGCTGCTTACACTGCATTTATTGAAAGTTCGAAAAACTCTCCCTCTTCGGAATTTTCCAGAGCATCATTTTTATTCTGAATTTTAGCTTCAGTTCAGAGAAATCGAAGAAAATGCAGCATTTTAGCATTTAGGAACACAAAACGTAACAAACAGATCAACACATTTAAGGAAAATGGCACGAGAACAGCCAATATTACTAACTCTCTTAAATTTCCTAATAGTTGACTAAAGCAAGGACAGATGGTAGCACAAATCAAACAACTAGACGATAACTGATATAAATGTACTTTGCCACATAGCCCAAGACCGAGTTACAGTCGTGGAATTGCATTAAAAGTGTCAGAAATACCTAACCGAGTTACGCTCAGGCGTGGGCCTCATGAATATTTCGCACGGCCCGAGCTATACTCGGGCTTGGCCTTCTATATGTTAAAGGATGTTAAGAACCCCCCCCCCCTCCCCAAATCAAAAAAATCTGATATTTATCTCGATTAGCATAAAGTAAATATACGAATAAGCTATTTTGTACATCAGAATTGTTTTTGTGTAATTTGCTGTGATTGGTCCCCTGCAGTAAAACAGTTGAAGTAAATAGGCCGTGGCACTAACTCGGGATGCTGCGGCGCGAGTTTCACTTTTTCCCCGAACAGAAGTTTATCATTCTCCATTGTGTCGCAGAGAGCAGACCCATTTTCCAGACCTCGAAAATTGATATTTATTTGTCTACACACGCGCAAGTTGGTAGCATGAATTATGGGTTCAACCCGACCCTCTTTCAGCTGTTTACTTTAGTCATGCAAGGCATGTAGTACAGAACGTGTTTGGGTCGAGTATAACTATTAAATCAACTGCAAACAGACATATCAAATAACTGTTGTTGAGAACAAGATTCCTAATACTTCATTCTCTTACTTCAAAATTCACTTTACTTCGAAATACTTTTGTTATTTTTTTTTTTCTCTAAAAGGACTTTAAGGATTTTAAATAAAACACCATATATTTAAGGAGACAAAGTAGTCTGACCATACGAAAATTACACCTCAAGTGAGTTGAAAACCACCGCTCTAAAAGCATTCAATTGTTTTTCCAGAGGATTGTACGACTATTCTATAAATCATGACAATTATTTCAAGTGGTTGTTTGCATTAATAGCTTATGTGGTTGAATCTATAAAAGCATTTCATTCAGTAGAAAAGTAATAAAACTTAAGTCATAAAACTTGTGAACTCATGTAACTTTTTCTATGATACAGCTTGCAATACATAACCACACTTTTGGATGATTGTTTTTAGTATAATCAGCTATCTTCTAAACCTGCATTATTTAGCTATGATACAATTTCAGTAGAAATTCAAAAAAAGTATGTGTTCCATTCACATGACTTTCTCTACATTTCTACAAAAAATTATTATTAAAAAGCTTATGCTTTGTTTACTTCATGCTAATCGAGAAAAAATTAGCAGAAATATTCTTATTACTTGCTTCCTTGTAAAAAGAAGTGAAATAAGGGAGTACCATAGGTTAAAGTGAAGTTAAAAGCTGGTTACTATGTGACAAGTTCCTTTGTTTGTATGGACAGGAGTTGACAAGTTCCTGTATGAGAAAAGTATACATAGCTGAAACCAAAAACAAGGAGTATCTCAAAAATAACCAACTTCAATGTATATAACATAAAAAGAAAGTGCTCTACATTTGTTGTGTGGTAAGTTTTTGTCCATCTCTAATGCTTTAGAAGATATGCAAAATTCCGTAAAAATTACCCAGAATAAAGAGGTCTTCAGAGGCTACTCCTAGAAAATTCAAAATATACATTTTATTTGTAGGGTAAATATTTTTAATTTTCTCAACAATGGCTCTAACAATTTTGATTCAAATTTCCTATATTAAAGATATTTACCTGACAAACAAAATGTATATCTTGAATTTTCTGGGGATAGTCTCTTTATTCTGGATGAATTTTACGGAATTTTGCATAATTGCTAAACCGTAAGAGATGGACAAAAACTTACCACACAAAAATTTAGAGTATGTTATATGTTTTTCGTGGAGTTGATCGTTTTTGAGTTATTCCTTGTTTTTGATTTCACCTTTAAAAAACATACTTTTCTCATACAGGAATTTGTCAACTCCTTCCATACAAACAAAGGAACATCAGTCACATAGCAACCAGCTTTTGGCTTTCACTTAATCTATGGTACTCCCTTATTTCGCTTCTACTTACAAGGAAACATGTAATAAGACTAGTTCTGTTAATTTTATCTTAATTAGCTTGAAGTAAATAGAAGGCTAAATATTTTAATAATAATTTGTTGCAGAGATGTAGAGAAAGTCATGTGAATGGAACACATCAGCTCTTTTAAGAATAGTTAGTTTGTGGAACAGTTTAACTCGATAATTGTTTTAAGCCAACCAAAAAGCAGGATTTGGTAATACAATGTACTTAGGAATAGAGAAGTATTGTACTGCACCCAAAAATTCGATGTCGAGATTTCGCTGGAAATATTACGTTTTGGAGTCCCCTGAATCCTAAAAAACGCTTTTTAAGAAAATATGTCAGTGTGTGTATGTGTGCGTCTGTGGACAAGATAGCTCAAAAATTACAATACTGTTAAATACTAAACTGGTATTTAAGTTTTGTATCTTCCAAGGATACGACACAAAGGGTTTCAAGAAAATTCCGCCACCACAAATTATCCTTAACATGGAAAAAGTTTCGAAAATTTGATTTTCTTAAAAACGGCTCTAACGATTTTGATTAAAATCCGTATATTAAATCTATTTGCATTCCAAATAAAACATATATCTTGAATTTTCTGGGAATAGCGTCTGAGACCCCTTTATCCTGGATGATTTTGCCAAATTTTACTTAACCGCAAAACCGTAAAGAAGTTTAGATCTCGTCAAAACACACAATGTATGTTCTTTACGTTTCTGTTGTGGAAGTAACCGTTTCCAAAATATTTCTGTTTATTGGTTTCAATTGTGAAGTACTTATGCTTTTCTCAGATATGACGGTCAGTTTTTCTTTTGTTCTACTCCTGGCCAAGCAAAAAAAGCGATTTGCATTGACAATCGCATAAGGATAGCTTTTAAAACATTTGACATCTTCGTACTTTACGACGTTTGCGGAGAGCCATTCAAAGAAAACGAAGAGGAATGACGACTTCAGGAATTGTGTTGATCCATGATAACGCTCGTCCACACACTGCTGGCACAGCCCGTCGGCTCCTTGAACAATTTCAATGGGACATTTTCGATCATCCACCGCACAGTCCTGACCTGGAACCCACGACTTTCACCTTTTCCCTGAACTGAAGACGTGGCTAGGAGGGCAGCACTTTCAAACCAACGAAGATCTTTAAAACAACGTTAATGCTCATTTGAAATCATTGGCGGCAACATCTTTTGCAGCGGGTATTGCAAAACTTGTGTACAGGCACGATAAATGTCTCAATCTCTTCGGAGATTATGTTGATAAAGTGACCATAAGTGTACAAAACTTTTAGTAATACAATAATTGTTTGTCTTTTATTTATAGCCTATCGGAGGTTGAAAAGAAAACTGCTCTCGTACTTATAAGGAAATAAGTAACAAGAACTTTTGCTAATTTTATTTCGATTAGCATGGTGAGGTAAGTAGAATAATCTTTCGTAAGAAGTTTGTAGAGCAGCTAGAGAAAGCCATGTGAGAGTAACACATAAGATTTTTTTTGAGAATTGTTGGTCAAATTTCAGGATTGAACACCTTGTGACCAATTGCCAGAAGCTAAGTTGGTTTCTATTTACCCCATCGCTAATCTACATCGTGGCGATTTGTGACGTTTCCACCACACTGGATATAACTAAATACGGAAGGCCACCTACCAAGGAGCAAGAATGTGTGTGGCGTATATCAGCTTTGATCATCCAGCAGCAACTGACGTTAATTCTGAGGTTTGTAACCAGGTGACTCAAAATAGGCATCCACAACATAAGTGTTATTTAAGCTTAGGTATGAGTAAAATGTTCATAATTTCCAACAAAAGAATACATTTTATCTATATAAGATATATATGTGTGTACATGTATAAAACTATATATTTTCCAAAGATAGGTCCAAGAAACCCATTAAACATCAAATTATATCCAGATTATTATAAAAGGTTTTTACTTTCTCTACACGTACTATGTACATAGTGTATAGAAAAAGGTATTGCAATGCACCCAAATATTCGATACCGAGATTTCACCGGAAATACATGTTTTGAGACCCGCTGAATCCAAAAAAAACATTTTTAGAAAAATATGTATGTCTGTCTGTCTGTCTGTGTCAAGAAAATTCGCCACCCCAACTACCCATTACATAGAACTTTTTTCGAAAATTTTGATTTTCTCAAAAATGGCTCTAACGATTTTGAATAAAATATCGTATATTAAAGATATTTACCTGATAAATAATATGTATATCTTGAATTTTCTGGGAATAGCCTCTGAAGAATGCTTCATGCTGGATGAATTTTACGGAAATTTGCACCAACTGCTAAACCGTAAGAGATGGACAAAAACTTACCACACTAAAATTTTAGAGCACATTAATACATACGTTTATGTTACATACATTTTTTTCGTGGAGTTGATCATTTTTGAGATATTCCAGGATTTTTGTTTCAGCTTTGAAAAACTTACACCTTTCTTAAACAGGAATTTGTCAATTTATATCCATACAAACAAAGAACTTCAGGCACATAGCAACCACCTTTTGACTATCACTTTGACCTATGGTACTCCCTTATTTCGCTCCTACTTACAAGGATATTGTATTCCACCCAAAAATATGATACCGAAATTTCACGGGAAATACTTGTTTTGAGACCCCCTGCATACAAAGCAAAACATTTTTAGAAAAATGTCCGTGCGTGTATGTGTTTATGTGTGTATTTGTGCAGCATAGCTCAAAAACGAAAATTCCGTTAAAAACCAAACTTGGTATTTAAGTCAGGTATATTATAAGGTGCCACACGAAGATTTTCAAAAAATAGCCTCCCACCCCAAACTATCCTTTACATGGAAAAAAGTTTTGAAAGTTTTTATTTTCTTAAACATGGTTTTAACGATTTTGATTAAAATATCGTATATTAAAGATATTTACCTGACAAATAAAATGTATATCTTAAGAACAGCCTCTGCAGACTACTTTATTCTGAATGAATTTTACGGAATTTTCATAACTGCTAAACCGTAAGAGATGGACAAAAACTTACCGCAAAAAAAAATGTAGAGCACGTTAAAACACACATTTTATGTAACATACATTTTTTTTCGAGGAGTTGATCGTTTTTTTAGATATTCCTTGTTCTTTTTCAACTTTGAAAAACGTACAATTTTCTCATACAGGAGTTTGTCAGCTCGTGTCCATACAAACTCGTGTGACTGATGTTCCTTTGTTTGTATGAACACGAGTTCACAAATTCCTGTATGAGAAAAGTATAAATTTTTCAAAGCTGAAACCAAAAACAAGCAATATCTCAAAAACTATCAGTTCCTCGAAAAAAAATGTATCTGACTTAAATTGTGTGTTTCAACATGCTCTACGTTTTTTGTGTGGTGAGTTTTTGTCCACCTCTTACAGTTTAGGAGTTATGAAAATTCCGTAAAATTCATTCAGAATAAAGTAGTCTTCAGAAGCTATTAATAGAAAATACAAGATATACACTTTATTTGTTAGTTAAATATCTTTAATATATGACATTTTATTCAAAATCGTTAGAGCCATTTTTTAGAAAATCAAAATTTTTTAAAAGAGTTCCATGTAAAGGATAGTTGAAGGTGGGGGGGGGGATTTTCTTGTAAATATTCCTGTCGCATCCTTGTAATATAACAAACTTAAATACCAAGTTTGGTATTTAACGGTCTTTTCGTTTTTGAGCTTTGCTATCCAAAGACACACACACAACGTACGGACCTTTTTCCAAAAATGCTATTTTTGGATTCAGGGGGACCCAAAACATATATTTCCGGTGAAATCTCGGAATCGGATATTTAGGTGGAATGCAATGCCTTCTCTATACACTATGTACATAGTATGTGTAGAGAAAGTAAAAATTCATCAAACTGTAACCTCTATGTTTAAACATAAAATGGCGGTAGAGAAGACCCGTATAATACAAGCCATAGCCAAAGATAATATAGCACAGGTTTGCAAAAATAGACAGACAAGTTCATTGGAATTACCTCCAGAAATAAATTCTCCATTTTGTATCACCTCGCCCCATATTACTGTACGCCTTAATGAAAATGTATCTGTATGTAGATGTTTGTAAAATCTTTGCAAATTATTATATTGTTATTATTATTATTTGAGATATTTCGGTGGAGGAATTTGCCCGATACAAAGCAATGGGCTAACTTACCTACGTTATTTAACCAGCGATGCGTGTGAATGCTGGTTTAGAAGTGACAAAGTCCTGTGAACCGGCCATGTCGAGTAATTAAAGCGGCTAATCTCCTAATCCTGCAGCACAGACTTAGCTCAACTTCTGTAGCGGGCTTTAACTAGTTTCTGAAGCCGGGAATCGCTTCCATTAAGCCTAACACTCCACTTCTATAGATATCTTATCGGTCACAATTGTTTGTGTTTATGCATAACTGCGCTTCAAGTTATTCTTTCCTCACCAGCTGGATATACTAGGCTCATCCAGAAAGTAACGAAAAATATATATTTTGAGTCCCCCTGAATCCAAAAAATCTTATGTGCACCATTCACATGACTTTCTCTATATCCCTGCAACAAATTATTCTTAGAAAGCTTTTACTTCTATTTACTTTATGCTAATCAGAAAAAAATTAGCAGAAATAGTCTTATTACTCGCATCCTTGTAAGTAGAAGCGAAATAACGGACAACCGTAGGTTAAAGTGATAGTCAAAAGCTGGTTGCTATGTCAATGAAGTTCCTTTGTTTATATGGATATGAGTTGACAAGTTCCTGTATGAGAAAAGTATACGTTTTTCATAGCAGAAACCAAAAATAAGGAATGTCTCAAAAACAACGAACTCCACGAAAAAAATGTATATAACATAAATTGTGTGTTTTAAAGTGCTCTACATTTTTTGTGTGGTAAGTTTTTGTCCATTTCTTACGGTTTAGCAGTTATTCAAAATTCAGTAAAATTCATCCAGAATAAACTACTCTTCATAGGCTATTCCCAGAAAATTCAAGATATACATTTTATTTGTCAGGTGGCGGGATTTTTCTCAAAAGCTTCGTGTCGCATCCCTGGAAGATACTAAACTTAAATGCCAAGTTTGGTATTTTATCGACTTTTCGTTTTTGAGTTATCGTGTTCACAGACACACAGACACACTGACACACGGACACACACACACACACACACACACACACACGGGCCTTTTTGTGAAAATGCTTTTTTTGGATATTGGGGACCCTAAAACATATACTTCCGGTGAAATCTCGGTATCGAATTTCTGGGTGGTGTGCAATACCTTCTCTATACACTATGTACATAGAGTGTATAGAGAAAGTAAAAAAGTATTTTCAGAAAAAGGTCCGTGTATGTCTGTGGACAGCATAGCTCAAAAACGAAAAGACCGTTGAATATCAAAATTGGTATTTAAGTTTGGTAACTTCCAAGGATGCAACACGAAGATTTACAAGCAAATTCCCCCACCCCCAGCTACCCTTTACATGGAACTTTTTTCGATAATTTTGATTTTATTAAAAATGGCTAACGATTCTTTTTTTAAAACATCGTATATTAAAGATATTTACCTGAGAAATAAAATGTTTAATTTGAATTTTCTGGGAATAGCCTCTAGAGACTATTTTATTCTGGATCAATTTTACGAAAAGTTGCATAACTGCTAAACCGTAAGAAATGGACAAAAAATTACCACAGAAAAAATGTAGAGCGCGGTAAAACACACAATTTAGGTTTTATATACATTTTTTTCGTGCAGTTGATCGTTTTTGAGATATTCCTTGTTTTTGGTTTCAGCTTTGAAAAACTTATACTTTTCTCATACAGGAATTTGTCAACTCTTTTCCATACAAACAAAGGAACTTCAGTCACATAGCAACCAGCTTTTGACTATCACTTTAACCCATGCTACTCCCTTATATCTCTTCTACTTACAAGGAAGCAAGTAATAAGGCTATTTCTGCTGATTTTTCTCGATTAGCATAAAGTGAATAGAAGCATAAGCTTTCAAGTATTTTTGCAGAGATGTAGAGAAAGTCATGTGAATGGAACACATCAGATTTTTAATGCTGATGTTATACTTTTCTGCTGCCAAAAAACTTATTCGTTTTTTTGGAATGCACAAAATGTTGGGCCAATAGAATTTTATAGGCAAATAACGCAAGTGTATGGTGATAATGCAATGAAAGAGTCTTCAGTGAGGAAATGGCACATAATTTGTGAGTAATTAAAGAAGAACCAGTGTGTAAGATAAAGAGTGGAGTGGAATGTTGAAAAGAGAATTCATAAAAACCGGTGTTTCACTTTGGTTACCATATGTGACATTTTGTGTAGAAAAGATTTCGCAACATCTGGGCTCAGAACTTTAGGCTTCGAAACACCGGTACCACGTGACAATAAACCCTTTTTCAAAGCTTGATATGTAAGTTAATCTTTCTGGACACATATTTGGTAATGTTAACTAATTTTACAATTCACTTATTAATTGCCATGGCAACAAGGCATTGAGAGAGGTCATTGATGCAGTGCAATTAGGAAATGACGTAACACTCAAAACATGTGCTACTTCAAGTAAAGAATTTATTGCAAATGTCATTAACTAAAGAGTGAATAAGAAGACTTCATCCATATAATTTAGATGTAGTCTCATTTGTTCACATCGAGAATTCATTTTACTTTTTCTACACGTACTATGTAATAGTGTATAGAGAAGGTATTATAATAAATCCAAAAATTCGATACAGAGATTTCACCGGAAAAATATGTTTTAGGGTCCCCTGTATCCATAAAAGCATTTTCAGAAAAAGATCCGTGTGAGTCTGTGTGTCTGTGAACACGATAACTCAAGAACGAAGAATCGGTAAAATACCAAGTTTGGTATTTAGGTTTAGTATCTTCCAGGGATGCGACACGAAGATTTTGAGAAAATCCCTCCGCCAGAAACTACCGTTTATATGGAAAACGATTAGAAAATTTTGAACTTCTCAAAAATGGCTCTAACGATTTTTATAAAAGTACCGTATATTAAAGCTATTTACATGGCAAATAAAATGCGTATCTTGAATTTTCTGGGAATAGCCTCTAAAGGATTCTTTATTTTTAATGAATTTTGCTGAATTTTGCGTAACTGCTATACCGTAAGAGATACCCAAAGATTTATTGCACAAAAAATATAGATCACGGTAAAACACACAATTTAGGTAATGTACGTTTTTTTTTTTTTTTTGCGGAAATTACCATTTCCGAGATATTCCTTGTTATTTGTGCTAAATTCGGAGTACTAACTTTTCTCACTTGGAAAATTGTAAACTCCTGGCCCTGTATTGAAACGGATTTCAACTACCTGGCAACCAGCTTTCCAAAGATTTGACTATCATTTTAACCTAGTATATTCCCTTATTAGTTTCTCTACAGGTACTATGTCTAATGCACCCAAAAATTCAATACCGGTATGTCACCATAAATACATGTTTTGAGACCCCCTGAATAAAAAAATAGAAAAATGTCCGAGTGTGTGGGTGTGTGTGTGGACAGCATAGCTCAAAAATAAAAAGACTCTTAAAAACCAAACTTAGTATTTAAGTTTGGCATCTTTCAAGAATGCGACACGAAGATTTTCAAGAATATCCCCCCACCCCAAACTACCCTTTACATGGAAAAGATTTCGAACATTTTGATTTTCTTAAAAATGGCTCTAACGATTTTGATTAAAATCTCGTATATTTAAGAAATTTACTTGACAAATAAAATATATATCTTGAATTTTCTGGGAATAACCTCTGAAGACTACTTTATTCTGGATGAGTTTTACGGAATTTTGCATAACTGCTAAACCGTAAGAGATGGACAAAAGCTCATCAAACAAAAAAGTTACAGCACGTTAAAACGCACAATTTAAGTTAAATGCATTTTTTTTCGCAGAATTGATAATTTTTTAGATATTCGTTGTTTTTTGTTTCAGCTTTGAAAAACATACTTTTCTAATACAGGAATTTGTCAACTCCTGTCCATACAAACAAAGGAACTTCAGTCACATAGCAACCAGCTTTTGACTATCACTTTAACCTATGGTACTCCCTTATTTTGCTTCTACTAACAAGGAAGTAAGTAATAAGATTAGATGAATAATATAATTTGTTGCAGAGATGTAGAGAAAGTCATGTGAATGGAACACATCAGAGTTTTTTCTTCTACTTACTAGGAAGCAAGTAATAAGACCGTTTCTGTTAATGTTTATTTCTATTTCATAAAGCTGACAGAAGAATATGCTTATTGACAACTATTTATAGCGATGTACAGAAAGTCATGCGAATCAAACACATCAGATTTCTACTCTCTCCATACGCACTATGTACATAGTGTATAGAGAAGGTATTGAATTCCACTAAAAAATTGATACCGAGATTTCACCGGAAATATATGTTTTAGGATCCCCTGTATCAAAAGAGAGTATTTTCCGAAAAAGGTACGTCTGTGTGTGTCCGTGTGTCCGCGTGTCCGCATGTCCGTGTGTCTGTGAACACCATAACTCAAAAACGAAAAGTTGGTAAAATACCAAACTTGGTATATAAGTTTACTATCTTCCAGGAATACGACACGAAGATTTTGAGAAAAATCCTCCCACCCTCAAATAGGCTTTACATGAAACTTTTTTCGAAAATTTTGGTTTTCTAAAAAATGGCTCTAACGATTTTGATTAAAATATCGTATATTTACTTGACAAATAAAATGTATATTTTGAATTTTATGGGAATAGCATCTGAAGACTACTTTATTCTGGGTCAATTTAATGGAATTTTGCGTAACTGCTAAACCGTAAGAAATGGACAACAACTTACCACACAACAAATGTAGAGCATCTTAAAACACACAATGTATGTTAAATACATTTTTTTCGTGGAGTTGATTGTTTTTGAGATATTCCTTGTTTTTGGTTTCAGCTATAAAAACTTATATTTTTCTCATACAGGACTTTGTGAACTCGTGTCCATACAAACAAAGGAACTTCAGTCGCTGAGCAACCAGATTTTGACAATCACTTTAACCTATGGTACTCCCTTATTTCGCTTCTACAAACAAGGAAGCAAGTAATAAGACTATTTCTGCTAATTTTTGCTCCATTAGATGAAAATAGAATAATTTGTTGCAGTGATATAGAGAAAGTCATGTGAATGGAACCCATCAGATTTTTTGATAGTGTTTAACGCCCCCTTTTACTACATATGGCACCGCAGGCGATGACACTAATGATACATGGAATAAAAATGGAGCAAAGGAGGAATGTGAGAAATGGAGAAAATCTGCTCTTGCGTCGCTTTGCTCACCAAAAGTCCCACGGGCGGTCAACTGGGCTGCGTGCCTTCCGATAATTGTAATCCTGAGAACGACATATTTGGGAACTCGTAACCAGATAGGTCTAGAGCTCATTCACTACTTTCGTTTGTTTAATATATCCTTCCTGTGTTCTTTTTTCTTGGACTTAGACTCTTAAACCACTGAAACACATCCAGTTCTTCTAGAGTAGGACCTAGTTCAACTCCTCACCAACAGCGAGGGCCGTTTTTATTTCAAACTCCGATAGGCTATAAAGAAAAGACAAATTCATAAAAACAATTATTTTATTGCTAAAAGTTTTGTACACTTATATTTACTTTTCAACATGATCACCGAAAAGATTGAGGCATTGATTTCAAATGAGCATTGACGTTGTTTTGAACATCTTCGTACTTCGAATGCTGACTTCAGGAAGTGTGTTGATCCATGACAACGCTCGTCCACACACAGTGCTGGCACAATCCACCGACTCCTTGAACAATTTCAATGGGACATTTTATATCATCTGCCTTACAGTCCTGCCCTGGCACTCAGTGACTTTCACCTTTTCCCTGAGCTGAAGACGTGACTGGGAGGGCAGCACTTCCAAACCAACGAAGATCTTCAAAACAACGTCAATGCTCATTTGAAATCATTGGCGGCAACATTTTTTGAAGCGGGTATTGCAAAGCTTGTGCACAGGTACGATAAATGTCTCAATCTTTTCGGTGATTATGTTGAAAAGTAACCATAAGTGTACAAAAATGTTAGTAATAAAATAATTGTTTTCTATGAATTTGTCTTTTATTTATAGCCTATCGGAGGTTGAGAAAAAAAAAGGTCCTCCTACTATCCTTACAGAACTTGAAGTCTTCAGGCTATCCATCCAGGTAGCTGAGGAGAGTACAGTTTGTTAATATTTACCGCCATACCCCAGTTTTCAATATTGTTCCAACCTACTAATCCTTTCTGTAAGCCTTCTGTCGTCGTGCACAGTGCAACAATTATAACTGTGTAAGTCATTCTAGGAAAAGATTGGCATGTTGGGATCTACTGGTTAATGAGAGGAACTGGCAAGATATTTACTATTTCCTGGCCAAAATGCCCGTGGCTGGATCGGTTTCGTTCAGTTAGTCAGAGTCAACCAATGTTTCTTTGTTTCTTTTTGTCATCTGTAAAATGTCATCATTATGAACATTGAGAGATTTAGGATTTAGAAAATCCTGTACTCGGAAACTCAGAATAGGTGATACTGCTCCCGCCATCGCCTTCTTGGACATCCTCTATCTCTTCTCCCTCGTGGGTTGTAGTCCCTGGCCATTTTAGGTAATCTGTGATCCACCTTTCTGTCAACATGTTGCATCCAATTTTGTTGATCATTTTTAACGTCATTCACTATGTTTTCAACTTTTAATTTTTCCCTGATTTCTTTTCTTATCAAGTCTTTAAGTCCAAGAAGGGGCCGTAAAAAACATTTGAGCTGCTTCTAGCTGTTTCTGTTCCTTGCTGTTTAAAATCCATGTTTCGCTTCCAAATCGAAGTGCAGCTGTCGATGTAATATTGTGGATTTTCAATTTTTTATTCACTGACATCTGTTTGCCAAAATGTCGTTTAATTGTTCCATTTAATCTATTATATTTTTGAATTTTAATATATAAATCAGTTGGTATTCTGAAATTAAGTTTCCTAAATATGTAAAACTAGTAATTTGTTCAATTATTTTGCCGTTTAATTCAATTTTGGCTCTTATTATTTTTTTTTCCACACATTGCCATAGTTTTGGTTTTCTCAGAGTTAATATTCATTGAGTACTGCTTGGCTACATTACTTAATTTATAAGCCGCTCTCTGTAATTCATCTTCTGATGTGGCTACTATAACTTGGTCATCAGCATACAAAATGGTTTGTACTGATTTATTCTGATGAAATTTTAGTCCATGTGTCGAAGTTTGTTTCCAGTCTTCTATGATTTTGTTAATGTAAATATTGAACAATGATGGAGATAGTCCACAACCTTGTCTTACTCCTTTATTAATTATTATTGGATCTGTCATATTGTCACCATTATATTTAATCTGGATTTTCGAATTTGTATATAGAATTTTGATAGCTCTTATTAATTTACATGGGATATCATAATCTAACAATATTTGCCATAATTTATATCTATTTACACTATCATAGACTTTTTCATAATCAACAAATAGTATGAAAAGTGGTAAATTGAATTCTCTTCTTTTTTCTATGATCTGAGATAAAGTGAAAATTGCGTCCATACATCCTCTCCCCCGTCGAAAACCACATTGTTCTTCCCCTAGTATATCTTCAGAATATTTTTCTAACTTATGCTTAAGTATATTGGCATATAGTTTAGAAGCTGAACTAAGAAGAGAAATCCCTCTGTAATTTTTACAGTTTACTCTTGATCCCTTTTTATATAAGTTTATTATTAATCCGGTTTCCCAGTCCTTTGGTATTATGTTGGTTTTCCAAAGAGAATTAAACAGAATTAAACTTTTTATCTGTAAAATGTATCTGAAATATTCATTCAGGTGAACGACGCATACAGTAAATTTTTGTGCAATAACTTCAATAATTTTACATCAATAAAGATACCTATCTATCTAAGCTAATCTGTCTATCCATCCTAATCTATCTACCTATCCTTATCTATCCTAATCGATCTACTTATCCTTATCTATCCTAATCTATGCATCCTAATCTATTTATCCATCCCAATATATCTATCCTAATCGATCTACCTATCATTATCCATCGCAATCTATCCGAATCTATCTATCCATCGTAATATATTATTCATCGTAATCTATCTAAGCATCGTAATATATCTATCCATCGTAATACACCTATCCATCGTAATTTATATATCTATCGTAAGCTGACTATACATTGCAATCTATTTATTCATCCCAATGTATCTGTTTATCCTTATCTATCTAACCAAATCAATCTATTTATTCATCGTAATCCATCCGAATTTATCTAACTAATCTATCTATCCATCCTAATCTACCTAGCTATTCTAATCTACCTATCCATTGTAATCTATGTATCCTAAGAGATATATCCTAATGTATCCTAATCTAATCTCTCTACATCTCTCTATCAATCTAATCAATCTATATATTTATCCATCTCTCTTTTTTTCTGAAAATTCTATACATTTATTTAGCTGCTAAAATATTCTAAATAGAAAACAATTAGCTTGTTCTCAGACGTGATATATATAATAATGTTAAGATGTGGATTGAAAAGGCCGTGTTCAGTAAACATGACCTAACAAATTTCTGGTCGATACGCACACAGAGGAAATGAGAACCCAGAGATCAAATGATTGCTCTTGGAATTACAAATCCTTGCTCCGACTGAAATGGAACGAAACCTTTCCACGCCAGGAAATGAAAATTAGTTTTATACTCCACCTCTGTTTCTGCTTTAGAAAAAAATAATCACGTACTTACAGGTGCGCAGCATGCAGCGTAGGACTGGCCAATCATCGACCTGAAAACAAAGAAATGAACACATTCTAACTAATAAACGAAGAATAAATTAGAGATTACAAAATTTGAAATATACTGATGAAGTATGTCTACTCAAGAATGAAACCAAAAATTACAATTGACCTGATTCAAACGATTTTATTACTAGGAAATACAAAGAGAATATAATGCAATCTACCCAAAAGTTCAATAACGAATTTCACCGGAAATATACGTTTTAGCGCCCCACACACTTTTACTTTCTCTACACGTACTATCTATATAGTGTATAGAGGAATTATTGTATTCCACACAAAACTTCGATACCGATATTTCACTGGAAAAATGTTTAAAGACCCGTAGGATAAAAATAAAAAAAAAATTTGGTGATATCCATTCATATAACTTTCTCTATGTCTCTGCAACATGGTTGCTATGTGATTGAAGTTCCTTTGTTTCTATGGCTAGGAGTTAACAAATTCCCGTTTGTAAAAATCTAATATGTTCCATTCACATAACTTTCTCTACATTTCTGTAACAAATTATTGTTAATAGGTTTATTCTACTATCCACTTCATGCTAATCGAGATAAACATTAGCAGAAACAGTTTTATTACCTAGTTCCTTATAGGTAGAAGGGAAATAAGGGAATACACGAGGCTAAACCAAGAGTCAAATGTTTTAAAATGTGATTGCTATAGGATTGAGGTCCGTTTCTTTGCATAGCCAAGAGTTGACAAGCTCCTGTATGAGAAAAGTTTATCTATTTTAAAACTGAAACCAAGAACAAGGAATATCTCAAAAATGGTTAACTATGGGATTCAAATGTATATGTGATAGATTGTGTATTTCAAGGAGCTCTACATGTTCTGTGTTGCGAGTTTTTGTCTATCTCTTACCGTTTGCTAATTTTGTGAAATTAAAACAAAAATCATCAAGAATAAAGAGGTCTTTAGAGGTTATTTACATAAAATTCAAGATATACATTTTATTTCTCATGTAAATTTCTTAAATATAAGAGATTTTAACCAAAAACGTCATAGCCATTTTTGATAAAATCAAAATTTTTGAAAATATGTTAATGTAAAAGGCAGTTGTGTATGGGGGATTTTCTTAAAATCTTCGTCTTGCATCCTAGGAAGATACTGAGCTTAAATACCAAATACACAGACGTGCGTGCACACACAGACCATTTTCTAAACATTTATTTTTTGGACTCAGGAGCCCCCCAAAACATACATTAAAGGTGAAATTTCAGCATCAAATATTTGGCTACACAGTAGCTAGTAAGAAAGAAAAAATTCCACGACCGAACGTAATTGAGTAGTTTACGAACTCATTTCAGATCACAAACTAGATTTTTACGGAATCCACGCTCAAAAAAGTGCAGCAAGCGTAAAGTAATTTTGTTCCAACTTTACGTTCGCCAAAATAATTCACGATATTAGTGTGTATACATCACTGATCAACCAACAATTAATTAAAATTAGTCGTAGACGATATAATGTTGCGTTAAAGTCAATAAGTGACAAATATTGTTTCGCAGCTCTAAGAATATCATAATTCTCACAGAACAACAATAATATTGGTTTGTCATGGCCTGCTATAACCGTACCGTCATCGCGCCCAGCAATGCGAAATAAATAACGAACTATAACCCTTGGTGAATGACTCAAACTTAACCTCAAATTCATTTTATCTTTTGCCTTGCTTTTTGGTGTCAGGATATTGTCGTAGAAAATACATTGGATAATACTCGACTGCGTCTCGTTTAACAATATGCGAATCAAAAACCACATACTTCACGCTCTTACATCATAAATAACTATTTTGGACTAAGGGGCCTTAAGATAAAATCTGATACGTTCCATTCACATGACTTTCTCTACAGCTATGCAACAAATTATTGTTAAAAATTAAGCTTCTATTTACTTCATGCTAATCGGGAAAAAGTTGGCAGAAATAGTCTTATTACTTGTTTCCTTGTAAGTAGAAGCGAAATAAGGTAGTACTATAGATTAAAGTGGTAGTCAAAAGCTGGTTGCTATGTGACTGAAGTTCCTTTGTTTGTATGAACAGGAGTTGACAAATTTCGTATGAGAAAAGTATAAGTTTTTTTTAAAGCTAAAACCAAAAACAAGGAATATCTCAAAAACGATCAACTCCACGAAAAACAAAAAGTATACAACATAAATCGTGTGTTTAAAGTGTTCTATATTTTTTGTGTGGTAAGTTTTTGTTCATCTCTTACGGTTTAGCGTAAAATTCCGTAAAATTCATCTAGAATAAAGTAGTCTTCAGAGGCTATATCCAAAAAATTCATGATATACATTTTATTTGGTATGTAAATATCTTAAGTATAAGAGATCGTTTTTGAGAAAATCAAACGTTTCGAAAAAAGTTCCATGTAAAGGGTAGTTGAGGGTAAGGAGGTTTTCTTGAAAATCTTCGTGTCGCATCCTTCGAAGATACCAAACTTAAATACCAAGTTTGGTACTTAATGGACTTTTCGTTTTTGAGCGACACACACCTTTTTCCAAACCTTTTATTTTGGATTCAGGGGGACCCACAACATGTTTTTTTGGTGAAATCTTGTTGTCGTATTTTTAGGTGGAATGCAATACCTTCTCTATACACTATGTTCATAGTACGTGTAGAGAAAGAAAAAAACATACATTACCGGTGAAATATATGCATCGAATATTTGGTTACACATTACTTAGTAAGATAGTAAAAATTGTATTTATTGGGCGCCACAAGGAATGCATTTTGTATGAGTTTTGCAGACAGTGAAATAAAAGACCATTTCACCACTGCTACGTCTACAACATAAGAAAAATGAATAGGACTTCAATTTAAATTACGGTTCAGAGGAGAAGAATAAGTGAAACAAATGTCGCACAAAGGAAGGGAAATTAGCCATTAGGTGTCGCAATGAGCTGGAAATTTGCTATGTGGCTCAATCTTGTGACGACAATTAAAACTAATCATTTATGCCAAGCTACAGAGCTTCACTTATTTCTGTCCTATTCTAGGCTATGCTCTGTCTTTCAAATGCCGTACCTATGTCGCAGAGAAGTCTTTCATGATGGCCTCCGTAGTCGATTGTCTGCAAGCTAACTTATCACCTGGAGTTCCCGTGTTCGATTCCCGGCTGGGGCGGGTAATTGCTCTTTAATCAGAATTATTCCCTGTGCCCCACAGAGTCTGGAAGTATGAATGCGTGTGTTTAGTAATATAGAATTGATTAATCTAATGTTCTAAACCTACAGTAATACGAGGTGTATCACAAGTCAAAGCCCCCAATATGACCATTTCAGTTAAAGGGGGCTATAGAAATGAAGCAATAAAAAAAAGGGGATATGATGTGTTCCATTCACATAAGTTTCTCTATCTCTGCAACAAATTATTGTTAAAAAGCTTATCCTTCTATTTACTTCATGCTAATCGAGAAAAAATTAGCAGAAATAGTCTAATTACTTGCTTCCTTGTGAGTAGAAGGGAAAAAAGGGACTACCATAGGTTAAAGTGATAGTACATTTTATTTGTCAGGTAAATATCTTTAATATACGATATTTTAATCAAAATCGTTAAAGAGTAATTTTTAATCAAAATGTTCGAAAAAAGTTCCATGTAAAGGGTAGTTGGGGGTGGGGGATTTTCTTGAAAATCTTCGTGTCCCACCCTTGGAAGATACCAAACTTAATCACCAAGTTTGGTATTCAACGGTCTTTTCCTTTTTGAGCTATGCAGTCCAAAGCACACAGAAACACACGGACCTTTTTCTGAAAATGCTCTTTTTTTTTTGGATTCGGAGGACCCAAAACATGTGTTTCCGGTGAAATCTCGGTAACGAATTTTTGGGTGGAATGTAATACCTTCTCTATACACTATGTACATCACTATTTTCAGAAAATCAAAATTATCGAAAAATGTTCTATTTGAAGGGTAATTGAAGATGGGGGGGATTTTCATCCTTGAAATATCCTGAAATTAAATAACAAGTTTGGGATTTAATCGAGTTTAACTTTTGAGCTGATACATCCAAAGAAACACACACAGATAGAAACACACACACACACACACACACACACACACACACACACACACACACACACACACAAACTAGTCATTTTTGTAATAATGTTTTTTAAGATTTAGAGCTTTTTATAAAGTATATTTCCGGTGAAACCTCGGAATTTAAAATTGCTAAATAAACTAAAAATCATATTCCATTCATATGACTTTCTCTAGCTGCTCAGCAAACTTCTTACAAAAAATGTATTCTCTTTTTGGATAAGTGTTAATCGAGATAAGTAAATGGTTTTATTGCCTATTTTCTTATACGTAGAGTAGAGCTAAGGGAATACACTAGGCTTAAGCGTTAGTCAACTCTTTTAAAAGGGTCATTATGCGATTGACATTGAAATATGGGTATCTATGCATGGCCAGCTGTGTGTTCTGACCAGATGCACATTTTGGACCAGCATTAGCACAACTTGTCTTGTTACCTGCTTCCTTCTAAGCAGAAGGGAAAGCACTTGGCTAAAGCGATAGTCAAATATTTTGAAAGCTAGATGGTATGTGAAGAATTGAAGCGGGACTCGCGTTTGGTTGCCAGTGGTAAACCAAAAGAACTATGAAATGAAAGTTGACTTCCCGTTTGAGAAAATTTACGAAGTTTAAAATTAAAACAAATAACAAGGAATATCTTGGAAGTGGCCAACTCAACAAAAAAATCTCTATGTGCCATAAATTGTGCGTTTCAAAGAGAAATAAATGTTTTGGTGTACGTTTTTGCCTGTATCATAGAAAATACATTCAGAATGAAGAGGGATTCATAGGCTATTCTATCAATTTAAATATATGCTTTTTATTTGTGATGTAAATAGCCTTAATATACAGTGTTTTAATCAAAATCGTTACATTATTTTTGAGAAAATCAAAAAAATCCATTAAAGGTGTAATTTGTGTTGAGGAATTGACTTGTAAATATTCGTGTCGCATTCTTGGAAGATACAAAAATTAAATACCAAGTGTGTGTTTTTACGGAGTCTTCCTTTTTGTCATTTTTTTTTTTCATTTTTATTTTTATTTTGTCTAGAATCACTAATACATGCATTGATAACGTCTGTTAAAAGCAGTACATTAACTATAAATTACAAACCAACTTCACAAAATGTATCATTAAAATATTCATGTATAGAGTGAGAGAGAAAAAAAAAGGATGTTTGACTAACCATGTATATATCCTGCATATTTAAACATTTAACACTATCAGGCAAGTTATTATACAACTTAATACCCAAGTACATATACCTATTCGAAGATTTTGTTAATCGATAATAAGGAATGTTTACGTTGGACCATCTAGTACTATAGCTATGAATGTATAACTCCATGGCACGACAGCTCACGGGAAACCTTGGCCTACCGCCCGGCCGCTGCGTCCCCCATCTCGGTCCACTATAGACGTCTTGGATGGGGTGCAGTATTGGAGGGTGAGACGTGGTCAGTGCCTCGAGTCCCCCGGCCGGTTAATGCGGTCCTCATGACCTGGAGCCGCTACTTCTCCATCAAGTAGCTCCTCAAATGGCCCCCCAGGGACCTTACGAGGTTGAGTGCACCGCGGGCCAGGTCTCCCAGCGGGGGAAAAATCCCTTCGCCGGTACTGGGGATCGAACCCAGGTCTCCCACTTGGTAAGCAGCTGTGCTATGAATATCCCTCCTCAAAATATGTCTATAACGAGAGGCATGTTAATATTATCTAAAATATAAAGATTATAAATAGTTAGAATGCCTAGCTCAATAAAAAGGGTTCTAGATGGGGTTATATAGGAACTCTTTTTAATTTTCTTTTGCAGACAAAAAATGTCATTTACTTTGTTAGCACTACTTATCTTATTACAGATTGAAAGAAAACAAAATACATACTTCTCACGTATTCAATTGGGATAGAATCTGTCAAAATACGAATTAAAAAAATAATTCCAAACAGTCTTTTTTTAAATATTCAATATTGGTGGTACAAGATAATTGATTATCAATATATATATATATATATATATATATATATTAAGAATTTAGTACTTGTCTGATACTGCAATGCTAAGTCGTTTGTTATCCTCTTTAAAAATTCAATGCTATAGCCGGGATTTGACCTCAGGGACCTCAAAATGTGCATTTACGGTGAAATCTTGGTATCGAATTTTTGAGTGGAATACAGTACCTTCTATATCCACCATGAAAATTGTACATACGAGCTAGAGAAAGTAGTAACCTCATTTTATGACGCGCACCATCCACCACAAGCCTCCGTTTCCCGATTGGAATCCTGAAACAGTGGAGATAAATATTGCTTTCATAATACTTCTATTTGTATATGTGTGAGTGTATGTGGTTTCAGTAAATAATAGAAGTATTTTCCAAAGTTAGGTCAAAGTAACTCATTAAGGGCCTAATAAACTCCAGTTTCTAATAAAAGGTTCAATACTGTATTTTGGTAACACTTCTTGGGTGTAATTTATCAGCTAAAAATGATTGCAAATGGAATATTCAAATTTGAAAGATATTTTAACAAAAACAACGTTGGATGGGTAAGGTCAGACTGAAAAATTCAATGCCATAGCTGGGATTTGAACCAAGGATCTCCCGATCTCTAGCCGGTTGCTCTACCACTGAGCTACCATGGCAACATGCCGGCATAGCATTGAATTTCTCAACTGACTCGCATGTTTCCCAGTAAACTACAAGGTGATCTCAATTTATTTTGAGGTGATAACCCCAATGCCGTTGAGAAATTCAATGCTATGCCGGCATTTTGGCATGGTAGCTCAGTGGTAGAGCAACCGGCTAGAGACCGGGAGATCCGTGGTTCAAATCCCGGCTAAGGCATTGAACTTTTCAGTCTGACTCTACCTGTCCAACTCCTGTCTTCACACGGCTTGTGTGAAAAAGTATTGTTCACAATAAGTGCCACTACTAAAATAATTATTTTCTCTACACGTACTATGTACGTTGTGTAGAGAAGGTATTGTATTGCGCCCAAAAATTCCATACCAAGATATCACCGAAAATACATGTTTTGGGACTCCTGATTCCAAAATATTTTTTTTTAGAAAAATGTGTGTGTGAGTGTGTTTGGTGACAGCATAGCTCAAAAACGGAAAAAAAAAAAAAAAAAAAAAAAAAAAAAAAAAAAAAAACGTCGAATACCAATGTAGTATTTAAGTTTGCTATATTCCAAGGATGCGATACGAAGGTTTTAAAGAAAGCGTCCTGCCCCAAAATACCATTTACATGGAACAATTTTCGAAAATTTTGTTTTTCTCAAAAAAGACTAACGATTTTAATTAAAATATCACATGTTAAAGCGCTTTACGTCAAAAACGAAATGCATATGAAAGCCTGTTTATTCAGAATAAATTTTGCTACATAACTACTAAACCGTAATATACTTTACAACAAAAAAATGTAGATCTCATAGAAATACAAAAATATACATTTTTTACGTAGAGTCGACCGTTTTCCAGACATATATTGTTATTAGTTTCAGTTTTAAAATACTTAAACTTTTCTCATTTAGAAATTTATAAACTCCAGGTCACGCAAAGAAACGGATTTAAATTGCATAGCAACCGCATTTTAAAACATTTGAATTTCGGTTTAGCCTAGTTTCACATCTACTTACAAGGAACTAAGTAATAAGACCGTTTCTGCTTTTTATCTCTATTACCATGAAGTAGGTAGAAGAATATGCATATTCACAATAATTTGCCCGATTCATCAGTCCATTGATTTATCGACCGCCTCTTCATTTATTATGAAAGCATTTTACCTACTCATTTACATGGCAATAAAAAATGCGAACTATGTATTAGGAAATGAAGTTTTGCACCAGGAAAATTTGGTTGTTTTAAATATTTAAACAGGCAATCAGAAGCCGATGATGGTAGTGACATCTGTTGGGTGCACGTGACTCGGTGCTGCCAGTTTGACTGCACGCACGACAGATGCCGCACCAAGAGGTACAAATATTACTCCCAGATGGCAGTAAACCTCACTCCGAATGAGAGAGATAGTAACGTGGCGCTACCTGGGAATAAATGAGGTAACTTCATGATGAAACTGGCACGGTTATAAAGTTAAATCTCTTCTTGTACTGCAGCAGGTTTTATTACTACAGCTTTCTACTAGAAGTCCACCTCAAAGTTCGGCATCTAGAAAATACTTTAATTTGAAAATTCGGTGTTCCATTTACATGACTTTCTCTACAAATTAATTTTATAAAAGAGTATTCCTTTCTCTACTTCATCTTATCGTGATAAACATTAACAGAAATGCTCTTATTACTTGGTTCCTTGTAAGTAGAAGGGAAATAAGGGAGTACCATAGGTTAAAGTGATAGTCAAAACCTGGTTACTAATGAAACAATTGAAATACGGTCCACTTTGCTTGGTCCTGAATAAAAACAAAATCAGTGTAAAAGGATTATCTCTCTACGAAAAAAGTATATAACATAAATTGTGTTTTATCGTGATCTACAGTTTTTGTCCATCTCTTTCGTTTTAGCAGTTATGCAAAATTCCGTGAAAATTCACCCAGAATAAAGTAGTCTTTAGAGGTTATTCCAAAAAAATCTGATGTGTACCATTCTCATGACTTTCTCCATATCCCTGCAACAAATAATTCTTAAAAAGCTTATACTTCTATTTTATGCTAATAAGAAAAAATTAACAGAAATAGTCTTATTACTCGCATCCTTGTAAGTAGAAGCGAAATAACGGACAACCGTAGGTTGAAGTGATAGTCAAAAGCTGGTTGCTATGTCAATGAAGTTCCTTTGTTTATATGGATAGGAGTTGAAAAGTTCCAGTATGAGAAAAATATACGTTTTTCATAGCACAAACCAAAAATAAAGAATGTCACATAAACGACAAACTCCACGAAAAAAATGTATATAACATAAATTGTGTGTTTTAATGTGCTCTTTATTTTTTGTGGAGTAAGTTTTTGTCCATCTCTTACGGTTTAGCAGTTATTCAAAATTTAGGAAAATTCATCCAGAATAAACTACTCTTCAGAGGCTATTCCCAGAAAACTGAGGATATACATTTCATTTGTCAGGTAAATATGTTTAATATCCGAAATTTTAATCAAAATCGTTAGAGCCATTTTTGAGAAAATCAAAATTTTCGAAAAAAGTTCCATGTCACATCCCTGGAAGATACTAAACTTAAATACCAAGTTTGGTATTTTACCGACTTTTCGCTCTTGAGTTATCGTGTTCACAGACACATGGACCTTTTTCTGAAAATACTTTTTTTGGATACAGTGGACCCTAAAATATATATTTCCGGTGAAATCTCGGCATCGAATTTATTGGTGGAGTGCAATACCTTCTCTATACACTATGTACATAATACGTGTAGAGAAAGTAAAAATCTGTGTTCCATTCACATGACTTTCTCTACATGTCTCTAAGAAAATAGTTCTAATAAGCTTATCCTTGTGTCTACTTCATGCTAATCGAGATGAACATTACCAGAATAGTCTTATTACTTGCTTCCTAATAAGTAGGAGGGAAATAAGGGAATACACCAGGACAAACCGACATTCAAATGTTTTAAATGTGTGTTGCTATGGGATTGAAAACCTATTCTTTACGCAGCCAGGTGTTGACAAGGTCCCGTTTGAGAAAAGTTGTAATACTTTAAAACTAAAATCGATAACAACAATATCATAAAAATGGTCAACTCCAGGGGGGAAAAATGCACACAAAATAAATTGTGTGTTAATCGAGCTTTACATTTTTGTTAGTAAGTTTTTGTCTGTGTCTTACGGTTTACCAGTTATGCAAAATTCACAAAATTCATTCAGAATAAAAAGGCCTTCAGAGGCTACTCCTAGAAAATTCAGGATATAGATTGTATTTGTCATGTAAATATATTTAGTATACATTATTTTAATGAAAATAGTTAGAGCAATTTTTGAGAAAATCAACATTTTCGAAAATTTATCCGTTTAAAGAGTAGTTTGTGATGAGGAGATTTACTTGAAACTCTTCGTGTCGCTTCCTTGGAAGATACCAGACCTAAATAACAAGTTTGGAATTTAATAGTCCTTTCGTTTTTGAGCTAAGCTGTCCACAAACAAACACACCTTTTTCTAAAAAAAATTTTTTCGGACTCAGGGGATCTCAAAACATTTATTTCCGGTGTAATCTCGACATATAATTTTTGAGGAATACAATACCTTCTTTGTCCCTATGTACATTATACATACGGGGCTAGAGAAGGTAAAAAAAAACAGAGCAGCGCAGTTACGGCACCGAATTTGGAGAGTGCAGTTGGATTAGAGAACAGCCAAAACAGTCGACAACTGAGTATATGAGCGTCGAAGCGACGTGAACTAAAATTGTTCTGCAACTAATGAAATAAAACACTTTTAATACAATCGTTTTCTTGTCAAAGTGTTTCTAAAGATGATAGTTTATATTATTCCAGCAAGTAATTGGTTTTATTACGCAGGAAAGGGAATTCTAGCACCGATTTTAGGAATTGCGTCTCAACAGATCTGCTGCGAAATACAAAGAGAGAGAGAGAGAGAGAGAGAGAAAGAGAGAGAGAGAGAAACAATCCCATCAGTTAACTGGTTTTAGTCCCCTGCTGGGATTATTTATTTGATCCACTGGTCGAACCTTCTAAAAGACTCTTTCATTTAAAGCACGCAACTTTTAAAAACATGGAAAACGAATTAAAGAAAACTTTTAGAATTAGCACGCAAACACTTGAAGAGTCCAATGTAAAAGGAGGGAATATAAACTTCTTACTTTCTATATACGTACTATGTACATACTGTATAGAGAAGGTATTGCACACCATAAAAATTCGATACCGAGATTTCACTGGAAATATATATGTTTTAGGACCCCCTTTATCTAATAAAAGCATCTTCGGAAAAAGGTCCGTGTGTGTCTATGAACACGATGACTCAAAAACGAAAAATCGGTTAAAATACCAAACTTGGTATTTAAGTTTAGTATCTTCCAGGGATACGACACGAAGATTTTGAGAAAAATCCCCCCACCCTCAACTAGCCTTTACATGGAACTTTTCTCGATAATTTTATTTTACTAAAAAATGGCTCTTGAGGCTATAAATAAAATAAAAAGTTTACTATATAACGGTGTTTTTGTTTTTGAGATATGCTGCACACTCACACACACACACACACACACACACACACACACACACACACACACTCACACGAGCATATACACATACAAACTGACTTTTTTTTTTTTACTTTCTCTGTACATAGTGTATAGAGAAAATATAATGCACCCAAAAATTCGATACTGAGACTTCACCAGAAATACATACTTTGGGTCCCCCTGAACCCAAAAAAAAAGCGTTTGTGGAAAAAGGTCCGTGTGCGTGTGTGTGTGGACAGTATAGCTCAAAAACGAAAAGGCCGTTAAATATCAAATTTGGTATTTAAGTTTGGTATCTTCCAAAGATGCGACACGTAGATTTTCAAGAAAATCTCTCCACCCAACTACTTTTTACAGGGAACTTTTTTCGAAAATTTTGAATATCTCAAAATGGCTCTAACGATTTCGTTAAGATATTGTATATTAAAGATATTTACCTGACAATTAAAATGTATATCTTGAATTATCTGGGAATAGCCTTTTAACGCTACTTTAATCTCGATGAATTTTACGAATTTCGCATAACTGCCAGACCATAAGAGATGGATAACAACTTAACATACGAAAAGACCGTTAAATACTAAACTTGGTATTTATGTTTGGTATCTTCCAAGGATGCGGCACGAAGATTTTCAAGAAAATCCCCCACCCCAACCACCCTTTACATAGCACTTTTTTCGAAAATTTTGATTTAAAAATGTCGAATATTAAAGATATTTACCTGAAAAATAATATATATATCTTGAATTTTCTGGGAATAGCCTCTGAAGACTACTTTATTCTGGATGAATTTTACGAAATTTTGCATAACTGCTAAACCGTAAGAAATGGACAAAAAGTTACCGCACAAAAAATGTAGAGGACATTAAAACACACAATTTATGTTATATACATTTTTTTTTTTTCGTGGAGTTGATCGTTTTTCAGATATTCCTTGTTTTTGGTTTCAGTATTGAAATACTTATACTTTTCTCATACAGGAATTTGTCAACTCCTGTCCATACAAACAAAGGAACTTCAGTCACATAGCAACCAGCTTTTGACTATCACTTTAACCTATGATACTCCCTTATTTCGTTTCTACTTACAAGGAAGCAAGTAATAAGACTATTTCTGTTAATTTTTTCTCGATTACCCTGAAGTAAATAGAGGCATTAAGCTGTTTAACACTTATTTGGTGCAGAGATGCAGAGAAAGTCATGTGAATGGAACACATCAGATTTTTATATTTGGAACCATTTTGCTTATTCAAATATTTAAATTCTATTGTAACTATATACATTAATATTATTGCTTCTTTAATAATATAAAGTAGACGAAAATAACCCATATTGATTATAATTTTAGATTTTACACACCTTTTCTGTATATTTATCTTTTAATTTTTGAGGATTGCAAAGAAACAAAGTTTAAATATTAACATTTGTACATAATTTGTAACCACTCATTCAACATATAATACATTTACACAAAAAATCTGATGTGTTCCATTCACATGACTTTCTCTACATCTGTGTAACAAGTTATTGCTAATGAGCTTATTTATCTATCTATTTCGTGCTAAAACATTAGCAGAAACGGTCTTATTACTTGCTTCTTTATAAGTAGAAGCCAAATAAGGGAATACACTGGACTAAACACTAAATGTGGTTGCTATGGGATAGAAACCCGTTTCTTTGCTTGGTCAAGCGTTGACAAGTTCCCCTGTGAGAAAACTTTCAAGTATTTAAAACTGAAATAAAAAACAAGGAATATATCGAAAACGGACAACTTTACGAAAAATATGGATATAAACAAAAATTGTGTGTTTTATCGAGATCGCCATTTTTTGTGTAGTGTATATCTTACGGTTTACCACTTATGCAAACTTTAATAAAAAAAAATCATACAGAATAATCTTCAGAGGCAATTCCAAGAAAATTCAAGAAATATATTTTATTTGTCATGTATATATCTTGCATAAAACAGATTTTAATCAAATTCGCTACAGCCATTTATGAGAAAATCAGAATTTTTGAAATTAGTTCCATGTAAAGAGTAGCTTGGAGTGGGGGGCATGTTCCTGAAAATCTTCGTGTCGCATCCTTGTAAGATATTTAACTTAAATATCAAGTTTGATGTTTAACGGAATTTTCGCTTTTGTGCTAAGTTAGAGATAGACAAACGGATATTCTTCTAAAAATACTTTTTTACTTTCTCTACACGTACTATGTAAGTAGTATATACAGAAGGTATTGTAATATACTTAAAAATTCCTAGCGAGTTTTCACCGGAAATACATATGTGAAACCCCATGGATTCAAAAATAGCATTTTTACTTTCTCTAGCCCCGTATGCACAATGTACATAGGAATAGAGAAGTATTGTATTCCACCCAAAAATTCGATATCTGTCTGTGTATGTGTGAGTGTGTCGAAAAAGCGAAAAGACGGTTGAATACCAAACTTGGTATATATCTTCCAAGGATGTGACACGAAGATTTTCAAGAATAATCACCCCACCCCTAACTATCCTTTACATGGAAAAATTTTAGAAAATTTTGTTTTTCTTAAAAATGGCTGTAACAATTTTGATTAAAATACCACATATTAAAGCCATTTCTATCACAAATAAAATGTATATCTTAAATTTTCTGGGAATAGCATCTAAATACCTGTTTATTCTGGATGAACTTAGCTTAATTTGACATAACTAGTAAACCGAAAGAGATAAATAAAAACTTACTAAACAAAAACTGTAGATCTTTTTAAAATACACAAGTTATGTCATATACTGTTTTTACCTGGAGCTTACCGTTTCCGAGGTATTCCTTGTCATTAGTTTCAGTTGTGAAGTACTTAACGTTTCTTCGGCGGGAGTGTTCGTTTCTCTTTTGTTCTACTCCTGGTCAAGCAAAGAACCGATATGCAATGACAATCGCATAACGACAGCTCTTAAAATATTTGACTATCACTTAAGCCTAGTGCATTCCCTTAGTTCAATTCTACTTATAAGGAACTAAGTAATAAACTTCTGCTAACGCTTATCTCGATTAGCGTGGTGTTGAAAGAAGAATCATTTTTTGTAGGAATGATGTTTGTAGAGTAGCTAGAGAAAGTCATGTGGGTGTAAGACATCAGCTTTTTAGAAAAATGTTTGTGTGTTTTTCTGTGGTCAGTATCAAATAGGAAAATACCGTTAAATACCAATCTTGCTATCTTCCAAGGATGCGACACGAAGATTTTCAAGAAAAATCCCCCCACCCCCAACTACACCTTACATGGAACTTTTCTCGATAATTTTGATTTTCTAAAACATGGCTCTAACTATTTTGATTAAAGTCTGTTATATTAAAGATATTTACTTACCAAATAAGGTGTATATCTTGATTTTCCGGGAATAGCCTCAAAATACCTTTTTATTCTAGATGATTTTTATTGAATTTTGCATAACTGGCAAACCCTAAGATATGGACAAAAACATACTACACAAAAAATATAGAACACGTTAAAACACACGATTTATGTAATATATATTTTTATGGAGTTTATCTTTTATAGAATTCCTTGTTATTGGTTTCAGCTTTAAAAAATCTGATGTGTACCATTCACATGACTTTCTCCATATCCCTGCAACAAATAATTCTTAAAAAGCTTATACTTTATGCTAATCAGAAAAAATTAGCAGAAATAGTCTTATTACTCGCATCCTTGTAAGTAGAAGCGAAATAAGGGACAACCGTAGGTTAAAGTGATAGTCAAAAGCTGGTTGCTATGTCAATGAAGTTCCTTTGTTTATATGGATAGGAGTTGACAAGTTCCAGTATGAGAAAAGTATACGTTTTTCATAGCAGAAACCAAAAATAAGGAATGTCACAAAAACGACGAACTCCACGAAAAAAATGTATATAACATAAAGTGTGTGTTTTAATGTGCTCTACAGTTTTTGTGAAGTAAGTTTTTGTCAATCTCTTACGGTTTAGCAGTTATTCAAAATTTAGTAAAATTCATCCAGAATAAACTACTCTTCAGAGGCTATTCCCAGAAAATTCAAGATATACATTTCATTTGTCAGGTAAATATGTTTAATATCCGAAATTTTAATCAAAATCGTTAGAACCATTTTTGAGAAAATCAAAATTTTCGAAAAAAGTTCCATGTAAAGGGTAGTTAGGGGTGGGGGGGATTTTTCTCAAAATCTTCGTGTCGCATCCCTGGAAGATATTAAACTTAAATACCAAGTTTGGTATTTTACCGACTTTTCGTTTTTGAGTTATCGTGTTCACAGACAAACGGACCCACGGACACACACACACACACACACACACACACACACACACACACACACACGAACCTTTTTGTGAAAATGCTTTTTTTGGGTATTGGGGACCCTAAAACATATATTTCCGGTGAAATCTCGGTATCGAATTTTTGGTGGAGTGCAATACTTTCTCTATACACTATGTACATAGTGCGTATGGAGAAAGTCAAAACATACTTTTCTCATACAGGAATTTGTCAACTCCTGTCCACACAAACAAAGGAACATCAGTCACATAGCAACCAGCTTTTGACTATCACTTTAACCTATGGTACTACCTTATTTCCTTCTACTTACAAGGAAGCAAATAATAAGACTATTTCTGCTATTTTTTTCTCGTTTAGCATGAAGAAAATAGAAGCATAATATTACTAACAATAATTTGTCGCAGAAATGTAGAGAAAGTCATGTGATTGAAACACATTAGAATATTTGTGTAGTATTTCGTAGGGTTAACCAGTTCTGCAAAATTCAATAAAAATCATCCAGAATAAAGTAGTCGTCAGAGGCAATTCCCAGAATATTCAAGAATACATTTTATTTGTCATGTAAATATTTTAAATATAACTGATTTTAATCAAAATCACTAGTCATTTTAGAGAAAATCAAAATTTTCAAAAAAAGTTCCATGTAAATGGTAGTGTCGCATCCTTGCAAGATACTAAACTTAAATACCAAGTTTGATATTTAAGAGTCTTTTCGTTTTTGAGTTATGCTGTCCACAGACTTACACACCTTTTACACACGCACGCACACACATACACACAGATACACGGACATTCTGTTAAAAATGTTTTTTTTGGATTAAGGGGGACACAAAACATGTATTTCCGGTGAAATCTTGATATGAAATTTTTGGGTGCAATGCAACACCTTCTGTATACACTATGTACATAGCAGAAAGTAACAAAATGGTATATTTATGGCTTTAAATATATTTAAATTTCCTTATCTTATTTAAATTTCTTTAGGTTTTCTCAGGGTTTAGGATTGTTACCTTTTGGAAGATGGGTATTGATTATATTAAGAATAATTCCGAATGATACAAGTTTAGATACTATAACGATCACTAATTAAATAAATTCCAAGATACCCAGCGTGAGGTAGGCACTTGAAAACTTCAAGTATCGAATATCAATAGTTAAACTCCGATATAACTCGGCAACTCCCACACAAGCGAACTGCACTACAAAGCTTGGGTCCCATTTAAAAACTCAATAATACGCCTAGGGAGGGAAGATTCCAGTACTTTCGTCATCCCAGTTCATATTCAGGGTATTGAATGTGCAACAGTAGATTAGCAAGGTTTGCATTTCATTATTTTAATTATTAAGTTGCACAGGTTTAGTATAGGAAAGATATTTGCTTCAGTAGCCAAGATTTGTTAGATCGCAGTACAAAAAAAAAAAATGAAGTGTACCATTCACATGACTTTCTCTACATCTCTGCAACAAATTATTCTTAAAAATCTTATACTACTATTTACTTCATGCTATAGGTTAAAGTGATTGACAAAAGCTGGTTGCTATATCACTGAAGTTCCTTTGTTTGTACGCACAGCAGTTGACAAATTCCTGTATGAGAAAAGTATAAGTTTTTCATAGCGGAAACCAAAAACAAGGAATGTCTAAAAAAACAATGAACTCCATAAAAAATGTATATAACATTAATTGTGTGTTTTAACGTGCTCTACATTTTTCGTGGAGTACGTTTTTGTCCATCTCTTGCGGTTTAACAGTTATTCAAAATTCCGTAAAATTCATCCAGAATAAACTACTCTTCAGAGACTATTCCCAGAAAATTCAAGATATACATTTTATTTGTCAGATAAATACTTTAATATACGATATTTTAATCAAAATTGTTAGAGGCATTTTTGAGAAAATCGAAATTATCGAAAAAAGTTACATGTAAAGAGTAGTTGGGGGTGGGGGGATTTTTCTCATAATTTCGTGTCGCATCCCTGGAGATATTAAACTTAAATACCAAGTTTGGTATTTTAGTGGCTTTTCGTTTTTGAGTTATCGTGTACATACACACACACACACACACACACACACACACACACACACACACACAACTTTTTTCCGGAAATGTTTTTTTTAGATAAAGGAGACCCTAAAACATATATTTCTGGTGAAATCTCGGTATCGAATTTTTGGGTGGAGTGCAATACCTTCTCTATACACTATGTACAAAGTAGGCATAGAGAAAGTAAACATCTGATGACTTTCTCTACATCTCCTCAACAAATTATTCTATTGACTTCATCTAATCGAGAAGTTATTAGCAGAAATAATCTTATTACTTGCTTCCTTGTAAGTAGAAGCGAAATAAGGGAGTACCATAGGTCAAAGTGATAGTCAAAAGCTGGTTGCTATGTGATTGAAGTTCCTTTGTTTGTTTGTATGTACAGGAGTCGACGAATTCCTGTATGACAAAAGTATAAGTTTTTCAAAGCTGAAACTAAATAAAACAATATCTCAAAATTGATCAACTCCACGAAAAAAATGTATATTACATAAACTGTGAGTTTTAACATGCTCTATATTTTTTTTTGGTTAGTTTTTGTCCATCTATTACGCTTTAGCAGTTATGCAAAATTGCGTAAAATTCATTGAGAATAAAGTAGTCTTCAGAGGCCATTCCCAGAAAATTCAAGATATATATTTCATTTGTCATATAATTATATTTAATATATATTTATGTATATTATATTTACATATTTTAATCGAAAATCTTTGTGTCGTATCCTTGGGAGATTCCATACTTAAATACCAAGTTTGGTATTAAACGGTCTTTTTGTTTTTGAGATATGCTGTCCACAGACACACACACATAAACACAGACACACATTTTTGGGTGCATTACAATACCTTCTCTATACACTATGTACATAGTATGTGTAGAGAAAGTAAAAACATGAGGGTAAGAATGTGCTATTAAGATTACTTTTGTCAATCCGGAAGTACAAATGGCGTCATAAGAGGAAGGTCTAGGGAATAGGGAATTTCTCTTTCCTAATAGCTCGTAGTTCGGGTCTCTTTCACTATAAAGAGCGCTCACCTGAGTAAAGTACAATGAACTACTCTGAATCTAGAACAAAAATCGTGAAGGAACACTGCACGCATATTTTGGCAGATTACGCGCAGATGGAGGATATTAGGAAAAAATTAATGCCGGAAGTAATTTTAGCTTCAAACAGACGAAGGACAGCATTCTGCAATTTGAATCTAAACAGACAAAACTGGCCAACTATGGGCACATACTTAATGGAAGTTCGTGCACTAAGAGAGAAAATATTTGTGTAAACATTGTATAGACTTATTTGGTGTTTGAGTAATCTATATGTATGAATACATGGTGTAGTTTGTGTGTGTGTGTGTGTGTGTGTGTGTGTGTGTGGGCAGCATAGCTAAAAAACGAAAAGTTCGTTAAAAACCAAACTTGGTATTTAGGTTTGCTATCTTCCAAGGATGCGACACGAAGATTTTCAAGAAAATCCCCCTTTACATGGAAAAAATGTCAAACATTTTTGATTTTCTTAAAAATGGCTACAACGAATTTCATTAAAATTCCGTATATTAAAGCTATTTATATCGGAAATAAAATGTATATCTCGAATTTTCTGGTAATGGCCTCTGAAGACCTCTTTATTCTGGATGACTTTTTCCGAAGTTTGCTTAACTGCTAAACCGTAAGAGATAAACAAACACTCAACACACGAAAAATGTACATCACGACAAAACACACAATTTATGTCTACGTTTTTGTTGTGGAGGTAACCGTTTCCGAGATATTCGCTAGGGTAAAGTGATAGTCAAATATTTTAAAAGTTATTGTTATGCGATTTGCTTGGCCAGTAGTACAACAAAAGATAAACGTACGCTTCCTGTCTGAGAAAAGGTCTTCACAATTAACACATACAAGATATTCTGTGACTTCTACCCTATATTTGTAGGTATGCAAATTTACAAAAGCTTACGTTAATCGAGATAAACCTTTCTGGAAATGTTTAGATTTCAGTTTTGCTATAGCTACAAAGGGAATAGAGATAGTGAAATGTTTCAGAACTTGACACTATATACATATAGGCCTTTTATACTTTTTCCATGCAATCGCAAGAATCAATTGACACGTTTTTAAAACAATGACAAAGTACAGAGCTACTACAAATGATTCATTCATTTTCTAAATACGACTATATTTTCTGAAGTATTACATGTACAGCGATTGTTAACACATCAAAAGAACTGCATACTCACCAAGTTTACTTTGTGTGCGCCAGTTGGCAGTACGAGCATAGTGCCTTCATAAAATGATGAATAGGCCACTAACATAGTCGAGTGCTCAGCGAGCTGACTTCACATTTGGAGGTCCTGGGTGCGATTCCCGGATGGGGCGGGTAAGTTTTCTTTAACACGAATTATTACCTATTCCCCACAGAGTCTGGAAGTATGACTTGGATTGAATTTTATTTCTAACATGCCATTAGTACATGGATTTACACTCAGTATAAACATAAACACAAAATACATAACTAATACAATTTTAAAACTTCTAACTTAAAAAGTCTTTCACTGAATGGAAACACTGATCCATTAAAAATTGTTTTACAGTTTGTTTAAATCTGTTGTAAGGCAATTTTTACTTTCTCTACACGTACTATATACATACTGCACAGAGAAGGTATTACACTCTACCCAAAAATTCGATACCGAGATTTCACCGGAAATATATGTTTTAGCATCCCCTGTATCCAAAAAAAACACTTTTTTAAAAATTGGTTGGTGTGTGCATGTGTATATGTGTGCGAGTGTGTGTGTGTGTGTGTGTGTGTGTGTGTGAGAGAGAGAGTCGATGTGTCCGTGTGTCTGAGAACATGATAACTCAAAAACAAAAGATCGGTAAAATACCAAACTTCGAGTTTTAGTTTGGTATCTTCCAAGCATGCGACACGAAGATTTTCAAGAAAATCCCCCCATGGAAATTCCCCCCCTTTACATGGAATTTTTTTCGAAAATTTTTATTTTCTTAAAAATGACGCTAACCACTATGATTAAAATATCGTATATTAAGATATTTACCAGACAAATAAAATGTATATCTTGAATTTTCTGGGAATAGTCTCTGAAGACTACTTTATTCTGGATGAATGTTACGGAATTTTGCATAACTTATAACCACAACAGATGACCAAAAACTTACCACACAAAACATTTAGGGCACGTTAAAACAGACAGTTAATGCAATATACATTTTTTCATGGAATTGGTCGTTTTTTTCGATATTCCTTGTTTTTGGTTTCAGCTTTAAAAAACTTATACTTTTCTCACACAGGACTTTGTCAACTTCAATCACATAGCAACCAGCTTTTGACTATCATTTTAACCTATGGTACTTCCTTGTTTCGCTTCTACTTACAAAGAAGCAAGTAATAAGACTATTTCTGCTAATTTTTTTCTGGATTAGCATGAAGTAAATAGAAGCATAAGTTTTTTAACAATAATTTGTTACAGAGATGTAGAGAAAGTCATGTGAATGGAAGACATCAGATTTTTTGTATATGCTAAGTAATTTATTAAAAAGCACAACGCCAGATGATTTTTCATATTTTGTAAGTTTACAATTTTCGATGGATAACAAATGTGTATTTCGCGTATTTTAATTAACAAAATATGAAGTTTTGTAAAACCATTTTTCGTTTAATTTCAAAAAGAGTAAGGTCTTAAAAAATCTGATGTTTACCATTCACATGACTTTCTCTACATCTCTGCAACGAATTGTTGTTAAAAAACTTAAGCTTCTATTTACTTCATGCTAATCGAGAAAAAATTAATAAATATCACTTGCTTCCTTGTAAGTAGAAGCGAAATAAGGGAGTGCCAGAGGTTAAAGTGATAGTCAAAAACTGGTTGTTATGTAACTGAAATGTCTTTGTAGATGACATAAATTGATTATCTTAACATGCTCTACATTTTTTGTGTGGTAAGTTTTTGTCTATCTCTTACGGTTTAGCAGTTATGCCAAATTCTGTAAAATTCACTCAGATTAAAGTAGTCTTCAGAGGCTATTCCCAGAAAATTCAAGATATACATATTATTTGTCAGGTAAACATGTTTAGTATATGATATTTTAATCAAAATCGTCAAAGTCATTTTTGAGAAACTCAAAGTTTTCGAGAAAAGTTCCATGTAAGGGGTGGTTGGGTGATTTTTCTCAAAATCCTCGTGTCGTATCCCTGGAAGATACTAAACTTAAATACCAAGTTTGGTAATTTATTGGCTTTTCGTTTTTGAATTATCGTGTTCACAAACACACAGACACGGGCGGACACACGGACCTTTTTCTGAAAATGCTTAAACATACATTTCCGGTGAAATCTCGTTATCAAATTTTTGGATGGAGTGTAATACCTTCTCTATACGTACTATGTACATAGTAAAGAGAGAAAGTAAAAAACCGGATGTGTTCCATTCATATGACTTTCTCTAAGTCTCTGCAACAAATGAGTTTTAAAAAGCTTATACTTCTATTTACTTCATGATAATCGACAAAAAAATTAGCAGAAATAGTCTTATTAGTTGCTTCCTTGTAAGTAGAAGGGAAATAAGGGAGTAGCATAGGTTAAAGTGATAGTCAAAAGCTGGTTGTTATATGACTGAAGTTCCTTCGTTTGTATGGACAGCAGTTGATAAATTCCTGTATGAGAAATATTAAGTTTTTCGAACCTGTGGACAAAAACAAGGAATATCTCAAAAGCGATCAACTCCACGAAAGAGGTGTATACAGCATAAATTGTGTGTTTTAATATGCTCTACATTTTTTGTGTTGCAAGTTTTTGTCTATCTCTTACGGTTTAGCAGTTATGCCAAATTCTGTAAAATTCACTCAGATTAAAGTAGTCTTCAGAGGCTATTCCCAGAAATTTCAAGATATATATGTATATTATTTGTCAGGTAAAAATTTTTAATATATGGTATTTTAATCAAAATCATTAAACCATTTTTGAGAAATTCAAAGTTTTCAAGAAAAATTCCATGTAAGGGTGGTTGGGGGATTTTTCATAAAATCCTCGCGTCGCATCTCTGGAAGATACTTAACTTAAATACTAAGTTTGGTATTTTATTGACTTTTCGTTTCTGAGTTATCGTGCTAACAAACACACGGACACGTTATCGAATTTTTGGATGGGGTGCAATACCTTCTCTATCCGTACTATGTACTTAGGTACATAGTGTATAGAGAAAGTAAAAAAGAGCCACTTTTCTGACAAAGTTTCTTTTATACGGGGCTTTTGAAAACGTACGATCTAATGGATACTGGATATTTTTGGATGGAATGCCATACTTCCTCTACCTAGGTGAGCTGTAATAGAGGAAGAATATAACGGGAAAGCAGGCAATAATACTGGAGTCTGTACCTCTGACGTAATGGAAGGGGTCATCAGGTTGCAGTTTACGACTCACGATTATTTTAGTTTTGTACAGTTGGCAGCGATGGTAGCAGCAGGGAGCTTACAACAAACATGAAACTTCCATCGCGTTGAGACCGGAGAAAAACCAGAACAGCATAGAATTGAGAGGCTTTTGTTTGGCACGCAGTACCGCTAAGTCTTTGTTGGGGCGCTACCTGCAGATTAGCTTCCTTCAGTGTACGTTTGTAATAACTTACCTCTAGGGTTACCAGTTTTAAAAATCTAATGTGTTCCATTCACATGACTTTCTCTATATCTCTGTAAAAAAATATAATTAAACAGCTAATACTTTTACTTCATGCTAATCAGAAAAAAAAAAAAAAAAAAAATTAATTGTTTGCTTATAAGTAGGAGCGAAATAAGGGAGTACCAGAGGTTAAAGTGATAGTCAAAAGCGGTTGCTATGTGACTGAAGTTCCTTTGTTTGTTTGGACACGAGTTGACAAATTCCTGTTTGAGAAAAGTAAGTTTTTCAAAGCTGAAACTAATAAAAATAAATATCTCAAAAACGATCAACTCCACGAAAAAAATGTATATAATCTAAATTGTGAGGTTTAACGTGCTCTACATTTTTTGTGTGCTAAGTTTTTGTCCATCTCTTACGGTTTAGTAGTTATGAAAAATTCCGTAAAATTCATCCAGAATAAAGTAGTCTTCAGAGGCTATTCCCAGAAAATTCAAGATATACATTTTATTTGTCAAGTCAATATTTTTAAAATACTACATTTTAATCAAAATCTTTAGAGCCCTTTTGTAGAAAATCAAAATTTTCGAAAAAAGTTTCATGTAAAGATAGTTGGGGGCGGGGGGATTGTCTTGAAAATCTTTGTGTCGCATCCTTGGAAGATACTAAACTTAAATACCGAGTTTGGAAGTTTACCGACTTTTCGTTTTTGAGTTATCGGGTTCACTGACACACGGACACATACACACACACACACACGGACCTTTTTCTGAAAATGCTTCTTTTGGATACAGGAGACCCTAAAACATATATTTCCGATGAAATCTCGGTATCCAATTTTTTGCTGGATGCAATACCTTCTCTATACACTATATACATAGTACGTGTAGAGAAAGTAAAAATATGTTCCATTCACATGATTTTCTCTAACTGTGCCATAAACAGATTTCTTACATAAGATTATTCTTCTTTCTAGATAATGCTACTCGAGATAAACATTAGCAGTTCTTACTTAGTTCCTTATATGTAAAAGGGAACTATGCTAAAGTGATAGTCAAATGTTTTAAAAGCTGTCCTTTAGCGATTATCTTTGCTTCGCCAGGAGTAGAATAAAAGAGGACACTTCCTGTCTGACAAAAGCACTTAAGAATTGATACCAATTATTAGGAATATCTCGGAAACTGTTACCAACCCCAAAACAAAAAGTAAAGGACATAAATTGTTTGCTTTGAAGAGGTCTACATTTTTTGTGCAGTAAGCTTTTGTCTCTCTTCCAGTTCAACCGTTATACAAAATTCATCTTGTATAAAGTGGTCTTCAAATGCTTTTCTCAGAAATGTCAGGATATATATTTTATTGGTCATGTAAAATATCTTTAATATAGGGCATTTTAATTTAAATCGTTCGATCAATTTTTGAGAAAATCAAAATTTTCTAAATTTTTCCCATGTAAAGGGTAGTTGAGGGTTAAAGCAGAACAGGAGTTGACAAATTCCCGTATGAAAAAGTATTTTAAAACTGAAATCAATAACAGGAAGTACCTCGAAAACAGTCAAGTCCACGAAATATATATATATATATATATATATATATATATATATATGACATAAATCATCTGTATTAACGAGATCTATTTTTTCTGTGAAATAAGGTTTTGTCTATCTCTTACGGTTTACAAGCTATGCAAAATTCAGAAGCTATTCCCAGAAAATTCGAGATGTATATTTTATTTGCGGTGTAAATATTTTACATTATGCGGGATTTTAAATGAAATCGTTAGAGCCATTTTTGAAAAAAGCAAAATATTAAAAAAAAAAAAAAAAAAAAAAAAAAAAAAAAAAAAAAAGTTTCATGTAAAAGGATTGTCTGGAATGTAGGGAGTAGCCTCAAAATTTTTGTGTTATATCCTCGGAAGTTATTAAACCTAAATACCAAGTTTGGTATTATAATGAAATGTGTATTTCCTGGAAATATCGGTATAGGATGTTTGGGTGAAGTGCATTGCCTTCTTTACTTACTTATTACAGAAAATTTCAGATCTGTTAAAACAAACACACACACACACACACACACAAACACAAGAAAGCAAGAAATAATACCTTTTCTCTCAATGTTTAATACGATTAGTATTATGTAAACAAGAAAATATGATTTTATAAGGATATTATGTTTGTAGAATAGGTACAGAAGTTAAAGTGAATGGAACTCATTATATTTTTACTTTCTCTTCACTTACTATGTACATAGTGTATAGAGAAGGTATTGTATTGCACCCAAAAATTCAATACCGAGATTTCACCGGTAATATATGTTTTGAGACGCCCTGAATCCAGAAACATGAAGATCTTAAAAAACTTCCACAACCGCCAACTACCTTTACATGGCAAAATGTTCGAAAATGTTGGTTTTCTCAAAAATGCCTCCAAATACTTTGATTAAAATATCGTATATTAAAGATACAAATAAAATGTGTATCTTGAGTTTTCTGAATAGACTCTGAAGACCTCTTTTTTCTGTAGAACCTCTGCATAACTAGCAAACCAAGTGACCCTAGACAAAAAGTGTGTTTCATTCACATGACTTTCTCTACTTCTCTGCAACAACCTTTTGTTAAAAAGCTTATGTTTCTTTTTACTTCATGCTGATCGAGAAAAAAATAGCAGAAATAGTCTTATTACTTGCTTCCTTGTAAGTAGAAGAGAAATAAGGGAGTACCATAGGTTAAAGTGATAGTCAAAATCTGGTTGCTATGTGACTGAAGTTCCTTTGTTTGTACAGACAGGAGTTGGCAAATTCCTATATGAGAAAAGTATTTCAAAGCTGAAACCAATAACAAGGAATATCTAAAAAACGATTAACCCCACGAAAAAATGTTTATAACATAAATCGTGTGTTTTAATAAGGTATATATTTTCTGTCAAGTAGGCTTTTGTCCATCTCTTACGGTTAAGCAGTTATGCAAAATTCTGTAAAATTCATCCAGAATAAAGTAGTCTTCAGAAGCAGTTTCCAGAAAATTCAAGATATACATTTTATTTCTCGGATAAATATCTTTAATATATACCAAGTTTGGTACTTAAAGGTGTTTTGTTTTTGAGCTATGCTGTCCACAGACACACACACACACACACACGGACTTTTTTCTGAAAAAAATTTTTTTTTTGGATTCAGGGGGCCCAAAACATTTATTTGCGGTGAAATCTTGTATTAAATTTTGGGTGCAATACAATACCTTCTATGTACACTATGTAAGTAGTACGTGTAGAGAAAGTAAAAACTGTAGATCTTGTTAAAATAAATAATTTATACTCGTATACAATTTTTGTGGGATTAACCGCCTCCGAGATATTAAGTTTTTATCCTTTAAACTACTTAAGTCTTTCCAAAACTGAAGGTCACCTTTCGTTTTCAGTCCTTTTTGTTTTACTCCTGGACATGCAAAGAGAGTCCAATTTTAAAGGCAATCGCATAGCAACAGCTGTCCCTTTAATCTAGATAAGTGATGGCCAATTAGTAATATACTGAGGGCCAGAACACGTTAAGGACCTTACTTGAGTGCCAGGAAAATTAATAGGATAACTATATTAAAAATCAAATAACAGCAGTGGCAACTTAAGAGCTTATTATTACTTTCTCTACACCTACTATGTACCTAGTGTATAGAGAAGGTATTGTCATGCAGCCAAAAATTCAATACAGAGATTTCACCGGAAATACATGTTTTAGGTGCCCCTGAATAAAAAAAAAAGCATTTTTGGAAAAAGGTCCGTGTGTGTCTGCGGACAGCATAGCTCAAAAACGAAAAGACCATTGAATACCAAAGTTGGACAAGGGTGCGACATGAAGATTTCAAAAAAATCCCCCCTCCCCCAACTACCGTTGACAAGGAACTTTTCTCGAAAGTTTTGATTTTTTCAAAAATGGCTCTATCGATTTTGATTAAAACATCGTATGTTAAAGATATTTAACTGACATATAAAATTTATATGTTGAATTTTTTGGGAACAGTCTCTGAAGACTACTTTATTCTGGATAACCTTTGCTTAACTAGTAAACCCTAAGAGATGGACAAAAAGTTATACACATACAATTTTTGTAGACTTATATCGTCTCCGTTTACCTTTTAAGCTACTTAAAGCTTTTCAAAACAGTAAGACATATCTCTTTTTCATATCTGTTTTCTTATACTCAACACACACAATGCGAATTCAATTTCAAAAGTTTTGAATATCGTTTTAACCTAGTGTACTCCCTTATTTCCCTTCTACTTACAAGGAAGCAAGTAATAAGACAATTTCTTGATTGGTATGAAGTAGATAGAAGAAAAATCTGATGTGTACCATTCACATGACTTTCTCTATATCCCTGATACAAATTATTCTTAAAAATCTTATACTTCTGTTTACTTTATGCTAATCAGAAAAAATTAGTAGAAATAGTTTTATTACTTGCTTCCTCGTAAGTAGAAGCAAAATAGGTTAAAGTGATAGTCAAAAGCTGGTTGCTATGTCAATGAAGTTCCTTTGTTTATATGGATAGGAGTTGACAAGTTTTTGTATGAGAAAAGTATGTTTTTCATAGCAGAAACCCAAAATAAGGAATGTCTCAAAAACGAGAACTCCACGAAAAAAATGTATATAACATAAATTGTGTGTTTTAATGTGCTCTACATTTTTGTCTAGTAAGGTTTTGTCCATCTCTTAGGGCTTAGCAGTTATTCAAAATTCAGTAAAATTCAACCAGAATAAACTACTCTTCAGAGGCTATTCCCAGAAAATTCAAGATATACATTTTATTTGTCAGGTAAGTATCTTTAATATACAACATTATAATCAAAATCGTTAGAGCCATTTTTGAGAAAATCAAAAATTTCGAAAAAAGTTCCATATAAAGGGTAGTTGGGGGTGGGGGGATTTTTCTCAAAATCTTCGTGTCGCATCCCTGGAAGATACTAAACTTAAATACGAAGTTTGGTATTTTACTGACTTTTCGCTTTTGAGTTATCGTGTTAATAGACACACGGACACACACACGGACCTTTTTCTGAAAATTCTTTTTTTTTGGATACAGGGGAACCTAAAACATATATTTCCGGTGAAATCTCGCTATCGAATTTTTTGGTGGAGTGGAATACTTTCTCTATACACTATGTATATAGTGCGTAAAGTAAATCAACTTTTGTAAAAATATTTTGTTGTCAGAGAAGTTGTAGAGAAGTTAAAGGGAATGGAACACATTCAATGTTTTTTTATAATATCTCTAAAAGCAGAGACGGAAGGTATACCCATATGTGTAGCTGGGTACTTTGATTCGTTTTGTTACTTAGTGAATTTTTGTGAAATGACTATTCCTTGCATGAATAAAGCTCCATGTTAAAGGACTCCGAGGAAAAGCTGGGCATTATGAAGGTTCGTATTCCATATTGACAAATAGAATAGGCATCATCAAACAGAGCGCCCGGAGCGATCCTCTCAATCTCCTGTAATCTTTTCCTTGACGGATGCTGCCGGCAAATCCATTACACAGGATAAAACTGGAGATGCGAGCTGTTAAAACAGAGCATCAGAATATTTTATCAACAAAGAATCCCTGGTGTAACAGTCACACGACACTTTCACACCCTAGCTTTTCTCTTATACAAATTAAATGTGCTCTAAATTCATATTTTGAGGTCCCCTGAGTGCAATTTTTACTTTCTCTAAACGCACTATGTACATAGTGTAAAGAGAAGGTATTGCACTACACCCAAAAATTCGATACCGAGATTACACCGGAAATATATGTTTTAGGGTCCCCAATGTCCAAAAAAAGCAGTTTCACAAAAAAAGGTCCGTTTGTGTGTGTGTGTGTGTGTGTGTGTGTGTGTCTGTGTGTCTGTGTGTCTGTGAACACGATAACTCAAAAACGAAAAGCCGGTAAAATACCAAACTTGGTATTAAGTTTTAGTATCTTGCAGGGATGCGACACGAAGATTTTGAGAAAAATCCCCCCACCCCCAACTACCCTTTACATGGAACTTTTTTCGAAAATTTTGATTTTCTCAAAAATGGATCTAACTATTTTGATTAAAATTTCGTATATAAAAGATATTTACCTGATATAAAAAATGTATATCTTGAATTTTCTGGGAATAGCCTCTGAAGAGTAGTTTATTGTATATGAGTTTTACTGAATTTTGAATAACTGCTAAACCGTAAGAGATGGACAAAAGCTTACTCCACAAAAAATGTAGAGCACATTAAAACACATAATTTATGTTATATACTTTTTTTCGTGGAGGTCGTCGTTTTTGAGACATTGCTTATTTTTGGTTTCAGCTGTGAAAAACATACTTGTCAACTTCCATGCATATAAACAAAGGAACTTCATTGACATAGCAACCAGCTTTTGACTACCACTTTAACCTATGGTACTCCCTTATTTCGCTTCTACTTACAAGGAAGCAAGTAATAAGACTATTTCTGCTAATTTGTTCGATTAGCATATAGTAAATAAAAGTATAAGCTTTTTAAGAATAATTTGTTACAGGGGTGTTCAAAAATCCTTAGAAAAGTATTAGAATTACTTAGTAATTAAAGTTAATTCATTATAAACATGTTTGGCTGGAGGAAGACTATATATATAGGAAAATGTTTATTCATTGGAGTATATTGTAATTTTTATAAATTGATTTTTTGGTTAGGTATTTAAGCAAGGAATGACAGTCGTAGCATCGCAAGAACTTTGTATTTAGTAACCGTCGTCTCTTACTAGATGGCAGTTAAAGTGTCAATTATATCCATCACGCTGTTTCGTTGCCATAGGCGACTGAATCAACAATCTTGTGATCATTTACAAAGATGGAGAAATAGTTTCGAGCGATGATTAAACATTTCTAGTTAAAAGACTTAACACCGAAAGAGATAAAAGTCGAGTTGGATGAGGTTCATGGCACATCTGCTCCTGCGTTTGCAACAATTAAGCCCGCCTGGGTAGTGTAGTGGTAGCGCGTCTGTCTCATGTACAAAGGTCGCGACTTCGACCCGGATAAGGTCTTTTTTTTTTATTTGGTGTTATTCTTTATTCTGAGAACTCGAATGTAGAGTAACTTTAAGCTCCATGGACCCCGAGGTGATTTTATTATCATTTCACCAATTTCATTCATCGTTCGATGTGACCAATCAAGTTTAAGGATGTTAAGCAATCTAAAAATGAAAAAAAAAAAAAAAGTGAAACCGTCGTCTCTTATTAAATGATAGTCAAAGTTTCAGCTATATCCATCATGTGGTTTCGTTGCCATAGGCGATTGAATCAACAATCTTGCCCTTTTTTAAAAATATGAAAAAAAAAAAAAAAAAAAAAAAAAAACAACAACAAAAACGAGTGTCGTGCGGTGATTAAACACTTCGTTTTAAACATTTTAACACCGAAAAAGATAAAAGCCGAGTTGGTTGAAGTTTATGGCACATCTGCTCCTGCGTTTGTAGAGCAGTTCACAATTGGATAAATGAATTTAAACATCCACAAACGATGAACATCGTTCTGGACTCCAGTAGAGATTAGATTAGATTAGAAAGCATTCTGTAGCCTCGTTTAGGCCAGAAAGCCACTGAACATAGAACTTGACAAGGGATATACATGTATACATATGTTTATATACTATATACTATGAAAAAAAAAGTATAGAGCTCTAGTGCTAAAAGCATAGGTTACAAAAACAATATAATACTTTTTTTTCCATGCACATAAAAACAAAGAGTATCAAAATAGTGTTAAAATGTATAAATAAATAAATAAATATAATTTCATTAAATGTAAAACTAATGCTATGTCAGATGATAGTTTTCAAATTAGAGTGATCGACGAATCAAAGTTAACGAAATAATAGAGGCCACAGGCTTATCACTAGGTACAATGTACTCAATTTTGCACCAAAGATTAGCTGTGACAAAGATCTCGGCAAGATGGGTGTCACGTCTAACGTAAGGTCATCTCCCAAACAGATGCCAATTTTGAGGACCTTCCGAAATCCTATTTTTTGGAAGGCTTAAAACAGTGGAGAAATGAGAAAAATGTATCGAGCTAAAAGGAGATAATGTTAAAAAAAATCTTATGCCTTCCATTCACATGACTTTCTCTATAGCTCTGCAACAAAATATTGTTAAAAACTTATGCTTCTACTTCATGCTAATCGAGAAAAAATTAGCAGAAATAGTCTTATTGCTTGATTCCTTGTAAGTAGAAGCAAAATAAGGGAGTACCATAGGTTAAAGTGATAGTCAAAAGCTGGTTGCTATGTGACTGAAGCTCCTTTGTTTGTATGGACAGGAGTTGAAAAATTCCTGTGTGAAAAAAGAATAAGTTTTTTAACGCTGAAATCAAAAACAAGGAATAACTCAAAAACGGTTAACTCCACGAAAAAAATGTATATGACATAAATTGTGTGTTTTAACGTGCTCTACATTTTTGTACGGTAAGTTTTTATCCCTCACTTACGGTTTAGCAGTTATGCAAACTTTTGTAAAATTCATTCAGAATAAGGTAGTCTTGAGAGGCTATGCCCAGAAAATTCAAGTTATGCATTTTATTTGTCAGGTACATATTTTTAATATATGATATTTTAATCATAATCTTTAGCCATTTTTGAGAAAATCAAACTTTTCGAAAAAAGTTCCGTGTAATGGGTAGTTGGGGATCGGGGGGGGGGATTTTCTAGAAAATATTCGTGTCGCATCCTTGGAAGACACCAAACTTAAATACCAAGTTGGTATTTAACGGTGTTTTGGTTTCTGAGCATTGCTTTGCATAGGCACACACGCACACACATATGGACCTTTTTCCAGAAATGAGTTTTTGGATACAACAGGACCCAAAACATGTATTTCGGGTAGTGAATTTTGGCTGCATTACAGTAGCTTCTCTATACACTATGTACATAGTACGTGTAGAGAAAGTATAATAGCATACTGCAATTAAATGGGAAATACACATTTTGAGAACCTTTTGATAATAAAGGAGGTTTTAGAAAAAGGTCTGTGAATATATATGTGTGTGTCCGTGTATCTTTGAACAGCATTAATCAAAAACGAAAATACTACTCGGTATTTAAGTTCAGTATATTGCTAGGATACGGCAGGAAGACATTCAAGAACATTCCGCTACCCCAAACTACCCTTTACACGAAAAAAAATCGAATATATTGGTTTCCACAAGCAATGGCTCTAACGATGTTGATTAAAATTTCGTATATCAAAGTTATTCACGACACAAATAAAACGAATGTTTTGAATTTTCTGAGAATAGCCTCTGAGGAGCACTTTATTCTGGTGGATTTTTGCACAATTTTGCATAAAGGATAAACCGTAAGAGATAGACAAAAGCTTACTGTGCAAAAACTGTAGATTTTGTTAAAATACACAATTCATGTCACGTTCATTTTTGTTATGGACTTGGCCGTTTCAAGATATTCCTTGTTATGGGTCTCATTTTAAAATTGTTATAGTTTTCTCAGACAAGAAGTGTACGTTTTCATGTTTTTCTACTCCTGGACAACTAGAGAAGCTGATTTCAATTACAATCACATAGCTATAGTTTTTAAAATATTTGACTATCACTTTAGCCTAGTGCCTTCCTTTAGTAAGAAGTCAGTTTATAGAGTAGTTAAAGTCGTGTGGGTGTAAATTTTTTTTTTTTTTTACTTTCAGTAACCCCGTAGTTACAATGTACATACAGACACAGAATGCATGTATTCTACCCAAAAATTCGATTTTAATCGGAATTACATGTTTAGGATCCACCTAAATCCAAACAAAATCATTTTTAGGAAAACGTAAGTGTGTGTGTGTGTGTTAAATATCAAACTTGGTATTTAAATATTGTATTTTCCAAGGATGCGACACGAAGCTTTGAAAAACAATCTCCCCCCCCCCCCAAACTAACCTTTACATAGAAACGTTTTTGAAAATTTTAATTTTCTCAAAAATAGCTCTAGTGATTTTGATTAAAATATCGTATATTACAGATATTTACCCGACAAATAAATATATTTAATTTTCTGGGAATTGCCTCTGAAGATTACTTTATTCTGGTTGAATTTTACAGAATTTTGCATAACTGCTAAACCGTAAGAGATGGACAAAAACTTACCACACAAAAAATATAGATTACATTAAAACACAATATTTATGTCATATACATTTTTTTCGAGGAGTTGATCGATTTTGAAATATTACTTGTTTTTGATTTCAGGTTTAAAAAACATAATTTTCTCATACAGGAATTTGTCATCTGGTATCCATACAAACAAAGAAACTTCAGAAGCTCAGTAACCAGCCTTTGACTATCACTTAAGCTTATGGTAATAAAACTATTTCTGCTAATTTTCCTCGATTAGCATGAAGTAAATAGAAGCATAAGCTTTTTAACAATAATTTGTTGCAGATATACGGAGAAAGCCCTGTAAATAAACACATCAGATTTTTGTAATAGAATCGTCCGTTTTCAAGATATTCCTTGTTATTGGTCTCATTTTAAAATAGTTATAGTTTTCACAGACAGGAAGTGACCGTTTTCGTTTTGTTCTGCTCCTGGAAAAGTAGAGAAGCTATTTACAATGACAATTCATTAACGACAGCGTTTAAAACATTTGACAATCTCTTTAGCAGAGTGCATTCCCTTATTCCCTTCTACTTATAAGGAACTAAGTAAGAGAACATTCTGCTAATGTTTATTTCGATTAGTATGGTGTGGTAAGAAGACTAGTAGTTAAAATCGTGTGAGTGTAACATAGATTTTCTTTTTTACTTTCTCTAACCTCGCATGTGCAATGCACATAGGGATAGAGAAGGTATTGTAATTCGATCCCGAATTTTCACCGGAAATACCTCTTTTGGGTTCCTCTAAATCCAAAACAGGCATTTTTAGGAAAACGTGCGTGTGTGTGTGTAGACAGCATAGTTCAAAAATAAAAAGACCGTTAAATACCAAACCTGGTATTTAACTTTTGCATCTTCCAAGGATGCGACACTAACATTTGCAAGAAAATCCCCCCATCCCGAAACTACACTTTACAGGGCACTTTTTTCGAAAATTTTGATTTTCTCAAAAATTTCTCTAACGATTTTGATTAAATATCGTATACTAAAGATATTTACCTGACAAATAAAATGTACATTTAGAATTTTCTGGAAATTGCCTCTGAAGACTACTTTATTCTGGATAAGTTTTACGGAACTTTTCATAACTGCTAAACCGTAAGAGATAGACAAACACTTACCACACAAAAAATGTAGATTACATTAAAGCACATAATTTACGTTATATACATTTTTTTTCGTAGAGTTTATCGTTTTTGAGATATTCCTTTTTTCTTTTTCTTTTTTTTTTTCGGCTTTGAATAACTTTTTCTCATACAGGAATTTGCAACTACTGTCCTTTTAAACAAAGGAACTTAAGTCACATAGCAACCAGCTTTTGACTATCACTTTAACCTATGGTACTCCCTTATTTCGCTTCTACTTACAATGAAGCAAGTAATAAGGCTATTTGCGCTATTTTTTCTCCATTAGCACGAAATAAATATAAGCATAAGCTTTTTAACAATAATTTGTTACAGAGATGTAGAGAAAGTCATGTGAATGGAACACATTTTTTTTTCTTTTTACTCCCGGGAAAGCATAAGAGAGCTGGATTTCAATTGATTCACATAGGTAGCGATTAATCTTAAAATACGTTTACGTTTGAATGGAATACAATGCCTTCTCAATCTACCGTGTATATTGCACGTTCGTAATAGAGCAAGTAGTCAATTAGAAATAGTTGATTTTTTCTGTCGTGATAGAATTTTATTAAACTCTTTAATTTATTACTCCACATTTTGATATGAAAGTGGAGCAGAATGGCAGTGCGATTTCAAAATTGCTAAAACAAAAGCGCGTGGTTTGTCTAGAGAAAAACCAGCAGTAAAGTATGAAAGACTGAATGGAAGTGAACGTAAATGACAATGTTACGTTGGAATCTGTTTGTCTGGTCCAGGAATCTGACCGATCTTACGTGGCTGGATACAAGGAATCGGAACAATTTGCGTCACTAGAGCAGTAAATGTCTCTTACAGCTCAGCCGTAATTACAATAAAACGAGCCATAACAGCGCAAAAATTGCTTCTATAACTAACATCTGTCCGAAACACGCCAAAATATCTGAGCAACTCCATTCCCATGACCTTATATCTCTTTAAATCTGTATATTATTGCCAAAAATATTTTTACTTTCTCTACACGTGCTATGTACATAGTATATAGAGAAGGTATTGCACTCCACCAAAAAAATCGATACCGAGATTTCACCGGAAATACATGTTTTAGGGCCCCCTAAATCAAAAGAATTTTCAGAAAAAGGTATGTGTGTGTCGTCTGTCCGTATGTCTGTGTGTTTGTGAACCCGATAACTCAAAAACGAAAAGTCTGTAAAATTCCAAAATTGGTATTTAAGTGTAGCACCTTACAGGGATGCAACACGAAGGTTTTGAGAAAAATATCCCTACCCCAATCTACCCTTTATACGGAAAAAATTTCGAAAATTATGAGCTTCTGAAAAATTACTCTATTTTGATTAAAATACTGTATATTAAATATATTTATAATGCAAATAAGATGTATATCTTGAATTTTCCAGGAATAGCCTATATTGTGGCTGAATTTTGCGTAACTGATAAGCCGTAAGATATGAACAGAAGCATACTATACAAAAAGTATAGATCACGTTAAAACACACAATTTATGATCTATATGTTTTTCCGTGGAATTTACCATTTCTGAGATATTCCTTGTTATTTGTTTCAGATATAAAATACTGAAAACTTTTCTCACACGAAAAGTTGTAACTCTTGGCCCTGCATACAATATTTTTCAACCACATGGCAACCAGTTTTTAAAAGATTTGACTAATGTTTTAGCCTAGTGTATTGCCTTATTTTCCTTCTACTTACAAGGTAGCAAGTAATTAAAACAATATCTGCTAATTTTTATCTCAGTTATTATAAAATAAATACACAATAATGCTTTTTAACAATAATTTGTTAAATCGATGTAGAGAAAGGCATGTGAATGGAACACATATTTTCTTTTTGTCTACTTCATTCTAATCAAAATAGACTTTTAAAAAAACAGACTTATTACTCGCTTCCTCATTAAGTAGAAAGAAAACAAGGGAATACACTAGACTAAGGCGATTGTCAATTCTTTTTAAAGCTGGTTGATGTTTTATTGAAATTCGTTTCTTTGCATGGCCAGGAATTGACAAATTTGCGCATGAGAAATGTTTTATTCTTATTTATAGTACAACTGCTATAAATGGTGTTTTATATTGTGTGTAGGAAGCCTGCGAACCGAGGTCGAAATCCTACAAATGTAGGAATAATGAACAATATAAAACAATTTTAACACGTGTGTCATACACTATTACTTTCTCTACACGTACTACGTACATAGTGTATAGAGAAGGTATTGCAATCCACCCAAAAATTCGGTGCCGAGATTTCACCGGAAATATACGTTTTATGATCACCTGTGTCCAAAAAAGTATTTTCAGAAAAAAGTCTCTGTGTGTGTGCGTGGGTGTCCGTGAACACGATAACCCAAAAACGAAAAGTCGGTAAAATACCAAACTTGGTATTTAAGTTTAGTGTCTTCCGGGGATGAGACACGAAGATTTTGAGAAAAATTCCCCTACCCCAAACTACCCTTTACATTGAAAAACGTTCGAAAATTTTAATTTTCTCAAAAATGCCTCTAACGATTATGATTAAAATTTCTTATATTAAAGATATTTACCTGACAAATAAAATGTATACTTTGAATTTTCTGGGAATACCTCTGAAAACTACTTTATTCTGGATGAATTTTACGGAATTTTTCATAACTGCATAAACTTACCACACAAAAAATGTAGAGCACATTAAAACACACAATTTATGTTATACACATTTTTTTCGTATAATTGATCGTGTTTAAGATATTTCTTATTTTTTGATTCAGCTTTGAAAAACTTATTTTTTTCTCATGCAGGAACTTGTCAACTCCTGTCCATACAAACAAACGAGCTTCAGTCACATAACAACCAGCTTTTGACTAGCACTTTAACCTATGGCATTTCCTTATTTCGCTCTATTTACAAGGAAGCAACTAATAAGACTATTTCTGCCAATTTTTTCTTGATTAGCATGAAGTAAATAGAAGCATACATTTTTAACAATAATTTGTCACAGAGATGTAGAGAAAGTCATGTGAATGGAACACATCAGATTTGTTCTTGTAGAATGTGAACGGATCACAAACGTATATGTGTCATGTGGAAGTTCTGCAGGCACAGTGTGTATGCACAACAACAGATGGCTCTGTGATAGCTGGTAGTAGCACAGCGAGGGCTGTGAAATCAGTCAGTTGGTGAGTGTCGTGCGACAGTGACCGCACAGTACTACAGGGACTTCCTGGTGCGACAGGAATGACATGGCGTTCGGGAAAAACGTTCGGATCATGTGGACAGTGCAATAATCCTGCACCACAATGCAAGACCACATAAAGCAGAGTGTGTAGGGCAGCTACTGCGACGTTGGGGATAGGAAGAATTGGAGCACCCACCGTTCTCTCCCGACATTTCAGCCTGTGACTTTGATCTCTTTCGAAAGATTAGGAAACCACCACGTAGTAGGCGGTTTGCAACACGAGAGGATATTGTTAATGCTGTACGCGAACAGATGACCCGATTCACACATGGTGCGGCAAATGCTGCGGTAATTGGTATTCAGCGCCTTCCACATTGTTGGCAGCGTGTGGTGACAGTAACAGGGGACTACTTTGAGGGTCTTTAGGCGTGTTGTCATTCTTTCTTTTGCACCGTGAAGACCAAATTACCCTGTATACTACCGTAATAAATTAGTGGGTTACGATATTCAGTGCTATTCATTGTCCACACATGTAGTTAACACTTTGTCCTTTCGTCTGTATTTGTCACATTTTTCAACCGGACTGAATCTTCAAGAAAATAAATAGTTGCCATGAATTTTGCATGAACTCTTGTGCACACACGCACACACACACACACGATACAAAGTTTGCACACAAAAATGCATTACAAGTACAGGTTTGTTCTTCAGTGTCAAGGCCTAATCTTTCATATTTTCAACATTTAGCAACCTCCGCTCTTTTCCAACGTTCACTGATTTATCTACTAGCAGGAACTGAATGATGCTAGGCAGTGAGCAATGCTGCATAGTGCAACACGTTTCGAAGCGGGTCTTAAGAGACCACGCCTACTCCATCAAATCATAATATTTATACTCTGTGTGCACCCGACCTCAATACGGCAATTTCGTGCCGAGCTCTAAATCTTATGCGTAGCCTCTTACGCACCTTTAGTTCAGGTCTCGTGAACACGACCGAATAGCTTGAAAGTAATAGCTCCTCGTTAGTGGCGGCAGCTGATAATAAACACAGAGGAACTTGGCGAACAGGATTTCAAGCACAATCCAAAGCAAAACATTCGGTTTATCTGTTGCCCGACTTTGCAGATAATGCATTGAATAATGTTCAATTATCTCCGTTACTTTTCAAGATAGATGAAGTTATTATTGGACTTTATTAATCATATTTGGATCTTCCAGAACGCGAAATCTGCGCGCTCATTCCCCTAACATCCTATATATAATATATATTGAGGTATTTTTGGTAGTTATCTGGGTTCCTCAAAGAGGATTTTTAATTTCCCTACACGTACTCTGTAAATAGTGTATAGAGAAGGTATTGTATTGTACCCAAATTCATTACTTAGATTTCATCAGAAATACACGTTTTATGGTCCTCTGTATCCAAGAAATATTTTTGATAAAAAGGTCCGTGTGTGTCCGTGTGTCTGTGAACACGATAACTCGCAGTCCATAAAATAACAACTTGTATTTAAGTTTAGTATTTTCAAAGGATACGACTCAAAGAATTTGAGGAAAGTATCCACACTTCAAGCTAGCTGTAAATAGAAACATTTTCGAAAAGTTTTATTCTCTCAAAAATGGCTGTAACGAATTTCATTAAAATATCGTACATTAAACATATTTACATTACAAATAAAATGTATATCTTGAATTTTCTGGAAATAGCCTGAGGAGAACTATATATTATGGATGAACTTTGCTGGATTTTGCATTACTGAAAAACCGTAAGGGATGGACAAAAACTTACTACAAAAAAAAAATCTGATGTGTTTCATTCACACGACTTTCTCTACATCTCTGCAACAAATTATTGTTAAAAAGCTTATGCTTCTATTTACTTCATGCTAAGTGAGAAAAAATTAGCAGAAATAGACTTGTTAATTGTTCCTTTGTAAGTAGAAGAGAAATAAAGGAGTACCATAGATTAAAGTGCTCAAAAGCTGGTTCCTGTGTGACTGAAGCTCCTTTGTTTGTATGGACAAGAGTTGACAAATTCCTGTATGAGAAAAATATAAGTATTTCAAGGCTGAAAAAAAAAAGAAAAAAAAGAATATCTAAAAAACGAACAACTCCATTAATCTGAATTGAGAGAAAAATTAATGTTTTCACATTTGTGTAAATAGCTATTATATCTAGCTTACAAAGCCATAAACTGGCAGCTGTGATTTATTGTTTATATATCTTGTATACATATATAACTCTGCCACCGGGTGATACACACTTGCAGAGAAATAAACACACACACACACACATACGGACACGGACACGGACACACACACACACACACACACATATACATACATACATACATCTCTTACGGTTTAGCAGTTATGCAAAATTTTGTAAAATTCATCCAGAACAATGTGGTCTTCAGAGACTATTCCCGGAAAATTCAATATAGGTATACATATCATTTGTTAGGCAAATATCTTTAATATACGCTATGTTAATCAAAATTGTTAGAGCCAGTTTTAAGAAAATCAAAATTTTCAAAAACACCCTCATGAAAAGGGTAATTTGGGGAGGGGGAATTTTTCTCAAAATCTTTGTGTCGCATCTCTGGAGTATACTAAACTTAAATACCAAGTTAGGTATTTTACCGACTTTTCGTTTTTGAGTTATCGTGGTCACAGACACTCGGACACACATACAGGACCTCTTAGTGAAAATGCTTTTTTTGGACACAGGGGGCTCTAAAACATATATTTCCGGTGAAATCTCGGTATCGAATTTTTGGGTGGAGTACAATAGCTTCTCTATACACTATGTGCATAGTACGTGTAGAGAAAGTAAAATTTTATTTTTAGAAAAAGATCTGTGTGGCCGTATGTCCGTGTGTTTGTGAACACGATAACCCAAGAACGAAAAGTCGGTAAAATACTAAACTTGGTATTTAAGTTTATTATCTTTCAAGGATGCAACTCAACGATATTGAAGAAAATCTCTCCACCCCAAACTACCCTTCACATGAACGTTTTTCGAAAATTTTGATTTTCTTAAAAATGGCCCTAACAATTTTGATTAAAATATCTTATATTAAAGATACTTACCTAACAAATAAAATGTATATTGAAAATGTTTTCGTAATAGCCTCTGAAGAGTACTTTATTCTGGTTGAATTTTGCATAACTGCGAAACTGTAAGAGATGGATAAAAACTTACCACACAGAAAAATGTAGACCACGTTACATATACATAACAATTTATGTTATATATTTTTTTTAGTGGTGTTAATGGTTTTCTGAGATATTCCTTATTATTGGTTTCAGCTTTGAAAAACTTATATTTTTCCCATACAGGAATTTGTCAGCTCCTGTCCATACAAACAAAGGAACTTCAGTCACATAGCAACCAGCTTTTGACTATCACTTTAACCTATGGTACTCCCTTATTTCGCTTCTACTTATAAGGAAGCAAGTAATAAGACAATTTCTGCTAATTTTTTCTAGATTAGCTTGAAATAAATAGAAGCATGAGCAATGTTGCATGGGAAATTTAATGTTATGTAATTTTCAGATCGGAAATAAATTAATTTAGACGAGGTGTGAAAGAAAGAATTCATCAAGATTGATTCGTGATAATATAATCCAGCCAGTCCGTCTCCGAGAAATACAATATGACGCAAGGGAAAGCGACCAATAAGGCGTCGGAAAATCAATAGACAATCTCGGTCGCAGCGAACGTGACCAATAAATATGTTTACACAACATCGTCCCTAGAGGGCAGCATGGCAGACTTAACGTACGTAACCTTCATTCCAAGTGAAGAATTAGCATTTCCATTTAATTCCATTTTATTGGTCATGATATCTACTCATTTATTAAAACGGTTCTCACAACAGTATGCAGTTGCTGTAGATTAATTTAATGTCCCATATTCATTTGCCTTTCAACGTACGATTCCTAAATATGCGTTATTCTTTTATCTATGCCACGTTAATCAAAATAAACATACATTTATTACATATCCTTACATATAAAAGGAGTTAAGGCATACAGTAGATCTTTTAAGAACTAGACCCTCTGTGATGATTTTGAAATTCCTTTCGTTGTTTTTACAGAGGCAAGAAAAACTAATAACATCTTCCCATTTTAGAGACCTACAATACTCTTAGAAAATCCAAAAATTTCACTCGTAGGATCAAAAAATCTTTGTATTTAGTAACCGTCGTCTCTTACCAGATGGCAGTTAAAGTTTCAGCTATATACATCACGTGGTTTCGTTGCCATAGGCGACTCAATCAACAATCTTAAGCTTCTTGAAAAAGGTGGGAAAAAATGAGTTTCGTGTGGTGATTATACACTTATATTTAAAAGAGATAAAATCTGAGTTGATGAAGTTCATGGCACATCTGCTTCTGCGTTTGTAACAATTTACGATTGGATAAATGAATTTAAACGTGCATCCACAAATGTTGAACATCGTTCCTGACGTCTAATAGAAGTGGCTTCCTCGAAATTATTGACAAAATCGAGGATATGATTTAGAGTTGTCGACGAATCAAAGTTCGCGAAATAGTACAGGCCACAACCATATTACAAGGTTCTCAATTTGCCCCAAAAATTAGATCTGACAAAGGTCTCGGCAAGATTGTGTCGCATTTGCCCACAATGGAGAATATACACAATCGTGTGATCCACTCGGAAGCTGGTTTGGTACTTTTCCGTCGTAACCCGGACGAGTTTCTGCGTCAATACATAACTGTGGATGAAACATACGAGGGCCGTTTTTTTTTTCAAACTCCGATAGGCTATAAATAAAAGACAAGTTCATATTAAACAATTATTTTATTACTAAAAGTTTTGTACACTTATAGTTACTTTTCAACATAATCACCGAAAAGATTGAGACATTTATCGTAGCTGTGCACAAGCTTTGCAATACCCGCTTCAAAAAATATTGCCGCCAATGATTTCAAATGAGCATTCACGTTGTTATAAAGATCTTCGTTGGTTTGAAAATGCTGCCCTTCTAACCACATCTTCAGTTCAGGAAAAAGGTGAAAGTCGCTGCGTGCCAGGTCAGGACTGTACGGTGGATGATCGAAAATGTCCCATTGAAATTGTTCAAGGAGCCGATGGGTTGTGCCAGCAGTGTGTGGACGAGCGTTGTCATTGATCAACACAATTCCTGAAGTCAGCATTCCTCTACGTTTGTTTTGAATGGCTCTCAAATATCGTAAAGTACGAAGATCTTCAAAACAACGTCAATGCTCATTTGAAATCATTGACGACAACATTTTTGAAGCGGGTATTGCAAAGCTTGTGCACAGGTACGATAAATGTCTCAACCTTTTCGGTGATTATGTTGAAAAGTAACCATAAGTGTACAAAACTTTTAGTAATAAAATAATTGTTTTCTATGAACTTGTCTTTTGTTTAGAGCCTATCGGCTAGAAATAAAACCAGCCCTCGTACATATGTGCTAGATAAAATAAACAGGACAGTTTGTTACGGACTAGGTATATTTTGTATGTTGCTATGTATTTTAAAGTCAGGTCTGTAAAAATACTAATACGATACATAAAGTAGGCTTGACTACATCTGATGTTTAAGATTTAAGACTGACTCCGCCCACGCAGGTGGCACTTCCAATGGAGTGTTTTAGTGACGTCGGGACGTCATAAGTGACGCCGTGTCTTTATTGTCCAGGGAAACAACTTTGGTTTTAATTTCACGGGCACTTGTTTTATATGGTTGTCATGTTGGCCACACTGAGTGCCAGTAAAACAATGGAGCGCGGATTGGCCAACATTCTTCTTGCCTTTCTTACTTTTACTGCTTCCGTAAGGGTCAGGAGAAAGTGATATTATCAGAAGTAATACAATGTTTTTTTTCTACGAGAATTTTCTGATATTAAATGAAATGCAACGAAAGATGTAATAAATTTGAGGTTAAGTTTGAACCATTCACCAAGTTCGTTATTTATTTCGCAGCGTAAGGGCAAGTATTGGATTTGATTCTGCTGCTTTCGCAGCTCTATGGATATCATAATTTTGAAAATCTACCATTTTCTGTAAATACATCACAGAACAACAATAATATTGGTGTTGGTTTAATTGTTTTTTCACAGAAGCCGAGTGTACGACAGCAGTTGGATGCGTAAAGTCAAAATGAAAAATTCAATGTCATACCCGGGATTCGAACCGGCTTTAGCCGGTTTCTCTAGCAATGAGCTAACATGGTAACATGCCGGCATAGCATTGAATTTCTCAACTGACCATAATAGCTGGCTATAATATGGATCCTGTACAACATTGTAATTCGCCATTGGGGTTGTCATCTCAAAATAATTTGAGATCACTTTGTGGTTTACCAGTAAACATGCGAGTCAGTTGAGAAATTCAATGCTATACCGGAATGTTGCCATAGTAGCTTAGTGGTAGAGTAACCGGCTAGAGACCGGCAGATCCGTGGTTCAAATCCTTTGGCATTGAATTTTTCAGTCTGACTCCACCTATCCAACAATAATACTGGTTTGTCACGGCCTGCTATAGCGGATGTGTAAGGTTGGAACAAAATTACTTTGCGCGTGGATTCCGTAAAAATCAAGTTTGCGATCCGAGATGAGCTCGTAAACTACTCAATTACGCTCGGTCGTATAAGAATACTTTTTGTTAATATTTATCTCGTTTAGCTGCTATAAATTAAAGACTAATCTTTTGCAAGAGGAGTTTTTTTTTGCACAACAGGTAGAGAAAGTCGTGTAAATGGAATACATCGGATTTTTTAGCTATATTTTTCACGGACATACACTCAGATCTTTTCCTAAAAATATGTTGGGCCCTCAAAGCGTGTAAGTTTATAAATAATACCTCAAATGTTTTCATCTTTTTGATAAATCATGAGCGAAACGATGTCCTAAAATATGAAAACACGACTTGTATTCGATAAGACTATAAATAATTTATAATATATAGGAAGAGAGATTTTATCATTGTAATAAATTAGTTCTCAAATGCTCTATGACGCATTCCACCATGTTTATTTAACGATTGTTTTTTCTTTCTTTACTGCCTCCTGAATTATGATATGGCCGACCGTGTCGACACCCAATGTACGAATTTCGATAGCAACAATAGAAATAAAGAACAATTATTTAATTCAGTTTTTAATAACTATTTTATGAAATGGAAACAAACGTTATTTTATTTGAGGTTATTACACTCTTCTCATAGATAATAAATACAAATAATGATTATTTTCACTCCTTTTTTACTTTCTCCACACATGTACATAGTGTATAGAGAAAGTATTGCACTGCACCAAAAATTTCGATACCGAGATTTCACCGGAAATATATGTTTTAGGGTCTCCAATATCCAAAAAAAGCATTTTCACAAAAAGGTCCGCGTGCGCGCGCGCGCGCGCGCGTGTGTGTGTCTGTGTGTGTGTGAGTGTGTCCGTGTGTCTATGAACACGATAACTCAAAAACGAAAAGTCGGTAAAATACCAAACTTGGTACTTAAGTTTAGTATCTTCCAGGGATGCAACACAAAGATTTTGGGAAAAATCCCGCCACCCCCAACTACCCTTTACATGGAACTTTTTTCGAAAATTTTTATTTTCTCAAAAATGGCTCTAAAGATTTTGATTAAAATTTCGTATATTAAAAATGTTTATCTGACAAATGAAATGTATATCTTGAATTTTCTGGGAATAGACTCTGATGACTACTTTATTCTGGATGAATTTTTCATAACTACTAAACCGTAAGAGATGGACAAAAACTTAACCCACAAAAACATGTAGAGCACGTTAAAACACACAATTTATATTATATACATTTTTTTTCGTGCAGTTGATCGTTTTTGAGATATTCCTTTTTCTTGGTTTCAGCTTTGAAAAACATACTTTTCTCACACAGGAATTTGTCAACTCCTGTCCATACAAACAAACGAACTTCAGTCACATAGCAACCAGCTTTTGGCTTTCACTTTAACCTTATTTCGCTTCTACTTACAATAAAGAAAGAAATAAGACTATTTCTGCTAATTTTTCTCGATTAGCATGAAATAAATAAAAGATAAGCTTATTAACAATAATAATTTATAGAGATATAGAGAAAGTCATGTGAATGGAACACATCAGATTTTTACTTTCTCTTGCCTCGTATGTACAATGTACATAGGGATAGAGAAGTATTGCATTCCACCAAAAAATTCGATGTCGAGATTTCACCGGAAATACGTGTTTTAGGACCCCTTGAATCTAAAAAAAGCATTTCCAGAAAAAGGTCCGTGTGTGTGTGTGTGTGTGTGTCCGTGTGTCTGTGAACACGATAACTCAAAAACGAAAAGTAGCTAAAATGCCAAACTTGGTATTTAAGTTCAGTATCTTCCAGGGATGCGATACGAAGATTTTGAGAAAAATAGACCCCAAACTACCCTTTACATGGTACTTTTTTCGAAAATGTTGGTTTTGTTAAAAATAGCTCTAACGATTTTGATTGAAATAGATATTCACCTGACAAATAAGATGTATATCTTGAATTTTCTGGGAATAGCTTCTAAATACCTGTTTATTCTGAATGAATTTTGCTTAATTTGGCAGAACTAACAAACCGTGAGAGATACACAAAAACTTACTCTACAAAAAATGTAGGCCTCTTTAAAATACACAACTTACGTCATGTACATTTTTTTCGTGGAGCTTACGTTTTAGAGGTATTCATTGTTATTATTTCAGTTGTGAAGTACTTCTAGTTTTCTCAGACGGGAGTGTCCGTTTTTCTTTTTTTCTACTCCTGGCCAAGAAAAGAAGCGATTTTTAATGACAATCGCAGAACGACAGCTTTTTAAACATTTGTCTATCGATTTAGCATAGTGTATTCGCTTATTTTCTTCCTACTTAATAAGGAACTAAGTAATAACATTGTGTTGAATACCTCGATTAACAAGATGAAGAAAGAAGAATAATCTAATGTAAGAAGATTGTAGAACGGCTAGAGAATGTCATGTGAGTGTAACAAATCATATTTTCAAGTTTTAAAATAACAAAACTCTCTAGGAGACCAAATCTGGTGAATATGGTGGATGTTATAGTAATTCGAACGTTAATTCTACAATTTTCGCTATCAAAACTGCGCAGGTGTGCAGATACTCTAACACACACGGACCTTTTTCTAATATTTATAGGTACACATATATGATTCAGGATTCTCAAAATAAGTAGGTAATTGCGGTGAAATCTTGGCATCGAATTTTTGGATGGAATACAATACTTTCTCTATTTACATTAACCATACGTGCTGGAGAAGGTTTGCAAAGAGAGCTGGGATGTATATGCAGCGTAACAAATTGGTTCAAACTTTTTGCTGAGTAAACATATCAAGGCAGTTTCTAATGGACTATATTGCAGCAATGACGTCACACAATGATAATCTTTTGTGTTTTTCGTTTGATGTTTGTCTTGCATAAAGGATAGAGTTTGAAATTTGAGCAGATTCATACGTGCTATTTGCTCGGCCATTTGCAGGGATCTGCGGACCTCTTTGATCCCAGGGACGTGGCGTTCCTTTAATGAGAAACATGGCAATCCTTATGCCAAGGCACGCAATAAAGATTATCACCTTTATTGTCTGTAGGAGGCGTCCAGTGCTGAACTTGAAACACTGAGAGGAAGGGTCGCGGGATCAAATCCTGTGCACGGGAGTTGAATATTCACGCATATTCCACATTACTACGCAAGATATGGTCTGTGGAACTGAATGTTCAAACTTAATTTGTTATGTAAATATTTTTAATACATGATGATGTAATCAAAATCATTAGAGCCATGTTTGAGAAAACACTGCTTTCAAAAGAAATCTATGTAACGATATTTGGTAATAACTTTACGATATTTTAAACAAAATCTTTGGAGCCATTTTGAGAATATTTTCGTAAATTCCTTCATGAAAATGATAGTTTGGGGTGAGGGTATTTTCTTGAAAAACACTGAACTTAATTTCAAGATTGAGTTTAGCGGACTTTGTTTTTCTTTCCCGCAGATGTATGTGTATGCAGCATAATTAAAAAATCTGAGCAGCAACTTATTGTTAAAAGGCTTATGCTTCTATTTACTTCATTCCAATCGAGAAAAAAATCAGCAGAAATAGTTTTATTACTTGCTTCCTTGTCAGCAGCAGCGAAATAAGGGAGTAGCATAGGTTAAAAGCAGGTTACTATGAGACTGAATTTCCTTTTTTGTATGGACAGGAAACAAGGAATATATAAAAAACGATCAACTCCACGAAACGTTTATGGAAAATAAAATGTATGTTTTAATGTTTTTTTGTGTGGTAAGTCTTGTCAATCTCTTACGGTTTAGCAGTTATGCAAAATTCCGCAAACTTCATCCAGAATAAAGTAGTCTTCAGAATCTACTCCCAGAAAATTCAAGATATACATTTTACTCGTCAGGTAAATATCTTTAATATACGATTATTTAATCAAAATCGTTTGAGCCATTTTTAAGCAAATCAAAATTTTTGCACATTTTTCCATGTAAAGGGTAGTTGGGAGAGGGGGGATTTTCCTGAAAATCTTCATGACGCATCCTTGGAAGATACTAAACCTAAAATACCAAGTTTGGTGCCCAACGGTCCCTTCGTTTTCCTGCTATGCTGTCCACAGACACACGCGCATACACACGGACCTTTTTCCAAAAATGCTTTTATTTTGGATTCAGCGGTACCCAAAACGTGTATTTACGATGAAATCTCGGTATCGAATTTTTCGGTGGAATGCAATATGTTCTCTATGCACTAAGTACATAGTATGTGTAGAGAAAGTAAAAACGAAACCATCTTAAATATCAAAATTGGTTCGAAGAATGCACCACGATTTTTCGAATCTTTTACACAAAATTCTGTAATGTTCCATTCACATGACTTTCTCTACCTGTTATGCAAACAAAATAGCCCTGCAATAGATTATTCTGCTATATACATCAAGCCAAACAAGATAAATATTAACATAATTGATTTTTTTTTTTTTGCTTCATTAGAGGCCTTTAACATCAATGGTCATATCGGGGGCTTTCACTTGTGAAACTGTAGGTTCAGAACATTAGGTTAAACTTTATATTACTAAACACACGCACATTCACTCTCACATTCATACTTCCGGACTCTATGGGTGATAGGGAATAATTCCGGTTAAAGAAAAATTCCCGCCCCAGCCGGGAATCGAACCCAGGACCTCCGGGTGAGAAGTCATCTCGCTTACCACTCGACCACGGAGGAAGTCTCTTAATTTATTTTATTACTTAGTTCCTTATAGGTAGAAGGGAAATAAGGGAGTGCACTAGACTAAACCGACAGTCAAATGTTTTAAAAGCCCATGAAGTTCGGTTCAGTTTGCATTTCCAGAAAAACAAAAAAACAGATGAAACGAAAGGTTTGAAAAGATGCCTAGTTTAAAATTGAAAACAATAACAACGAATATCTCCAAAAGGGTCAACTCTGAAGGAAAAGCGTATATAACATAAATTATGTGTTTTAACAAGATCTACATTTTTTTTGGTGTAGTAAGTTTTTGTGTATCCCTTAACAATTAAACGCTACGCATAACTCTACAAAACTCCAACTGTGTAAAGGGTATTCAGAGGTTATTCCCAGAAAATTCAAAATGTACATTTTATTTGTGATGTGAATATTTTAATATATTGCATTTTAATCAAAATCGTTAGCACCATTTTTGAGAAAATCAAAATCCTCGAAAAATGTTCCATGATAAGGACAGCTGAGGATGGGGTATTTGTTGATAAACTTTGTGTTGAACTTAAATACCAATTTTGATATTTAACTGACTTACCATTTTTCATTTTTGAGCAATGTTTTCAACAGAAACATACACAGATAACAGAGTTACACTAACTTTTTATAAACATTTTTTTTAACTCAAGTGACCTCAAAATATACGAAGGCCTTTTTTTGTTCAACCACTGTTAGGCTATAAACAATAGACATTTTATAGGAAACAATTATTTTATTACTAAAAGCTTTGTACTCCTATGTTTACTTTTCAACATAATCACCGAAAAGGTTGAGGCATTTATCATACTTGTGTACAAGCTTTGCAATACCCGCTTCAAAAAATGTTGCCGCCGATGATTTCAAATGAGCTTTGACGTTGTTTTAAAGATCTTCGTTGGTTTGAAAGTGCTGCCCTCGTAACCACGTCTTCAGTTTAGGGAAAAGGTGAAAGTCCTTGGATGCCAGGTCAGGACTGTACAGCGGATGATCGAAAATGTCCCATTGAAATTGTTCAAGGAGCCGATGGGTTGTGTGGACGAGCGTTGTCATGGATCAACACAATTCCTGAAGTCAGCATTCCGCTTCCTTTGTTTTGAATGGTTCTCCGCAAAGGTCGTAAAGTACGAAGGAAGATTTTCAAAATAACGTGAATGCTGATTTGAAATCATTGGCAGCAATATTTTTGAAGCGGGTATTGCAAAGCTTGTGTAAAGGTACGATAAATGTCTCAATCTTTTCGATGATTATGTTGAAAAGTAACCATAGGTGTACAAAACTTTTAGAAATAAAATAATTGTTTTCTATGAACTTTTCTTTTATTTATAACCTGTCGGAGGTTGAAAAAAAAAAAGGCCTTGTATCTATTTTTGGTGAAATTTCGATATCAAATTTTGGGGTGAATACAATACATTCTCTAAATACAATGTACATTGTAAGATCTCAACATCTTGTAAGATTCTCAACATAAATTATTAAAAGCTTCAAATTGAACAGGCTTTTCTTCTCTTCCTTTTTTTTTACGCCTTCTACAGTTACTATGCACTTAGTGTAAATAGAAGGTATTGTATTGCACCCAAAATTTCAATACCGAGATTTTACCAGAAATCATTATTTTGCGAATTCATGATTAAAAAATATGATGTGTTCCATTCACATAACTTTCTCTATATCTCTGCAGCAAATTATTGTTAAAAAGCTTATGCTTCTAATTACTTCATGCTAATCAAGAAAATATCAGCAGAATTAGTCTTATTACTTACGTCCTTGTAAGTAGAAGCGAAATTAGGAAATATCATAGGTCAAAGAGATAGTCAAAAGCTAGTTGCTATGTGACTGAAGTTCCTTTGTTTCTAATTGATAAATTCCTGTATGAGAAAGGTACAAGTTTTTAAAGCTGAAATCAAAGATAAGGAATATCTTAAAAACGATCAGCTCCTCGAAAAAATGCATATAAGATTAATTGTGTTTTAAGGTGCTCTGCATTTTTTGTGTTGTAAGTTTTTGTCCATCTCTGACGGTTTCGCACATTGGCAAAATTCCGTAGAATTAATCCAGAATAAAGCAGTCTTCAAAGGCTGTTCCCAGAAAATTCAAGATATACATATTATATGTTGGGTAAATATCTTTAATATACAACGTTTTAATCAAAATCGTTAGTCATTTTTAAGAAAATCAAAAGTTTCAAACTTTTTTCATGTAAAGGTTAGTTTAGGATGGGTAATTTTCTTGAAAATCTTGATGTCAAATCCTTGGAAAATGCCAAACTGAAATACCAACTTTTGTATTTAACGGTTCTTTCGTTTTTGAGCTATGCTGCACACCCAGACAGAAAGACAGACACACATGGACATTTTTCTAAAAGTGCTTTTTTGGATTTAGGGGTTCTCAAAACATATATTACCGGCGAAATCTCGGTATCGATTTTTGGGGTGCAATACAATACCTTCTCTATACACTATGTACATAGTACGTGTAGAGAAAGTAAAAAATAGAAGCATGTCAATGTGTGTTGATCTGTGTGTCTGTGGGCAGCATAGCTCATAAACGTAAAGATCATTAAAAACCAAACTTGGTATTTATGTTTAGTATCTTCCAAGGATGCGTAACACAGATTTTCAAAAACATCACCCCACCACAAAATACCCGTTTTTTGAAAGTTTTTTTTTTTTAAAGGGACTCTAACGATTTTGATTGAAATACCGTATAGTACAGATATTTACGTCACAAATACAATGTATATTTTGAATTTTTTGGAAATACCCTATGGAGAACTTCAGCCACATAGCAACCAGCTTTTGACTATCACTTTAAGCTATGGTACTCCCTTATTCCTCTTCTACTTAGAAGGAACCAAGTAATAAGACTATTTCTACTAATTTTATCTCGATTAGCATGAAGTAAATAGAAGCATAAGCTTGTTACAGAGATATAGAGAAAGTCAAGTGAATGGCACACATCAGCAGGAGCTATGTTTCCGGTATGATAGACTGTTTTTCTTGAAAACGCTGTTGGAGTTTATAAGAATCTTGTGAAATGTTATTAAAAGTCTCTTCTCTTCAAGCTGCTGTTTGTTCTGGGAAATAATCCCACGTTAAGACGCGTAATGAGAAGGCAACAGAGAGGAACTTGGACCATACTATGTTACCAGAGCACACGTTACGCTTCTGTTTTGTTACACTCGTAGGTGTTTCTCAACCCACTCTTCCACACTAGCACAAGTATATTACTTTCAATAATTTTATTTTCTCTACGCGTACTATGTACATAGCGCGTAGCGAAGGTATTGTATTGCACCCAAGAATTCGATACCAATATTTCACTGGAAATATATGCTTTGGGTTCCCCTGAATTTCCATGTAAGAGTAGTTGCGGGTGGGGGATTTTCTTGAAAATCTTCGTGTCTAATCCTTGTAAGATGCTAAACATAAATACCAAGTTTAGTTTTTAACTGTCTTTTCGTTTTTTCCCATAGACACACACCATACACATACACACAGACACACACACACATGGTCATTTTTCTAAAAATGCATTTTTTGTATTCAAGAAGTCTCAAAACATGAATTTCCGCGTGAAATCTCGGTATGGAAATTTTGGGTGCTTTACCATACCTTCTCTATACACTATGTACATAATATGTGTAGGACATAAATTACGAAGTTTAACGAGATAAGCAGCATTTTGTGTATCTCTTACATTTTACTAGTAATACAAAAGTTATACAGAAGTCATCCATAATAAAAAGGTCTTTAGAGCATATTCCCAAAAAATTAAATATATACATTTCGTTTGTCATGTATATATTATGCATATATCTTAAATATATGGAATTTTATTAAAATTGCTAGTCATTTTTGAGTAAATAAAATTTTACAAAAATGTTCTAACTAAAAAGTAGCTTTGTGTCGCAACCTTGGTAGATACTTAACTTAAATTCAAGTACGGTGTTCAACCAGTTTTACTTTCTCTTCACGTACTATCCACATAGTGTATAGAGAAGGTATTGCACTCCACCCAAAAATTCGATACCGAGATTTCACCGGAAATATATGTTTTAAGGTCTCCTTTATCTAAAAAAAGCATTTTCGGAAAAAGGTCCGTGTGTGTGTGTGTGTCCGTGTGTCTGTGAACACGATAACTCAAAACCGAAAAGTAGGTAAAATACCAAACTTGGTATTTAAGTTTAGTATCTTTCAGGGATGCGACACGAAGATTTTGAGAAAAATCCCCCCACCCCAACTACCCTTTACATGGAACTTCTTTCGAAAACTTTGATTTTCTCAATAATAGCTCTAACGATTTTGATAAAAATTTCGTATATTTAATATATTTACCTGAAAAATAAAATGTATATCTTGAATTTTATGGGAATAGCTTCTGAAGACTACTTTATTCTGAGTGAATTTTACGGAATTGTACGTAAGTGCTAAACCGTAAGAGAGAGAGACAAAAACTTACCACACAACAAATGTAGAGCACATTAAAACACACAATTTATACATTTTTTTCGTGGAGTTGGTTATTTTTGAGATATTCCTTGTTTTTGGTTTAAGCTATAAAAACTTATATTTTTCTCTAACAGGATTTTGTGAACTCGTGTCTATACAAACAAAGGAACTTCAGTTACATAGCAACCAGGTTTTGACTATCACTTTAACCTATGGTACTCCCTTATTTGGCTTCTACTTACAAGGAAGTAAGAAATAAGACTATTTCTGCTAATTTTTCTTGATTAGCAGGAAGTAAATACAAGCATAAGCATTTTAAAAATAATTTATTGCAGAGATATAGAGAAAGTCATATGAATGGAACACATCAGACTTTTTGTGTAGTAAGTTTTTGTACATCTCTTACGGTTTATCAGTTGTACAAAAGTCATCCAGAATGAAGAGGTCTTCAGAGTCTATTCTCAGAAAATGCAACAAAATATTTTATTTGCATAAAAATATCTTAAACATAAAGTATTTTAATCACAATCTTTAGAGCTAATTTTGAGAAAAATGTTCTATGTAAATGGCATTTTCTTGAAAGTGTTTGTGTTGTATTCTTGAAGATAGTGAACCTAAATAGCAATTTTAGCCTTTAATCGATTTTTTCGCACTCACACATACACTCGTGGACATGGTTCTAAAATGTCTGTTGGATTCAGTGGTCTCAAAACATATATTTACGGGGAAATCTCGGTATCGAATTTTTGTGCGGAATGCAATAACTTCAATTCACTATGTACATTTTGGATACGTGCTAAGACTAGAAGGAAAGGCAGTTGAATGTTTATATGAAACTGAAGTCAGCGTAAACCATCAGTAGGCTATAAAAGGTGCGAGGCAAGTTACTCATCGATCCAAGTATTACATGAAGTACATGCAAACTTTCTAATTACTGTCTGCCCTGGCAAATACCACCCTCGCGTACAGCGAGGAATTCCAGTTATGTCCTTTGACAACAAAGGCGCGCAATGCAAATCTTCAAATAAAACAAAAATTCTTGGCATTGCGTGGCAAGAGAGTTAACTAACACAAAGAAAAGGGTAAAGGTTTCTACTTCCTAATGTCTACTCTCTGGGACTCGAGAATCTGGATTATCACGTGGTGTCTAACCTACGACCTTTCTGATTTCAAATAACGCGTTTACTAATTCGTTTTTTTTTTTGTTTGTTTTTTTTTTTTTTTTTTTTTTTTTTTTTTTTTTTTTTTTTTGCATAACTGGCAGACCATAAGAAATAGGTAAAATCTTACTGCACAAAAACTGTAGAGCTTGTTAAATTACATACTTTATTTCATATACATATTTGTTTTAGAGTTGACCATGTCCGAGGTATTTCTTGTTATTGGTTTAAATTTTATATGAAATAGCTTTTCTCAAACGGAGTCACCTTTCATTTTATTTCTGTTTTGATTTATGATGGCAATGCAATGATTTGACTATCACTTTAGCCTAGTCTATTACCTTATTTCCGTTCTACCTACAAGAAAGCAAGTAATAAGATAATTCCGTCCAATATTTATCTGGCTTAGCAAGAGATAAATAAAAGAATAATCTTTAGTAAGAATAGATTGTAAAACGATTAAACAAAGACATATAAATGGAGCATATTTTTACTGTAATCATTCGGAAGAAATATACAGTTGTTGGTAGTAGTAATAGAGGCCGCTCAAAACAGCAGCCGTCATTGTGCGTCACTTCCCTGCATTTTGGGTAATTACTGCTCCAGAAGGTTTTTTTCGGCAATTTTGAGTACTTTCTCCGTCTAGAACGTTCGACTTTGTACATATAAGGGGCTGACTAAGCTTAGTTCAAGTTAGTAGAGATGTTACGAAATTTAAAGTGGACAAGGTGTAATGCTTTCAGTTGCGAGTAATAACTGAAGATAGTTCTATTCTGAGTGTCTAAATCAAGTGTAAGTTATAAGCTACGTTGGTGGTTTATTTAATGCAATATAAATGCTGTGGCTGTCAGGTTCGGTAGCCCAAAGTCCGCAGCTGAGAAGATGTGACATCCCAGTATGTCTGGTCTGGATGATGGCATTTCCCCTTGGTTTCTAAGAGACAACAGAACAAGCACTCTCTCAATATTCCCTTCCTTCCTGCAATTTCCTCTATTCTGTTACTTCTCAACTTTGAATCGCAGGAAAGGATCATTACCTCAGTAGGTTATTCGGTCCCAGCAGGCATTCACTGTTCACAAGCCTTCGTTAGTACTCCACTGGAAAATAACACTTCTCTTTTTAAATTATCGTTATTGTTTTATAATACATTCGAGCCAAAACCCACTGAGTATCAAGGGTAAATAACATACTCCCCCGCAATAAGACGTAGACAGACAAATAGACCGATAGATAATCAGGTAAATAGACAGCTAGATACATAGAGATAATTTAAAATAATCTCATGTGTTCCATTCACACGACTTTCTCTTTCTTCCTTCTCTTTTTTGGAATCAGAGAGCCTAAAACATATATTTGCGGTGAAATCTCTCTATTGAATTTTTGGGTGAAATGCGATACCTTCTCCATCTATGTAATATATACTAAACAAAGAAAGTAAAGGCATTGTTTTGATTTAGAAGACATCGAAAAGTGTACTTCCGAAGAAATCTTGGTATAGAGTTTGTGGGGTTGAAATGCAGTATCTCCTGCAGATACTGGTGATAAGAATTTATTTTCAGATAATTTAAGGCTATACATGAATAAAATTTCGTAAAAAAAAAAATCGCCAAAAAATCAACATTTTTATTTTAACTTCATAAAATAATTTAAATTTTACTGAATATAAAAAAGGTATAAGTGGCCACCAGGCGCTCTTTTTAAATGCCTTAACTGCAGCCACAGCAAAACCTTAGAGATCAAACTCTACTGGACTTGACAGGAAAAACTTCAGTTCGACGAGATCTCATTTGCATTATTCAAAGTAAAAAAAAAAAATGAAATTCTACAAAGGAAAAGCAGCAATGCAAGAAGAAAATGACAGAAAAGGCAGCGGCAGAGGAGAGCAAAAGGAAAGATGAGGGTCCAACCTACCAACCTGGTGGATTTTAATGTGGGCCATGCATTCAAATCTTTCCTTGTTTTCTCGCTATTGATATTTTCTGTATTTTTACTTATACACAAAGTATATAGAGCAGGTATTGCACTCCACTGAAAACTTCGATACCGAGATTTCACCGGATATGTGCGTTTAGGTTCCCCTGTATCCAAGAGAAGCAGTTTTAGAAAAAGGTCTATGTGTGTGTGTCCGTGTGTCTGTGAACACGATAACTCAAAAACGAAAGTCAGTAAAATTCCAAACTTGGTATTTAAGTTTAGTAACTTGCAGTGATGCGAGACGAAGCTTTTGAAAAAAATTCCCCCCACCTCAAACTAGCCTTTACATGGCAAAAATTTCGAAAATTTTGATTTTCTCAAGAATAAGATATTTACATGACAAATAAAATGTATATCTCGAATTCTCTGGTAATAGTCTTTAAAGACCTCATTATTCTGAATGAATTTTGCATAACTTGTAAACTTTAAAGGATAGACAAAAACTTACAACATAAATTATGTACATCTCGTTAAGAAAACACAATTTATGTCATACACGATTTTTTCGAGGAATTGACCTTTTTTTGGGGGTATTTGAAGTTATTTGTTTCAGGTTTTAAAATGTTTAAAACTTTTCTCACACTTTTCTCCTGACGATGCATAGAAACTGATTTAAACCACATGGCAACCAGCTTTAGTCTAGAATATTCCTTTATTTTCCTTCTACTTGCAGGGAAGCAGGTAATAAGACCATTTCTGTTAATGTTACTCTCTATTATCATATAGTAAATAGAATAATATACTTTTTAACAATAATGCTTTACAGTGATATAGAGTAAGTCATGTGAGTGGAACACATTAGGTTTTTACTTTCTCTACATGTACTATGTGCATAGTGTATAGAGAAGGTATTGTAATGCACGTAAAATTCGATACCGAGATTTCACCGGAAATACATGTTATGGTTCTCCCTGAATCCAAAAAAAAAAGCATTTCTGGAAAAAGGTACGTGTACGTGTAGTTAGGGGTGGGGATTTTCTTGAAAATCTTCGTGTCCTTGGAAGATAAACTTAATTACCAAGTTTGGTATTTAACCGTCTTTTCGTTTTTGAGCTATGCTGTCCGCGGACACACACGGACCTTTTTGTAAAAGTGTTTTTTTTATTCAGGGGGAGCCAAAACATGTATTTCCGGTGAAATCTCGGTATCGAATTTTTGGGTGAAATACAAAAACTTGCTCTATATACATAGGACGTGAAGAGAAAGTAAAAAAGCATTATTAGTTTGGAATTCAAACTTTCAGTCAAAAATGTCCTTAAGGAGCTGACTCCCGTTAAACTTTTGTTTTATTTTGAGCGCCAGTGACTACCCCAACAGACCGGTTTTGGCGTGCGCAAGAGAACGTCACGCAATGTCAGTCAGAATGACGTCATTAAAGAGACGCCATAATCTAGCCAAACTTTTGTCCAGCCAATCCTGTAGGTAAATGTTAGTAGTTACGCTGTGCACACACAGATGGCAGAGCGGTGGGATTTATTGCGTCACATTGATGGACGGGAGGATTTCTGTCGCTGATCGAGAATGTCACCATCTTGGGAACCTTTTAATCTAGATCAAGTGACAATCTTACGGTTTTCGCTCTTCTAAACTTGCCAACCAAACACATTTAACCGCGTTATAACGCCAAGGATATTAAATGGTTCTATTACCCGCTAACAGATGGTGCGATCTTCTCAGGTTTTGTTCTTTAACACTGTCATTAAAACTGAATTTCTAAAGTTTTATGATACTGGATTTAATCTCCAAATTACATTGTAGTGGTGTTTGTATACTGAGACAAATAAAAAAAGCTGATATGTTCCATTCACACGACTTTCTCTATATCTCTGCAACAAATTAATGTTGAAAAGCTTATACTTCGTTCAACTTCATGCTAATCGAGAAAAAAATTATCAGAAATGTTCTTATTACTTGCTTCCTTGTATAGTAGAAGCGAAATAAGGGAGTGCCATAGGGTAAAGTGATAGTCAAAAGCTGGTTGCTATGTGACTGAAGTTCCTTTGTTTGTATGGACAGGAGTTGACAAATTCCTGTATGAGAAAAGTATAAGCTCTTTAAAACTGAAGCCAAAAACAAGGAATAACTAAAAAAACGATCAACTCCACGAAAAAATGTATATGACACATTTTGTGTGTAGTAAGTTTTTGACTATCTCTTACGGTTTGCCAGTTAAGCAAAATTCTGTAAAATTCATCCAGATACACATTTTATTTGTCAGGTAAATAAATTTAATATACGATATTGTAATAAAAATCGTTTGACCCATTTTTGAGAAACACAAAATTTTCGAAAATTTTTCCATGCAAAGGGAGGTTGAGGGTGGGGGGATTTTCTTGAAAATCTTCGTGTCGCATCTTTGGAAGATACTGAACTTAAATACGAAGTTTGGTATTTAACGGACTTTTCGTTTTTGAGTTATGTTGTGCAAAGACAGACACACACACACACACACACACACACACACACACACACACACACACACCCACGCATACGGAAATTTTTCCAAAAATGCTTTTTTTGATTCAGGTGGACCCAAAACATGTATTTCCGCTGAAAACACGGTATCGAATTTTTGGGTGGAATGCAAAACCTTCTCTATACACTATGTACATAGTACGTGTAGAGAAAGTAAAAATCTAATGTGTTCCTTTCGAATGATATTCTCTAGCTGCTCGGCAAACAAACCTTTTATTCAAAAGATTAATATTTTAACTACATCATGTTAATCAAGATAAACATAAGCAGTATTAGTCTTATTACTAGCTGCTTACAAGTAGAAGGGAAATGAGAAAATGCACAGGCTAAAGCGTCCTTTAAAAGCAGGTCGCTATGTAGAGCAATTGGAATATCTAAGCTCTTTGCTTTACAGGAGTAAAGAAACGAAAAACGAGTAAAAGGATGTCTTCCCGAATGAGAAAAGTTTAAGTGGCTTAAAACTTAAACTAATAATGCAGAATATCTCGAAAACGGTTAACGCTACCAAAAAACTGTGTATAACACAATCGTGTATTTTAATGAGATCTACATTTTTGTGTAGTAAGTTTTTGTGTTCTCCTTAGCGCGGCTGCTTAGCAAGTGGAAGTCCTGGGTTCGGTTCTCGGGACCGGCGTGGGGATTTTTCCACCTCTAGGAGACCTGGTCCGGGGTACACTCACCCTCGTGAGGCCCCTTAAGGGAAAATTGAGGAGATGTTTAATGGAGAAATGCTCACTTCCACGAAAAAAATATTATGTGTTCCATTCACATAACTTTCTCTACCTCTCTGCAGCATATTGTTAAAAAGCTTATGCTTCTATTTACTTTATGCTAATCGACAAAAAATTAGCAGAAAAGGTCTTATTACTTGCTTCCTTGTAAGTAGGAGCGAAATAAGGGAGTACCATAGGCTGAAGTGATAGTCAAAAGCTGGTTCCTATGTGAATCCCAAAAGATGAGTTTTGGAAAAAGGTAGGTGTGTGTGTGTGTGTGTTTGTGTGGACAGCATAGCTCAAAAACGAAAAAACCGTTACATACCAAACTTTGTATTTACGTTTTGTATCTTCAATCGATGCCACACGAATATTTTCAAGAAAATCGGCCCACTCCAACTACGTTTTATATGGAACCTTTTTCGGAACTTTTTATTTTCTCATTAATGGCTCTAACGATTTTGATTAAAATATCGTATATTAAGGATATTTACCTGACAAATAAAATGTACATCTTGAATTTTCTGGGAATAGCAGCTGAAGACCATACTGGATGAATTTTACAGCATTCGCATAACTGCTAAAGAATAAGATATGAACAAAAACCTAACACAAAAAATGTAGAGCACATTAAAACGCACAATTTATGTTATATACATTTTTTTCGTGGAGTTCGTCGTTTTTGTGACATTCCTTATTTTTGGTTTCTGCTATGAAAATCGTATACTTTTCTCATACAGGAACTTGTCAACTCCTATCCATATAAACAAATGAACTTCATTGACATAGCAACCAGCTTTTGACTATCACTTTAACCTACGGTTTTCCCTTATTTCGCTTCTACTTACAAGGAAGCGAGTAATAAGACTATTTCTGCTAATTTTTTCTGATTAGCATAAAGGAAATAGAAGTATAAGCCTTTTAAGAATTATTTGTTGCAGGGATATGGAGAAAGTCATGTGAATGGTGCACATCAGATTTTTTAGAAATAGGCCCGTGTCTTGTGTGTGTGTCTGTGCATACGATATTTCAGAAACGAAATGGCAGTAACATACCAAAATTGTTACCTTCCAAGAATGCAACACGATTTAGAACAATTGTCTCAACCTAAACTATACCTTTCATGGAAAAACTTTCGAAAATGTCGATTTTCACAAAAACGGCTCCAAAGCTTTTGATTAAAATACTGTATATTAAAGCTATTTACATGGCGCATAAAATGTATATTGTGCAGTTTCTCGGAATAGCCTCTGAATAATTGATACACAAAAACTTAATACAGGAAAAAGCTGATGTGTTACACTCACGTGACTTTCTCTAGCTGTACTACAAACTTCATGTATAACATTCTTCTTCTTTCTGCACTTTGCTAATCGAGGTACTCATTAGCACAATGTTCTTATTATGTAGTTCCGTATAAGTAGGAAGAAAATAGGGGAATACACTAGGCTAAACCAATAGTCAAATGTTTTAAAAGCTGTCGTTATGCGATTGTCACTGCAAATCGTTTCTTTGCTTGGCCAGGAGTAGAACAAAAGAGAAACGGACACTTACGTCTGAGAAATGTACAAGTACTTCACAATTGAAACTAATAACAATGAGTACCTCGAAAACGGTAAGCTGCACGAGAAAAATGTATATGACATAACTTGTGTATTTAAAAAAAAAAAAAAAACTACATTTTTTGTATAGTACGTTTTTGTCTATCTCATACGATTTACTAGTTATGCCAAATTAAGCAAAATTCATCCAGAATAAACAGGTCTTCAGAAGCTATTCCCAGAAAATTCAAGATATACATTTTATTTGTCAGGTAAATATCTTTAATATACGATATTTTAATCACAATCGTTAGAACCATTTTAAGAAAATCAAAATTTTCGAAAATAGTTCCATGTAAAGGGTAGTTTGGGGTGGAGGATTTTTCTCAAAATCTTCCTGTCGCATACCTGAAAGATACTAAACTTAAATACCAAGTTTGTTATTTTAGCTACTATTCGTTTTTGAGTTATCGTGTTTACAGACACACGGATACACGGACACACGGACACACACGGACCTTTTTCTGAAAATGCTTTTTATGGATGCAGGGGGTCCTAAAACATGTATTTCCGGTGAAATCTCGGTATCGAATTTTTGGGTGGAATACAATACTTCTCTATCCCTATGTACATTGTACATACGGGGCTAGAGAAAGTAAAAATTTGCCCAATTTGTCATTTGCATTTTTACTTTCTCTACACATACTATGCACAAAGTGAATAGAGAAGGTATTTTATTGCTCCCAAAAACTCCTTACCGACATTTCATCGGAAATACATATTTTGAGAAACCCTGAAAAAAAAGAAGCCTTTTTAGAAAAATGTCCGTGTGGGTGTGTCAGTCTGTCTCTCTGTGTGTATTTGTGTTTGTGTGTGTGTCTGTTGCCAGCATAGCTCAAAAACTAAAAGGCCATTAAACACCAAATTTGGCATTTCAGTTCAGTATCTTCCAAGGATGCAACATGGAAAAAGAATCCTTTGCATGGAAAAAAATTCGAAACATTTTACTTTCTCAAAAATGGCTCTAAACGATAAGATTAAAATCTCTTATATTTAGGATATTTACATGGCCAATAAAATGTATATCTTAAATTTTATGGGAATAGCCGGTTAAGAATGTTTATTCTGAATGAAATTTGTATGACTGGCAAAGAGATAGGCCAAAACTCACATAACAAAAAATAGTATATATCGTTAAAACACACATTTTTTGGTGGAGTTGACCGTTTTTTAGATATTCCTTGTTGCTGGTTTCAGCTTTAAATTCTTATACAGGAATTTGTCAACTCGTGTCCATACAAACAAAGGAACATAGCAACCAGCATTTAAAAGATTTGACTTTCGTTTTAACTTAGTATACTCCCTTATTTTCGTTCTGCTTTCCCTGAGGCATGTGTTAAGACCATTTCTGCTAGTTTTATCTCGATTAGCATGAGGTAGATTAAATAAGAATCTCTTTTAATAATGGTTTGAAACAGCTAGAGAAAATAATGTGAATGGAACATCAGATTTTTTTAAAATTAACGTTTTTAATAATTGACAATATCATATATTGCATTTCTGTTATGTGTTTTCTAAAATGTAGAAAACATCTGTAGAAAAGGAATAATAAATTTGCAATGAGTGAACATTTGAAATTCTCACGGAAACAATAGCGGTGTGGCAGTTTCTATATAGAACCGGTTGCGAGAGAAGAAGAGTGGGGAGGTCCGAGGCTACAGGGTAAATCTGACTAGCATGGTCACAGTCCGTCAACATCTTAACACCGGACAACACCGGGCCACGGTATACAAAGTGGCACCAACCCATGTAGCGACCATGACTTCCCTTTTTACTTTATGAATACAGAAGCTACCCATTTCACTCTACCCAAAATTTCGATACCGAAATTTAACCACAAATACACATTTTAGGGTCCCCAGTATTTAAAAAAAAATAGAAAAAAAGGTCCATGTATGTGGATGTGTTCGATATTTCACCGGAAACAGACGTTTTAGGGCCCCCAGCATGAAAAAAAAAAAAAAAAAAAAAAAAAAAGCATTTTTAGGACAACTCCGTGTATGTGGGCGTGACCAAAAATGTCATCGCAAAAGACGTTTTAGGTTCCCCATTATACAAAAAAAAAAGCATTTTTAGAAAAACAGCCGTGTATGTGGGTATGTCCGAAATTTCACCGGAAATAGACGTCTTAGGGTCCCCAGTATCAAAAAAAAAGAAAAGCATTTTTAGAAAAAGGTCCGTGTATATCGTCGTATCTTAAATTTCACCGGGAATAGAAGTTTTGGGGTCTCCAGTATTAAAAAAAAAGATAACCATTTTTAGAAAAAGGTCCGTGTATTTGGGAGTGTCCGAAATGTCACCGGAAATAGACGTTTTAGGTTCCCCAGTAACCAAAAAATACAAAAAAGCACATTTTTAGAAAAAGGTCCGTATATGTTGGCGTGTCCTATACTTCGCCGGAAATAGATACTTTAGGTTCCCCAGTATCAAAAAAAAAAAAAACATTTTTTGAAAAAGGTCCGTGTAAGTTAGCGTGCCCAAAAATTCACCGGAAATAGACGTTTTCGGTTCCCCAGTATCCCAAAAAATAGCACCTTTAGAAAAAGGTTCGTGTATGTTGGCGTGTCCGAAATTTCACCGGAAATAGACGTTTTAGGGTCCCAAATCCAAAAACAAGAAAGTAATTTTTAGAAAAAGGTCCGTGTATGTCTACGTGTCCAAAATTTCATCGGAAAAAGAAGTTTTAGGGTCCCCAGTATAAAAAAAAGCATTTTTAGAAAAAGGTACGTGTATGTTGCGTGTCATAAATTTCACCGGAAGTAGACGTTTTATGGTCCCAAAAAAATTAGAAAAAGGTCCGCGTATGTTGTGTCAGAAATTTCACCGGAAATAGTCTTTTTAGGGTCTCCAGTGTACAAAAAAATTCAGTTTTAGAAAAAGGTCGGTGTATGTTGGCATGGCCTAAATTTCACCGGAAATAAACGTTTTAGAGTCCCCAGTATCCCCCCCCCCCCAAAAAAAAAGAAAAAAAATACTTTTTAGAATAAGGTCTATGTATGTTGGCATGTCCGAAATTTTACAAGAAATAGGCGTTTTAGGGTACCCAGTATCCAAAAAAGAAAGAATTTTTAGAAAAAGGTCCGTGTTTGAGGGCGTGTCCGTGTGTCTATAAACGAAGGATCCGTAAAATATAAAACTTGGTACCTAAGTTTACTCGTTTCCAAGGATGTGACCTGAAGATTTTTAGGAAAATTCCCCCCTCTCCGACTACCCTTTACATAGAAAGATTTACAAAAACTTTTATTTTCTCAAAAATGCTTGCAACGATTTTGATTAAAATCTCTTATACTCAAGATATTTACGTGACAAATAAAATGTATATCTTGAATTTTCTGGGAGTAGCCTCTGAAGTGTTCGGAATGAATTTTTCTGAATTTTGCATAACTGGTAAACGGTAAGAGATAGACAAAAACTTACTACACAAAAAAAAAAACAAAAAACACGTTTTCTGGCGGAGATGACAATTTCGGCGGTATTCCTAGTAAATGGTTTCAAATTTTAATCACTTAAAGTACTTTTCTCATACGGAAATTTGTCAACTTCTAGCTGAACAAACAACTGGTAAAATGCGGTTTCTATTGTGAATAGGAAGCTTGCAAAACGAGGCCGTAATCCCACGAACAATATAAAATAACACAATAACGCTATTACTTTTTACTTTCTCCATACGCACTATGCACATAGTGTATAGAGAAAGTATTGCACTCCACCAAAAATTCGATACAGAGATTTCACCGGAAATATATGTTTTAGGGTCCCCAATAACCAAAAAAGCATTCTCACAACAAGGTCCGTGCGTGTGTGTGTGTGTGTGTGTGTGTGTGTGTGTGTGTGTGTCCGTGTGTCTGTGAACACGATAACTCAAAAACGAAAAGTCGGTAAAATATCAAACTTGGTATTTAAGTTCCAGGCATGCGACACGAAGATTTTGAGAAAAATCCCTCCACCCCCAACTACGCTTTACAAGGAACTTTTTTCGAAAATTTTGATTTTCTGAAAAATGGCTCTAACGATTTTGATTAAAATTTCGGATATTAAACATATTTACCTTACAAATGAAATGTATATCTTCAATTTTCTGGGAATAGCCTCTGAAGAGTAATTTATTCAGGAAGAATTTTACTAAATTTTGAATGACTGCTAAACCGTAAGAGATGAACAAAAACTTACTATGCAAAAAATGTAGAGCACTTTAAAACACACAATTTATGTTATATACATTTTTTTCGTGGAGTTCGTCGTTTTTGTGACATTCCTTATTTTTGTTTCTGCTATGAAAATCGTATACTTTTCTCATACAGGAACTTGTCAACTCCTATCCATATAAACAAAGGAACTTCATTGACATAGCAACCAGCTTTTGACTATCACATTAACCTACGGTTGTCCCTTATTTCGGTTCTACTTGAAAGGAAGCGAGTAATAAGACTATTTCTACTAATTTTTTTCCGATTAGCATAAAGTAAATAGAAGTATAAGCTTTTTAAGAATTATTTGTTGCAGGGATATGGAGAAAGTCATGTGAATGTTACACATCAGATATTTCTACACGTACCATGTACATAGTGTATACGAAGGTATTGTATTGCACCCAAAAATTCGATACCGGGATTTCACCGGAAATACATGTATTGAGACCCCCTGAATCCAAAAAACGCATTTTTACAAAAATGTTCGTGTGTGTGTGAGAGAGAGAGATAGAACAGCACAGTTCAAAACAAAAAGACCGTTGAATGCCAAATTTGGTCTTTAAGTTTGGTATCTTCCAAAGATGCGACACGAAGACTTTCAAGAAAATCCCACCACCCCAAACTACCCTTTATATGGAACTTTTTTCGAAAATTTTCATTTCCTCAAAATTAGCTATTACGATGTTGATTAAAATATCATATTATAAAGATATTTACACGACAAACAAAATGTATGTCTTGAATTTTCTGGGAATATCCTCTGAAGAGTATTTTATTCTGGATGAATTTTACGGAATTTTGCATAACTGCTAAACCGTAAGAAATAGACCAAAACTTACAACACAGTAAATGTAGAGCACTTTAAAACACACAACTTATGTTATATAAATTCTTTTCAAGGAGTTTGTCGTTTTTGAGATATTCCTTGTTTTTGGTTTCAGCTTTGAAAACCTTATACCTTTCTCATACAAGAAGTTGTCAACTCCTGTCCATACAAACAAAGGGACATAGCAATCAGCTTTTAACTATCACTTTAACCTATGCTAATCCCTTATTTCGCTTCTAATTACAAGGAAGCAACTAATAAGACTATTTCTAGTAATTTTTTGTTGCTTAGCATGAGGTAAATAGAAGCATAAGCTTTTTAACAATAAGTTGTTGCATAGATGTAGAGAAAGTCATGTAAATGGAACACATTAAAATTTTTATTACTTTCTCTATACGTGCTATGTACCTATTGTAGAGAGAAGGTATTGCACTCCACCAAAAAATTCGATACCGAGATATCACCGGAAATATATGTTTTAGGGTCCCCTGTATCCAAAAAAAAGTATTTTTAGAAAAAAGGTCCGTGTGTGTGTGTGTGTCCATGTGTCCGTGTGTCTGTGAACATGATAACTCAAAAACGAAAAGTCAGTAAAATACCAAACTTGGTATTTAAGTTTAGTATCTTCCAGGGATGCGACACGAAGATTTTGAGAAAAATCCCCCCACCCCCAACTACCCTTTAGATGGAACTTTTTTCGAAAATTTTGATTTTCTAAAAAATGGCTGTAACGATTTTGATTAAAATATCGTATATTAAAGATATTTACCTGACAAATAAAATGTATATTTGAATTTTGTGGGAATAGCCTCTGAAGACTACTTTATTGTGGGTCAATTTTACGGAATTTTGAATAACTGCTAAACCATAAGAGATGGACAAAAACTTACACACAAAAAATGTAGAGCACCTTAAAACACACAATTTATGTTATATACATTATTTTCGTGGAGTTGAGGTTTTTTTTATATATTCCTTGCTTTTGGTTTCAGCTATAATAACTTATACCTTTCTCATACAGGACTTTGTGAACTCATGTCCATACAAACAAAGGAACTTCAGGCGCAATGCAACTAGCTTTTGACTATCACTTTAACCTATGGTACCCCCTTATTTCGGTTCTACTAACAAAGAAGCAAGTAATAAGACTATTTCTGCTAATTTTTGCTCCATTAGATGAAGTAAATAGAATAATTTGTTGCACTGATATAGAGAAAGTCATGTGAATGGAGCACATCAGATTTTTTTCTCTATTCGCACTATGGAGATAGTGTTTAGAGAAGGTATTGCACTCCACCAAAAAATTCGATACCGAGATTTCACCGGAAATATATGTTTTAAGGTCCCCATTATCTAAAAAAGGTATTTTCGGAAAAAGGTCCGCGCGTGTGTGTGTCCGTGTGCCGTGTGTTTGTGAACACGATAACTCAAAAACGAAAAGTAAGGTAAAATACCAAACTTGGTATTTGAGTTTAGTATCTTCCAGGAATGCGACACGAAGATTTTTAGAAAAATCCTCCCACCCCTAACTACCCTTTACATGGAATTTTTTTCGAAAATTTTGATTTTCTTAAAAATGGCTGTAACGATTTTGATTAAAATGTCAAATATTAAAGATACTAACCTGACAAATAAAATGTATATCATGAATTTTCTGGGAATAGCCTGTGAAGACTACTTTATTCTGGATGAATTTTACGGAATATTGCATAACTGCTAAACCGTAAGAGATGAACAAAAACCTAACACACAAAAAATGTATAGCACATTAAAACATACAATTTATGTTATATACATTTCTTTCGTGGAGTTGATCGTTTTTAGATATTCCTTGTTTCTTTTTCAGCTTTGAAAAACTTGTACTTTTCTATACTTTAATCTATGGTACTCCCTTATTTGCCTTCTACTTGTAAGGATGCAAGTTATAACACCATTTCTGTTAATTTTTCTAAATTAGCAAGAAGTAAATAGAAAAGTATGCTTTTTAACTATAATTTGCTACAGGGATGTAGAGAAAATATTGTGAGTGGAACATACCAGATTTTTTAAACAGTTCTCAATTTTTTGGACATATTATAATTAAAAATAAATTGTTTTACGTATTTCACGCAGTTCATGGTTAACAGTCTGCGATATTCAGTTGTTGCCTTAACGAGCATCAGTGCTGACAACATTATGACGTCCTTGCTTTTCGTTTTGTACCCTCCCCCTATTCGTAGGTCTGACACCCCCCTAGGACTTATAAGCCTGTCGGGGAGCTAATGGCTTGAAAACACTGAATGGAGAACCTGTTTAGAGGGGTCAGCCAGTAGCTAGGCATGAACATGAGGAACCCGCCCAGACGCTGCTTCGTCCACCACGAATCCCACATGCGCGCGTTTGGGATCGAACTCGGGCAGCCTAGATCGGAGGCGAAAGGTCTAACCACTCAGCTACGGCGCCGTCTAGACTTGCTCGTACAGAGCGAAAATATTCTATACGACGGAGGTAGTGTAGCAGATGTAATTTTGCTCTCTCTGCTGCTTGTATAATTGCATCTGGTTCAGCAGATTCCATGTTCATCCGCCATTTTATGGGTCGATACGAACTTTCAGAGTCATAGCCTACTTGAATGAGGTCCTGGACACGCAAACCACGGAGTTTTATAATTTTATAACACCGAGTGACAGAATTTTCTACTTTTGACACTACTGACATCTGGTGAAAGACCTTTTAACATCAACTGTCTAAACATTTATATTGACCATTGTTTTAGCTTATGGTACTCCCTTATTTCAATTCTACTTACAAGGAAGCAAGTAATAAAACCGTTTGTTAATGTTAATCTCGATTATCATGAAGTAGCTAGAAGAATAAGCTTTTAATCAATAAGCTGTTACAGAGATGTAGAGAAAGTCATGTGAATGGAACACATCAGATATGGAATTGTACCGAGCTACTTCTTTACGCGTAACCTTGGTAGGTAGTTTTACGAGACCGATCTTTCCACACGTTCTCATCCATAGAAGTTTTACTTTCTCTATGTGTACATACTATGTATATAGTGTATAGAGAAGGTATTGTATTGCACCAAAAAATTCGATACCGAGATTTCACCGAACATATACCTTTTGAGACTCCATGAATCCCAAAAAAAAAGCTTTTTTATAAAAATGTCCGTGTGTGTGTCTGTCTGTCTGTGTGGGTGGGGGGCGCAAAATAGCTCAAAAACGAAAAGACCATTAGATACCAAATTGGCAGTTAAGTTCGGTACCTTCCGAGGATGCGACACGAAGATTTTCAAGAAAATCCCCCTACCCCCAACTACCCTTTACATGGAAAAATATTCGAAAATTTTTTTAAGAATGGCTCTAACGATTTTGATTAAGATACCACATATTAAAGTAATTTCTATCACAAATAAAATGTATATCTTAAATTTTCTGGGAAGGACTTCTAAAGGCCTGTTTATTCTGGATGAGCTTTGCTTAATTTTGTTTAACTAGTAAACCGTAAGAGACAGACAAAAACTTACCGTACAAAAATGTAGATATTGTTAAAGTACCCAAGTTATGTCATATACATTTTTTTCGTGAAGCTTGCCGTTTTCGAGATATTCCTTGTTATTAGTTTCAATCGTGAAGTACTTGTACATTTCTCAGACGCAAGTGTCCGTTTTTCTTTTGTTCTAATCCTGGCCAAGTAAAGAAACGATTTGCAATGACAATCGCATAACGACAGCTTTTAAAACATCTGACTATCACTTTAGCTTAGTTCATTCCCTTAGTTCCTTTCTACTATTAAACAGCTAACCGAAACAATCTGCTTATGTTTATCTCGATTAGCGTGGTGTTGAAAGAAGAATTGCCTTTTGTAAGAAGTTTGTTTGTAGAGTAGCTAGAGAAAGTCATGTGAGTGTAACACATCAGATTTTTTTTCCTCCACAAGTTAAAATTTTCAAGGAAATGTAGTGCTTTCGCCACTACGTAGTGGGCTAATTTTTACTCTCTACAATTCACATAGTAGTATTCCACTCAAAAATTTCATGTCAAGATTTGTTTTTATTTCCCCTGAATAGTTATTTATGGTTTAAGGGCGTAATGTTATGGTTTCTGAGTCGAGCGGGAATCAAAACGAAACTACTCTCGCGTATCATGTCCTTCTACGACAATTTTCGGATATTAAAAGAAAAGCGATGAAAGGTGAAATAGATTAAAGATTAAAGTTTGAGCTGTTCACCAAGGGCTATAGTTCGTTAGTTTTGAAATACCACTTCACAAATTTTTCATAACATTTTCGGGAATTAGCAGGTGCTTAATTGGATTCTGAATCTTTTGCAGCTTTAAAAGTATCATAATTCTCAAAATCTGACATTTTCTCAAAATACACCACAGAGCATCAATAATATTGATTTGTTACGGCCTAATAGAATTTGAATTCTTATTAATAGGTGCATATCTCATTATTTTGGAGAGCGTAAAAATGGAACAACATTACTTTACGCTTGCTGCACTTCTTTGCGCGTGGATTCCGTAAAAATCAAGTTTACGATCAGAAATGAGCTCGTAAACTACTCAATTATGCTCGGTCGTAGAAAAAAGCATGCGTGTGTGTGTGTGTGTGTTTGTGTGTGTGTGTGTTTGTGTGTGTATGGACATAGTAGCTCAAAAACGAAAAGACCGGTAAAACCCAAACTTGGTATTGGTGTTTAATATCTTTCCACCATTCGACATTAAGATTCTCTTAAAAATCCCCCACCACAAACTACCTTTTACTTGGAAAAAATTCTGAAAATTTTGTTCTCAAAAATGGCTAACAATATTTATTAAAATACCTTATTATCAAAAGTATTGAATTTTATGGGAATAACCCCTTAAGACCTCTTGAATTCTGCATGAGTTTTGCAGAAGTGGTAAACCGTGAGAAATAGACAAAAACTTACTTCACAAAATATGATATGTAGATTTCATTAAAACACAAAATTCATGCACTTAAGAACTGACTGTTTCTGATATATTCTTTGTTATTGGCTTCAACTTTAAAATACTTATAATTTACTGAAGCGGGACCATAGAAAGGGAACCGAACCTCAATTGTTTCACTTAGCACCAGCTTTTAAATCGTGTGACTGTTGGTTTAGCCTAGTGGATTCCTTTAGTCCCCTTCTACTTATAAGGAACTAAGTAATAAGAACATTCTGCTAATGTTTATCTCGATTAGCATGCTGTAGATAACAAATCCTTTGTAAGAATAGCTTGTCGTGTAAATGGAACAGATCAGATTTGTTTAATTCTCAAGGTTTCTCTAGCCAATATATTGTTTATCTCTAGAGTATTGTTAAATTGACTTTTTTCAACCACATTATTTGCTATCTCAGCTTCCTGTATAAGGCAGGCATCTCCTGGGATAGGACGCTATCCTGAGGTGATTAGATTAGAAATCTGGGTTATTGTCATCCATGGAGTCTGAAACATGATTGTACGCCTCCAGCCTCTCTAGAGATGCTTCCTGCTTGTTTCTCTCATATACTTTCTCTACACGCACGATGTACATAGCAGATAGAGAAGGTATTATGTTCCACCCAAAATTTGATACCGAGATTTCATGTATGCAAGACCCCTTGTATACAATAAAAGTATTTTTACTTTCTCTACACATACTATGTGTATAGTGTATAGAGAAGGTGTTGCAATGCACCCAAAAATGTTTTGAGACCCCCATAATCTAAAAAAAAAAAAATTAAAAAATGATCGTGTGTGTGTGTGTCTGTCTGTCTGTGCGTATGGTATTTAAGTTTGATGTCTCTCAAAATGTGACACGAAAATTTTCAAGAAAATTCCCCCAACCACAACTACCTTTTACATGGAAAATATTTCGAAAATTTTGATTTGTTCAAAAATGGCTCTAATGATTTTGATTAAAATATCGTATATTAAAGATATTTTCCTGACAAATAAAATGTATTTCTTGAATTTTCTGGACTACTTTATTCTGGATGAATTTTACGGAATTTTCTATAACTGGTAAACCGTAAGAGATAGACAAATACTTACAACAGAAAGACTGTAGAGCACCTTAAAACACACAATTTATGTTATTTACATTTTTTTCGTGGAGTTGGCCGTTTTTGAGATATTGCTTGTTACTGGTTTCAGCTTTAATAAACCTATACTTTTTCTCATACAGGAATTTGTCAACTCCTGTCCATATACACAAAAAAACTTCAGTCGCATAGCAACCAGCTTTTGACTATCACTTTAACCTACGGTACTCCTTTATTTCGCTTCTACTTACAAGGCAGCAAGTAATAAGACTATTTCTCCTATATTTTTCAATTAGCATGAAGTAAATAGAGGCATAAGCTTTCTAAAATTAATTTTTTGCAGAGATGTACAGAAAGTCATGTGAATGGAACACAATAGGTTTTTAAAAACATTTCTCTGTTTGAGTGTCTCTATTGGTCAACATAGCTCAAAACCGAAAGGCCTGATAATATACAAATTTGATATTTACGTTTAGTATTTTCTAATAATACGACACGAATAAGTTCAAGAAAGTTCCTTCACCCCAAATTACTCTTTATATGGAACGATTTTCGAAAAATTTGCTTTCCTCAGAAATGAAAAACGATTTTGATTAAAATATTGCTTTTTAAAGATATCTACATGACAAATGAAATATCTTAAATTTTCTTATAATAGCCTTTGAAGACCTCTTCATCTGCAATAACTTCTTTATAACTGGTAAACCGTAAACCTTATTACTTAAAAATCTGATGTGTTCGATTCACATGACTTTCTCTACATCTCTGCGTTGTTAAAAAGCTTAAGCTTCTATTACTTCATGCAATTTGAGAAAAATTAGCAGAAATGATATTACTTGCTTCCTTGCAAGTAGAAGGGAAGTAAGGGGGGGGATATACTAGGCTAAAGTGATAGTTAAAATCTGGTCACTATGTGACTGAAGTCACATGGCCAGGAGTTGACAAATTCTCGCATGAGAGAAGTGTAAGTATTTAAAGCTGAAACTAAAAACAAGGAATATCTTAAAAACGATCAACTCCACGAAAAAAAAATGTATATAACATGAATTGTGTGTTTTAACGAATTCTACATTTTCTATTAAGTTAGCTTTTGTCTATCTCTTACGGTTTACCTGTCATGTAAAATTCATCCAAATAAAGTAGTCTTCAAAGGCTATTCCCAGAAAATTCAAGATATACATTTTATTTGACATTTGAATATCTTTAATATACGATATCTTAATCAAAATTGTTAGTTATTTTTCAGAAAATGAAAGTTTTCGGAAAAAAATCTCCTTGTAAAGGGTAGTTGAGGGTAAGGAGATTTTCTTGAAAATCTTCGTGTGGTATCCTTCGAAGATACCAAACTTAGATACCAAGTTTGGTACTTAACGGTCTTTTCGTTTTTGAGCTATGCTGTCTACAGACACACACACACACACACACGGAACTTTTTCTGAAAATGCTTTTTTTGGATCCGGTGAAATCTCGGTATAGAATATTCAGTGGAATACAATACTTCCTTTATAAACATCGTAGGTACATAGTACGTATAGAGAAAGTAATAATGATGTAGATTTCGTTAAAACACACAATGCTATGCTATACATCTTTTTGTAAAATTAACCGTTTCCGAGATATTCCGAATTATTGGTTTCGGTTTAAAGGAACTTAAACTTTTTTTTTCAAATTGGAAGTAACTTTATTATAGTCACAATTTTGTTTATTCCTAACAAACTAAGAGAACTTTATTTAAGTTGTTTCACATAGCGACCGCTTAATAAAAAAATCTGATGTGTTCCATTCACATGACTTTCTCTACATCTCAGCAACAAATTACTATTAAAATGCTTAGATTTCTATTTACTTCATGCTAATCGAGAAAAAATTAGCACAACTAGTCTTATTACTTGCTTCTTTGTAAATAGAAGCGAAATAAAGGAGAAGCATAGGGTAAAGTGATAGTCAAAAGCTGGTTGCTATGTGACTGAAGTTCCTTTTTTGTATGGACAGGACTTGACAAATTCGTGTATGAGAAAATTAAATTTTTCAAAGCTGAAACCAAACACCAGGAGTATCTCAAAAACGATCAACTCCACGAAAAAAATGTGAATAGGATAAATTGTGCGTTTTAAGGTGCTCTACATTTTTTGTTGTAAGTTGTCCATCTCTTACGGTATCTTGTCCAGTTATGCAAAATTCCGTAAAATTTATCCAGAAGAAGGTAGTCTTCAGAGACTATTCCCAGAAAATTCAAGATATATATTTTATTTGTCAGGTAAATACCTTTAATATACAAAATTTTAATCAAAACCATTAGAGCCATTTTTGAGAAAATCAAAATTTTCTAAAAACGTTCAATGTAAAGGGTAGTTTGGTGTGGGGGGATTTTTATAAAAATCTTTGTGTCGCATTCCTGGAAGATATTTAAATACTAACTTTGGTATTTTACCGACTTTTCGTTTTTGAGCTATCATGTTCACAGGCACACGGACACACACACGGGCCTTTTTGTGAAAATGTTTTTTTTTTATACAGGGGAACCTAAAACATGTATTTCCGATGAAATTTCGGTATAGAATTTTTGAGTGCAATACAATACTTTCATACTACATAGTACGTGTAGAGAAAGTAACAAAAATGTAGATCTCGTATGTGCTATACATGTTTTTGTTTATTCCTAACAAACTAAGAAACTTAATTTAAGTTTTTCACATAACGACCAGTTAATAAAAAAATTCAGTATCCCTTTAGTCTGTGCATTCCCTTATTTTGATCCTAATTGAAAAGAGCAAGCAATAAGAACAAAATTCTGTTAATGGTTATCATGATTTAGGCAAAAAGAGGAGTGCTTTATAAGAAAAGTCTGTTTTCGGAACTGCAAGTGAAAGTCATGTGAATAAAGCATGTCAAATTTCTTCTTCCTGGTGTAACGGATATTATATTGTTCTGTTTATTTGGAGATTTTAATAGTGGGTGCACTATGTTATTATACTATTTAGGGTCCCTTGTATAAAAAAGAATTTTCAGAAAAGGGTCAGTGTGTGTGTATGTGTGCGCCTGTGAACACGATAACTCAAAAACGAAATATCGGTAAAATACTAAATTTGGTATTTAAGTTTAGTATCTTCCAGGGATACGACATGAAGATTTTGGGAAAAATTCCCCCAAACTACCCTTTACATGGAACATTTTCGAAAATTTTGATTTTCTCAAAAATGGCTCTAACGTTGATTAAAATATCGTATATTAAAGATGACAAATAAAATGTATATCTTGAATTTTCTGGGTATAGCCTCTTGAAGACTACTTTATTCTGGATGAATTTTGCATAGCTGCTAAACCGTAAGAGATAGACAAAAACTTACCACACAAAAAATGTAGAGCACTTTAAGACACACAATTTAAGTTATATTTTTTTCCATGGAGTTGATCGTTTAAGAGTTATTCCTTGTTTTTGGTTTTAGCTTTTAAAAACTTATACTTTTCTCATACAGGAATTTGTCAACTCCTGTCCATACAAACAAAGGAACATCAGTCACATAGCAACCAGCTTTTGGCTTTCACTTTAATCTGTGGTACTCCCTTATTTCGCTTCTACTTACAGGAAAACAAGTAATAAGACTATTTCTGCTATTTTTTTCTTGATTAGCATGAAGTATATAGAAGTATAAGCTTTTTAACAATAATTTCTTGCAGAGACGTAGAGAAAGTCATGTGAATGGAACACATCACGTTTTTTTATTTATTTTCAGCAATGCCATACTATAACATTTTCATAAGATGACGAAACATTAAAACAAAAGATCATTTTGGCAATAAATGAGTATTATTCCAGTTTATTACCATATAACCACAGTATATAACTCGCCTCGATCTTTTACCCTACGTAGTAGTTTCACTTCACTGTTACGAATTGCTAATTACGTCGCGTTTATGACCTTCGTATTATTCTGAATTAACACATCTAAATTACTATCAAATATCACTAGGATTACGTAATTATTATTAGAGAAATTATTATATTCATGAAGATCCACAAAATGTACCCACAGTTCATTGTTACGTATAATAAACGGCATAAATTATCATACTTGTAATCATTAGACATGAGGCGATTCATGAACGAATCGTTCATATGAACGACTACAAGAAAAGAATCGCGAGAATCCTGCTAGTCTCAACATGAATCGTTGTTCAAAAAGAATCGCAGATTTGAAGAATCGTGATTAAGTATTCGGGTTTGTTTTTCATTTGCTTGCGGAGAACCAAGCCGAGCTTCGACGAAAACTGCCGAGGGCGAACGATATGTGCAGAATTTATAACCATTTATTTTATTGTTAGAAAATAAGTAGTCCTGAGCTATGAGGCTAAGTATATAAAACATATAAAATAAAATACATAAATTATATACATATATATAATATAAAATATACAAACTGTATATATTGTATATATAACGTATAATATACATAGGAAAACGAACCCTGTCGATCATTGCCGAAGCCACCACGAGCGTCTTCATTTATTATGGACGAGTTTTCGTACACGTGAAAGCAAGCGTTGGTATTTACAACTGATTTTATATATATTTACTTATTTCTTGTTTGCAGAATTTTAAATATGATATATTCACAAGTAAATCGTCAGTACATTAGCATAATATATAATTTCAGAGACAACATTTTACGATGAATGAAGCAATTATGCTCCAACAAATAGGTAAAGAAACATACTATTCTAATACATTAAAATTATCTTGAATATTCCTGAAGAAAATATTTATTATTATGGGTACTAGCGTTGCCTTATAATGACGTATTTATAAAAATGGCATGACTTAATGGCGCGACAGGGGTGAATAATAATTACTCTGTGTATTAACATTACACAAATACCGACATACAGTCCAAGTTTAGGTGTCGATTTTAGACAAACTTTTTTCTCGAGTAATGGAGTAAATTTTACCAAGTATATTTGCAATAGATAATTTGCATATAAAAAACTAGAGGACAGGATATAGAAGTCTGATGAGCTTGTTATTCCCTGCTCTAGGAAGAAAATGTTGCTAATATAGAGAACTGGAAGTCAGGATATAGAAGTCTGATGAACCTGTTATTCCCTGCTCCAGGAAGAAAATGTTGCTAATATAGAGAACTGGAAGACAGGATATATAAGTCTGATGAACCTGTTATTCCCTGCTCCAGGAAGAAAATGTTGCTAATATAGAGAACTGGAAGACAGGATATAGAAGCCTGATGAACCTGTTATTCCCTGCTCCAGGAAGAAAATGTTGCTAATACAGAGAACTGGAAGACAGATATAGAAGTCTGATGAACCTGTTATTCCCTGCTCTAGGAAGAAAATGTTGCTAATACAGAGAACTGGAAGACAGATATAGAAGTCTGATGAACCTGTTATTCGCTGCTCTAGGAAGAAAATGTTGCTAATATAGAGAACTGGAAGTCAGGATATAGAAGCCTGATGAGCCTGTTATTCCCTGCTCTAGGAAGAAAATGTTGCTAATATAGAGATCTGGAAGACAGGATATAGAAGCCTGATGAATCTGTTATTCCCTGCTCTAGGAAGAAAATGTTGCTAATATAGAGAACTGGAAGACAGGATATAGAAGCCTGATGAACCTGTTATTCCCTGCTCTAGGAAGAAAATGTTGCTAATATAGAGAACTGGAAGACAGGATATAGAAGTCTGATGAACCTGTTATTCCCTGCTCCAGGAAGAAAATGTTGCTAATATAGAGAACTGGAAGACAGGATATATAAGTCTGATGAACCTGTTATTCCCTGCTCCAGGAAGAAAATGTTGCTAATATAGAGAACTGGAAGACAGGATATAGAAGTCTGATGAACCTGTTATTCCCTGCTCTAGGAAGAAAATGTTGCTAATACAGAGAACTGGAAGACAGATATAGAAGTCTGATGAACCTGTTATTCCCTGCTCTAGGAAGAAAATGTTGCTAATACAGAGAACTGGAAGACAGATATAGAAGTCTGATGAACCTGTTATTCGCTGCTCTAGGAAGAAAATGTTGCTAATATAGAGAACTGGAAGTCAGGATATAGAAGCCTGATGAGCCTGTTATTCCCTGCTCTAGGAAGAAAATGTTGCTAATATAGAGATCTGGAAGACAGGATATAGAAGCCTGATGAACCTGTTATTCCCTGCTCTAGGAAGAAAATGTTGCTAATATAGAGAACTGGAAGACAGGATATAGAAGCCTGATGAACCTGTTATTCCCTGCTCTAGGAAGAAAATGTTGCTAATATAGAGAACTGCAAGACAGGATATAGAAGCCTGATGAACCTGTTATTCCCTGCTGCAGGAAGAAAATGTTGCTAATATAGAGAACTGGAAGACAGGATATAGAAGCCTGATGAACCTGTTATTCCCTGCTCTAGGAAGAAAATGTTGCTAATATAGAGAACTGGAAGACAGGATATAGAAGCCTGATGAGCCTGTTATTCCCTGCTCTAGGAAGAAAATGTTGCTAATATAGAGAACTGGAAGACAGATATAGAAGCCTGATGAGCCTGTTATTCCCTGCTCTAGGAAGAAAATGTTGCTAATATAGAGAACTGGAAGACAGGATATAGAAGCCTGATGAACCGCAAGGCCATGTTATTCTCCACTCCAGGAAGAAACAACAAATCTTTTGAAAGGTCACGATGTCAGAGATTGAAGAGGACGGACAGTTTGTTGACCGGGCACGTTAAGGAGTCCGCCAACAAGTTCAAATATTGACGCCAGTACCTCACCCTGAAGCAACAAGTGTTTGAGGTGTTGATGACAACGAGGAACCAAAGGTCGATCAATTCTCTATTGGGGGTATAATTCTCTTCCAGTGACATCAATGGCTTACTTCATGTCTCCACATTTCACTCCCAGGAGTAGAATATCACTAACGTCTGTAATATATCTTGGCACTTTCCTATTTGCCTATTCGGTTCCTTTGTTTAAAATAGCTTTCAGTATACCAGGGTCGTTCAGAAAGTAACGACCTTATTTACTAAACTTATTCTATCGCTCAATGTAATCTCCGTTCTACCAAGACATTTATGGTCACGTGGCACCAGATTTCAAAGTCGATGCTATACTGTTTTACTGCCAAAGAACTTAATTACTCGACTCAGATATAGTATATAAGTAGAGAAGATAACTGCATTCCACCCCAAATTTGACGCAGATATTTTACCAGAAATATATGTTTTAGGATCCGCAGTCTCCAAAAATGTAGTTTTATAAAAACATTCGCGTCTATATGTTCAGTGGTCACGGCTGATAACTCAAAAACAATCGCTAATTTCTAAACTCAGGTGCTTAAGTTTGGTATCTTCCAAAGATGCAACACGAATATGACGAAAAACTCTGTATCCCTAAAATTTTGATTTGTTCAAAAATACCTCTAACGATTTTAACCAGCTTTTATAAGAGCTAATTGGCTCTTTAGTCTAGTGTATTTCCTTATTTCCCTTCTATTTACAAGGAAGTAAGTAATAACACGATTTCTGCAAGAAGTAGATAAAGTTTTTAACAATAATTTGATACAGAGATGTACAGAAAGTCATTGATTAGAACACATCAGAAAATTTTATTTTTTTCTACATAGTTTATGCCATAGAAGATAGAGCAGAGTTGTATTCCACCGATTTATATTGCATTTGTTACCACCGGTATATTCGACAACGAGATGTCATCGGAAATGCATGTTTTGAGGCCCGGAGTCCAAAACCAAGCATTTTAGAAAAAGGTCCATGAGTATGTGCACGTGTCTCTAAGGATAGAATAGGTAAAAAAAAAATGGCCGTAGTATACCATACTTACTGTTTAAGTTACGTGTCTTCTAAAAATGCGACACGAAGATTCTTAAGAAAATTCCTCTACACCAAACTACCCCTTCATTGAAACATTTTTTTTTTTCAAAAATATCTCTAACGATTTTAATTACAATTCCCTAATATAAAACTCTGATGAGTTCAATTCACATGACTTTCTGTACATCAAATTATTGTTAAAAAGCTTATGCTTCTATTTACTTCAAGCTAATCAAGATAAAAATAGATTCCTTGTAATTAGAAGCGAAATAAGGTAGTACCATAATTTAAAGTGACAGTCAAAAGCTGGTTGCTATGATAGAAGTTCCTTTGTTTGTAAGGACAGGAGTTGATAAATTACTGTATGAGGAAAGTATGTTTTTCAAAGCTGAAACTAAAAGCAAGGAATTTCTCAAAAACGGTCAACACCACGAAAAAATTAATATTTACATAAATTGTGTGTTTTAACGTGCTCTACATTTTAGTGTGGTAAGTTTTTGTCTATCTCTTACGGTTTCGCAGTTAGGCAAAATTCCGTAAAATTCATCTAGAATAAAGTAGTCTTCAGAGGCTATTCCCAGAAAATTCAAGATATACATTCTATTTGTCAGGTAAATATCTTTAATATACAATATTTTAATCAAACCCGTTAGAGACATTTGTGAGAAAATAAAAGTTTTCGAAAAAAATTCCATGTAAAGGGTAGTTGGGGGTGGGAGATTTTCTTGAAAATGTTCGTGGAATGCAATTAGCACATGTAGAGAAAGTAAAAATGTTTATATCTCGAATAAAATGATGCATTTTATGAAAATAGCCTTTGTAGGCATCATTATGAATGAATTTTACTGAATTTTGTCTGTAAATCACAATAGTTTAATACAAGAAAATTTAGATCTCTTTAAAACACACTTATTTATGTGATAAATTTTTTGAGAAATTCACCGCCTGTGAGATTTACCATGTTATTTGTTTCAAGTTTAAGTTATGTAACTTTTCTTAAACTTGCAGTCACCTTTGGTTTCATCTCTCTCTTGTTTTACTGCTGGCTATGCAAAGAGCACCGAATTTCAATAGTTTATATAGTGACCACATTTTAAAATATTTAATTATCCCGCTAGCCTAGTGTAACGGCATATCCTATCCCTCTTTCTTATACTTGGAAAACAGTTTTCAATATTTAATCAGATTATCTTTAAATAGAAAGTAGAGATATTTTTCTTTGGCAGAATAATTTTCTGGTGAATATGTAGTAAAAGTAATGAGCATGGAATACATAAGATATTTTTAAAACCAGAAGTCGTCGTTCGTTTATCATTTGTTTTACTCCAGGTCATGAAAGAAGAAACAAGTTTCAATCATCATATAACGACCAGCTTTTAAAATATTAAAATACTATCGTTTCAGCCTAGTGCATTCCCCTATTATCTTCCTACTTTCAAGAAAGCAAGTAATAAGACAATTTCTGTTAATGTTTATCTCGATTAGCATGAAGTATATAGACAAGTAATGTTTTTTTTTTTTTTTTTTTTTTTTGAAAGAATAGTTTCTTGCAGAAGAGATATAGAAACTCATATGTGTGAAAGACATTAGATTTTTACTTTCTCTACACGTACTATGTACATTATGTATAGAGAAGATATTGTAATGCACCCAAAAATTCCATATGGAGATTTCACCGGAAATACATATTTTGGGACCTCTGAATCATAAAAAAGTATTTTTACTTTCTCTATGTACATAGTGAATAGAGAAGGTATTGCACTCCACCCAAAAATCGATACCGAGATTTCACCAGAAATATGTTTTAGGCTCCCTTTTATCCAAAAAAAGTATTTTCAGAAAAAGGTCCATGTGAGTGTGTCCCTGTGTCTGTGAACATGATAACTCAAAAACCAAACGTCGCTAAAATACCAAACTTGAGTTTGGTATGTTCCAGGGATGGGACATGAAGATTTTGAGAAAAATCCTCCACTCCAAACTACCCTTTATATGGATTTTTTATCAAAAATTTTAATTTTCTCAAAAATGACTCCAAGATTTTGATTAAAACATCATATATTAAAGATATTTACCTGAATGGATTTTACGGAATTCTGCATAACAGCTAAACCGTAAGAGATGGGCGAAAACTTAAAACACAGAAAATGTAGACTACGTTAAAACACACAATTTATGTTACATAATTTTTTCTTGGGGTTGGTCGTTTTCGAGATATTCCTTGTTTTTGGTTTCAGCTTTGAAAAACATAATTTTCTCAACTCTGTCGATACAAACAAACGAACTTCAGTCACTTAGCAACCAGCTTTTGACTAACACTTTAACCTATGGTACTCCCATAATTAGCTTCTACTTACAAGAAAGCATGTAATAAGAGTATTTCTGCTAATTTTTTCTCGATTAGAATGAAGTAAATAGAAGCATAAGCTTTTTAACAATTATTTGTTGCAGAGATGTAGAGAAAGTCATGTGAATTGAACACATCAGATTTTTTGTAATACTTATAACATTTTTTTTTCTTAAAAACCTCTAAATGTAAATTATTCTGTGTCACTTGGCAAACTCATTTATGCGTCAGACTAGTAAATAAATAAACTGTAAGAATAATTTATAGAAAAGTAAGTGATATGTATGTTTAGTTTTGACAGATGGACCATTTCTTGTCCACCTCCAATGTCAAGCTATCTGGGCAGTTTAGTGTGATAATTTATGTATAGCGTCATTAACCGAGTTCCGTGCGGTTAACCCACCTTTTCAAATATTCATTTCAATATCCATAGTAATTTTCTGCAACTGTCGCGCTAAGCAAGCGACAGGTTTATTCTGGATGCAAAAACGTCGCACTTCACGGCATCGATGCAGGATTAACATATATACGATGTGTTATGTTCTCATTATTTTCTGTACTTACGCCTCTGGACATATATTTTGGCAGTTGGAGTGCAGATGGAGAATGGTAGGAGAAAATGTATTACTTTCTCCAAACCTAATATGTAGAAAGTGTATAGAGAAGCTATTGTATTTCACTCAAAAATTCGATACCGTGATTTCACCGGAAATATGTTTTGGGACACCCTGAATCCAAGAAAAAAAAACCCTTGGCCCATCTACTCTTTATATGGAGCACTTTTCAAAAATTTTGATTTTCTCAAAAATGGCTCTAATGATTTTAATTAAAATCTCGCATATTAAGGATACTTACATGACAAATACAATGTATGTTTTGAATTTTCTCTGAATATCCTCTGAAGGCATCTTTATTCAGGATAAATTCTGTGGAATTTTGTATAGCTGGTAAACCATAAGAGATAGACAAAAACGTACTTAATAGAAAATGTAAATCTCTTTAAAACACACAATTTATGTTATATATATTTTTTCGCAGAGTTGATCATTTTTTAGATATTCATTCTTATTTGTTTCAACTTTAAAATACTTATACGTTTTTTCATACGGGAACTTCAATACAAAGGAACTTCAAGTACATAGCAACCCTCTTTTGACTATCGCTTTAGCCTATGGTATTCTCTTATTTCTCTTCTATTTAAACGGAAACAAGCATAAAAGATATAAAGGAATACATTTTTAACAATAATTTGTAGCAAAGGTGTAGAAAAAGCCATGTGAATGGGACACATCAGAGTTGTTTTTTTTTTTTTTAGCTATTATTGTGGTCACTAAACATTTATTCATGATTTACCCATATATTTTTTTATATTTCCGTATAATCCCAGTTTTTATGTAATTCTAATATCCTCAGCCCCTGATTTAGCTCGAATTACCGCGGTTCTCGACTCACGAACAGAGAGGGGGGGGGAGAGAGAAGAATATCTTGTAAGATTTATATGTTGCAGAATAGGTAAAGAAAGGCGTATGAATGTATTACATCAGATATTTTAAAAATGTTTTTTATAAAAAGTATAGAAAATGTGTTTGAATATAGAACATCAGATAATTTTGGTTCGTGCCAACGCCAAGTCAAAGCCCCCCTTATGACAAAAAAAGTTAATGTGGGCGATGCAGTTAAAAAGAATATGATTCTATTTATGATAATAAAGCTACGTTCTGCAGATTCAAAGCCGTTACTTTCCTTTGTTCAGTCTCTCTGGAAACTTTATCAGAATGTACATATGAGTTATGTATTCCGGCACGCAGTATCACCAACTGCGGAACAAGATTTCCCTATAAAACACTACTACAAAAACTCATTAGCAGTTAGGAAAACGTTTATTTATGTGACAGCGGCTAGTATCTAGGGTCTTCAAGTTGGCACAACTGCGACGTGATACCAACCTCATTACCATTATCATATACAGCAAGGTAAGTAGACCGCCTCTGTGGCATGTCTGTCTCGCATTTAAGATGACGCAAGTTCGATTAGGGTGAGATACCAGGCTAACTTTTTTACTTTCTGTGAAAGTACTATGCACATAGAAGGTAGAGAAGGTATTGTATTACACCAACAAATTCCATACCGAGATTTTACCGTGAATATATGTTTTGGGACCCCCTGAATCCAAAAAAAAAAAAAAAAAAAAGGAATTTAGAGAAATGTCCGCGCGCGTGTGTGTGTGTGTGTGTGTGTGTGTGAGGTGTGTGTGTGAGAAACATAGCTCAAAAACAAAAGATCCATTAAATACGAAACTATGTAATTTAAGTTCAATATCTTCCATGGATGCATCACCAAGATTTTCAAAAAAAATCCGCACCCCCCCCCAACCACTTAGAACGAAACATGTTCAAACATTATTATTTTCTGAAAAATTGCTGTAACGATTTTGATTAAAATACCGTATATTAAATATATTTTCCTGACAAAATGTATATCTTGAATTTCCTGGGAATAGCCTCCGAAGACTACTTTATTCTGGATGAATTTTGCATAACTGGTAACCGTAAGAGCTACAAAAAACTTGCTTAACAAAAGGTGTAGATCACGTTAAAACACACAATTTATGCTATATACTTTTACTTTCTCTATACGTACTATGTACATAATGTATAGAGAAAGTATTGCACTCCACCCAAATATTAGATATCGAGATTTCACCGAAAATATATGTTTTAGGGTTCCCTGTATCCAAAAAAGCATTTTCACAAAAAGGTCCTTGTGGTGTGTGCATGAAGTAAATAGAAGAATAAGGTTTTTAACAATAATTTGTTGCAGATATGTAGAGAAAGTCATGTGAATGGAACACATCAGATTTTTATTGATCGGTCAGCACTACAATGTTTTACAGATAATGTTATAGTCAGAACAATAACACTGACTACTTTATCTGCACTATGTTGTGAGAGGCAATGAGGTAAAAGAGCGACCAATCACTAGAGACAGAATCACAGGCAGCACTAAACAGTCCACAGCTCCAGGAATATCCCTCACGGGCGATCCTCCGAATAAAGTCGTGAAGGAAACAAGTGATGGAGCTTGCAGGGATGTCCAAAAAGGGGTTCTAATAACTTGCTTCCCACACCTGGCAGGTACAGGTAGTAAGAGGACGAACGAGATACTTGTAAAATAACAAGGAAGACTTAAGAGTAGTATGGCGATGAAACAAAGGTGGCAGTTTGGAAAGCCGCCCAGAGGCGATCCATGTGAGCGCGACAAGACAATCGACTGTCCAAAACCACCCCAAGATATTTAATGGGGGTAGAAGCGGGCAGCCAAGGCATTGTCACTATTGAGGAACACTAGGATAATAGCATAGAGTAAACATCTATTTCTCTAGAACGTACGTAGGCACATACAATATACATAGTATCTAGAGAAGGTACCGAGATTTCACCAGAAATACATCTTTTGAGACCTCTTGAATAAAAAATCTGATGTGTTCCATTCACATGACTTTTTCTAGAACTCTGCAACAAATTATTGTTGAAAGCTTTTTTTTTTACTTCATGTTAATATAAATAAAATTAGCAGAAATAGTATTTTTATTTGCTTTCATGCAAGTAGGAGGGAAATAAGGGAATACCAAAGGCTAAAGTGAAAGTTAAAAGCTGCTTGCTATGTCACTGAAGTTCCTTTGTTTGTATGGCTACGAGTTGAAAAATTCCCGTATGAGAAAAAGTATGTTAACAAGGATAGTGCCTTGCGCATTGCAGAAGTTTATCCTGGTTGAGACCCCACCTTTTGGTCTGGAGCTCCCTCTGCTGCGTCATCTTGCATGGGATCGCTCATCTTGCCGTGACCTCCTTCTGGGCTCTTGTGTGTGTGTGTGTGTGTGTGTGTGTGTGTGTGTGTGTGTGTGTGTGTGTGTGTGCGAGATCTGGTAGACTCGTGGTGAGCCTAGGTGTTGCTGCTGTGTACCTACCCTGGTAAGGGTTTAGCCACAGGAATGAGGTGAAGGTTAAGGTTTGGCATTTGAAGTTTCGGGTGATGATGTTAAGGAGGTAGCACAAGATAGGCTCTTAGAACGGTTGCATTTTTCAGCAGCAGCATCCTTTTCCTGTGCTCCGCTGCTGTTTAATTTCTGAAAAATTGTTTTTGTTGGAGAATTTTGATTGACCACGCCCAATGTTAGGAGGGGAGAGTACTTAGTTCAGCTATTTTGCTGTTTGCTGGTTTGAAGCCGTTGTTACCGGGGGTGCCCGCAAGTCATGCGGGGAACCCGATACTGCTTATATCGGCGTTCCGTGGGTAAGTACTCCCCGAGCGATCTGACAAGTACGTTCTCATGTTCGCCCAATCTGGCGTAAAATTTCTGAGCCCAGCGCCTAATGACATTTTTCACATATGGGAGGGCCGAAGCTTCATGTAGTAGTCTCAAGGGGAAACGTCGACATACAGAATATATGGACCGGAGTCCTCTATTCTTTACCCACTGTAACCAGAGAAGCTAGGAGTCTGCTGCCATGTCCCACACTTCGCAGGCTTAGAGCAACAAAGGGACTTTTTTGCTCTCGCTTATATAGTGGTGGTGCGGTGGAGGTTGTCACATCCCCTCGCTTCTGATTGGCTAGTTGCCCGCCAATTGGCGTGGGTGCTGGCGCCGTTCTTTCTTAGTGATGCTGCAGTTCGTTTATGCTTCCTTTTGTCTTTCTTTTTGTTTTCCTAGATTGTTGTTTGGTTCTTCTTTTGGTAAATGCTGCTGTGGTTTGCCGTCAGTTTCAAGTAGGCCGCATGACTCCGCCCCTTGCCTCTCATTGGCTAGAGACCAGCCAATGGCTCTCCTTGTGAACAGAGTCTTGGAGATGTTACGGAGTTGCTTTCCGCTGTTTCTGTTGATGTTGTTCTTTTCTTTGAAATCGTCTATGCTTTTCCGAGTCATTCTGTGGTAAAAATTACTGCAGGTGGCTATAGCTCTGAGTTAAGGTGCCCAGTTTTCAGCTAATGCGGATTTTTCGTGTGTGTTCTTCTTTCCTGGGCGTTATTATGGACCGTCCTGTTTGGCCACTACCACAGCTGCATCTAATTCTATAGATGCCTGGGTTTAGGAACGGGTTGCTGGTATCTTTGGCTGGTCGTAGGAACCACCTGAGCTTTCTTGTAGAGTTATAGCGCTTTTAAGGGCATCGGAAATGCTGTCTGTGACGCCTCGGATATATGGTACACGGATCCATTTTTGGTTGTTTTTTCCGGAGCCCTGATCGTCGTCCTTTTGTAGACAATCCCATGCAAAATGACGCGGCCTTCTCCGAAAGCTAAGAAGCATCAAGACACAGGTCGTGGAAGCCTACGCATCCATTTGTGTTTTGAGTTCTCCGGTAGCCAAACCCTTCAAATAAAAATCGGATGTGTTCCATTCACATGACTTTCTCTACATCTCTGCAACTAATAATTGTTAAAAGGCTTATGCTTCTATTTACTTCATGCCAATCAAGAAAAAATGGGCAGAAATTGTCCTATTATTTGCTTCCTGGTAAATAGAAGCGAAATAAAGGAGTATCATAGGTTAAAGTGGTAGTCAAAAGCTGGTTGCTATGTGACTGAAATTCCTTTGTTTGTATGGACAGGAGTTGACAAATTCCTGTATGAGAAAAGTTTAAGTTTATCAAAGCTGAAACCAAAAACAAGGAATATGTCAAAAACGAGCATCTCCACGAATAAAATGTATGTAACATAAATTGTGTATTTTAACGTGCTCTATATTTTTTTGTGTTTTAAGTTTTTTCCATCTGTTACGGTTTAGCAGATATGCAAAATTCCCTACAATTCATTCAGAATGAAGTAGTTTTCAGAGGTTATTCCCAGAAAATTCAAGATATACATTTTATTTGTCAGGTAAATCCCTGTAATATATGATATTTTAATCAAAATCGTTAGCCATTTTTATATCATTTTTTTTTTAAACAGTTCCATGTAAAGGGTAGTTGTAGTTGGGGAGATTTTTCTCAAAATCTTCATGTCAAATCCCTGGAAGATACTAAACTTACAAACAAGGTTTGGTATTTTACGGACTTTTCATTTTTGAGTTATCGTGTTCACAGATACACGGACACACAGACGGACCTTTTCCTGAAGATGCTTTTTTTGGCTAAAGGGAACTCTAAAAGATATGTTTCCGGTGAAATCTCGGTATCGAATTTTTTGGTGGAATGCAATACCTTCTCTATACACTATGTACATAGTGCGTATGGAGAAAGTAAAAATGTTTAGTAACAGCACGAAACTCGGTTTTCTCCATTTTCATTCGCAACCGACATAGTTGACCAATTCAGACGTCTGCCAATAATGAACCGTACGCTGTACATTACTGAATTTTTTACACGACCCTTTGAATAATAAACATTGCCAATCTTGAAACTGCAACAAAAAAAGTCGCATTTTCTTTCACGGAAATTTACTAGAGCTATCAGACTCCCCTCGCAACACGTGTGATGAATTTGTTCTAAAGGTTTGTCACTGCTGACAGTCACATCTGAGAGCGTGCTGACACTGCTTGAAAAGGACGCTATGGAGCTTTGAGGCACAAACCAGATCTCATTACTCGCATCCGGCGACGGGCCAAAGTTGACGGCATCTGGAAGACTATTTCTTCTTAGTCAAATGCGCCATCAAACCCGAAAATGACCTTCTTTATATTGGAGAAGATGCAATAGTTCATTAAAAGGAATATACTTGTGCTACAGAATATCGAATGCAATTCTTATAGCCACCCTCATTAATACGGTGCGGAATTTTAGATTGTAATCTATATTTTTCTTCGCTCCTCAATTTTAAAAAATATGATGTATTACACTCGCAAGACTTTCTCTAGCTGCTCTACAAAACTCCTACAAAAGATTATTCTTCTTTGTACACAATGCTAATCAAGATAAATGTTAGCAGAATGTTATTACTTAGTTCCTTATAAGTAGAAGGGAATAAGGGAATGCACTATGCTAAAGTGATTGTCAAATGTTTTAAAAGCTATCGTTATGCAATTGTCATTGCAAAGTGATGGTCAACAGCTGGTTGCTCTGTGACTGAAGTTCCTTTGTTTGTATGGACACGACTTCACAAAGTCCTGTATGAGAAAATTATAATTTTTATAGCTGAAACCAAAAACAAGGATTATCTCAAAAACAATCAACTCCAGCAAATAAATGTATATAACATAAATTGTGTGTTTTAAGATGCTCTGCATTTTTTGTGTGTCAAGTTTTTGTCCATCTTTTACAGTTTAGCAGTTATGCAAAACTCCATAAAATTCATCCAGAGTAAAGTAGTCTTCTGAGACTATTCCCAGAAAATTCAAGATATACATATTATTTGTCAAGTAAATGTCTTTAATATACGATATTTTAATCAAAATCGTTAGAGCCATTTTTAAGAAAATAAAACTTTTCTAAAAAAGTTCCATGTAAAGGGTAGTTGGGAGTGGGGGGATTTTTCTTAAAATCTTCGTGTCGCATCTCTGGAAGATACGAAACTTAAATAACAAGTTTGGTATTTTACCGACTTTTCGTTTTTGAGTTATCGTGTTCACAGACACACGCACACACGGACGGACACACACACACACACATACACACACGGACCTTTTTGTGAAAATGCTTTTTTTGGATATTGGGGGACCCTAAAACATATATTTCCGGTGAAATCTCCGTATCGAATTTTTGGGTGGAGTGCAATATCTTCTCTGTACACTATGTACATAGTGCGTATAGAGAAAGTAAAAATATACAGTATAAAATGAAAATAATAAAGCTAATAAATTATAATAAACTACATAATAACAAAACTAATACAAATAATAAAATAAAATTATAACAAAGTTTCAACATTTAAATTATTACACTTTCATAATCTAACCTAAAATACAAAAATTAATTAAAACAAACATATAAAACATAAGAAATTACATAATACATAAAACATACCACTAACAAACCTTTTAATTAAAAATGCACATAAATCTAATTCTTCTATTACATTACAATACACTACCGCCACCTAAAAATAACAAACATATAAGTTTAATTTGTTTTTCAATTTTTATTTAAAAAATGTAATAACTTTCATCTATTTATTATTATTATTATTATTATTAAATTATTATTATTATTTCTAAATTATTATTATTATTTCTAAATTATTATTATATTTAGTGAAATGTTAGAGACTTCCGTGCGCCTCTGCGCTTAGCTGCATTTTAAGGAGTTAATTTTGTTTTAGCTGAGGCACAATTTTAAAGTCAATGTAAACAACAGAAATAAACAGCAGATGGCAACTACTGCATTCAGTGTCGCCCAGGTAAGGACGGCCTACACATAGGCCCTTGCTGTACAGACTCGCTCGTTGTGAAGTGGGTAAACAACCTCGGGCCCTGAATGGGCCCTGATTGGCACAACAGTAAGGGACAATGCGTGGTGCCGGGTATACAATTGCAGTTATTACCATTTGTTTGTTCCGCCTCATAACGCATCTAATTTTCCGTAACTACATAATATACGTTCTGCTTACGTACTTCCTTCTTTCATATACTCTCTCCTGCGTCACAAACCTGAGTAACTTCGCTAACATATAATTTCAGTTTTTACTTTCTCTATACGTACTATGTACAAAGTGTATAGAGAAAGTATTGCACTCCACCCACAAATTAAATTCGATACCGATATTTCATCAAAAAGACAAGTTTTGGATCTCCCTGAATCCAAAAAAAAAGTATTTTCAGAAAAAGGTCTGTGTGTGTGCCAACTTGGTATTTAAGTTTAGTATCTTCCAAGGATGTGACACGAAGATTTTCAAGAAAATCCCCTCACCCCCAACTACCTTTTACATAGAACTTTTTTCGAAAATTTTGATTTCCTTAAAAATGACTAACGATTTTGATTAAAATATCGTATATTAAAGATATTTACCTGACAAATAATATGTATATCTTGAATTTTCTGGGAATAGTCTCAGAAGACTACTTTACTCTGGATGAATTTTATGGAGTTTTGCATAACTGCTAAACTGTAAAAGATGGACAAAAACTTGACACACAAAAAATGTAGGGCACATTAAAACACACAACTTATATGGTATAATTATTTTTTTCATTATTTATTCAGGCGGTCTCAAAACATTTATTTCAGTTGAAATCTCGGTATCGAATTTTTGGGTGGAATACAATAATTACTTCTCTGTCTACTAATACATTTCAGAGGAAGTAAACGCAGTTTTAAATATAATTATATAGTACTTGTAAATGTGCCGCAAAGTAGGCTAAGCAAAGTTGGCCAGTCAAGGTTGAATGGAACTATTTCCGCGATTGTCCGCAGATGTCAGTAGCAGCGGTCGCATGGATTAGGTTCTCTAATGCTAATGACGTAGCACACTTTGGTATAAAGATGTCATTACCAGAAATGCTAACAGAATTGTCATTGTCTTGCAATATTCACAGCTAACAATACATTTGTGTTACAGTGTAAATTAAACTATTACTTACTATTACTAACTCGTGTGCGGTTAAACACGGTCTTACCTCACTTGTTCAAGTTCTGCAATGTTAAAACATTCTTACGCCACTCATAAATACTTTTTTTTTTCTATTTTTTTTTGGCTTCTTTTTACTTTTTCTACCACTGATATGTATACAGTAGGCAAAGAAAGTATTGTATTCCACCAAAAATTACGATGTCGAGATTTCACGAGAAATATATATTTAAGGTCCTAGAAAAAGATCTAGTTAGAGTGCGAATGTGTCTGTTTGTCTAAGAACAGCTAACTAGAAAACAGCTGATATGTTCCATTCGCATGACTTTCTCTACATCTCTGTAACACATTATTGTTAATAAGCTTAAACTTCTATTTGTTTAACGCTAATATTTTAGCAGAAATGATCTTATTGCTTAGTTCCTTTAAGAAGAAGGGGAATTGGGAATACACTAAATACCAGCAACAGCCAATTATTTTAAAATGTAGTTGTTATGGGATTAAAGTCCGTTTTTTTTCGTTTTTTTTTTCGTGGAACAAGGAATATTTCAAAAACTGCCAACTCCACAAAAAATGTATATAGGATAAATTGTGTGTTTAACGTGCTGTATATTTTTTGTGTGCTAAGTTTTTGTCTAACTCTTACGGTTTACCAGTTATGTAAAATTCATCCAGAATAAACGTGTCTTCAGAAAATATTCCCAGGAAATTGAAAGTTTACATTTCATTGTCATACAAATATCTTAAATGTAACAGATTCATTAGAACCACTTTTGAGAAACACAAAAAGATGTTCCATGTAAAGCGCAGTTTGCGGGGTTTTCCTGAAAATGTTCGTGTGGCGTCCTTGAAAGATAAACTCAAATACCAACTCTAGCGTTTTATGGACTTTTCTTTTTTGAGTATTCGTATTCACAGACACACACACGGACCTTTTTCTGAGGTGGTCTCAAAACATATATTCTCAACACAGACATTTTTGTGTCGAATTCAACATCTTCTCTGCATACTATGCACATAGTACGTGGTAAAGAATATAAAAATCTGATGTGTTCCATTCACATGACTTTCTCTACATCTCTACTTGTTAAAAAACTTATTCTTCTATTTACTTAACGTTAATTGAGAAAAAATAGCAGAAATAGTCGTATTACTTGCTTCCTTGTAAGTAGAAGCGAAATAAGGGAGTACCATACGTTAAAGTGATAGACAAAAGCTGGTTGCTATGTGACTGTAGCTCCTTTGTTTCTATGGACGGGAGTTGACAAATTCCTGTATGAGAAATGTACCTATAAGTTTTTCAAAGCTGAAACCAATAACAAGGAAAATCTCAAAAACGATCGTCTCCACAAAAAAAAAAAATATATATATAACATAAATTGTGTGCTTAAAGTGCTCTACATGTTTTGTGTGGTAAGCTTTCGTCTATGTCTTACTGTTGATCAACATTCCGCAGAATTCATATAGAATAAAGATGTCTTCAGACATACACACACGGATGTTTTTCTAAGGTTGTCTCAAAACATATTTAAAGTGAATTCTCAGCATCGATATTTTTGGGTGGAATATACCTTCTCGGCATACTATGTACATAGTACGTGGGAAATAATGTATACAAGAACTAAGAACGAACACGAAGGAGTTAAAGAAGAAACAGAAAGGATGGTTAAAGAAAAACAGGAGAATCAGAAGCGTGTAGAAGACAAGGGACGGTCTTATCACAATGCATGAAAAATAAAACAATACACGTCCAACAGGCGACATATTTCACACTCCAGCGCACTGGCTTCGGTTCCAGCAACAGGTGTGTGTGTGTGTGTGTGTGTGTGCGAGTTATATTCACAACAACAACATTCTCCTTCCGCTTGTATTGTTTCTCCTGTTAGATCATCTAATCTAACGCCTTTCTTAGGCCCATATTACACTATCACAGAATGTGATAAAAGCTTTGATCACATTAAAGCTGTCAGGTATATTACACTACGTCAAACCTTTTATCACATCTTTTATTACAAACTTAAAAATCTGATTTGTTTCATGTACATGACTCTCTACATTTCAAAGCTTAATTGCACGAAAAAAATATAAATGTATAAATTGTGTGTTTTAAGGACATATACATTTTTTGTGTATCTCTTACGGTTCACTAGTTACACAAACTTCATTCAGAAACATTCACCCAGAATAAAGAACTCTTCAGAACCTATTCCCAGAAAATTCAAGATATTTTGTCATGCAAATATCTTTCATATACAATATTTTAATCAAAATCGTTAGATCCATTTTTGAGAAGATAAACCTTTTCGAAAAATTTTCCATGTAAAGAGTAGTTGGGGCGGGAGATTTTCTTGAAAATCTTCGAGTCGCATCCTTGTAAAATACTAAACTTAAATATCAAGTTTGGTATTTTTATCGGACTTTTTGTTTTTGAACTGTGGTGCCTACAGACACACACACGGACATTTTTCTAAATACACTTCTTTTGGATTCAGGAGTTCCAAAATATATATTTCCGGTGAAATCTCGGTATCGAATTTTTGGGTGCAATACAATACCTGCTCTGTACACTATAGTTCATAGAAAGCAACAAAGGAAATGTTGGGAAAATGAGAAAACGGAATCCTGCGCCGGAGTCCGACACGATTTGCCTAAGATTAAAAAAATCAAAAACAAATAAACGCGAACGGTGGATTTTGAACCTATGCAAGTGAAGGATTCGAATACACCATTCACGTTTCGAAATATTTCGAGGAGAATCAAGAATTGAATACATGGGCATTCTGCATTCGAATATTGCCATCAACAGTGCATTTGAACCTATCCGAGTGAAGGATTCGAATACAGCATTCGGATTTCGAAATTCCTCGAAAACATTCAACAATCGAATACATCGATATTTTGCATTCGAATGCTCCGATCACCAGTGCATTTGAACTCATCCGAGTGAAGGATTCGAATATACCATTCAGGTTTCGAAATATCTCAGGAACATCCAAGAATCGAATGCCTGGATATTTTGAATTCGAATACTCCAATCGCTATTGCATTTGAACCTATCCCAGTGAAGGATTCGAATACAGCATTCGGATTTCGAAATATCCCGACAACATTCAACAATCGAATACATTTACATTTTGCATTCGAATACTCCAATGACTATTGCTTTTGAACCTATCCCAGTGGAGGATAGGAATATAGCATTCAGGTTCCGAGATATCTCGACAACATTCAACAATCGAATACATTTACATTTTACATTCGAATACTCCAATGATTATTGCTTTCGAACCTATCCCAGTGGAGGATAGGAATATAGCATTCAGGTTTCAAAATATCTGGACAACATTCAACAATCGAATACATTTACATTTTGCATTCGAATACTCCAATGACTATTGCTTTCGAACCTATCCCAGTGGAGGATAGGAATATAGCATTCAGGTTTCGAAATATCTGGACAACATTCAACAATCGAATACATTTACATTTTGCATTCGAATACTCCAATCACTATTGCATTTGAACCTATCCCAGTGGAGGATAGGAATACCGCATTCAGGTTTCGAAATATCTCGAGAACAATCAACAATCGAATACATTTTCATTTTGCATTCGAATACTCCAATGACTATTGCTTTTGAACCTATCCCAGTGGAGGATAGGAATACCGCATTCAGGTTTCGAAATATTTCGAGAACAATCAACAATCGAATACATTTACATTTTGCATTCGAATACTCCAATCACCATTGCATTTGAACCTATCCCAGTTACCGATTCGAATGCAGCATTCGGGTTTCGAAATATGTCGAGAACATTCAAGAATCGAATACATGGACATTTTGCATTCGAATACTCCCATCATTAAATTATAGATTAACTTGAAACTGGTACAAACGAGCTGTTAACATCACTGTTTGTCACAAACTCCCAAGTGAAGAAAAAGTAATGAATAAAAGCAAACAAAAGTTTGTAATGCAATGTTGCCAACCCAATGGAACGACAGGAGCATACATATCGATCCAATATATACATGGTAGGTGGATGATGTATTACATTCCACCCAAAAAATCGATACTGAGATTTGACCGGAAATATTTGGTGCCTCCAGGAATATAGGGACATCAGGATTAGAACCTCGGAAAGGCTGAAAGAAATAAAACAAAAGGAAAACCGAATAAATTCCAAGTCGGCTTTCTTTCAGGTTGACATAGAGTTAGTAAACTTCCGATCACAATAACAATGCGAATTGTTTAAACATCAAACACGTTTTAAACGCATATATAACTTCCTTATCAGTTACAAAACTATTGCATTCTGCCAAAATTTGTCAAAGGAAATATAATTTTCAGACCTCCGAAAACAAAAAAAAACAAAAAATTACATTCACATGATTTTCTCTGCCTGTTGTACAAACTTCTTAAAACATTTTTGTTTTATTTTCTCTACACGTAACTACTTCTATACAAAGTAGAGAGAGGGTATTGTATTGCTCCCAAAAATTAGATACCGAGATTTCACCGCAAATATATATTTTGAGACTCCCTGAATCCAAAATAAAAGAATTTTTAGAACAATGTCCATGTGTGTGTGTGTGTGTGTGTGTGTGTGTGTGTATGTGTGTGTAAAAACGAAAAGTCCGTTAAATAACAAACTTAATATTTAAGTTCAGTATCTTCCAAGGAAGCAACACGAAGGTTTTCAAGAAATTCCTCTCATCCCCCAACTATCCTTTATGTGAAAAACTTTCAAAATGTTTTATCTTCTCAAAAACGGCTCTAACGATTTTGATTTAAATATCTATATCAAAGATTTTTACCTGGCAAATAAAATGCATATCTTGAATTTTCTTGGAATAGCCTCTTAAGACCTCTTTATTCTGGATGAATTTTGCCGAATTTTGCTTAACTGCTAAACCGTAAGACATGGACAAAAACTTACAACACACAAAATGTAGATCTCATCAAAGCACACAATTTATGTCATTTACATTTTTGTTTTGAAGGTAACCGTTTCCGAGATATTCCTTGTTATTGGTTTCAGTTGTGAAGTACTTATATTTGTCTCAGACAGTAAATGATCGTTTTTCATTTGTTCTACTCCTGGGCAAGCAAAGAAGAGATTTGCAATGACAATCGCATAACGATAGCTTTTAAAACATTTGACTGTCACTTTAGCCTAGTGCATTACCTTAGTTCCGGTTTACTTATAAGGAACTAAGTAATAAGAACATTCTGCTAATGGTTATATCGATTAGGATTGTGTAGAAAGAAGAATAATCTTTTGTAAGAAGTTTGTTTGTAGAGCATCTAGAGAAAGTCATGTGAGTGTAACACATAAGATTTTTTTGTGGAGTTGGCCGTTTTCGAGATATTCCTTGTTATTGATTTCAGCTTTAAAACACTTAATACTTTCTCATATGGGAGCTTGACAACAACTATTTACGCAAAGAAACGGATTTCAATCCCATAGCAACGGCATTTCTAAACATTTGATTGTTTAGCCCACGGTATTTGCTTATTTCTCTTCTACTTACAAGGAAGCAAGTAATAAGACTATTTCTGCTTATTTTTTCTCGATTAGCATGAAGTAAATGGGCAATAATTTGTTGCAGAGATGTAGAGAAAGTCATGTGAATGGAACACAGACGTTTATTCAACTGACCCATTGACTCTGAGCACTTGAATCCTTCAGTAGAGGTGGTAATGAAAACGCTTGCTTACCATTGAAGTATTATGGCAGTAAAATGGATACAAATGATTATTCAACGTTTCTGCATGACATTTCAGATAAAAAAAAAAAAAGCGAAGCTTTCGATGTCAGGATCTTCAAATCACAAAAATACTTTTATATCAAGAGAAGGGAAGTAAAAAGAAAGCGAGGAAATTCGTAAAGAAGAAAGCATTCGACAATGTATTACTTAGGAAACAAAAGACATTTTATAGCGAAGGTTTGCATAAAAAGTCTTTCACATTCTCGAAAAGAATCAACACAGCGCTTTAAAAAACGTCATAAAAGGATCAGAAGTGTTTTCCAACAGCTTGACGATACAATCTTAGCAGGTCCATACTCTCTGAGCGAGTTTCTCACTAGTGATTATGTCTTTGTTGCGTCAATATCCACTTTATCAAATCAAGCTTTTAGAAAGTCGCGCTCATTGTATGACCATCACGTTACATTCACATAACTTTCTCTCCCAAATATAAGCTATTCTTACAAAAGGTTATTCTTTACTTACACCATGCCAATCGACATTAATGGTCCTATTACTTGCTTCGTTTTGAGGGGACAAGGTGGTCTGACGATACGGAAATTACACCTTAAGTGAGTTGAATTACTACTGTTCCTTAAGTATTCAATTGTTTTTCCAGAAGTTTGTACGAATTATTCTATAAATCTTAACAATTATTTCAAGTGCTTGTTTGTGTTAATAGCGTATGTGGTTGAGTCTATAAAAAGTATTTCATTCAGCAGAAAAAATAACAAAACATAGTTTTAAATCACATGAACTCATGTATTTTTTTCTCTGATACTGCTTGCAATACATAATCACACTTTTCCATGATTGTTTTTAGTATAGTCAGCTATTTTCTGGACCTTAACTATTTAGTTATGATACAATTTCAGTAGAAATTAACAAAAAATTATTTGCAAATTCAAAAAAGTAAAAATTTGAAACAATATATTATAACATCACGATTGTGGTTCATAAAGTTCAAACATGTGTTGTATATGTGTGCTGAAAATTTCAGCTTTCCAGCTCGCATACTTTCTGAGCAAAAAGGTATATAAGTATTTAGAAATGCTGCTTTGAGAAAACTGGATTTAAAAACACAAAATGTTCTAAAAAGAGGCATTGTATAACAGCTTTAAAGTAATACATAAGCATTATGTAAATTATATTTAAATTGGCTAAAATCCTCTTAACCCCCCAAAAGTATACATTTTCTGAAACAAGAAATAATAGATGTTTTAATAGTATCTAAAACTAAAAAAAGGTTATTTTTTGCCATTTCAGAGTACCTTGTCCCCTTAAGTGAAAGGAATATAAGGGAATACACAAGGCTAAAGCGATAGTGAAATCCTTTAAAACCTCGTCGCTATGTGAAACAATTTACGTTCGTTTCGCTGTATATGGCCCCTTTGAGAAATAGTATTTTAAATATAAAACCAACAAGTAATACGAAAAATTTTGGTTACATTTCGACATAATCACCGAAAAGATTGAGAAATGTATCGTACCTGTGCACAAGCTTTGCAATACCCGCTTCAAAAAATGTTGCCGCCAATGATTTCAAATGAGCATTGACGTTGTTTTGAAGATCTTCATTAGTTTGAAAGTGCTGCCCTCCTAGCCACGTCTTCAATTCAGGGAAAAGGTGAAAGTCGCTGGGGGCCAGGTCAGGAATGTACTGCGGATGACCGAAAATGTCCCATTGAAATTGTTCAAGGAGCTGATGGGTTGTACCAGCAGTGTGTAGACGAACGTTGTCATGGATCAACACAATTCCTAAAGTCAGCATTCCTCTTCGTTTGTTTTGAATGGCTCTCCGCAAACGACGAAAATACATGCCTTGCTACCCCCTGAATCTCCCCCCCCCAAAAAAAAAAGTTCAGAAAAATGTCCGTGTGCGTGCGTGCGTGCCTGTGTGTGTATGTTTGTGTGAGCAGCACAGCTCAAAAACGAAAAATCCGTTAAATGCCATACTTGATATTTAAGTTCAGTATCTTCCCAGGGTGAGACAGGAAAATTTAAAAGAAAATGGCGTCACCCACAACGACCCTTTACATTGAAAAAGTTTCGAAGGTGTTGGTTTTCTCAAAATTGGCTCAAACGATTTTGATTAAAATTTATTATATTTAAGATATTTACATGGTAAATAAAATGTAACTCTTGAATTTTCTGAGAATAGCAGATTTCAAGACTTCTCTATTCAGGACTTTTCCTAAATTATTCTTAACTGGTAAACCGTAAGAGATAGACAAGAACTTACTTCACATAGAATGTAGATCTCCATAAAATACACAATTTATGTCATATATATTCTTTTCGTGGAGTAAACCGATTTCAAAATATATCTTGTTATTGGTTTCAACCTTTGGTCACGCTAAGAAACGGATTTCAATCCCATAGCAACTACTTTTAAAACATTTAACTATCGGTTTAGCCTAATGTGTTCCCTTATTTCCCTTCTACTTATAAGAAACTAAGTAACAAGACCATTTCTGTTTGTGTTTATCTCCAGTAGCATAAAGTAGACACAAGAATAAGGTTTTCAACTAATGTAGAATACTCATTTCTTAGGAATAAGAAACATTTCAATATAATAAAGAAAATAAAACTAATAAGCAAATGAATATAAAATAACGGGGGGAAAGAGATTGTAGTAACAAATAAATAAATGATTAAAGATATTAAAAGAAAATACATTAGAATAAGCAATAAATGTTAAAAATTGTAAAGGGTATTTGTTCTGTATACGAAAGGAAGTTACTGCTGAAAGGAAAAACCAGAGATTTAGGAATATTAGCTGCAAGGTTTGTTTGGTAATGTGGGTCAGAAAGTCATTAGCAGAACGTATATACAATAGAATTGTGGAAAATTTGTGTTCAGAGTGTTACAAAGAAGAAACATTAAACATTAATGACCGAGGGTACTTTGGACCTGAAGGGAGCAAACTGTAGTCTAATGTTTTTGCTGTGGTGTCAAACTTATTCGGTGAGAGGAGACCGATTTGGAAAAACCATTGACAGAAAATTATAACCAATAGAAATTAAGAAATGTTTAACTTCGGATCCATTCGTGTCCAATCATTGAAAATAGGAGGGGCCATAAGAAATTTGTCTAGGCCCGAAGGGAGGTTACGGTCACGAATTGTAGAAGGGAAGAAGTTACCTATAAATTGTCAATGGTGCTGAGCAGACGTGTTGCATATATTAACTTCAGTGCTGCGATATAAAGCATGTGTCTTTATTTGAGGAAAGTGAGTGGTGGACAAAGAGTCATTTCTCCGAGTTCACATGGGAAGTAGAGCAGGGAATAGTTGGGAAATAGGGTAAATTTTCAAAAGTTTAATTGTAAGAAACTTATTCAGTGTGGGGGAATAACATTGTAAATGAGAAAACGGAAGTCAGAGGGGGCAAATAATTTAATGTGTGTGAAATGCATAAACTGGGGTAATCCGAAAAAAAAAAAAATACAGTGATTTTTTTTCACACATACCCTGAGAAAATCCCTAAAAGAGATCCTACTTTTAAGCCCTTCTTATCCTTCCAAATCCTGCCATAAAATGGCATACAAACCATAAAATTCCCGCCACACAACGATAATTTGCTACAGAGATGTAGATTTTTAATACTAGGTATACTCTAAAACGTGTATTTCCCGTGAAATTTCCGTATCCAATTTTTCGGTTCAATTTAAACCTTCTGTGTGTAAAATTAGAGAAAATAGTTTGCATCTGAAAACTCAGACCCTGTATTGTTTAAAGTTGTATAATGATTATTAATTGTGCAGAAAATGACAATGGAAGAACTCGGCGTTGGACTAACTTACATATAAATGTTTCATGTGTAGTGACTTGACATATTCCGTTGTGACGTAACCGATAAGACTAAAAATAGAGTTTCTTCTCTCGGACAAATCAATTGGGGCAAGTGATCCGGTATACGCTTCATGGATTCCTGACTTCACAGCAACATAGGTGTCAAACTTATAGATAGAGCAAAAAAAAAAAAAAAAAAAAAATGATGATGTGTTCCATTCACATGACAATGTTAATGCGCTTATTCTTACACCTACTTAATGCTAATCGAGATAAATATTTACAGAAACGGTCTTATTACTTGCTTTCTTGTAATAGAAGGGAAATACGGAAATACATTAGACTAAACCGACAGTCAAATGTTTAAAAATACGGTTGCTATGGTATTGAAATCTGTTTCTTTGCGTGGACAGAAGTTTACAAGTTGCCGTACGAGAAAAGTATTTTAAAACTGAAACCAATAACAAGGAATACCTCGAAAAAAAATGTAATGTGTTCCATTCACATGACTTTCTCTACATCTCTATAATCAATTATTGTTAAAAGGCTTATTCTTCTATTTACTTACCGCTAATCGAGAAAAAATTCACAGAAAAGGTCTTTTTCACTTGCTTCCTTGTAAGCAAAAGGGAATTAAAGGAGCACCATAGGTTAAATCGACAATCAAATCTTTTAAACGCTGGTTGCTATGTGAATGTAGTACCTTTGTGTGTGTGTGGACAGGAGTTGACAAATTCCCGTATGAGATAACTATAGTATTTTAAAGTTGAAACTAATATCAAAGAATATCTTAAAACCGGTAAAAATTGTTTCAGTTATAATTTGGGGTCCGGCAGCGAAAGCTTACGAGTACTGACAATTTGTTACAGTGTGTGTCTTTACAAACACAATAAACTTAGGTACATATATTGCAACGCCAACAGCCGAATACTAACTGTGTAGATGTGAGAGATTTAGTAAGCCACCAGATGGTGGTATAGCTCCTTTCTAGGTACAAAAACACCATCTTCTGCACATTCAATCATAACAGCAAACAGTCACCAATAAATAAAACAATGTGTTTTCAATTCACATGACTTTCTCTGCATCTCTATATAAAATTATTCTAAAAACGCCTGTTCTTTTATCTGCTTCATGCTAATCGAGATAAATATTAGCAGAAATATCTTACTACTTAGTTCCTTATAAGTAGAAGGGAAATAAGGGAATATACTAGGCTAAAGCGACAGTCAAGTGTTTCAAAATGTGGTTGCTATGGGATTAAAATCCGTATCTTTGCTTGGCCAGAAGTTGACACGTTCCTGTATCAGAAAAGTATAAGTATTGGAATAATTATTACTTTCTCTAGCCGCATTTGTACATTGTACATAGGGATAAAGAAGGTATTATAATGCTCCCAAAACTTCGATACCGAGATTTAACCGGAAATATATGTTTTGGGGCCCCCTGAGACCGAAAAAAGCATTGTTAAAAAAAGGTCCGTGTGCGTGTGCGTCTGGACAGCATAGCCCCAAAACGAAAAGAGCGTTAAATACCAAACTTTTTGTATTTTCCAAAGATGCGACACGAAGATTTTCAAAAAAAATCCTCCTATTAAAACTACCGTTTACATGAAACAAATTTCGAAAATTTTGATTTTATTAAAAATGTCTGTAACAATTTTGATTAAAATCCCGTATATTAAAGCTATTTATGTCCGAAATGAAATGTATATCTCGAATTTTTGGGAATAGCCTCTTAAGACCTCTTTATTCTGGATGAGTTTTGCCTAACTGCTAAACCGTAAGAGATAGCAAAAACTCACTGCACAAAAAATGTACATCACGACAAAACACACAATTTATGTCCTTTACGTTTTTGTTGTAGAGGTAACCGTTTCTGAGATATTCCTTGTTATTGGTTTCAATTGTGAAGTACTTAAACTTTTCTTAGACAGGAAGTGTCTGTTTTTCTTTTGTTCTGCTTCTGGCCAAGCAAAGAAGTGATTTGCAATGACAATCGCATAACGATAGCTTTTAAAACATTTGACAATCACTTTAGCATAGCGCATTCCCTTATTCTCTTCTACTTATTAGGAACTAAGTAATAACATTTTGCTAATATTTATCTCGATTAGCATTGTGTACAAAGAAGAATAATCTTTTGTCGGAGGTTTGTAGAACAGCTAGAGAAAGTCATGTGAGTGTAACACATCATATATTTTTTTTTCATACAAGCCGTGTGTAGGACAGGAGTTGGATAGGTAGAGTCAGACTGAAAAATTCAATGCCATAGCAAGGATTTGAACCACCACATGCGAGTCAGTTGAGAAATTCAACGCTATGCCGGCATGTTGCCATGGTAGCTCAGTGGCAGAGTAACCGGCTAGAGATTGGAAGATCCGCGGGTCAAATCCTGGCTATGGCTTTGAATTATACACATTTTAAAACTGATATCAATAATAAGGAATATGTTGAAAACGGTCAATTCCATCAACAAATATATATATATATGACAAATTGTGTTTTTTTACGAGCTCTACATTTTTTGTCGAGTTAGTTTTCTCTTACGGTTTAACCTTATGCAAAATTCTGCAAAACTGATCCAGAATACAGAAGTCTTCAGAGGATATACCCAGAAAGTTAAAACTTTATTTTACATTGTGCTTTAATTTTACTGATATAATAATGAGTTTAAGTTAAAAAAACTAATATCCTTCAAAGTTATAAACAAAGAATATTTATCATTAAGTCTTAGTACAATTAGTACACCATTAGAATTCGTATATTTACTATATGGTACTTTAATCAAAGACCGTGGGAGAGTGGTTAGACCGCCCGCCTCCCATCTAGGCGATCCGGGTTCGATACCAATGTAGGATTCGCGGCGTCTGTGTGGATTTTCTCAGCGTCCTCCGGTTTCCCTACCAATTGTTCCATCATCACTTTCCAATCATCAATTTCGTTTACATTTCATGCCATGCCCTTCCTCATGTTCATGCCTGGCTAAGGTTCCCCTCGTAACAGGTTCCCCATCCTGTGATTGCGGCCACCACAGGCTTCTGACCTTGTAAGTCCTAGGGGGGTGTCAGCCCTAATTTACGGAGAGGGTAACGAAACTTTAATCAAAATCGTTAGAGCCATATTTGAGAAAAAATATTCTTCCATATAAAGGGCATTTTGCCGTGGGGGATTTTCTTGAAAATCTTCGTAACGCATCCTAGGAAGATACTAAACATAAATACTAACTTTTGTATATAACAGTATTTTCGTTTTTACTTTCTCTACACGTACTATGTACATAGTATATAGAGAAGGTATTGCACTCCACCCAAAAATTCGATACCGAGGTTTCACCGGAAATATATGTTTTAGGGTCCCTGTATAAAAAATAAAGGATTTTCAGATAAAGGTTCGTGTGTTTGTGTGTGTGTGTGTCTGTAAACACGATAATTCAAAACCGAAAAGTCGATAAATTACCAAACTTGGTATTTAAGCTTAGTATCTTCCAGGGATGCGACACGAAGACTTTGAGAATAATCCCCCCACCTCAAACTAGCCTTTACATGGAACTTTTTTCGAAAGTTTTGATTTTCTCAAAAATGGCTCTAACGACTTCGATTAAAATATCATGTATTGAAGATACGCACCCGACAAATTAAATGTATATCTTGAATTTTCTGGCAATAGCCTCATACTTTATTCTGGATGAATTTTAATTGTATCATATCTATTTTTAACTTTAATTGCAGTTGTTAAAATTATTAATATTCATACTCCTTATTTTATTTATTTACCATTTATTAAAATAAATAAAGGCAATTTTAGTAAGTATTTTAGGATTATGTGTCGCCCTCCGTGGTGTAATGGTTACCATGCTGACTTCACATACCCACGGTCGAGGGCTCAAACCCGGCGGAGAACGATGGATTTTTTCGGGTGTAAAAATCCTTAGCATAGCCTCCTTCGGAAGGGAAGTAAAGACGTTGGTGCCGTGTCGTAGGTTTACGGCATGTAGAAGAACCTCAAGTGTGATACAGAGGCCTCTGAGCAAAATTAAGCGGTCTTTCACGCCCAATTTAGAATGGGACGCTGAGAACCACAGCAGTTAAAGAGCGTCTATAAATAACACGCCATTTACATTTTCTGTTTTAGGATTGTGTGGAATTTTGCATAACTGCTAAAACGTAAGAGATGGACAAAAACGTGCCGCACAAAAAATGTAGAGCACGTTAAAACACACAATTTATGTTACATACATTTTTTTCGTGGAATTGACCGTTTTCGAGATATTGTTTTTTGTTGGTTTCAGTTTTCATAGGGAAACTTAACTCCTGGCCACGCAAAGAAACGTATTTCAATTCCATAGCAACCACATTTTTAAAACATTTGGCTGTCGGTTTAGCCTAGTGTATTCACTTATTTCCCTTCTACTTATAAGGAAGCAAGTAATAAGACTATTTCTGCTAGTGTTTATGTCGATTAGCATGTACATAGAAGAATAGGTGTCCAGGCTGACAGTGAATCGTGTAATGACAGACATTTGCCGAGCAAACACCAGAAACAGTTTTTGTTGTGTTTGACTTGTGCCAGGAAGGAATTCTGCTCGACGACTCGGCCCCGGGCCTTTCTCTGTCCTTCTGGCTTTAATCAAATGTAGTCAGTCGGTCTAGTTCATTTAAACTCGTCAAAATGACATTTAAACAGCTAAGTAACTGTGTACAGGTAACCATGGCAACTGCATCTCCCCAGAGAATGGGAAACACTAGTTAATTACCACGGGTGGCTTTCTAAATCCTGACCCCCCCCCCCGCCGGGTTTGTTCCCCGTTGACCGCGCACTCTGACCTTGGGGTTTTTCGTGGTTTTACCGGGATGCTGAATATCTATCACGGTTCATTAACATTTCATTCCTTCGGTAAAGGTTAATTGTTTTTCCACACAAGCCGTATGTAGGACAGGAGTTGGATAATTAGAGTCAGACTGAAAAATGCAACCATAGCCGGGATTTGAACCACAGATCTCCCGATTTCTTGCCGGTTGCTCTTCCACTGAGGTACCATGGTAACATATCGGCATAGCATTGAATTTCTGAACTAACTCGTATGTTTCCCAATAAAGCACAAGGTCATCTCAAATTATTTTGAGATGACAACCCTAATGGCGACTTACAATGTTGTAAGTACTTTGAGTCCCCGGATTCATAGTATTGCCTATTATTATTATTATTATTATTATTATTATTATTATTATTATTATTGTCAATCGGTATTGGATTGTTTTTTTCACACAAGCCATGAGTAGGACAGGAGTTAGGTAGAATCAGACTGAAAAATTCCATGCCATAGCGGGGATTTGAACCATGGATCTCCCAATCTCTAGCCGGTTGCTCTTCCACTGAGCTACCAAATCAACCAATACCAATTGACCATAATAGTTGGCTATACTATGAATCCTGAGACTTAAACATTTTAAGTCGCCATTGGGTTGTCATCTCAAAATAATTTGAGATCAACTTTTGGTTTACCGGGAAACATGTGAGTCAGTTAAGAAATTCAATGCTATACCGGTATATTGCCATGGTAGCTTAGTGGTAGAGCAACCGGCTAGAGATCGGGAGACCCGTCGTTCAAATCATCGCTATGGCATTGAATTTTTCAGTCTGACTCTACATATCCAATTTTATCCCTTCATTTCATTTCCCTTCTTCATCTTTCAGGTCGGCGGCAGCTGTGGCTTGAGGCTTTGCAGGCAGATGACACGGTTGCTTGCTCCGAGTGAAACTCTCTTTCTCCTGGTTGCGCTGTTTAAGGCTAGATGCCGTCGTAAAGACCTCCTTGCGGCCTCCCAGCGCCTCCGTAGCGCGCCAGGGCTAACATCTAGTGTCTGTTATGGACTTCCGTGCGTCTCTGCGCTTAAAGTCGGGGAGGTCCATACAGTCAGATCATGTCTTAGCTGATAAGAGGCGTGTCTGCCAATAGCTACATGCTTGTTGCAACATGTAACAAACATTCCTCAATGCAGTTTCAGTTGTTACCGAGTAATTGTACACACAGAGTGATTTATGTAGAAGTGATACATTTCTTTCTTTAATTATACCGTTGGAAATTCATTCAGTGACACAATTTTAGCACCAGATTAAGCAGAATGTTCTGGAGTTTCGATTCCTTGTCACTAGATGCGCAGATGTTTATGTTTATGCCTAATTGCATTGTTGGCAGCTGTTTCGACATTTTGTTCTTGTAGTCAACGTGAAAATGCAGTACGATCTAGAGCTGACTCAAGGTTATTTTCAGCAAAATGGTGCTACATGCCATACATCAAATGAATCAATGAACCTAATTGCAAGTTTCTTTGTCGACCGGATAATTTCCAGGAACCTGTGGCCACCGAGAACTCCGGATTTGACATCGCCGGACTTATTTCTATGGGGTTACTTAAAAGACAGGGTTTAAGCCACACGTCTCCAGACATTGCACGATCTGAAACACATCAAAAAGGAGATTCAAGCTATTGACAACAGAGTCCTCCAACGAGTGGCCAGTACGACGTGTTGAGTTGTGTCTTATGAAGGGTGAAGGACATTTTCAACATTTGCTATAGAGGTAAATAATCTCCCAAAATTCCTCTACAGTTTAGGTATAATAAGTTGTCGCTAGCATCATCTTAGGGACCGATAACAGGACAATGTCGATACCAGTTTCGTACCTATCAAGTAGAGACCCGACCTGCATTGGCGACTTCATGCACTGTATGTAAACAACCTGTAGTAACGAGTTGGGGAACTTGGCTCGACGCAGCAGCACATACTATATTGTATATTACAATATTGTGTAACAGGGAAACTGGACCAAGTGAGGACCCAATTTTAGAAAGGAATTGTGGGTGTAGGAAGGGGTACGGCAAACTGCAGAATAATGAGGGAATTCGAGGCATATAGTGAAACGACAGAGTGTAAAAACAGAGCAGTTAAACATTGGATGAGAATCGTTCACGGAAGCCAATCTCTAATTAGGGCAGTCTGCTACTGTGAACAGTTGCGAATGGAAAGTAATTCGACGTGAGCATCAACATTAAAGAAAGGGTTGGAAAACATTGGGATGCGATACATTTGGATGGTGGGGCAGGCAAACACGCGGAGTATTTGGAGAAAAATTAAGAACCACCTTTGTGTTATTCACTGACAGCAAATAATTGCGCAATGCACGGAGAAGGTTTCATTGGAAGTACACTCTCGGCTAAAATCGGAGTGGTGTATGGAGCAATACATCAAAACAGGTACCAAACTCATTAGAGAGGGGATTGTGTGGATTTGACTAGGAGCATGGAGGAGCACAAAAATTGCTAACGAGAATGGTATGAGAATCTGTCCCATTTGCGAGGAGGAAGAGTTGTGGATCCACATCTTGGTACGGAGGAATGGCGGGAAAAGTATTTACCGCGATTCTTTACCACCGCGAATGTAGAGCTAGAAGCATGTTGGACGCTACTGGCAGGCTCGGAAGACATGAACGGGCTAGGTAAATTTATACTTAAGGCAAGACAGCTGAGATCTGAGAAGGCTGACAATAGAGAAGAGGGGGGGGGAGCGAGGGATAAGAGCAGCTAAACAAAAGTGACTACATTGTTATATACATTTTTTATGTGATACTTAAGTGAGTGTTGTGTTATGGTTTTATATATATTACGTGTATATATTTATTTTAACTGTATCTTTTCTATTATAAGAGGGTACATTTATGAAGCTGTACTCTGTGCTGTAAATTTAAATTGCTGTAGTTGTCTTTTTTATTTTCGTAGTTAGTGTTTTAATTCTTTGTTGTTGTTGTTTTAATATTGTTTTTATTGTGTATTAAAAAAGCACGTACGGCCTTGGACCCGTGCGACTGTTGAAACTCAATGTATGATACTGTTATGTCAATAAATACACTTACTCCTTCATTCAAAATACAGTTTACAGGTAATTAATGCATTTAATGATATTGCAGCTCTTCAATCAAGATTGTAAACTCTCTGGCTTCAAATTGATTGCACGAAGATTTGTAATTCATACAGAAGAACTTTGCACATACATCTACGAGAATAACATATGTGAAAACATAGAACATTGAAATGCCCCGGGTCTTGAAAGCTGTCGATGATCACATCTTGTGATATGGAGTGAATTTTTTCACAATATAAAGCTTGTTTACGTACCAATCGGAGACGATTCACATTTGAGACGTTACGAATGTATGTTGTTGTGTATTGTAATCTCTATATTTTGAGAGAAAATGAAACAGATACCGATGCTGATGACTTGTTGCACAACAACAATTGAATGTAAATATTAAAATTGTTAGCTTCTATAAACCACCCACTCAACCTCGACCACCTTCCTCTGCTAGTAAAAACATCACAGTCCACAACTGCCCCATTTCCCTTCTATTGGTACACACTACATTGTCAACACATCACAATTACTAGTAACGACAAGTTCATAGAAAACAATCAAAAACGACCAACACCTCGAAAAAAATGTATGTAACATAAATTGTGTGTTTTAACGTGCTCTTCATTTTTGGTGTAGTAAGTTTTTGTCCATCTCTTATGGTTTAGCAGTTATTCAAAATTCCGTAAAATTCATCCAGAATAAACTACTCTTCAGAGGCTATTCCCAGAAAATGCAAGATATACCTTTTATTCGTCAGGCAAATGTCTTTAATATATGATATTTTAATCAAAATCGTTAGTCATTTTTGAGAAAATCGAAATTTTCGAGAAAAGTTCCATGTAAAGGGTAGTTTGGGGTGGGGGGATTTTTCTCAAAACCTTCGTGTCGCATCCCTGGAAGATACTAAACTTAAATACCAAGAGTTATCGTGTTCACAGACACACGCACACACACACGGACCTTTTTCTGAAAATATTTTTTTGGATACAGAGGACCCTAAAACATATATTGACGGTGAAATTTCGGTATCAAATTTTTTGGTGGAGTGCAATACCTTCTCTATACACTATGTACATAATGAGTATAGAGAAAGTAAAAACGAGACTATTGCTTTAACCTCTGCATCTTATTTCTCTTCTACTTACAAGGAAGGTAGTAATAAGACTAATTGTTCTTATGTTTATCTTGATTTGCATGAGGTAGACAAAAGAATAAGCTTATTAACAATAATTTAATACAGAGATGCAGAGAAAGAGATGGAACACATCAGGTGGTTTTCATTGCATTTGTTGTTGATAATCGCAAATATCACAACGCTATTAGTTAATAAATGGAGCCTTTTAAGTTGAAGTTTGCTTGCATACTGAGTAAGTTTGGTACTGTTTTGAGACGTTAATTTCACATGCTATCAGATACGATATCAAGTACATCATTAGAACGCTAAGAGCCTGCTATACGATGCCAAGCTTGGCTATCGACTCTTCTGCCACGTGGGGAATCTTCAGCTTGGAGTTCTCAGGGAGGATTTGCAACCAAACTAGATCTGGAGCCTGTTTCACAATATTTAATGTGTTCCATTCATATCATACTAGTCGAGATAACCATAGCAGAAAATGCTGTTATTACTTAATTAAGTTCCTTATAAGTAGAAGCGAAATAAGGGAATATCATAGGTTAAAGTGATAGTTAAAAGCTGGTTGCTATGTGACTGAAGTTCCTTTCTTTGTATGGACACGAGTTGAGCAATTCCTGTATGAGAAAAGTATAAGTTTTTTAAAGCTGAAACTAATAACAAGGAATATCTCAAAAACGATCAAATCCACGAAAAAAAACTGATATGACACAAATGGTGTGTTTTAATGTGCTCTACAGTTTTTGTGTGGAAAGTTTTTGTCCATCTCTTACGGTTTAGCATTTATGCAAAATTCCGTAAAATTGACCATGAATAAAATAGTATTCAGATGCTATTCCCAGAAAATTCAAAATATACATTTTATTTGTCATGTAAATATCTTTAGTATACGATATTTTAATCAAAATCGTTAGAGCCATTTTGTAGAAAATCATAATTTTCGAAAAAGGTTCATGTAAAGGGTAGTTTGGGGTGGGGGGACTCTTCTCAGAATCTTCGCATCGCATCCCTGGAAGATACTAAACTTAAATACCAAGTTTGGTGTTTTGCCGACTTTTCGGTTTTGAGTTATCGTGTTCACAGACACACGGACACACTGACACGCGGACACACGGACCTTTTTCTGAAAATACTTTTTTTGGATACAGGGGACCCTAAAACATAATATTTCCGGTGAAATCTCGGTATCGAATTTTTTGGTGGAGTGCAATACCTTCTCTATACACTATATACATAACACATATAGAGAAAGTAAAAATCTGATGTGTTCCATTCACATGACTTTCTCTATATCTCTATAAATTATTATTCATAATAAGCTTATGTTTTATTTATTTCATGCTAATCGACAAAAATTAGCAGAAATAATCTTATTTCTTGCTTTATTGTAAGTAGAAGCGAAATACGGGAGTACCATAGGTTAAAGTGAAAGCCAAAAGCTGGTTGCTATGTGACTGATGTTCCTTTGTTTGTATTGACAGGAGTTGACAAATTCCTGTATGAGAAAAGTATGTTTTTCAAAGCTGAAACCAAGAAAAAGGAATATCTCAAAAACGATCAACTCCACGAAAAAAATGTATATAACATAAATTGTGTGTTTTAACGTGCTCTACATTTTTATGGGTTAAGTTTCTGTCCATCTCTTACGGTTTAGTAGTTATGAGAAATTCACCCAGAATAAAGTAGTTCTTCTGAGGGTATTCCCAGAAAATTCAAAATATACATTTTATTTGTCAGGTAAATAACTTTAATATACGATATTTTAATCAAAATCGTTAAAGCCATTTTTTAGGAAATCAAAATTTTCGAAAAAAATTTCATGTAAAGGGTAGTTTGGGGTGGGGTATTCTTCTCAGAATCTTCGCATCGCATCCCTGGAAGATACTAAACTTAAATACCAAGTTTGGTGTTTTGCCGACTTTTCGGTTTTGAGTTATCGTGTTCACAGACACACGGACACACTGACACGCGGACACACGGACCTTTTTCTGAAAATACATTTTTTGGATGCAGGGGAGCCTAAAACATATATTTCCGGTGAAATCTCGGTATCGAATTTTTATTTTTTATATGGAAATATTTTCGAAAGTTTTGGTTTTCTCAAAAATGACTAACGATTTTGATTGAAATATCGTATATTAAAGATATTTACACGACAAATAAAACATTTATTTCGAGTTTCTAGGCTCTTCCTCTGAAATACACTATTTATATCATATACCATTTTTTCGCTGGGTTGACCATTTTTGAGCTATTCTTTGCAACTGGTTTCAGTTTTAAAATTACCTAAACTTTTCACATACCGGAAGCAGATAAGTCAAAAGCTGCAAATGTTTATCTCTATTAGTATGAAGCAGATAGAAGAATAAGCTTTTTAACAATAATTTGTAACAGAGACTGTAGAGAAAGTCATGTGAATGGAACACATCAGATTTTTATTTCTCTAGCCCCGTAGGTACAATATACATGGGGATAGAGAAGTATTGTATTCCACTCAAAAATTCAATGCCGAAATTTCACAGGAAATAATGTTTTAGGACCTCCTGAGTGGAAAAAAGCATTTTCAGAAGCAGGTTCGAGTGTGTGTGTGTGTGTGTGTCTGTCGGTCTGTCTGTCTGTGGACAGCATAGGTCAAAAACGAAAAGACGGTTAAATACCAAACATGGTATTTTAAGTTTGCAGCTTCCAAGGATGCGGCACGAAGATTTTCAAGAAATATCCCTAACCCCTAACTACCCTTTACATGGAAAAATTTTCGAAAATTTTGTTTTTCTTAAAAATGGCTGTAACGACTTTGATGAAAATACTACATATTAAAGCCACTTCTATCACAAATAAAATGTATATCTTGAATTTTCTGGGAATAGCTTCTAAAGAACTGTTTATTCTGGTTGAATTTTGGCATAACTAGTAAACCGTAGGAGATACATAAAGATACAAAAATGTACGTCTTGTTAAAATACACAAGTTATGCCATAAACATCTTTTCGTGGAGCTTACCGTTTTAGAGGTATTCCCTGTTATTAGTTACAGCTGTGAAGTTCTTAAACTTTCTCAGTCAGGAAGTGTCCGTTTTTCTTTTGTTCTACTCCTGGCCAAGAAGAAAATCGATTTGCAATGACAATTGCATAACGATAGCTTTTAAAGCATTTGACTATCACTTTAGCCTAGTGCATTATCTTAGTTCCCTTCTACTTATAAGGAACCAAGTAATAAGAACATTCTGCTAATGTTTATTTCGATTAGCATTGTGTAGAAAGAAGAATAATATGTTGTAGGAAGTTTGTAGAGCAACTAGAGAAAGGCATGTGAGTGTCGCACATCAGATTGTTTTATTTTGGGGAACCAAAACCAGTATTTACGGTTTTATCTAGGATAAATTCAATACCTACACTTTAAATTGTGTATATTGAGAACAATGTAAACTTAAATATAATATATAAAGCACAGTTTAGATTCATGTACCATACTCGAGAATCAACAGCATATTATAATAGTTAATCGGGAATAGCGGACAACTTCCTAAGAAACCCTGTGTTTCTAGAACCTTATAAAGACGACAAACTCTGCACTTTGAATTAACTGCAGGAAATTCGAACCGTTTTCTGTAAACAGTAGAATAAGCGACATTTCCAAAGCAATGGACTTTCTGACTATGCAACACTGTACTGATAGCAGATAGCAAACAACAAAGTTGTGATATCTGGGGCAGAGATATATACCCAAACTTGCAGCGGAGTCTTCTTCCTGTAAGTTTACTTCTCCAAAATTTTACCACGAACATGTTCACTTTTTACTTTCTCTACACGTACTATGTACATAGTGTATAGAGAAGGTATTGCACTTCACCTAAAAATTCGATACAGATATTTCACCAGAAATATATGTTTTAGGGTCCCCTGTAACCAAAAAAAGGAATTTTCAGAAAATGGTCCATGTCTGTCTGTGTGTGTGTGTGTGTGTGTGTGTGTGTGTGTGTGTGTGTGTGTGTTTGTGACTGCGAACACGATAACTTAAAAACGAAAAGTCGATAAAATACTAAACTTGGTATTTAAGTTTAGTATCGTCCAGGGATGCGACAGGAACATTTTTGATAAACCTCCCCATAACTACCCTTAACATGGAACTTTTTTCGAAAATTTTGATTTTTTTATAAATGGCTCTAACGATTTTGATTAACATATCGTATATTAAAGACATTTACCTGACAAATAAAATGTATATCTTGAATTTTCTGGGAATAGTCTCTGAAGACTACTTTATTCTGGATGATTTTACCGAATTTTGTTTAACTGCTAAACTATAAGAGATACATAAAAAATTACATCACAAAAATGTAGAGCTTGTTAAAACACAGTTTTTTCGTGGAGTTTATCGTTTTTGAGATGTTTCTTATTTTTGGTGTCAGCTTAGAAAAACTTTTCTCATACAGGAACTTGAGTCACATAGCAACCAACTTTTGACTATCACTTTAACCTATGGTACTCCCTTATTTCGCTTCTACTTACACGAAAGAAAATAATAAGTCTATTACGCTATTTTTTCTCGATTAGCATGAAGTAATTAGAAGAATAAACTTTTTAACAATAATTTGTTGCACAGATATAGAGAAATTCATGTAAATGGAACACATCAGATTTTTACTTTCTCTAGCTCCGTATGTACAATGTACATAGGAATAAAGAAGTATTGTATTCCACCCCAAAATTCAATGTCGAGATTTCACCAGAAACACATGCTTTAGGACCCCCTGAATCCAAAACTCTGATGTATTCCATTCACAAGAATTTCTCTAAATCTCTGCAACAAACTATGCTTCTACACTTATGCTTCTATTTACTTCATGCTAAACGAGAAAAAATTAGCAGTAATAGTCTTTATTGCTTGCTTACTTGTAAGCGAAAGGAAATAACGGAGTACCATAGGTTAAAGTGATAGTCAAAAGCTGTTTGATATGTGACTGAAGTTTCTATGTTTGCATGGACAGTAGTTTACAAATTCCTGTGTGAGAAATGTACAAGTTTTACAAAGATGAAACCAAAAAACGAGGAATATCTGAAAAGCGATCAACTCCACAAAAAATGTGTATAACATACATTGTGTGTTTTAACGTGCTCTACATTTGTTGTGTGTTAAGTTTTTGTCCATCTCTTACAGTTTAGCAGTTATGCAAAATTTCGTAAAATTCATCCAGAATAAAGTAGTCTTCAGAGGCTATTCCCAGAAAATTCAAGATATACATTTTATTTGTGATGTGAATATCTTTAATATGTGATATTTTAATCAAAATTTTTAAAAAAAAGTATATAAAGGGTAGTTATGGGTGGGAGATTAGCTTGAAAATCTTCGTGTCGCATCCTTGCATTACAATACGTTCTCTATACACTATGTACATAATACGTGTAGAGAAAATAATAGTCTTATTAACAGGAATTTGTAGGAGATATGTAGAGAAAGTCATGTGAATGTAAAACATAATACTTTTAAAACTGATGCTTGAGTCCGTCATTAAACAATTTCCACAGGCACACACATATATTACTGATGTCACTTGTCTGTAAAGGATATTTGGAAATGGAATTGCCCGTGTGGGTACTCGAACCTGGGTAGCGTTGCTTGGATAACCGCCTCTATCCAAATACGACGGCAGCTCCGTGCTATTAACATGGTATATTTGGAAAATAAACACATGGGTATAGCAGCTACCCAGCCGGGCAGGAATTCCGCACTGCAATATTTCTAATGGTGGATCGCTTTGTCTCCGGAGCTTTTCCGGATCCATCCACCAGAGAGAGATTCTTCCTTACCTGCAGCTCACGTCATTGTTCTCGACGCAGCGTCAGTTCTATCTCATTAGTCTTTTGTTTCCCACCTCACCTGCGTCAACCAGATGAACTCACTTCTTGTTTCGTAGTATTTAAATTTCGTACTTCCAGTCAACCTATATATCGAACTTTGACGTTGCGTATTCGATTTAGGCATCTTTTAAATACAAATTCCGAGTTCTAGGCCCTGCTCTGTGTTACACTCACATGACTTTCTCTAGTTAATCTACAAACTTCTTACAAGGGATAATTCTTCTTTCAACACCATGCTAATCGAGATCAGCAGAATTGTGTTACTTAGTTCCTTATAAGTAGAATGTAACTAAGGAAATACACTATGCTAAAGTGATAGTCAAATGTTTTAAAAGCTGTCGTTATGCGATTGTCATTACAAACCGCTTCTTTGCTTGGCCAGGAGTAGAACAAAAGAAAAACGGACACTTCCATCTGAGAAAAGCATAGGTAAGTACTTAACAATTGAAACTAATAACAAGGAATACTTGGAAAATGGTAAGTTCCACGAAAAAAAGTATGACATAACTTGTGTATTTTAACATCTACATTTTTTGCATACTAGGTTTTTGTCATCTATTACGATTTACTAGTTATGCCAAATTAAGCAAGATTCATCCAGAATAAACAGGTTTTTAGAAGCCATTCCCAGAAAATTCAAGATATAAATATTGTTTATCAGGTAAATATCTTTAATATAGGACATTTTAATCAAAATCGTTATAGCCATTTTTGAGAAAATCTAAATTTTCGAAAAAAGCTCCATGTAAAGGGTAGTTGCGGGTGGGGGATTTTCTTGAAAATCTTTGTGTCGCATCCTTGGAAAAACCTCCGCACGTGTGTGTGTGTGTGTGTGTGTGTGTTTCCGTGGACAGCATAGCTCCAAAACTATAAGACCGTTATATACCAAACTTGGTATTTAAGTTTGGTATATAACGGTCTTATAGTTTTGGAGCTATGCTGTCCACGGAAACACACACACACACACACACACACGTGCGGAGGTTTTTCCAAAAATGCTTTTTTTGGATGCAGGGGACCCAAAACATGTATTTCCCGTGAAATCTTGGTATCGAATTTTTGGGTGGAATGCAATACCTTCTCTATACACTATGTACATAGTGCGTGTAGATGAAGTAAAAATGTGTGCATAAAAAGGATTTATGTGATAAATCTAAGCAATTTGCCAAAAGTTGTGAAAAATTAATTGTTTTTTACTTTCTCTAGCCCCGTATGTACAATTTACATACGGATAGAGAAGTATTTTATTCCACCCAACATTTCGATGCCGAAACTTCACCAGAAATATATGTTTTGGGCTCCCTGAGTCCGAAAAAAAAGCATTTTTAGAAAAAGGCCCGTGTGTGTGCTTGTGGAGAGCATAGTTCTAAAATGAAATGACGGTTAAACACCCAAGTTGGTATTTAAGTTTAGTATCTTCCAACGAAGATATTCAAAAAAATCCCCCCAACCCCAACTATCCTTTATATGGAAACATTTTCAAAAATTTTGATTTTCTCAAAAATGGCTGTAACGAGTTTGATTATAATATCGTATATTAAAGATATTTATATGACAAATAAAATGTATATCTTGAATTTTCTGGGAATAGCCTCTGAAGACTACTTTATTCTGAATGAATTTTACGGCATTTTGGATAGCTGGCAAACCGTAAGAGATAGGCAAAAACTTACATAAGAGAAAATTTAGAGCTCGTTAAAGCACACAATTTATCTCATATAGATTTTTTTCAGAGCTGAACATTTTTTGGATATTCCTTGTTACTGGTTTGAGTTTTAAAATACTTTTCTCATACACGAGCTTGTGAACTCCTGGCCACACAAAGAACGGTTTTCAATTCCATAGCAACCACATTTCTTCTGCGGCAAGTTTACTCTTACGGGTTAGTATTACGCAAAATCCATTAAAAATAAACACGTCTCCAGAGACTATTTCTGGAAAATAAAGGATATACAATTTATTTGCCATATAAATATCTTTAATATACCGTATTTTAATCAAAATTGTTACAGCCATTTTTGAGAAAAACAAAATTGTTAAAACGTTTCCCAAGTAAAGGGTACTTTGTAGTGGTGGAGTTCCCTGAAAATTTTCGTGTCGCATCCTTGAAGAATACTAAAGCTAAGCACCAAGTTTGGTATTAACGGTCTCTTCGTTTTTGATCTATGCTGTCCACAGACACACACATAAGGATTTTTTACTTTCTCTATACGTACTATATATATGGTTGTCCATAGCGCGGTGATAGCGCAGCTGCTTACCAAGCGGGAGACCTGAGTTCGATCCCAAGTACCGGCGTGGGGATTTTTCCCCGCTGGGAGACCTGGAGACCCGGGATGCACTCAGCCTCGAAATTTTGCATAACTGCTAAACCGTAAGAGATGGACGAAAACTTAAAACACAAAAAAAAAAATGAAGAAAACGTTACAATTTATGTTATATACATTATTTTCGTGCAGTTGATTGTTTTTTAGACATTCCTCGTATTTGGTTTCAGCTTTGCATAACTTACTTTGCTGATACAGGAATTTGTCAACTCCTGTCCATACAAACAAAGGACCTTCAGTCACATAGCAACCATCTTTTGACTATCATTTTAACCTATGGTACTCCCTTATTTCACTTTTACTAACAAGGAAGCAAGTAATAAGACTATTTCTATTTTTTTTTCTAGATTAGATGAAGTAAGTAGAATAATTTGTTACAGAAATGTAGAGAAAGTCATGTGAATGGAACACTTAAGATTTTTTCTGAAAATGTTTTTTTTTTTTTTTTTGGGACTCAGTGGATCTCAAAACATTTTCAGTGAAATGTTCATTGAATTTTGGATGGAATACAATACTTTCTCTACCTACTCTGTACGTGTTAGAGAAAATAAAATTACCAGATGACACCATATTTTGAAGTACCTAAACGATCTATGTGAGGAAAGGAAGGTGGAAGTAATGAAGCTTTTGGTTTATAATAAACGATACTGGCGGCTCCGAAAAGAATCCAGTTTTATTCAAGCGAATGTAGGGTTTGAAATCTGTAACCTAGCAACTAATGGCACTCAGGTAAAATACACCAACAATTAATTGTAACAAAAGACTGCACAATAATATATCTGTGAATTCACTCCCACTTTTGTGGCTACTCTATCACATGCTAACTGGTCATTTATTACAAAATGTCTGCGTATCCAGCATTTATCTTAAACGCTACCATTCTAAAAACCACCACCGATATGGTTAAACTCTTTCAACACTAAAAAATACATTCTTTAGCCCTTATGTATATAAGGTAGGTATCGTATTCCGCCCAAAAGTATCTGATGTGCTCCGTTCACATGACTTTCTCTAAATTTCTGCACAAAATATTGTTAAAAAGCTTATGCTGCTATTCACTTCATGCTAATCGAGAAAAGTATGTTTTTAAAGGTGAAATCAAAAACAAGGAATAACTTAAAAACGATCAACTCCAGGAAGAAAATTTATGTAACATAAATTGTGTGTTTTAATGTGCTCTACATTTTCTGCGCAGTAAGTTTGGTCCATTTCTTACAGTTTAGCAGTTATTCAAAATTCCGCAAAATTCATCCAGAATCAAGTAGTCTTCAGAGGCTATTACCAGAATATTCAAGATATATATTTTATTTGTCAGGTAAATATCTTTAATATACGACATTTTAATCAAAATCGTTAGAGCCACTTTTGAGAAAATCTAAATTTTCGAAAAAAGTTCTTGTAAAAGGTAGTTGTGAGTGGGGATTTTTTTGAAAATCTTCGTGTCGCATCCTTGGAAGATGCCAAACCTAAATACAAAGTTTGGTTTTAACCAACTTTTCGTTCTTGCGCTATGCTACCCACACACTCACGGACATTTTTCTAAAAATGCTTTTTTTGGATTCAGGGGGTCCCAAAACATAAATTTCCAGTGAAATCTCCGTATCTAATTTTTGGGTGCATTACAATACCTTCTCTATACACTATGTACATAGTACGTGTAGAGAAAGTAAACATTTTAGGAAAATGTCCGTTTGTGTGTCGTGCACAGCATAGCTCAAAAACGAAAAGTCGGTTACACACCAAACTTAGAATTTAAGTTCACAAAAACGAAAATTCGGTTACACACCAAACTTAGAATTTAAGTTCAGTATCTTCCAAGGATGCGACACGGATTTTCAAAAAAGTTCCCCACCCTGAGCTATCCTTTATATGGAACATTTTTCGAAAATTTTGATTTTCTCAAATATGGTTCAAAAGATTTTGATTAAAATGCCGTATATTAAAGATATTTTCATCGCAAATAAAATGTATATCTTGAATTTTCTGGGAACAACCTCTGAAGACAATTTTACTCTGGTTGAGTTTTGCAGAATTTTGCATAACGTTTAAACCGTAAGAGATAGACAAAAGCGTATTACACAAACCTGTAGATCTCCTTAAAACATACAATTTATGACATATTTTTATTCGTGAAATTGATAGTTTTCGAGGTATTCGTTGTTCTTGGTTTAGGTAATTTTCTTGTACGGTAATTTGTCAACTCCTAGCCATACAAAGAATCGAATTTCATTCCCATACTACCAACTTTTAAAGCATTTGACTGTCGGTTTAGCCTAGTGTATTTCCTTATTTCCTTTCTACTTATAAAGGAAGAAACAAGACTATTTCTGCTAATGTTTATCTCGATTAGCATGAAGTAAATAGAAGAATAAGTTTATTAGCAATAATTTGTTAAGGAGATGTACAGAAAGTCATGTGAATGGAACGCATTGGGTTAATGCCAGGCGAATTGTAGAGAGTATGCGTGTGATTGTGTGTGTGTGTATATGAAATATACGATATTTTAATCAAAATCAATTCATCCATTTTTGAGAAAATAAAAATGCTCGAGAAACTTTTAGGTAAAGGGTTGTTTTGGGTGGAGCATTTTCTTAAAAACCTGGTTTTCTCATGCTTGGAAGATACTGAACTCAAATAATAAGTTTGGTCTTTTTGTTTTTGAACTATGCTGTCCACAGATACACACATAAATGTTTTTTTTTTTTATTCATGGTACCCAAAACACCCATTTTCGGTGAAATTTCGATATTGAATTTTTGGGTGCATTACAATCCCTTCTCTATCACATAGTTCGTGTAGGGAAAGTAAAAAATCCAAAAATTTGAGAACAGGAGGCCATGGGACTGGTACTTTTCTACCTAGCAATCTGTACATCTCGAACAATGTGACTAAAACATGCTGCAGCCCCACCAGGTGTGTTCTTATTTGCAGGGGCACATTTTTAAGTAACTATGGGAGAGGTTCTGAATGGCAGCATCTGTAAGGCGTACTTGGAGAATGTATTACAGGAACTATAGATGTAAACAAGTACCCATGGGCCCACCTGGGTAGTAGTTTGTCTGTCTCATGTTCATAAGGTCGTGAATTCGAATCTCGCTTAGGGTAAATTACCTGGATAAGGATTTTTTTCGGGGTTTTCCCCTTATCCTAAGAAGACGAATGCAAAGTAACTTTAAGCTCCATGGACCCCGTGATCATTTGAACATCATTTCACCATCGTCCGATATGACCAACCAGGTTAAAGGATGTTAAAAAAAAAAATTACCCATTGCAACGCAATTCCAACTACGCAGGGTAAAATAGATCAAAGCCTTCTGTGAATATGTACATAGAATAATTAAGTTGTTGGGTTGAACCAGAAAAGCCGCTGAGCGTAAACTTCCATTAATTGACAACACAAAAACGAAGAGTTTTAGAGCATATGTTTACATGAAACTATTTTCTTGTTTCCATGTTAAGTATTCATCCCCAAACATTGTAAAAGTATTTTTGAATCACTCTGTATAACATGTACTAAGTAGGAAAAGTAAAACATTTTCGGGTCAGAGGTTACAGATGACACACACTGCGCAGATCAATAGGTAACACACACTTGGCGTTTAATCAACAGGTTGATTTTGGTTAAGAGTAAAGTTAACATTTGTACACAGTTTCAGTTGTGTTACGTCCTAGTAACAAATGAAAATTGTTAAGCGTGAACTATAGAAGGTACCTGAACAGACCCTCAGCTGTCTAATTGGCACTTGTGTGGTATTCAAGTTATACCAACGCTACTTGCCCCCAAGGAACAACACTCTCGTTCCTCCTTACACAGTTAAGATGCTGCGTCGTGAAATTTTGAGAATTCGCTGTTTCTAAGATATCTACTAGAAATTTGTACTAGTTTTTGTACATAATAAAAATAATAATAATAATAATAATAATAATAATAATAATAATAATAATAATAATACTAATAATAATAATAATCATATATCGGTTAATGTAATTGTTTTGCTTACAAGCCGTATGTAGGAAACAAGTTGGATAAGTAGAGTCAGAAAAATCTGTCATACAGGAATTTGTCAACTCCTGTCCATACTTGTCTATCACTTTAACCTATGGTACTCCCTTATTTCGCTTCTGCTTACAAGGAAGCAAGTAATAAGACTATTTCCGCTAACTTTTTCTCAATTAGCATGAAGTAAATAGAAACATAAGCTTTTTAACAATACTTTTTGCAGAGATGTAAAGAAAGCCATGTGAATGAAACACATAATTTTTTTATTTCGCGTAGAAAGTTTCTGGCCCGATTGAACACAGTTACTTCTCTCACAAGGGAGCAAAGGCACGCACAAAAGTAACTGTAATCTGCGCGGCACTAGTCACAATTAACATGAACACCTCACTTTTTGGCGCGGATTCCGTATTCAAAGCGACGCAGGTTCCGCGTGCTGTTACTTTATCACAGTGTGTGCATTTGGGCAAAATTTAACCATGCGCAAAACTTTAAACTACTAATTTCATTGGCTCTTTTTTAGCGCCGAAGATGGCTTGGGGTGCGCTTTGGATATAACGTAACTATTTGCAATGAGTCAATCCATCTCATATATGAGTTTTGACCTCAAATTACTAGTAGCCCCCCCTCCCCCAATATACGCCAAACCAACTTTCTATTTACGATTCAAGACTTAACAAAAGCATTCCTTCCCTCTAGCATTACACAAAGCTACTATCGTAAACATCTAAAATCATCGCTCGAAAAACAGCTTGTTAACTTTACAAAACGCTTTCCAGGATCATTCTTCCCTGAACTTACCACATACACTTTATAACAATTAATTATATAATTTTTATAGAAGATATAGAAAAATCTGATGTGTTCCATTCTATGACTGTCTCTATATATCTGCAACAATTTATTGTTAAAAACCTTATGCTTCCATTTACTTCAGGCTAATCGAGAAAAAATTAACAGATACAGCCTTATTAGTTGCTTTCTTGTAAGTAGAAGCGAAATAAGGAGTGCCAAAGGTTAAAGTGATGTCAAAAGCAGGTTGCTATGTGATTGAGTTGCTTTGATGGTATGGGCAGGAGTTAATAAATTCCTGTATGAGAAAAGTATAAGTTTTTCAAAGCTGAAAACAAAAACAAGGGATATCTCGAAAATGATCAACTTCACGAAAAAAATGTATATGGCATAAATTATGTGTTTTAATGTGCTCAACATTTTCTATGTGATAAGGTTTTGTCCATCTCTTACAGTTTAGCAATCATCCAAAATTCCATAAAATTCATCCAGAATAAAGAAGTCTTCAGAGGCTATTCCCAGAAAATTCAAGATATACATTTTATTTGTGAGCTAAATATCTTTAATATACGATATTTTAATTAAAATCGTTAGAAGCATTTTTGAGAAAATCAAAATTTTCGAAAAAATTTCCATGTAAAGGGTAGTTTAATGTGGCGGAATTCTATTGAAAATCCTTGTGTAGCATCCTTGGAGGTTACGAAACTTAAATACCAAGTTTGGTAAATAACGTCTTTTCGTTTTTGAGCTATGCTGTCCACAGACACACGCGCACACACGGACCTTTTTTTTTTAAAAATGCTTTCCAGTGAAATGTTGCTATCGAGTTTTGGGTGCATTACAATACTTTCTCTATACACTATGTACATAGTACGTGCAGAGAAAGTAAAAACATATTACAGCTCAGAAATTAACTTGAATAGTCTAATTAATTGACGTACATACTAAGGACACATTCACCTGGGCGACAATCCATTTCAAACGTCACAGACGCCCCATAGCGCCCCAACCAAATATACTCCAAAAGCAATAGAGGTGCGGTCCAGCCGCATGTCACGTGAGTTTTCTGATATAACACTCACCGCAACAGTTACCACGTTTCTATGGAGAATTTAATCGATTTGTGTCCATTTCCATCTGGATACCATCCACGTTTCACATGTAAAATTCAGTTTCCACATGCCAGGTGACACAAGAAACTCTTATACTGTCGCGAACATGATCCTTCGACGTGGGTGATAGGTATTTGAGGGTAGTGAAAGGAAGACAGATGGTAGAGCAATAATAACAACGGGACTTAAATTAAGACAATACGAGGTACGCCCAGAAAGTAAGTTCCATTTGGTAATAAAATTAAATTGTGTACAGAATAATTATTTATTGCTCAAAATTCTACAACTCTTAAACTACTTTTCCACATAACTGCCGAAATTTTGCAGGCATTTGTCATAGCGTGACATAAGTTTTTGTACACCTTTTTCATAGAAGTTTGCCGCCTGTGTCTTCAAAAAGTTGGAAACCTTTTCTTTCAGCTCTTCGTCATTGTTGAAGTGTTGACCGCCAAGGAAAGACTTGAGATGTAAGAACAGATGAAAGTCGCTAGGAGCGAGGTCAGGGCTGTATGGAGGATGGTCAAACACGTCCCAGCCAAATCCCTGTAGGAGATTTTTCGTCACATTTGCAGTGTGTGGTCGTGCGTTGTCGTGAAGAAAAACAGCACCTTTTGACAGCAATCCTCGGCGCTTATTCTGTATTGGTTTCACTTTCCTAGCAATCAGAAAGCGAATCACAGATCTGATTTCACAAGCGGCAGGATTTTCAATCAACACCGACAAGCGAACGTGGCTGACAGCGATCTCAATATGGCGCACGTATCTTTTGCCTTATACAGAGCGTCTACCGCGCATGTGCGGAACTGCGATTGCAGTGCTGCAGCGGAGATAAATTGAAAAGGAACTTACTTTCTGGACGTACCTCGTATATTGAGAAAGATTAAATAATTTGTTGGTAGCGAATGTTTGATTTACAAATGTGGGGGTTGAAATATATTCCATTAATCCTGGCCAATATTATTCTGATTACGAGGTTACCAACATAAAGCCTTACCTTAAGAAACATGTCATGATGAGTCTAGGCGAGGCGAGAGATGAAATGGTCGAGGTGGTAGAGCGGTTGAGCCCGGAGCGTTGCCCCAAGAGGAGGTTCCCCTACGGTCAAAGACAAGACCTGGTGGTCGGGTCCACAGTCCCTTAAATAAATTTAGCCTTAATCCCGGAAAGGCATTCCAACATAGTGGCCGTACTTCTAATATGGAGAACCAACGCCCTAATAGTGGGTAGTCTTAGCCAATCAACATCGAATTTTTAAATGTTCTACAATATCCGGTGTAACGTGAAAGTGCGAAAGTGCACGTAGCCTAACGGAGTCATCGAAAAGTCCACTAGGAGTGCCATCGGAAGAGGCTAGTCACTTCCATCGTTATACTTAATCAGCTTATAACAAAACTTGTATTTTCTCAAGAATCAAATCCCAATTAATTTAGATTAATTAATTCCTAATTAATAAAATATTACTAAAATAAGCTCTCGCCAATGACACATGCGATAATATTTTTCAGCTTTAATTTACGTTGGCGAACGCGTTAAACTGATACATTTGTGAAATTTGACCAAATTGTGAAAAATTAAAAAAAAAGAAAAATACGTTGCCTAGCACTAGAGAAGGTATTGTATTCCACCAAAAAATTCGATACCGATATTTTGCCAAAATTATACGTATTGTGACTCCCTGAATCCAAAAATCATTTTTATAAAAATTCCATGTGTGTGCAAATACAATTTACCTGGAATGTTTTTTTTAAATGTTGTTTTCCTCAAAAATAGCTCTAACAATTTGATTAAAATATCTTCAAGATATTTTCATGACAACCGCAAAGTATATCTGGAATGTTCTGGGAAAAGACCTTCTTCATTCTGGATGAGCTTTTTGTAACTGGCAAACCGTAAGAGAAACACAAAAACTTACTACACTAAGATTATAGATCTCAGTTAAACACACCATTTATGACCTACACACTCTTTACTTTCTCTACACGTACTACGTACAGTGTATAGAGAAGGTATTGTATTGTATCCAAACATTTGGTGCCAAGAATTCACCGAAAATATGTTTTGAGATCCCCTGAATCCAAAAATTTTTTTTAGAAAACGTCCGTGCGTGTGTGTGTGTGTGTGTGTGTGTGTGTGTGTGTGTGGGCAGCATAGCTCAATTACGAAAAGGGCGTTAAAAACCAAACTTGGTATTTAAGTTTGGTATCTTCCAAGGATGCGACACGAACATTTTCAAGAAAATTCCCCAACCCCAAATAGCCCTTTATATGGAAAAAATTTCGAACATTAAAATCTCTTATATTAAATATAGTTTTACCTGTCAAATAATATATATATCTTGAATTTTCTGGGAATAGCCTTTGAAGACTACTTTATTCTGGAGGAATTTTACGGATTTTTGCATAACTGATAAACCATAAGCACTTAGCACACAGAAACTGTAGAACACATTAAAACACACAATTTATGTTACATACATTTTTTTTTGTGGAGTTGGTCGTTTTTAAGATATTCCTTGTTTTTAGTTTCAGCTTTGAAAAACTTATACTTTTCTCATACAGGAATTTGTCAACTCCTATCCATAAAAACAAAGGAACTTCAGTTACATAGCAACCAGCTTTTGACTATCACTTTAACCTATGGTACTCCCTTATTTCGCTTCTACTTACAAGGAAGCTAGTAATAAGACTATTTCTGTTAATGTTTTCTCAAATAAGTTTTTAACAATATTTTGTTGCAGAGATGTAGAGAAAGTCATATGAACGGAACACATAATTTTTTGTATAGTTTTCCAAGATATTACTTGTTAAAATGTTCAAGCATAAAACTTTTCTTAAAGGAAAGTTACATCTCATTTCATATATCTATCGCTTTACTTCCGATCATGTAAAACGAACAAGGGAACTCAAAACATGCATTTCCGGTGAAATATCGATACTAAAATTTTAGGTGGAATACAATACGTTCTATCGTTCCTATGTGCATAGTCGTCTAGAGAAACTAAAAGCAGCTAGACTGGATGGACCAAGGGATTTGAACCCGGGACCTTATGAATGCGTTACCGCCTGAGCTATTTCACTCGCTAGTGAGTGTTCTTACATCGCCCAGTTAAAAGTTACGTGTATGTACTAGATTCAGAGTATAATATTCTCCCGTGGTGAAATATCAGATAACTTCACCGTCACTGCTAACTCACTCTGTCAGAGAAAAACCGAGTTACACGCGCACGTGACGAGGTTACATACCTCTAAGAAAAATCTGGTGTGTTCCATTCACATGACTTTCTCTACATCTCTGCAGCAAGTTCTTGTTAAAAAGCTTATGCTTCTATTTACTTCATGCTAAATTAGCAGAAATAGTCTTATTACTTGCTTCCTTGTAAGTAGAAGCGAAATTAGGGAGTACCATAGTTTAAAGTGATAGTCAAGAGCTGGTTGCTATGTGACTGAAGTTCCTTTGTTTGTATGAACAGGAGTTGACAAATTCCCGTAAGAGAAAAGCATAAGTTTTTTAAAGCTGAAACAGAAATCAAGGAATATATAAAAAATGATCAACTCCACGAAAAAAATGTATACAACATAAATTGTGTGTTTTAAGGTGATCTACATTTTTTGTATGGTAAGTTTTTGTCCATCTCTTTCAGTTTAGCAGCTATGCAAAATTCCGTAAAATTCATCCAGAATAAAGTAGTCTTCAGAGGCTATTCCCAGATATACATTTTATTTGTCAGGTAAATATATTTAATATACGATGTTTTAATCAAAATCATTAGAGCCATTTTTGGAAAAATCAAAATTTTCGGAAAAAAGTTCTATGTAAAGGGTAGTTCGTTTTTTTGGAATTTTCTTGAAAAATCTTCGTGTTGCATCGTTAAAAGATACCAAACTTAATACCATATATTAAATACCTATGCATTATGTACATAGTACGTGTAGAGAAAGTAATTAGCAGAAACAGTTTTATTACTTGCTTTCTTGTAAGTAGAAGGGAAATAAGGGAGTACCCCTCTAGAATGTACAGACACATATAAACATACACACACTATTATTATGAAAGATAGTTTGCAATCACTTGAACTTTTTTGTTTGTTATTTCTAAATTTGAACATGTAAACTGTAAATATCGTGTAAGACCCTAAACAAGCGTGCATAACCTGACTACTCAGGTATGCATGCCAACCCAGGGACAATTCCGTGGACGTTTTCCATCAGGTCAGTACCTATTTTATACACCGTCACCCTCTGTGGTGTAATGGTTACCATATAACTCCATATACCCAAGTTCGCGGGTTCAAACCCGACGGAGGATGGTGGATTTTTTCAATTGTAAAGGGAAATAAAGCCGTTGGTCCCGAGCCGTAAATTTAAGGCACGTAAAAGAACCTCAAACCTGATAGAGAGTACCTCTGAGCAAAATTAAGCGGTATTTCACGCCCAGTATAGAATGGGACGCTGAGAACCACAGGAGTTAAAGAGCGTCCATAAATAAAACGTCCTGCATGCAAGTACGGAAGTGCTTGTATACAAGGAAGGAAGAGGATAAGCGCGTCAACCCCGAGGGGAGGACTACCGAAAACCAGAGTAGAGCCGACTTTTACCAGCTTAGGTCTACTAACTTTGCTGGAAGACACTAAGGTGTTTCACAACCCCGCCCAGACATACATAATCTCCCACGAGTATAGGAACATTGCCACGTCGAGTCCAACCCAATCCGAAGAGCTGTCAACTACTTCTAGTAACGTCAGAAGTATCACGGGTACCTAGACAATAATTCATGAGCATTTATCTGACAACTAAAGTATGCTTGCATGTCTTTCCATTACACCGGTGCCTATTTTATACACCAGGCCTCTCTTGCAAGCAAGGGCGCAAGTCGACCCATCCACTTACCTTCATCAACTCAAAGGAGAAGTCTACGAAAGACCGGTGAAGGTTAGCAGCTTAGGTCTACTAACTGTCCAGACTTGTGCTGGAGTACATTAATGTATCTCAAAAGTTTGAATTTTGGGTACTCTTTAACTGCTGCGGTTCTCAGCGTCCCATTCTAAATTGGGCCTGAAAGACCGCTTAATTTTGCTCAGAGGCCTCTCTATCAGGCTTGAGGTTCTTTTACGTGCCGTAGATCTACAACAAGGGACTAACGGCTTTACTTCCCTTCCGAAGGAAGCCATGCTAAAGATTTTTACGCCCGAAAAAATCCATCATCCTCCGCCGGGTTTGAACCCGCGACCTTGGATATATGAAGTTAGCATGGTAACCATTACACCACGGAGGGCGATGTGTATAGGAGAGGTATTATATTGTACCCAAAAATTTAAAACCGAGATTTCACTGGAAATACATGTTTTGTGTCCCCCTGAATAAAAAAAAACATTTTTGGAAAAAGTTCCGTGTATGTGTGTGTGTGTGGGTATATATTCGTATCTTCCAAGGATGCTACACGAGGATTTTCAAGAAAATCCACCTACTACCCTTTACATGGAATTTTTTTCTCGAAAATTTTGATATTTCCAAAAATGGCTCATAATGATTTTGATTAAAATATCGTATATTAAAGATATTTACCTGCCAAATAAAATGTATATCTTGAATTTTCTGGGAATAGCCTCTGAAGACTATTCTGGATCAATTTTACGGAATTTTACGTAACTGTTAAACCATAAGAGATGGAATAAAACTTACCAGATAAAAAAATGTAGAGCATTTATGCATTATGCATTAGATCATTATATATAACACCATTTATGTTATATACATTTTTTAGTGGAGTTGATCGTTTTTAAGATATTCCTTGTTGTTGGTTTCAGCTTTGAAAAGCTTATGCTTTTCTCACACAGGAATATGTCAATTCGTGTCCATACAAATAAAGGAACTTCAGTGTCATAGCAACCAGGTTTTGACTATCACTTTAATTTAGATTCTCCCTTATTTTGCTTCTACTTAAAGGAAGCAATGTATTCCTGCTTTTTTTTTCTCAATTAGCATGAAGTAAATGGAAGCTTAAGCTTTTTACAATAATTTGTTGCAGAGATGTAGAGATAGTCATGTGAATGGAAGACATCAGATTTTTTTTTTTTTTTTTTTTGGAAGGAAAGGCCTTTGTTTAATTTTACTTGAATTTGTTTGGTTGGTGAGGGGTGAATTAAGTAAAATAAACGTCCGCCTAGACGTTCCCTATCTCCTAAGGGTATCGAGTCACTGAAACGGCGAGTCCAACCCAATCCGAACAGCTACCTTACGGGAGGGGCTCAGACGTCCGGCCCAACTACATCTAGTAGCGGCAGAATTACCACGGGTGCCTAGGATCTGCAGTGCTCGCACTGGAGCAACTGAACCTCCCCCCCAGGGTCTGACACCCCTCCATAACATACAAATATACATACACACACACTAGTATTATGAAACAGAGTTTACAAGCATTTGTACTTTTTCCCTTGTTATTTATACATTTGAATATATAAACTGTAAATATTGTGTAACAGGCCCCAGTTAAAAATGTAGGTTTAAAACTCGAGCCTAGGTGGCGTGTATTGGACAGCGCTGAAAAAGAGAATTGGCCATTTTTCTCTCTCATAAAATATTCACGTTATACGTTTCACAAAAATCTCCATATTTCAAATATTGAAACCGACTGTCGATGTTTCATTGTTTTTATACATAATTCGTTGCGTTTTTGTCATTTGGTTGTCGCAGTAACGCGATAGGTGTATTTTATTTGTTTAACTTTATGTAATTACCCTTACGTTAATTTACTTTAATTACAAATTGTTAATCTTCACATCATCTCTATTCACTGGAGGATAAAAGTGCGTCAAAAACGGACTGTCACATTTATATAACTTTTTCCACCCGCAGTCAATTACTTTATAGCATCTAAACAAACTGTTGATACAAACTTTATTTTCCTAGGTACTTCATGTTGATTGAAATAAAATATTTGCAGATATACAGTGATTTATATAAAACTCGCACAGCTACTTTCTCTACACATACTGTGTACATAGTGTATGGATAAGGATTGCACTGCACCCAAAAAATCCCTACCGAGATTGCACCGGAAATATATGTTATGGGACCCCCTGAATCCAAAAAAAAGTTATTCACATGATTTTCTCTACATCTCTGCAACAAACTATTGTTAAAACGCTTATCCTACTATTTACTTCATGCTAAACGAGAACAAATTAGCAGAAAGTCTTATTACTTGCTTCTTTGAAAGCAGAAACGAAATAAAGGAATACCATAGGTTAAAGTGACAGTCAAAAGCTGGTTGCTATGTGACTGAAGTTCGTTTGTTTATATGGACAGGTGCTGACAAATTCCTGTTTTTCAAAACTAAAACCAATATCAAGAAATATCTCAAAAACAATCTACTCCACGAAATATCTCTAATATAAATTGTATTTTAAAGTGCTCTACATATTTTGTGTGGTACGCTTCTGGATATGTCATACAGTTTAACAGTTATGCAAAATTCCGTAAAATTCATGCCAGATAAAGTAGTCTTCAGAGGCTATTCCCAGAAAATTCAAGCTATACATTTTTACTTTCTCTTGCCCCGTATAGTACAATGTACATAGGGATAGAGAAGTATTGCATTCCACCCAAAAATTCGATGTCGAGATTTCACCGGAAATACATGCGTTAGGACTCCCTGAATCCAAAAAAAAGCATTTCCAGAAAAAGGTCCGCGTGTGTGTGTGTGAGTGTGTGAGTGTGTGAGTGTGTGTCTGTGTGTCCGTGTGTCCGTGTGTACGTGTGTCAGTGAACACGATAACTCAAAAACGAAAAGTAGCTAAAACACCAAACTTGGTATTTCAGTTCAATATCTTGCAGGGATGCGACACGAAGATTTTGAGAAGAATCCCGCCACCCCGAAATACCCTTTACATGGAATTTTTTCGAAAATTTTTATTTTCTTAAAAATGGCTCTTAACGATTTTGATTAAAATATCGTATATTAAAGATATTTACCTAACAAATAAAATGTATATCTTGAATTTTCTGGGAATAGCTTCCAAAGACCTGTTTATTCTGGATGAATTTTGTTTAATTTGGCATAACTAATAAACCGTAAGAGGTAGACAAAAACTTGCCATATAAAAAACATAGGCCTTGTTAAAATACACAAATGACGCGTCATATACATTTTTTTCGTGGAGCTTACCGTTTTCGCGGTATTCATTGTTATTAGTTTCAGTTGTGAGTTCTTTCGCATAACGACAGCTTTTTAAACATTTGACTACGGCTTTAACCTAGTGTGTTCCCTTATTCTTTCCTACTTATAAGGAATTAAGTAATAAAAACTTTGTGTTAATGAGTACCTCGATTAGCAAGATGCGGAAAGAAGAATAATCTTATGTAAGAAGTTTTGTAGAACAGCTAGAGAAAGTCATTTGAGTGTAACACATCAGATTTTTACTTTCTGTATACGCACTATGTACATAGCGTATAGAGAAGGTATTGCACTCCACCCAAAAATTCGATACCGAGATTTCACCGGAAATATATGATTTAGGGCCCCTATATTAAAAAAATCTGATGTGTACCATTCACATGACTTTCTCTATATCCCTGCAACAAACTATTCTTAAAAAGCTTATACTTCTATTTACTTCATGCTAATCGAGAAAAAATTAGCAGAAATAGTCTTATTACTTGCTTCCTTGTAAGTAGAAGCGAAATAAGGGACAACCGTAGGTTAAAGTGATAGTCAAAAGCTAGTTACTACGTCAATGAAGTTCATTTGTTTATATGGATAGGAGTTGACAAGTTCCTGTATGAGAAAAATATACGTTTTTCATAGCAGAAACCAAAAATAAGGTATGTCACAAAAACAACGAACTCCACGAAAAAAATGTATATCACATAAATTGTGTGTTTTAAAGTGCTCTACATTTCAGTTTTTAACCATCTCTTATGGCTTAGATATTATGAAAAAATTTTCCAGAATAAAGTGGTCTTCAGAGGCTATTCCCAGAAAATTCAAAATATACATTTTATTTTTCAGGTAAATAGCTTTAATATACGAAATTTTAATCAAAATCGTTAGAGCCATTTTTGAGAAAATCGAAATTTTCGAAAAAAGTTCCATGTAAAGGCTTGTTTGGGGTGGGGGGATTTTTCTCAAAATCTTCGTGTCGCATCCCTGGAGGATACTAAACTTAAATACCAAGTATGGTATTTTACCGACTATTCGTTTTTGAATTATCGTGTTCACAGACACACGGACACACACACACACACACAAACACACACGGACTTTTTCTGAAAATACTTTTTTTGGATACAGGGGACCCTAAAACATATATCGCCGGTGAAATCTCGGTATCGAATTTTTGGTGGAGTGCAATACATTCTCTATTCACTATGTACATAGTGAGTATAGAGAAAGCAAAAAATCTGATGTGTACCATTCACATGACTTTCTCTATATCCCTGCAATAAATAATTCTTAAAAAGCTTATACTTCTATTTACTTTATGCTTACCAGAAAAAAATAGCAGAAATAGTCTTTTACTCGCTTCCTTGTAAGTAGAAGCGAAATAAGGGACAACCGTAGGTTAAAGTGATAGTCAAAAGCTGTTTGCTATATCAATGAAGTTCCTTTGTTTATGTGGATAGGAGCTGACAAGTTCCTGTATGAGAAAAGTATACGTTTTTCTTAGCAGAAACCAAAAATAAGGTATGTCACTAAAACAACGAACTCCACGAAAAAAATGTATATAACATAAATTGTGTGTTTTAATCTGCTCTACATTTTTTGTGGAGTCAGTGTTTGTCCATCTCTTACGGTTTAGCAGTTATTCAAAATTTAGTAAAATTCATCCAGAATAAATTACTCTTCAGAGGCTATTCCCAGAAAATTCAAGATATACATTTTATTTGTCAGGTAAATATGTTTAATATACGAATTTTTAATCAAAATCGTTAGAGCCATTTTTGAGAAAATAAAAATTTTCGAAAAAAGTTCCATGTAAAGGGTAGTTGGGGGTGGGCGATTTTTCTCAAAAATCTTATTATCTTCCAGGGATGCGACACGAAACTTAAATACCAAGTTTGGTATTTTACCGACTTTTCGTTTTTGAGTTATCGTGTTCACAGACACACGGACACACGGATACACGGACACACAAACACACACACACACACACGGATCTTTTTGTGAAAATACTTTTTTACTTTCTCCATACGCACTATGTACGTAGTGTATAGAGAAAGTATTGCACTCCACCAAAAATTCGATACCGAGATTTCACCGGAAATATATTTAGGGTCCCCAATATCCAAAAAAAGCATTTTCACAAAAAGGTCCGTGTGTGTGTGTGTGTGTGTCCGTGTGTCTTTGAACACGATAACTCAAAAACGAAAAGTCGGTAAAATACCAAACTTGGTATTTAAGTTTAGTGTCTTCCAGGGATGCGACACGATCATTTGAGAAAAATCCGTCAACCCAAACTACCCTTTACATAGAAATTTTTTCGAAAATTTTGATTTTCTCAAAAATGGTTCTAACGATTTTTATTAAAATTTCGTATATTAAAGATATTTACGCGACAAATAAAATGTATATTGTGAATATTCTGGGAATAGCCTCTGAAGACTACTTTATTCTGGATGAATTTAATGGATTTTTGCATAACTGCTAAACCGTAAGAGATGGAGAAAAACTTACAATATAAAAAATGTAGAGCACTTTAAAACGCACAATTTATCTTTTGTAGATTTTTTTCGTGGAGTTGATAGTTTTTGACATATTCCTTGTTTTTGTTTTCAGCTATGAAAAACTCATACTTTTCTCATACAGGAAGTGGTCAACTCCTGTCCATACAAACAAAGAAACTTCAGTCACATAGCAACCAGCTTTTGATTATTAGTTTAGCCTATAGTACTCCCTTATTTCCCTTCTGCTTACAAGGAAGCAAGTAATAAGACTATTTTAGCTAATTTTTTTCTCGATTAGCATGAAGTAAATAGAAGCATAAACTTTTTAAGAATAATTTGTTGCAGAGAGGTAGAGAAAGTCATGTGATTGGAACACATCAGATTTTTCTAGATTAGCATGAAGTAAATAGTAGCATAAACTTTTTAAGAATAATTTGTTGCAGGTATATAGAGAAAGTCATGTGAATGGTACACATCAGATATTTTTTGGTATCTTCCAAGGATACAATACGAAAATTTTAAAGAAAATCTTGCGTAAAACTGCTTTACATGGAACTTTTGTCGAAAATTTTGATTTGCTCAAAAGTGGCTCTAACGTTTTAATTAAATATCGTATATTAAACATATTTACATGAGAGATAAAATGTTAGCCCGCCCATGAATGGGGCCCCCCAAATTCAAGACGGCGCGTGTTCGAAACTGACTTAGGATGAATTACTCAGATAAGAGAAGACGAATGTCGAGAAACTTTAAGCTCCTCGGATCTCGAAATCATTTGAACATCATACACCAATCTAATTCATCGAACAACATGGCCAATCAGGTAAAAGGACTTTAAAATGCAACAAAAATTAAAACATAAAAAGCCTTTAAGTAAGTCGTGAGCAATAAATAAAAAAATCTGTTGTGTTCCATTCACACGACTTTCTCTATATCACTACAACAAATTATTCTATTTACTTCATCAAATGGAGCAAAATTAGCAGAAATAGTCTTACTACTTGCTTCCTTGTTAGTGGAAGCGAAATTAGGGAGTACCATAGGTTAAAGTGATAGTTAAAACCTGGTTGCTCTGCGACTGAAGTTCCTTAGTTTGTATGGACACGAGCTCACAAGGTCCTGTATGAGAAAAGTATAAGTATTTATAGCTGAAAAAAAAAGGAATATCTCAAAAACAATCAACTCCACAAAAATTATGTATATAACATAAATTGTGTGTTTTAAGGTGCTCTACATTTGTTGTGTGATAAGTTTTTGTCCATCTCTTACGGTTTAGCAGTTATGCAAAATTCCGTAAAATTTACCCAGAATAAAGTAGTCTTCACAGGCTATTCCTAGAAAATTCAAAATATATATTTTATTTGTTAGGTAAATATCTTTAATATACGATATTTTAATCAAAATCGTTAGAGCCATCTTTTAGAAAGTCAACATTTTCGAAAAAATGTCCATATAAAGGATAGTTTGTGGTGGGGGGATTTTTCTCAAAATCTTCGTGTCACATCCCTGGAAGATACTAACCTTAAATACCAAGTTTGGTATTTTACTGACTTTTCGTTTTTGAGTTATCGTGTTCACAGACACACGGACACACACATAGAAGTTTTTCTGAAGATACTTTTTTTTTGGATACAGGGGACCCTAAAACATATATTTACGGTGAAATCTCGGTATCGAAATTTTTGTTGGAGTGCAATACCTTCCCTATACACTTCTACATAGCACGTATAGAGAAAGTAAAAATTACCACACAAATTTCTCGTTAAAACACACACTTTATATCCATATACGCATTTTCTGTGGAGTTGGCGATTTCCAAGATATTCGTTGTTATTAATTTTAAAATCTACAAAGGTTGGACTGTTTTCATCCTGGTCATGCAAAGAGAAGTGGATTTTAAACTCATCACATACCAACCAGCTTTTGAAAGTTTTGACTATCATTTTACTCTAGTGTATTCCCTTATTTCCCTTCTACTTACATAGCATGTAATAAGAGCGTTTCTGTTAATGTTTATCTCGATTAGTATGATGTAAATAAAATAATAAGCTTATTAAAGCATAATTTCTTTGCAGAATAAGAGGGAAGGTAATGTGAACGGAACACATCAGATTTTTATTTATGTACTTAGTGTATAGAGAAGGTATTGCATTCTACCCAAAAATTCGATACCCAGATTTCACGGAAATATATGTTTTGGGTCTCCCTAAATAATAATAAAAAAAGCATTTTCAGAAAAAGGTCCGTGTGTGTGTGTGGAAATCATAGCTCATAAACAAAAAGACCATTGAATACCAAAGTTGGTATTAATGTTTGCTATCTTCCAACGATGCGACACGAAGATTTTCAAGAAAAACCCCGCACACTCAACTACCCTTTACTTGGAACTTTTTCTAAAATTTTGATTTTCTTAAGAATGGTTCTAACTATTTTGATTAATATATCCTATATTAAAGATATTTACCTGACAAATAATATGTATATCTTGAATTTTCTGGGAATAGTCGCTGAAGACTACTTTATTCTGGATCAAATTTTACGGAACTTTGCATAACTGCTAAACCGTAAAAGATGGACAAAAACTTACCACACAGCAAACTAGAGCACATTAATGCACACAATTTATGTTATATACATTTGTTTCGTGGAGTTGCTCGTTTTTTAGATATTCCTTGCTTTTGTTTTCAGCTTTAAAAAACCTATACCTTTTTCATATTGGAATTTGTCAACTCCTGTTCATACAAACAAAGGAACTTCAGTCACATAACGACCAGCTTTTGACTATCACTTTAACCTATGGTACACCCTTATTTCGCTTCTGCTTACAAGGATGCAAGTAATAAGAATATTTCTGCTATTTTTTTTTCGATTAGCATGAAGTAAATATAAGCATAAGCTTTTGAACAATAATTTGTTACAGTAATGTAGAGAAAGTCATGTGAATGGAATACATCAGCTTTTTTTTTGATACTTTATGTGAATGGAAATAAGTGTTTGCTGAAATAGAGTGATTTATAAAGAGTTAACTTATTTCTTTCTTTCTTTTTTTTTTTCTTTAATTATTTAGCAGGGAATGTACTTAATGGGCAGTTTAACGTCATATAAAATACGATGTTTAGAAGTTTTGATTTCCTGTTCCTTATTCCTTATTTTTCTCTTTTGTCTTATTGTTGGCAGACTTTTTTTCTGTGGTCACTGAAAATGAAGAAGACGTTAAATCAGCGGCTGTTCCTTGTGAAGCAATAGTGGTTTACAAATTCAATTACAGCCACTTGAAGATAAGTTGGTGTTCGCAATTCTCCCTAAAGAAACACAATATGGGACTGGTAAACATGTGACTCTCTAGTGAGTGTAAAACACAAATGTTGTGCAATACTCACCTTTACACTTCAATATCCTATACTTACATACCCATAAACAAACGTAACAAACGATAAGTTACTCACATCAATTTCTCTAGCTCATCTACAAATAAACTACTTACAAAAGATTAATGTTTCTATACCATGGTAATCGAGATAAGCATTATCAGAATGTTCTTATTACTTAGTTCCTTATAAGTAGAAGGAACTAAATGAATGCACTATGCTAAAGTAATATTCAAATGCTTTAAAAGCTGTCGTTATGCGATTGTCTTTGAAATTCACTTCTTTGCCTGGCCAAGAGTAGAACAAAAGAAAAATGGGCACTTTCGTCTAAGAAAAGTAGGTATAGGTACTTCACAATCGAAACTAATAACAACAAATATCTCGAAAACGGTAAGCTCCACGAAAAAAATGTATATGACATAACCTTTGTATTTTAACAAGATCAACATTTTTATTCAGTAAGTTTTTGTCTATGTCTTACGGTTTACTAGCTATATTAAATGAAGCTAACTTCATCCAGGATAAAGAGGTCTTTAGAAGCTATTCCAAGAAAATTCAAGATATACATTTTATTTGTGATAGATATGGCTTTAATATGTCGTATTTTAATCCAAATCGTTAGAGCCATTTTTAAGAAAAACAAAATGTTCGAAAATTTGTCTACGTAAAGGGTAGTTAGGGGTGGGGGGGATTTTCTTGTAAATCTTCTGTCGCATCCTTGAAAGATACCAAGTTTGATATTCAACCGTCTTTTCGTTTTAGAGCTATGCTGTCGACACACACACACACACACACACACACACACACACACACACACACACGGACCTGTTTCTACAATTTGGTTGGAATACAATACTTTTCTATCCCTGTGTACATTGTACATACGGGGCTAGAGAAAGTAAAAAACGGACACATTCTGTCTGACAAAAGTATTTTAAATTGACGCCAATAACAAGGATATCTTGGAAACGGTGAACTTAACAGCAAAAATGCATGACATAAATTGTGTGTTTTAACGAGATCTACATTTCTTGGACGACAAATATTTGTGTATCCCATATGGTTTAACCGTTATGCAAAGTTCTGCAAAAATCAACCAGAATAAAGTGCGGATCAGGGGCTATTTCCAGAAAGTTCAAAATATACATTTCATTTGTGTTTTGAATAACTTTAATAAACAGTATTTTAATCAAAATCGTTAAGAGCCATTTTTGAGGAAAAAAATTCAAAAACTGACCATGTAAAGGGTAGTTTGGTGAGAGGAGAATGTCTTGAAATATTTGTGTCGTATCCTTGGAAGACAAACTTAAATACCAAGTTTGGTATTTAGATTTTGAGCTATGCTGTCCAAAGACATACACGGACCTTTTTCTAAAAATGTTTTTAAATCTGAGTATCGAATTGTTGGGTGCAACACAATGTCTTCTCTGCACAATATGTTCATAATACGTGTACAGAAAGTAAAAAAGGTACAACCATCTGTATTCCAACACCGCCTCCTGAAAACTTATGTGACGCTTTCCTCCATGTACCCGTTTACGTAACATCTATTCTGTGTTTATTTGAATTTGACTTTCTCTACTTCATGCACATTAGGTAGAGTAGGTATTGCATTCCACCAACAATTCCATACACGGATTTCACTGGAAATAGACGTTTAAGGGTCCCAAGTACTCATAAAATATATATTTTTCGAAAATCGTGTTTGTGCCTGCGTGCGTGCGTGTGTCCATGAACACTTTATCTTAAAAACGAAAAGTCAGTAAAATAACAACTTCATATTTAACTTCAGCATCAGATTCGACGAAAAGATTCCTAGGAATATTTCTCCGACCTAAAACTGACCTCTTTGGTGGAAAATTCTTCGAACATTTTCATTTTCTCAAAAATGGTTCTAACGATTTTGATTAAACTACCATGTAATGAAGATAGTTCCATGAAAAAAAAGTATGTGTTCCATTCACAGTACTTTCTCTACATATCTGCAACAAATTATTGTTAAAAAGCTTATGCTTCTATTTACTTCATATTAATTCAGAAAAATTAGCAGAAATTATATTACTACTTGCTTCCTTGTAAGTAGAAGCGAAAAAAGGGAGTACCATAGGTTAAAGTGATAGTTAAAAACTGGTTGCTATGTGAATGAAGTTCCTTTGTTTCTATGGACAGGAGTTGACAAATTCCTGTATGAGAAAAGTATAAGTTTTTCAAAACTGAAACGAAAAACAAGGAATATCTCAAAAAACAATCAACTCCACGAAAAAAATGTATACAAGAGAAATTGTGTGTTTTAAAGTACTCTTCATTTATTGTGTGGTGAGTTTTTGTCCATCTCTTACGGTTGAGCAGTTTTGCAAAACTCCGTATAATTGGTTCACAATAAAGTAATCTTCAGAGGCTATTCCCAGAAAAATCAAGGTGTACATTTTATATGTCAAATAAATATCTTTAATATACGATATTTTAATCAAAATCGTTTGAGCCATTTTTAAGAAAATCAAAATGTTCAAAATAAGTTCCATGTAAAGGGTACTTAGGGTCGCATCCTTGGAAGACACCAAACTTAAATAACAACGGTCTTTTCATTTTTGAGCTATGCTGTCCAAAGTTACAGAGACAGACAGTCACAGAGGCGCGCACACAGGCACGGGCACACGGACTTTTTCTGAAAATGCCTTTTTGGATTCAACGGAACTCAAGATTGTATTTCTGGTGAATCCTTAGTATCGAATTTTTGGGTGGAATGCAATACCTTCTCTATACACATAGTATGTGTAGAGAAAGTAAAAATGTAGATATCATTAAAACCAATTTTTTGTAGTTAACCGTTTTGGAGATATTTCGGATTATTGTGTTCAATTTTAAGGCAGTTAAATTTTTCTCAAATGGGAAGATCTGTTTTTTCTCGTTTCTGGTTTGTTTATTCCTGGCAAGTAAAGAGAATGTAATTTCAAATGTTAGACATAGCGACAAGCGTTTCAGGGACGAGACTATCACTTTAACTTATGGTACTCCCTTATTTCACTTCTAACTACAAGGAAGCTATTCTGCTAATGTTTAACTTGATTAGCATGACATAGATAAATTAATGTATGGAATAAAAGGTTTGTTTGCGGAACCACTACAAAAAGCCATGTGATGGAACACAATAATTTTTTTTTTCACCAAAAAATCCAAAATCGGCATTTTTTTTTTTTTTTTTAGAAATATCGCAATAATATATATCCCCTTAAATTAAATATGTATTTCGTGAACAACATTTTATAGGGACAATATTTCTAAAATATGCAGGATGTCATTTTCTGAAGTTTAAATAAAAAGAATGGATGCTCCAAACCAGAAAGAAGATTCTCATCAAAATGTAAATTACATATCATATAAAAGAGGTCGGAACTTGAAGACACAGAAGTGGAATTTGTGGAACATCAGTGTTCTGTTTTGTTTGGGGAAAATCTGATGTGTTCTATTTACGTAACTTTCTCTACATCTCTGCAATAAATTATTTTAAAAAGCTTATACTTCAATTTACTCCATGTTAATCGAGAAAAAATTAGCACAAATTGTCTTATTACTTGCTTCCTTGTAAACAGAAGCGAAACAAGGGAATATAAAGGGTAAAGTGATAGGCAAAAGACAAATTCATTTATCGGAGCAGTATAAAATTTTAAAGATGAAACCTGAAACAAAGATCATCTCAAAAAGATCAACTCCATGAAAAAAATGCATATAACATAAATTGGAGTTTTAACGTGCTCTACATTTTTTGTGTGGTAAGTTTTTGTCCATCACTTACGGTTTAGCAGTTATGCAAAATTCCGAAAAATTCATCCAGAATAAAGTAACCTTCAGAGACTATTCACAGAAAATTGAAGATATACATTTCATTTGTCAGCTAAATATCTTTAATATACGATATTTTAATCAAAATCGTTAGAACTATTTTTGAGAAAATCAAAACTTTCTGGAAATATTCGTGTCGTATATCTGGAAGATATTAAACTTAAAAAGCAAGTTATCGTTTTCACAGACACGCGGACACGCGGACCTTTTTTTTTTTTTTTTTTTAAAAAAAATAATTTTTTAGATACAGGGGACCCTGAAACATGTATTTCCGGTGAAATCTCGGTATTGAATTTTTGGGTGCATTACAATACCTTCTCTATACGCTATGTACGTACTACGTGCAGAGAAAGTAAAAAATGAGGATTGATGGTTTCTTTGGAGCAGACGATATAGCTATTAACATGTGAACAATAACTATAAACTGTTCATTTTATTCCTTCGTTAAAACAAAAGCGTCAAAATAACTTAAAAAATCGGATGTGTTTTTCATTCTATATGTCTGCAACAAATTGTTGTTAAAAAGCTAATGCTGCTATTTACTTCATGCTAATTGAGAAACAATTATCAGAAATAGTCTTATTACTTGCTTCCTTGTAAGTAAAAGCGAAATAAGGGAGTACCATAGGTTAAAGTGATGGTCAAAAGCTGGTTGCTATGAGACTGAAGTTCCTTTGTTTGTATGGACAGGAGTTGAAAAATTCTTGTATGAGAAAAGCATAATCTTTTTAAAGGTGAAATCAAAAACAAAGAATAACTCAAAAACGATCAACTCTACGAGAAAAATGTATGTAACATAAAGTGTGTGTTTTACCGTGCTCTACCTCTTTGGTGTCGAAAGTTTTTGTTTATCTCTTACGGTTTAGCAGCTGTGTAAAATTCCGTAAAATTCTTCAAGAATAAAGTAGTCTTCACAGGTCATTCCCAGAAAATGCAAGATATACATTTTATTTGCTAGGTAAATATCTTTAATATACAAAATTTTAATCAAAATCGTTAGAGCCATTTTTGAGAAAACCAAAATTTTCGAAAAAAGTTCCATGTAGAGGGTGGTTGGGGTGGGGGGATTTTTCTGAAAATCTTCTTGTCGCAACCCTGGAAGATACTAAACTTAAATACCAAGTTTGGAATTTTACCAACTTTTTGTTTTTGAGTTATCATGTCCACAGACACACACACACGGACCTTTTTGTGAAAATGCTTTTTTATTATATAGGGGACCTTAAAACATATATTTCCGGTGAAATCTCGGTATCAAATTTTTGGGTGGAGTGCAATACCTTCTCTATACACTACGTACATAGTGCGTGTAGAGAAAGTAAAAAAGAAATATGTATTTAAACATGTAACTAAGAACATCAAACACCTGACGGCTTAATAATCCAAAGAAAATAGAAGAAGAAAATAATGAATTATATTGAATTTTACCATATGTATTGTAACATTTTGATAACCAGACATTAATTGACACTAAAGTGTTTATAAATAAATAAATAAAATGAACATCAAAAACAACTCAATTTTACTTTCTCTACTGTACTATACACATAGTAAGTACATAGCAAAATCTCGATGTGCAGATTGCACCGAAAATATGTATAAAAATCTGATGTGTTCCATTCACATGACTTTCTCTACATATCTGTAACAAATTATTATTCAAAAGCTTATGCTTCTATTTACTCCATACTAGTCAAGAAATAAATAGCAGAAATAGTCTTATTACTTGCTTCCTTGTAAGTAGAAGCGAAATAAGGGAGTACCATAGGTTAAAGTGAAAGCCAAAAGCTGGTTGCTATGTGACTGCTGTTCCTTTGTTTGTATGGACAGCAGTTGACAAATTCCTGTATGAGAAAAGTATGTTGCACAAAAAATGTAGCTCACATTATTTATATCATATAAATTTTTTCTTGGAGGTGATCATTTCCGAGATATTCCTTGTTATTGTTTCAGTTTTTAAATACCAAAAAGTTTGTCGGCGGGAATTTGTCATTTTCTGGCCATGCAAAGAAGCAAATTTCTATCACATGGCTACTAACCTATTTTACTATCACTTTAGCTTAGTATTCTCTTATTTCTCTTCTACTTACAAGGAAGCAAGTAATAAGACTATTTCTGTAATGTCTATCTTGATTAGTATGAGTAGATAGAAGAATAAGATTTGCAGAACGGGTAGAAAAAGCAATTTGAGTGGAATATGCCAGTTTTTACTTTCTCTATACGCACAATGTACATAGTGAATAGAGAAAGTATTGCACTCCACCAAAAAATTCGATACCGAGATTTCACCGGAAATATGTTTTAGGGTCCCCAATATCCAAAAAAAGCATTTTCACTAAAAGGTCCGTGTGTGTGTGTGCGTGTGTCTGTGAACACGATAACTCAAAAACGAAAAGTCGGTAAAATACCAAACTTGGTATTTACGTTTAGTATCTTGCAGGGATGCGACACGAAGATTTTGAGCAAAATCCCCCCGCCCCAAACTACGCTTTACATGGAACTTTTTTCGAAAATTTAGATTTTTAAAAAAAATGACTAACGATTTTGATTAAAATACCATATATTAAAGATATTTACCTGACAAATAAAATGTATATTTTGAATTTTCTGGGAACAGCCTCTGAAGACTACTTTATTCTGGATGAATCTTGCATTACTACTAAACCGTAAGAGATGGACAAAAACTTAACACACAAAACACGTAGAGCACGTTAAAACCACATTTTATGCTATAGACATTTTCTTCGTGGAGTTGATCGTTTCTGAGATATTCCTTTTTCTTTGTTTCAGTTTTGAAAAACTTTTCTCATACAGGAATTTGTCAACTACTGTCCACACAGACAAAGGAACATCAGTCACATAGCAACCAGCTTTTGGCTTTCACTTTAACCTATGGTTCTCCCTTATTTCGCTTGTATTTACAATAAAGCAAGGAATAAGACTATTTCTGCTAATTTTCCTGGATTAACATGAAATAAATAAAAGATAAGTTTATTAACAATTATTTGTTACAGAGAGAGAGAGAAATTCATGTGAATGGAACACATCAGATTTTTTTTTAAACATACCATTTACTGATTATTACAATAATCAGTAATTGTTCTAGCTTGCAAGAATATTTAAATTACATTTTTATTCTCTAAATCCATTCTAATAATATATATATTTATTATAACTGAATCGAATTACAAGTATATCTATCATTATATTAACCCCTAATTATGGATAAAACTTTTTTTCCCAAAATTCTTGAGTTTTCAATAGTTAATTTATTTCTAAAATGGAAAATCACTTCTAAAACTTATACCTTCAGTTTCTTAACGTACTTTTGAAAGAATGAAAATGTTCAAAATATTACTAAAAACATATGCAGGTGCAATATTTTAAGTATAGAAAATATGGAAAAGTTTGGGGGAATACAAGGATTAAATTTGGGCGTGGCATTAATAATACTTGCGTATTCATTTATAACTTCCTTTAATTAACAGTTTAAATGCTTCAAGCGGAAAATGTTAGTTTTTATAGTTTGCATTTCATGTTATTTTACTATCGAAGAATACTGTTTTAGTTTTTCAAACTTTTGATCCAATCGCACAGATATATTACCTTAATTAAAGCCGTTAAATATTTTGATAATAATATTTCCATGACAAGGGTAGTTTGGGGTGAATTTTTCTATACAAAATTTGATGAAATTTTTGGGTGGAATAAAATCCTTCCCCTGTTAATCAATTTTTACTTTCTCTACATGCACTTAGTACACAGTGTATAGAGAAGGTATTGCATTCCACCCCAAAATTCGATTCCTAAATTCACTGCAAATACATAGTTTAGGTCCCCTGAATCCAAAAAAAAAAATCATTTTTGGAAAAAGGTCCGTGTGTGTGTCTATGTGTGTGAGTGTGTCTGAAGACAGCATAGCTCAAAAACGAAAAGACCGTTAAATACCAAACTTGGCATTTAAGTTCGGTATCTTCCAAGGATTTTAAAGAAACCCCCCCACTCACAAATAACTTTCACATGGCACTTTTTTCGAAAATTTTTATTTTCTCAAAAATGGCTCTCACAATTTTGATTAAAATATCGTATATTAAATATATTTTCCGACAAATAAAATGTGTATCTTGAATTTTCTGGGAATATCCTCTGGATAAATTTTACGAAATTTGCATAACTGCTTAACAGTAAGAGATGGACAAAAATTTACAGCACAAAAAATGTTGAGCACATTAAAACATACAATTTATGTCATATACATTTTTTTCGTGGAGTTGATGGTTTTTTAGATACTCCTTGTTTTTGGTTTCAGCTTTGAAAAACCTATACTTTTCTCATATAGGAATTTGTCAACTCCTGTCCATATAAAAAAAGGAACTTCGGTCACAAAACAACCAGCTTTTGACTACCACTTTAACCTATGGTACTCCCTTATTTCGCTTCTACTTACAAAGAAGCAAGAAATAAGACTATTTCTGCTAATGTTTTCTCGATTAGCATGATGTAAATAGAAGTATAAGCTTTTTACAATTATTTGTTGCAGAGATTTAGAGAAAGTCATGTTAGTGGAACATATAAGACTTTTTTCACACACTATGTGTATAAGACAGGAATTGGAAATACTTCCCCTACTTAACCTAGGTAATAGAGAAATTAATCTTGCTAGTGGTAGAGAAAGTAATGTGAATGTAACATATTTTCTGGTTGATATCTTATTAGTAATATTACTGGCAGTATGACCCGTTGTCTAAATATTAATATACAGGTTGCAATTGGTGTAAAATGGAATAGGTGGACGGGTGGGGACAGACCATTGTTGCGCCGCCGTGGTAGAGGGCGTGACGTCACGGAGCGGTATATAACTAGGGGGTAGCGTACCACGTCTCGACAGCACGTCTTCATCGCCACCCGGGTCCATACTCCAGCCCGAGCACACTGGTATACCAGACATCGGCTACAGCACGGTGAGTCTAGCTAGCTTTTACCTCACTCTAGGTCACTTAAAGACAGCTTACCTCCCGCTTTCACTTATTTTATAACATCTGCCTTTTTATTCTTATATAAAACAAAACAAAAGTTATATTACTGTCCTAAAGTATTTTCCAAAATAAACTAGTTTAATAATTTAATTCAAATATACTGAAACATTTAGAAATTCAACTGTAAAGTTTCAAAAATTAAAAAACTATTGGAAAAATGTTTTAAATTTACTTCACTCGAAAATAATGTTTAATAATATATACAGCTGTATATATTTGTTTCAAAATCATATTTAGAGATTAAATCGAATAAACTGTCACACTTCTGTGTGGTTATATATCTATAACAATTGAAGTTTCATAGAGAAAATGAAGATGAACATTTAAAGTTACCGAGAAAAATGTTTTTGGGATGTAGATATTACAGTCTCCAAAGAGTATTTTTCCTTTAAAAAGCTTCTAGCAGTCAAATTAAGCATAATAACATTTTTATTTTATTTAAAAGGCCACTATTACACTGGCATATTTTAGGATTTTTTATTATTGTTCCATTTCTACTCCGTGTTAAACTGCATGGTCCTATCGGCGGCGTTTTCCTTTAAAACCTATTTTGTCTTAGCAATGGCGTTTATATATATATAAATGTGTGTGTGTGTGTGTATGTGTGTGTGCTTCTATATATTTGAATTTTATTCATTAGATTACACTCACATTCATGCTTCAGGACTCGGGAAACATAGGAAATAATCTGGGCTGAAAAAAAGTCCGTACCCCTCATCAGAGAATCGAACCCGGTACCCTTCGAACAGCGAGCAGGTGCTCGCTGACTCGCCTGTAGATCCTGATAATGTTACTTTCTCTGCGCATGCTATACATATACTGCGTAGACAAAGCAGTGCATTCCACCCACAATTTGACATTTCAACAGAAACGTGTTTTGAGGTCCCTTAAACAAAAAATAAATATTTTTAGAAAAAGGCCCATTTCTATGTGATTGTGGATATTGTGTGTTTTTGAAATGTGTGCATATATGTATATTCTGAGGACAACTATGCTAAAAACAAAATTAGGTATTTAAGTGAATGTGTGTTTGTATTTCCGATCAATAGCTTATTTCAAAAAAGAAATAACTTTAAATACAAAAGTTGTTATTTAATTTTAAGTTTAGAATCTTCCAAGAATGCGACAAGAAGATTGTCAAGAAAGTTGCCGAAGCCCAAGCTATCCTTTACATGGAAAAATTTCCAAAATTTTGATTTCCTCACAAACTATTCTGATTAACATACATTATGTTAAAAATAAATTGAATATATTTAATTTTCTGAGAATAGCATCTTCATTATGAATAACTCTTGCATTGTTCGTAAACCGTAAAAAAAGAAGTCAAAAATGTAGAACACGTTAAAACACACAGATTATGTTCATATACACTTTTTGTGGTGCATTTAATATTTCCGAGCCATTCTTTGTTATTGGTTTTAATTTTAAAATAGCTAAACTTTACTCATGTGGATATTTTTAAGCTCCTGGCTATTCATAGAGAACGAACTTCAATCACGTAGCAACCATCTTTTAAAACATTTGACTATCACTTTAGCCTAGTGTATTCCCTTATTTCCCTTGTACTTACAAGAAAGAAAATATTAATACAATGAATTACATTTATCTTAAAATTCTATACTGATATTTCACCGGAAATTCATGCCTCGAGGACACTGAGTAAAAAAAGTACTTTTAGAAAAAGGTCCGTATGTGTGCGCGCGCATGTCTGTAGTGTGTTTGAGATCAGCTTAAATAAAAAACTTTATATTTAGGTTCAGCACTTTTTAAGACACAAATATTATCAGAAAAATACTTCATCCTAAAGTCACTTCCGTTAAACAAATTTCGAAACTTTTGATCAGCTCTACACAAAGGAATCTAGATCTCTTTAAAGAAACAATTTATTTTAAATAAATTTATGTACCACAGGTATTTTCCAAGGTATGTTAATGTTAATAGTTTGAATTCTCTATTACTTTCCTTTTTAAGTACTATCGATTTTCAGTTATTTTTCACGATGTCACAAAAAAGAAATGAAATTTTAAGACGGTTATCTGGCATCTTGTGTATAGCTGTTCCAATAATATCTATAACGACATATGCTACGAAATTCTTCCTTAAAATGTATAGTGTTCCATTCACATGACTTTCGTTACCTGTTCTACAAACTATTCTTACAAAAATACTGTTCTGTTTGCAAGTTCAGCAGAAAATAAAAAGGAAGTGAAACGAAACATGATTGCCACTTTAAGAAATATTTTAAGTGCTTTAAAATTGAAATCAATAAAAAGGATTATCTTGGAAACGGCTGAACCTACAAAAAATGTTGTATATGACATATATTCTGTGCTTTAGTGAGAACCATATTTTTTATGCAGTAAGCTTTTGTCTACCTCTTACGGTTGATGAGTTTTATAAAAGACTTTTCTTTTAAAAAACTCTTCAAGCTATACATTTCGTTTGTCATGAAAATATCTTAAATGTGTGGTACGTTAATCAAAATCGTTAGAGCCATTTTAGAGAAAATCAAAAGATTCAACATGTTTTTTTACATATACAAGGTAGTGTGAGGGGGGAGGGATTTTCTTGAAAAACTTCGTATTGCATCCTTGTAAAATACTAAACTTAAATTCTAAATTTGGTATTTAATTGTCTTTTCCTTATTGAGCTATGATATCCACAGGCAAACACACACCCACACATAAATAGGACATTTTTTATAGAATTTCTTTTTTATTCAGGGAGTCCCAAAAGAAGTATCTCCAATGAAATCTAGGCATCAATTTTTTTGGTTAGAATACAATATCTTCTGTACCTCTCATTTACTCTGTATATACTTTTTACAGAAAGTTAAATAGGATCGTTAAATGCAAGTTTTTAAAGTCCGTTCTGTTTGCTCGACATCATACAAGTGAATCAGCACTAAAATGTTTAAAGATATCAGAAAATTCAGACTTACATCAATTGCTACTGACAAAATTTATGAACATTATAAAAAATATTTCACGAAAATATGTCTTAAGGTACGCAGGGTATGATATTTCAAATTTCTATATTTCTGTATAGATTTTTACTTTCTCTACACATACTATACATATAGATTATAGAGAAGTATTGCATTCCACCCTCAAATTCAATACCGAGATTTCACCGGAAATACACGTTTTGGGTCTCCCTGAATCCAAAAAATGCATTTTCAGAAAAAGGTCCGTGTATGTGCCTATGGACAGCATAGCTCAAAAACGAAAAGATCGTTGAATACCCAGCTTGGTATTTAAGTTTGGTATCTTCCAAGAAAGTGATATGAAGATTTTCAAGAAAATCCCCCAGCCTCAACTACCTTTTACATAGAATTTTTTTTCGAAAATTTTGATTATCTTAAAAATGGCTCTAACGATTTTCATTAAAATATCTAAATTAAAGATATTTACCTGACAAAATGTATATCTTGAATTTTCTGGGAATAGCCTCTGAAGACTATTCTGGGTCAATTTTATGTGACTTTACATAACTGCTAAACCATAAGAGATGGAATAAAACTTACCAGACAAAAACTGTAGAGCACGTTAAAACACACCATTTATGTTATATACATTTTTTTCGTGGAGTTGATCGTTTTTGTGATATTCCTTGTTTTTGGTTTCAGCTTTGAAAAGCGTCTACTTTTCTCACACAGGATGGTATCAACTCGTGTGCATACAAACAAAGGAACTTCAGTCACATAGCAACCAGCTTTTGACTATCACTTTAACATATGGTACTTCCTTATTTCGCTTCTACTTACAAGGAAGCAAGTAATAAGACTATTCCTGTTAATTTTTCTCAACTAGCAAGAAGTAAATGGAAGTAAAGCTTTTTAGCAATAATTTGTTGCAGAGATGTAGAGAAAGTCATGTGAATGGAACACATCAGCTTTTTTAAATTAAACACAGTCCACCTTTCTAGGAAGAAGGCTATATTCAACTTTCCTAACATTTACAATAATATGCCACTCACTTGTGGATCATCCACGTAAGATAAAAATTAATCTTGCATTTGCATATATATATATATATATATATATTCCCCAAATAGCACCATCACCATACATAAAATAATGAAAGCTATTAAAAAAATAAAAGGTATTAACAATGGGTAACTAGAGCTGTAATGCTTTACACGACAACACTAAACTTTACAGTAAAATCTGATGTATTCCATTCACATGACTTTCTCTACATCTCTGTAACAAATTATTGTTAATAAGCTTATCTTTTATTTCTTTCATGCTAATCGAGAAAAATTAGCAGAAATAGTCTTATTTCTTGCTTTATTATAAGTAGAAGCGAAATAAGGGAGTACCATAGGTTAAAGTGAAAGCCAAAAGCTGGTTGCCATGTGACTGGTGTTCCTTTGTTTGTATGGACAGGAGTTGACAAATTCCTGTATGAGAAAATTATAAGTTTTTCAAAGCTGAAACCAAGAAAAAGGAATATCTGAAAAACGATCAACTCCACGAAAAAAATGCATATTACATAAATTGTGTGTTTTAAGTGCTCTACATTTTTTGTATGTTAAGTTTTTGTCCACCTCTTACGGTTTAGTAGTTATGAAAAATTCATGCAGAATAAAGCAGTCTTCAGAGGCTATTCGCAGAAAATTCAAGATATACATTTTATTTGTCAGCTAAATATCTGTAATATACGACATTTTAATCAAAATCGTTAGAGCAATTTTTTAGAAAATAAAAATTTTCACACACACACACACACACACACACACACACACACACACACGGACCTTTTTCGGAAAATACTTGTTTTGAATACAGGGGATTCTAAAACATACATTTTCGGTGAAATCTCGATATCGAATTTTTTGGTGGAGTATAATACCTTCTCTAAAAGGGGTAAATGTTAATTTTCTACTCCACTTGTGAATGTTACTCTGTATGCACCACTTTCTTGCTCGAGCATCAGAGTTTTAACAGAATATACTTATATCTTGAATTAGAATGTGTTTCATGAATTGCAAAATCTGATGTGATCCGTTCACATGACTTTCTCTACATCTCTGCAACAAATTATTGTTTAAAAGTTTATACTTCTATTTACTTCACCATAATCGAGAAAAGGAATAGTCTTAATACTTATTTCCTTGGAAGTAGAAGCGAAATAAGGGAGTACCGGCTAAAGTAATAGTTAAAAGCTGGTTCCTATGTGACTTAAATTTCTTTGTATAGACAGCAGTTGAAAAATGCCTGTATGACAAAAGTATAACTTTTTAAAGATGAAAGCAAAAATAAGGAATATTTAAAAAATGAATAACTCCACGAAAAAAATGTGTATAATAATAATTGTGTGTTTTAACGTGGTCTACATTTTTGTGTAGTAAGTTTCGTCCAACACTTACGGTTTAGCAGTTATGCAAAATTTCGTAAAATTCGTCCAGAATAAAGTAATCTTCAGAGACTATTCCCAGAAAATTCAAGATACACATTTTATTTGTCAGGTAAATATCTTTAATATACGATATTTTAATCAAAATCGTCAGTGCCATTTTTAAGAAAATCAAAATTTTCGAAAATAAGTTCCATGTAAAGGGTAGTTGGGGGTGGGGGATTTTTTTGAAAATCTTCGTGTGGGCATCCTTGGAAGATACCAAACCTAAATACCAAGTTTAGTTTTTAACGGACTTTTCGTTTTTGAGCTATGCTGCCCACAACACACACGGACATTTTTCTATAAATGCTTTTTTTGAATTCATGGGGTCACAAAACATGTATTTCCGGTGAAATCTCGATATCAAATTTTGGGTGCATTACAATACCTTCTCTATACACTATTTACGTAGTGCGAGTAGAGAAAGTAATAAAACAATGTTTTTTTTTATATATGGCCGACAATATGCCATGAATTACTGTCTCGCGCACTTCACTACTCCTGCGAGACTTGGCCAGGGACTTTAAACAGGAACATTTACTACCTACTTTAACCTCAGCTAACTCGGAAATCCATGTCGAACTCGAAGCTTTTCCCAACATGGCGGCTGCAGAGGATCTACGCCCCTACCAGGGAAAATTGCGGGTGGAAGAATTACTCGTTCTGCTACTATAAGATTCCATCCATCGAAGAAACCAAGAGGAAGTGCCGCTAAATATCACAGTATTCCGACGAACAGCAGTTAACACGTCCAGGCAGACTAACATCAAACTGGTTGTGCTTAAACCAGCAGCAACGGGTCTTCAGAAACTTGACCTTTGTAGCGGTCACGTGACACAAAGGAAGAAATACTTCTTTCCTTCCCATTCGAGAATATTGTAACTTTTTCATTATGTAAACGAACATTTTTAAAGGGCATTACATTTACGTAATGCCAGGGCCGTATATATTTTTGCTGAAGAGTTACTGTCAATGACTGCCTCACACACCACGTCCCTGAACCATATGAGTTGTATCACGTCAGCTTATCGCTGATCTAATCGTAACTCACGTCATTTTCTTTTTAATACAGTTCCGGAGTCTGGTCGGGACTCCAGCGCTGTATACCCTATTTTTATTTACTTTATGATTACTGAATTACTGTTTTCTGATTTAACACTGACATACACACATATACACAAACATGTAACACCCATGCCCAAGGCGGGACTTGAACCCACGATCCCCTGCGTTACGAAGCACCAAAGCGAGACGCCTTGGCGAGCGCAGCCATGGGGACCGGCTCGTAATGAATGCTGACAGAATGAGGCGCTGGGGTCTCGACTCTTTCGTCCGATATTCACAGGTTTGCCAACTTTTGGTCACTCCCAAACTAACGGCTTTCGCACCACTCAAAATTATCTGCTACCGCGCCATCTGTTGCAGGAAACTGATCCTGAACATTTCCTGCAACGTTACAACATAGCCAAAATACCTAGTTCAATAAAGAGTTTTCTATATAAGGTTGAATAGCGCCATGTTTAACTGTCTTTATAATTTTATTTTGAGGAAGAAAGGTTTCATGCATCTTATTAATGCTTCTCCAAGGATTTAACCGTCTTTATAAAAAAAAAAAAAAAATTGACGTTTCCAATTTACATGACTTTCTATACATCTCCGCAACAAATTATTGTTAAAAAATCTTATGTGTACCATCCACATGACTTTCTCTAGCCATTCTACAAACTTCTTACATAAGGTTATTCCTCTTTCTGCACCTTGTTAATCGAGGTATTCAGCACAATGATATTATTAGTTAGTTCCTTATAAGTAGGAAGGAAATAAGAGAATACACTGGGCTAAATCGATAGTCAGATGTTTTAAAAGCTGTCGTTATGCGATTGTCATTACAAATCGCTTCTTTTCTTGGCCAGGAGTACAACAAAAGAAAAATGGACACTCCCGTCTGAGAAAAGTTAAGTACTTCACAACAGAAACTAATAACAATGGATACCTCGAAAACGGTAAGCTCCACGAAAAAAATGTATATGACGTAAATTGTGTATTTTAACAAGGCCTACATTTTTTGTATAGTAAGTTTTTGTCTATCTCTTACGGTTTATTAGTTACGCCAAATTAAGCAAAATTCATCCAGAGTAAACAGGTCTTTAGAAGCTATTCCCAGCAAATTCAAGATATACATTTTCTTTGTCAGGTAAATATCTTTAACATACGATATTTTAATCAAAATCGTTAGAGCCATTTTTAAGAAAATCAAAATCAAAGTTCCATGTAAAGGGTAGTTTGGGATTGGAGAATTTTTCTCAAAAACCTTCGTGTCACATCCCTGGAAGATACTAAACTGAAATACCAAGTTTGGTATTTTACCGGCTTTTCGTTTTTGAGTTATCGTGTTCATAGACACACACACGGACCTTTTTGTGAAAATGCTTTTTTTGGATACAGGGGACCCTAAAACATATATTTCCGGTGAAATCTCGGTGTAGAGAAAGTAAAAATATCAGAAATAGTCTTATTACGTGCATCCTTGTAAGTAGAACGGAAACAGGAGAATACACTAGGTTAAAGTGATAGTCAAAAGCTGGTTGCTATGTGACTGGTTGCTTGTATGGACAGGAGTTGAGAAATTTCCGTAAAAGAAAGGTATGTTTTCTAAAGCTGAAATCAAAAACAAGAAAGATCTCAAAAACGATCAATTCCACGAAAAAAATGTATATAATGCAAATTGTATGTTTTAACGTGCTCTACAATTTTTGTGTCGTAAGCTTTAGTCCATCTCTTACGGTTTAGCAGTTATGCAAAATTACGTAAAATTCATTTAGAATAAAGTAATATTTAGTGGCTAAATCAAGATATATATTTTATTTGGCACTTAAATATCTTAAACATAAGCGATTTTAATCAAATTGAGTCAATTTTGAGAAGCTCAAAATTTTCGAAAAAAATACCATAAAAATACTTGAGGATGGGGGGATTTTTTGAAAATCTTAGTGTTGCTTCCTTAGAAACATAGCAAACTTAAATACCAAGTTTGGAGTTTAACGGTCTTTTAGTTTTTGAGCTATGCTGTCCACAGACACACACACACACACACACACACACACACACACACACAAAGGTCCGTTTTCCTATTTTTTTTTTATTCATGGAGACCCAAAACATGTATTTCTTTGAACTCTCGGTATCGAATTTTTGGGTGGAATACAATACCTTCTCTATACACTATGTACATAGTACTTGTAGACAAAGTAAAAATATATACTTCTCACAAATTCGGTTAGAATATACCTTCTCTCAGATCCTTAGTCAAAATATTACACAGGACGATATTCTTGTTGTGCTTTTTAGAGGTAGTATATCATTTTTTAAAAAATCTGATGTGATCCATTCACATGACTTTCTTTACATATCTGTAACAAATTATTGTTATAAAGCTCATTCTTCTAATTCATGCAAAAACATTAGTAAAAACGGTCGTATTATTTAGTTCCTTGTAAATAGAAGGGAAATAAGGGAATGCAATAGGCTAAACCAACAGTCAAATGTTTTAAAATGTGGTTGCTGTGGGATTGAAATTAGTTTGTGTGGCCAGGAGTTGACAAGTTCCTGTATGAGAAAAGTATTTTAAAACTGAAACTAAAAACAAGGAATATCTCAAAAACGGTCAACGTCACGAAAATAATGTATATAACAAAAATATTTTAGTACTCCTGGATAGTGTGATGCTAGCGTGTCTGCTTCACATTCAAAAGAGCGTGAGTTCAAATCTCGCTTAGGTTGTGTTGTCCGGAAACGTTTTTTCGGGGTTTCCCTTATCCTGAGATGACAATGTCGAGTAACTAAGTTCCATGGACCCAGAGATCATTTGAGTATCATTTCACCAATTTTATTCATCGTCCGATATGACCAACCAGGTTAAAGGAGGTTAAGCTAAAAAAAAATGTTTGTTTCAACGTGCTCTACAGTTTTTGTGTGGTAAGTTTTAGTTTATCTCTTACGATTTACCAGTTATGCAAATATAAGAAATATTCATCCAGAATAAACATGTCTTCAGAGGCTATTCCCAAAAAATTCAAAATATATTTTATTTGTGATATAAGTAGAGTTAGTATACGGTATTTTAATCAAAATCAGTATGTTTGAAAACAAAATGTTCGAATTTTTTTCCGTGTAAAAGGATATTTGGGAGGATATATTTTTTTTTAATCTTCATGTCGTATCCTTAGACAATGCCAAACTTAAATACCAAGTTTGGTATTTAATGAACTTTTCGTTTTTGAGCTATGCTGTTCAAACTCACACGCACACACACATACAGACACACACACGGACATTTTTCCAAAAATGCCTTCTTTGTATTCGGGGGGTCTCAAAATATATATTTCCGGTGAAACCTTGGTATCAAATTTTTTGTGTATAATACAATGCCTTCTCTATACATTATGTACATAGTACGTGCAGAGAAAGTATAAATATCGGCCGTAACAAGGTGATGTGGAGAACAATTGAAGAGCTCGTGTGTAAAGTAGGATAAGAATTCAATAAGAACTGGATGAAAATATCTACTTGCCTCGCGTCTCCGTAAAATATTTATCAAACACACTTATTCTGCAAATCAGCATTATTCTAGCATTCTCTTAGGCTGTTAGCTCCATAGTAATTTTCAGATTTGTATGTGCTTCTCGTCTCTCAACCTTAAATTCTGTTTTTTTTTTAGTTCAAGGCCAATCTTTTGTACGATATATTTCATCTCCTGTACGTGACTATTGTCCAAAAGACTTTGCGAAAGATTTCTCTTACCCTCTTGACAGTTTGAGCTTCTTCTTTCTGATAAACTAAATTTATGCTAGTAAAAAACTAATAATATTATAGCTATTTATTTACATTATATACCAATGGTAAAAATCTGATGTGCTCATTCACATAATTTTCTGTATATCTGCGCAACAAATTATTGTTAAAAAGCTTATGCCTCTACTTGCTTCATCAAAATCGAGGAAAAAATAGCACAAATAGTCTTATTACTTGCAGCCTTGTAAGTACGATAACGTAAAGTGTACGTTTTTTAAAGGTGAAACAAAAAAAGGGAGTATCTAAAAAATGATCAACTCCAAGAAAAAAATGTATACAACATAAACTGTGTGTTTTAACGTGCTCTGCATTTTTTGTGTAGTAGGTTTTTGTCCATTTTTACGGTTTAGCAGTTGTGTAAAATTCCTTAAAACTCATCCACAATAAAGTAGTCTTCAGAGGCTATTCCGATCAAATTCAAGATATACATTTAATTTATCAGCTAAATATCTTTAATATAAGATAGTTTAATAAAAATCGTTAGAGCCATTTTTGAGAAAATCAACATTTTCGAAAAAAGATCCATGTAAAGGATAGTTTGGGCCGGAGGAGTTTTCACAAAGTCTTCGTGTTGCATCCTTGGAAGATATTAAACTTAAATACCAAGTTTGGTATTTTATCGTCTTTTCGTTTCTGAGTTATCGTCACAGACACACGGACACACACGGACCTTTTTCTGAAAATGTATTTTTTTGGATACAAGGTATAGTAAAACATATATTTCCGATGTAATCTCGGTATCGAATTTTTGGGTGGAATGCAATACCTTCTTTATACACTGTGTACATAGTACGTGTAGAGAAAGTAAAAATGGTGTTTTATATTGTGATTGGGAAGCATGCAAAACGAGGTACGAACAATATAAAACAATTTTAATATGTGTATCTTACAATATTTTTACTTTATCTACACGTATAATGTACATAGTGTATACAGAAGGTATTGTATTGTACCCACAAATTTGACTGCGAGATTTATCCAGAAATACACTTTTTAGGAACCGCTGAATCAGAAAAAAAGGCATTTTTAGAAAAATGTCCGTCTGTCAGTGTGTGCATGTGTGTCTGTGTGAGGACGTGTGTTTGTGTCTCCGAGGAGCATAGCTCAAAAACGAAAAGTCCGTTAAATACGAAACTTGACATTTAAGTTCAGATCTCCGAAAGATGCGACACCCCTAACTAGGCTTTACATGGAAGAATTTCTAAAATGGCTCTAACGATTTTTATTAAAATCTCTTAAGTTTAATGTATTTACACGCCAAATAAGATGTATATTATGAGTTTTCTGGCAATGGCTACTAAAGACCTCTTTATTCTTGATGATTTTTACTGAATTTTGCATAACCGGTAAACCGCAAGTGATAAGACAAAAACTTACTACACAAAAATGTAGATGACGATAAAACACACATTTTATGTCATATACATATTTTTTTCCGTGGAGTTGACCTTTTCTTTTTTAGCTATTCCTTATTATTTGTTTCATTTTAGAATAAAATTGTGCCGTATAGGAACTTTTCTACTCCTGGCCAAGCAAAGAAACGGATTTCAATTCCATAGCAACGACATTTTAAAACATTTGATTGTCGTTTAGCCTGGTTTATTCCCTTATTTCCCTTGTAGTTATAAGGAACTAGTAACAAGACCGTTTATTCTAATGTTTATCTTGATTAGCTTAAAATAGGTAGAACAATAAGATTATTAGCAATAATTTTTACAGAGAAGTAGAAAAAGTCATATAAATGGAACACATCAGATTCTTCTTGTGTATTGATGCAAAGAAAACGGATTTCAAAGCCGCCGAATTTCTGTACGAGAGAATGTGAATTTTTCTTTGGGCTGGTTTATTCTCCATCCTCTTCAGAGTCTGGAAGTATGAATGAGAGAGGAAATGAATTTAACAGAAATATGACTTTTTAACGGCTAATTGGCTCTTCACGACCAAAGGCCTCCATCCTAAAGAAGCCACTACATTCGCGAGTAGATTTTAAAAGATTTGCCTATCGCTTTAGGCTAGTGAAACAGAACTGGGAAAAGACATAAAACACAAACTTAAGATTTGCTGAGGACGCTAGTAATGCCAAAGATCCGGAGGAAAATATTCTGACGTGTTCCATTCAAATGACATTCTCAAGCTATTACACAAACAACTTTCCTTATAAAAGAGTATTTTCTTTTATCTACGACATGTTAATCTAGATCAGTGATGGCAAGTGGCGGCTCGCGAGTATATTTCATCCGGCTCACGAATAAATATATGATTTATTGCTTTTTTTACTTTCTCTACACGTACTATGTACATAGTGTATAGAGAAGGTATAGCCCTCCACCCAAAGATTTGATGCCGAGATTTCACTGGAAATATATGTTTTAGGGTCCCAAAAAAAGCATTTTCAGAAAAAGGTCCGTGTGTATGTCCGTGTAAAAACGATATTTCAAAAACGAAAAGTCGGGAAAATCCCAAACTTGGTACTTAAGTTTAGTAACCTCCAGGGATGGGATACCAAGATTTTGAGAAAAGTCTCCCACCCCAAACTACCCTTTACATGGAACTTTTTTAAAAAAAATTGATTTTCTCAAAAATGGCTCCAATGAGTTTACTTAAAATATCGTATATTAAAGATATTTACCTGACAAATAAAATGTAAATCTTGAATTTCCTGGGAATAGCTTCTGATGACTACTTTATTCTGGATGAATTTTACGGAATTTTGCATAACTGTTAAACCGTAAGAGATGGACAAAAACACACAATTCGTGTCATATACATTTTTTCGTGGAATTGATCGTTTTTTAAACATTCCTTGCTTTCGGTTTCAGCTTTGCAAAACATACTTTTCTCATACAGGTATTTTTAACTCGTAGCCATACAAGCAAAGGAACTTCAGTCACATAGCAACCAGCTTTTGACTATCACTTTAACCTATAGTACTCCCTTATTTCCCTTCTACTTACAAGGAAGCAAGTAATAAGACTATTTATGTTATTTTTTCACGATTAGCATGAAGTAAATAGAAGCATAAGCTTATTAACAATAATTTTTGCAGATATATAGAAAAAGTCATGTGAATGGAACACACCTGATTTTTTTTAGAAAGTGTTTAACGCCCAGTTTTACTACATATGGCACCATAAGGGATGACACTGATAATACACGGAATGAAAAATAAAAAAAATGTAAATGGCGTGTTATTTATGGACGTTCTTTAACTGCTGTGGTTCTCAGCGTCTCTCAATCAGGCCTGAGGTTCTTTTACGTACCGTAAATCTACGACATGGGACCAACGGCTTTACTTCCCTTCCAAAGGAAACCACGTTAAGGATTTTTACACCTGAAAAAATCTATTGTCCTCCGCCGGGTTTGAACCTTCGACCTTGGGTATATGAAGGATCGAACCTGGGCCGCCTAGGTGAGAGACGAGTGGTCTAACCAGTCGATCACGGCGCGGTCACACGCTTTAGCTTGAGTATATTCCCTTCCACTTACAAAAAAACCAAATAATAAGACAATTTCTGTTAAAGTTTGTCTTGATTAGCATCAAGTAGACAGCGGAATAACTTTTGTAAGTATAGTTTATTTGCAGAACATATAACGTTATGCTAATGGAACACATCAGATTTATAAAATCAGAAAAAAATAGCAAAAATAGTCTTATTACTCGCTTCCTTGTAATTAGAAGCGAAATAAGGGACAACTGTAGGTTAAAGTGATAGTCAAAAGCTGGTTGCTATGTCAATGAAGTTCCTTTGTCTATATGGATAGGAGTTGACAAGTTCCTGTATGAGAAAGGTATACGTTTTTCATAGCAGAAACCAAAAATAAGGAATGTCACAAAAACGACGAACTCCACGAAAAAATGTGTATAGCATAAATTGTGTGTTTTAATGTGCTCTACACTTTTTGTGTAGTAAGTTTTTGTCCATCTCTTACGGTTTAGCAGTTATTCAAAATTTAGTAAAATTCATTCAGAATAAACTACTCTTCAGAGGCTATTCCCAAAAAATTCAAGATATACATTTTATTTGTCAGGTAAATATGTTTAATATACGAAATTTTAATCAAAATCGTTAGGGCCATTTTTGAGAAAATAAAAATTTTTGGAAAAAAGTTCCATGTAAAGGGTAGTTGGGGGTGGGGGGATTTTTCTCAAAATCGTTGTGTCGCATCCCTGGAAGATACTAAACTTAAATACCAAGTTCGGTATTTTACCGACCTTTAATCTTTGAGTTTACGTGTTCACAGACACACGGTTACACGGACACACACATGCACACACGGACCTTTTTGTGAAAATGTTTTTTTTTTTTGGATATTGGGGACCCTAAAACATATATTTCCGGTGAAATCTCCATATCGAATTTTTGGGTGGAGTGCAATACCTCCTCTACACACTATGTACATACTGCATATAGAGGAAGTAAAAATATATCAATTAATCGTATTTACTTTAAATCATAAACGTATATGAAATTCATAGAACATCGTAACTGCGAGGGTGAGATAGGAACATATGTGCTGAAACATTCAGCAGATGCTTTTGATTTATTCCATTAGTTTTTCTTTTCTGACCTTTCTGCCTCACAAGTTTATTTATAGTCATGCATTGAGCACTAGTGTGTATGGAGTTAACAGATATTTCCACTCTCGTGAACCGCCAAAATTTCAATATAAAGATACGCTTTATATCAAACCACAATGTTATATACTTTTGTCCTTATGTACTCATAAAACCGTTCAAAATCACTGCGTTCAAATAGTTCTTATAAAATGGTAGAAAAACAAATTATTTTTGGTAGATTAATTCTTTTAGTCCCATTTACTTTTCCCAGTGTTTCTCCAGCCGTTTTGCATTCCAAAAGGTAGAATTTCGGAAGGTCCTCAAAATAGATACCTCTTTGTGAAATGATCTCCTCATTAGACGTGAATCGTTTTCTGCCGAGCCACTTTTTCAAGTTTGGAAATAAAAAATCTGATGTGCACCATTCACATGACTTTCTCCATATCTCTGCAACAAATAATTCTTAAAAAGCTTATACTTCTATTTACTTTATGCTAATCAGAAAAAATTAGCAGAAATAGTCTAATTACTCGCTTCCTTGTAAGTAGAAGCGAAATAAGGGACAACCGTAGGTTAAAGTGATAGTCAAAAGCTGGTTGCTATGTCAATGAAGTTCCTTTGTTTATATGGATAGGAGTTGACAAGTTCCTGTATGAGAAAAGTATACGTTTTTCATAGCAGAAACCAAAAATAAGGAATGTCACAAAAACGACGAACTCCACGAAAAAACTGTATATAACATAAATTGTGTACTTTAATGCGTTCTACATTTTTTGTGTAGTAAGCTTTTGTCCATCTGTTATGGTTTAGCAGTTATTCAAAATTTAGTAAAATTCATCCAGAATAATCTACTCTTCAGAGGCTATTCCCAGAAAATTCAAGATATACATTTTATTTGTCAGGTAAATATGTTTAATATACGAAATTTTAATCAAAATCGTTTGAGCCATTTTTGAGAAAATCAAAAATTTCGAAAAAATTTCCATGTAAAGGGTAGTTGGGGGTGGGGGAATTTTTCTCAAAATCTTCGTATTGCATCCCTGGAAGATACTAAACTTAAATACCAAGTTTGGTATTTTACCGCCTTTTCGTTTTTGAGTTATCGTGTTCACAGACACACGGACACACACACACACACACACACACACACACACGGACCTTTTTGTGAAAATGCTTTTTTTGGATATTGGGGACCCTAAAACATATATTTCCGGTGAAATCTCGGTATCGAATTTTTTGGTGGAGTGCAATACTTTCTCTATACACTATGTACATAGTGCGTATGGAGAAAGTAAAAAAGACACTGGGGGCCAAATGTGGTGAATACGGTGGATGTTGTAGTAATTCAAACTTATATCTCAATTTTGGTCATCGAAACTGAGAATCATCTTCTTTGCCAGATGAGGTCGTTTTTTCTTGATTTCTCCGTTCAACCTGTGCAATAACGATGCATAACACTCTCCAATTAATGTTCATTCTTTCTGCAAATAATGAATGTAGATGACGTCGCGTGCATCTCAAAAAAATCGAGGTCGTCAACATATCTGCAGATTTGCCTATCTTTGCCTTCTACGGAGCAGCTTCTTCTTTAAAAACCCATTGTTTCGACTGACTGTTGTCTCTAGATTGTAGTAATGTGTCCATATTTCATCCACAGTTATGTATCGAGGAAAAAACTCGGCAGGATTGCGGCGGGAAAATGCCAAAAGCAGCTTCCGAATCCATCACACAATTGCGTTTATTCTCCATTTAGAGCAAAAGCGGCACTGATCTTGCCGAGACCTTTGTGAGAGCTAATTTTGGTGCAAAATTAAGAACAATGTACCTTATAAAATTGCCTGTGGCTTCTACTATTTTGCGAACTTTGATTCGTCGATCACTCAAAACTATAACCTGGATTTTGACAACCATTTCTGAGGAAGTCACTTCTACTGGACGTTCGGAAAGAAGTAAATCATTTGTGGATGTACGGCCACGTTTAAATTCATTTATCCAATTGTAAATTGTTATTAACGCAGGAGCAGATGTGCCATGAACTTCATCAAACTCGGCTTTTATCTGTTTCGGTGATAAGCCTTTTAGATAAAAGTGTTCAATCACTGCACGAAACTCATTTTTTTCATGTTTCTAAAGCAGCACAAGATTGTTGATTCAATTGCCTATGGCAACGAAACAACATGAAGGATATAGCTGAAACTTGAACTGCTATCTGTAAGAGACGATGGTTACAAAATACAATTTTTACTTTCTCAATACGGACTACATACATAGCGTATAGAGAAGGTATTGTAATGCACCCAAAAATTCGATGCCGAGATTTCACCGGAAATACATGTTTTGGGTGCCCCTGAATCCAAAATAGCATTTTTAGAAACATGTCCGTGTGTGTGTCTGTCTAGGCGTATGTGTGTGTGTTTGTGTGTGTGCGTGTGTGTGTCTGGGGCAGCATAGTTCAAAAACGAAATGACCGTTAAATACCAAACTTGATATTTAAGTTTGGTATATTGTAAGGATGCGACACAAAGATTTTCAAGAAGATCCCACCACCCCAAACTACGGAACGTTTTTCGAATATTTTTATTTTATAATATACGGATCTAACGATTTTGATTAAAAAGATATTTACCTGACAAATAAAAGGTATGTCTTGGATTTTCAGGGAATAGCCTCTGAAGACTTCTTTACTCTTGCTGAATTTTAAGGAATTTTGCATAACTGGTAAACCGTAAGAGATTGACCAAAACTTAGCACATAAAAATGTAGAGCACATTAAAACACACAATTTATGTTTCATACTTTTTTTTCGTGGAGTTGATAGTCTTTTAGGTATTCCTTGTTTTCGGTTTCAGCTTTGAAAAACATACTTTTCTCATACAGTAATTAGTCTACTCCTGACCACAGAAACAAAGGAACTTCCGTCACATAGCAACAAGCTTTTGACTATTACTTTAACCTATGCTACACGCTTATTTCGCTTCTACTTACAAGAAAGCAAGGAATAAGACTATTTCTGCTAATTTTTTCTCAATTATTATGAAGTAAATAGAAGCATAATCTTTTTAACAATAATTTGTTACAGAGAGGTAGAGAAAGTCATGTGAATGTAACACATCAGGGTTTTTTTCAACGCTACGAGTGTAATTTCTTGGATTGTATAAGGTGTTATTGAACGCCCCTAGTACATGCACATGTGTCTACCCAGCATCATGTTTTACTATCTCTACTACACACAGTGTATATAGAGGTAGACAACTTTGCATTCCACCGAAAAATTCCATATGGAGATTTCACCGCAAATACAAGTTTTGAAGAAACATGAATCCAAGGCAAGCATTATAGAAAAAATCTTATGTGTTCCATTCACATTTGTCTATCAGTTTAGCCTAGTGTTCTCCCTTATTTCCCTTCTACTTACAAGAAAGCAAGTAATACGACAATGCTTATCTTTATTATCATGAAGTAGATAACAGAATAATATTTTGCAGGAACAGTTTGTTTTCAGAACAGGTAGAGACATTCATGTGAATAGAGAACATCAGATTTTTCATCTCTTATTTGAAAATCACGGGACTGAAGTAAATTACAATCATATGCAGTAAAAAGTAAAATCAAAATATGATAACCCTCTAGATCATAGTATTTAATTTTACAACTAGAGAGGTAACTCGCTAGTGGAGTTGTAAAAGTTAGCAAATGTATTTATATTGGTGTTGTGGGCGTACAGCGGAGTCAATATGTCAGTTATTAAAAACGGAGCAAATGCTTGGGAAAAGTACGCATCAGTCTGGATACCACAAATATATAACAAAATCATTGTTTGCATTCCTCAAATTAATACATATTTTTCATAGCCAGTTTATTGTAAACACAAGTGAAGTAATAGAGAGTTTATCAACTGCATCAAAATTCACGAACAGAATTAGTTTCATTATATTATATATATATATATATATATATATATATATATATATATATATATATATATATACTTAAAAACTATATATTTGATAGCTCAAACAGTGACGCATATGGGCTGCATTCCAGAGGTCCTGGTTTCAAATCCCTTTGGCCGGCCAAAATAACTCAGGTTTTTTACTTTCTCTACACTGCTAGATACATAGTGTACCGAAATTGCAACGGTTGTTGATATGTTTTGGGTTCCCCTGAATCCAAAAAAGAAAGTACTTTTAGAAAAAGATCCTTGTGAATGCGTGTGTTGTGTATCTATGTTTGTCTGTGCTCAAAAACGAAAAGACCATATTGGCATTTAATTTTAGTATCTTCCAAGGATGCGTCGTCCTCCGTGGTCTAATGGTTAGCATGCTGGCTTCATATACCCAAGGTCGCGGGTTCAAATCCAGCGGAGGACGATGGATTTTTTCGGGCGTAAAAATCCTTAGCACAAAGCCGTTGGTCCCGTGTCGTAGATTAAGGCACGTAAAAGAACCTCAAGCCTGAAAGAGAGGCCTCTGAGCACAATTAAGTAGTTTTTCACGCCCAATTTAGACTGGGACGCTGAAAACCACAGCAGTTAAAGAGCGTCCATAAATAACACGCCATTTACATTTATTTCCAAGGATGCGACTCAAAGATTTTCAAGGAAATCTCTCCAACACCTAGCTACCCTTTAAATGGAAATGTTTTCGAAAATGTTGATTTTCTCATAAATGGCTGTAACGATTTTAATTAAAATATCTTATATTTAAGATATTTTTAGGACAAACTAAATGTATATCTCGAATTTTCTGGGAATAGCCTCTGAAGACCTCTTCATTCTGGATGACTTTTGAATAATTTGAAAACCGTAAGAGATATATAAAAACTTACTACACAAAAAATGTAGGTCTCATTAACACACACAATTTGTTATATACTACTTATAAGGAAGCTAGTAATAAGACTAATTCTGCTAATGTTTATCTTAAGTTGCATGGTGTTTTGGATAAAAGCTTTGTTTACAGAACAGCTAGACGACATCATGTGAATGGAGCACATTAGATTTTTTACCTTCTACTTACACGGAAGCAAGTAATAACGACAATTTCTGGTAATGTTTATTTGTATTATCATGAAATAGAAGAATAAGCGTTTTAAAAATACTTTGTTACAGAGATGTAGAGAAAGTCATGTGAATGGAACACAGCATATTTTTACTTTCTCTACACTTACTATGTACATAGTGGATAGAGAAGGTATAGCACTCCACCAAAAAATTCGATACCTAGATTTCACCGGAAATATTTGTTTTAGGGTCTCCTGTATCAAAAAAAAAATATTTTTAGAAAAAGGTCCGTGTGGTCCGTGTATCTGTGAACACGATAGCTCAAAAACAAAAAGTCAGTAAAATACCAAACTTGGTATTTAAATTTGGTATCTTCCAGGGATGCGACACGAAAATTTTGAGAAAAATCCCCTCACCCCAAACTACGCCTTACATGCAACTTTTTTCGAAAATTTTGATTTTCTAAAAAGTGCCTCTAACGATGTTGATTAAAATATGGTATATTAAAGTTATTTACCTGACAAACAAAATGCATATTCTGTTTTTTCTATTACTAGCCTCTGATGACTACTTTATTCTGAGTGAATTTTACGGAATGTTGCATAACTGCTAAACCGTAAGAGATAGACAAAAATTTAACCATACAAAAATGTAGAGCACATTAAAACACACAATTTATGATATGTACATTTTTCTCGTGGAGTTGATCGTTTTTGAGACATTCCTTGTTTTTGTTTACAGGTTTGGAAAACTTAATTTTTCTCATACTTGAATATGTCAACTCCTGTCCATACAAATAAAGCAAATTCAGTCACATACAACCAGCTTTTGACTATCACTTTAACCTATGGTACTCCCTTATTTCTCTTCTACTTATAAGGAAGCAAGTAATAAAACATTTTCTGCTAATTTTTTGTCGATTAGCATGAAATAAATAGAAACATAGGCTTTTTAACAATAATTTGTTGCAGAGATGTAGAGAAAGTCATGTGAATGGAACACACAAGATTTTTTAGGAATAAATGGAGGTTTATTTGTGGACGCTCTTTAACTGCTATAGTTCTCAGAGTCCCAGGTCTTTGCATTCGATAGTGAGCATGAAAGACAAATGAATTTTGCTTAGAGAGCTCTTCATCAGACTTGAGGTTCTTTTACGTCCGAAAAAATCCATCTTCCGCCAGGTTTAAACCCGCGACCTTGGGTATATGAAGTTAGCATGGTAACCATTACACCACGAAAGGCGATGAGGTTTGAAAAGTTTACCTTCAGTCCCAAAGTAAATACCGGATTTGATACCACGTTCCAAAGTTCTACCTTCAGTCTAAAACAACAGAAAATCTGAAAAACAGATGGTCTTTGCATTTCCACTGCCATCTATTGGCAAAATAAGAGCATTCTAAAACAGCTTATTATGATTATTTACATTCATTGATGACTTACGGAATAATATTCTGAGGAAATTCGGTAGGTGCCAAAAAGTTTTTATTATGCTAAAAAAGTAATAAGAATAATGCCAGAAAACAATCAACAAACTGTAAATCACTATTCAAAATGTTTGGAATGTTGCTATTAGCCTGCGAATACATTCTAGCAGCATTGTTATTTGTAATAAATAACCCATGAAATTTATTTACCAATTACATTGACCAACAAATAATTTGCAGACATTCCAAAAAAGGGTTTACTACAGTGGTATGCTTTTGTTTAATTCACTTCCATCTCTTATAAAGGAATTGCATATGAATAAAAACAATATAAGTTCTTTTTAAAGCTTGAACCGAAAACAAGGAATATCTGAAAAACGATCATCTCCACGAAAAAAAATTATATAACATAAATTGAAGTGTTTTAACGTGCTCTACATTTTTTGTTGGGTAAATTTCTGTCCATCTCTTCCAGTTTATCAGTTATGCAAAATTCTGTAAAATTCAGCCATAATAAAGCAGTCTTCAGAGGTTAATCCCAGAAAATTCAGGAAATACATTTTATTTGTCAGGTAAAAATCTTTAATATACGATATTGTAATCAAAAGCGTTAAAGCCATTTTTCAGAAAACCAAGAATTTCGAAAAAAAAGTCCATGTAAAGAATAGTTGGGGTGGGAGTATTTTTTTGAAAATCTTCATGTTGCATCCTTGGACGAAACTCAACTTAAATACCAAGTTTGGTATTTAACCGACTTTTCGATTTTGAGTAATGCTTTACATAAACCACACCTTCTAAAATGATTTTATTTTGATTCATGGAGCCTCAAAACATTTATTTCTGAAGAAATTGTACAGTGAATTATTGTTTTGAAAGCAATTTCTCATAAACATAGCATACTTAAGTAGAAATAATGTTCCTTTTACTTTCTCTAGCCCCGTATGTACAATATATATAGGGATAGAGAAGTATTGTATTCCACCCAAAAATTCGATGTCGAGATTTCATCGGAAATACACGTTTAGGAGCCCCTGAGTCCAAAAAAAAGCATTTTCAGAAACAGGTCCATGTGTGTGTATGTGTGTGTGTGTATGGACAGCATAGCTCAAAAACGAAAAGATGATTAATACCAAACTTGGTATTTAAGTTTGGCACCTTCCAAGGATGCGACACGAAGATTTTCAAAAAATTCTCGCACCCCTAAGTACCCTTTACATGGAAAAATTTTCGAAAATTTTATTTTTATTAAAAATGTCTTTAACGATTTTGATTAAAGTACCAGATATTAAAGCCATTTCTATCATAAATAAAATGTATATCTTGAATTTTCTGGGAATAACTGCTAAAGACCTGTTTATTCTGGATGAATTTTGCTTAATATGGCATAACTAGTAAACGGTAAGAGATGGACAAAAACTTACTAAACAAAACATGTAGATCTTGTTATATTACACAAGTTATGTCATGTACATTTTTTTCGTAGAGCAAAATTCAGCAAAATTCATCTAGAATAAAGAGGTCTTCAGAAGATATTTCCAAAAAATTCAAGATATACGTTTTATTTCGGACATAAATAGCTTTAATATACGGGATATTAATCAAAATCGTTAGAGCCATTTTAAGAAAATCAAAATTTTTGAAAGTTTTTCCATGTAAAGGGTGTCGCATCCTTGGAAGATACTAAACCTAAATACCAAGTTTGGTATTTAACGGTCTTTTCGTTTTGGGTCTATGCTGTCCACAGACACACACACACACACACACACACACACACACAAACCTTGTTTTAAAAATGTTTTTTTCGGACTCAGGAGACCCCAAAACATATATTTCCGGTGAAATCTTGGTATCGAATTTTTGGGTGCATTACAATACCTTCTCTATCCCTATGTACATTGTACATTTGGGGCTAGAGAAAGTAAAAATGATCTTAAAGAGGATTTGAACATACTCACCGCAGTGCATGAAGGGCTGCCACCTGCAAATAAAAAAGGGTTAGTTGACAACTGCTCAAATTCTCATCACCCACCCCTCCAATAGAACCATGCCATAAACCCGAACATTGGCTTGATTATACACTACGATCCATTTAAACCTGAACACTTTTAACAGGCCATAATTTCTCTCTGAAAGCTCTAGAAATGTGAAATTTGTTTTAATGATCTCAGTGGCTCAGAGAGAATCGACAACACGCATGGCAGCAGTAGATCAACGCCATCTGTTGACCATATTAATGATTTCGATGGAAATTGCGAGCATTTTCATGGCATTGTAGACAGTCTTTTGTTGGCAGTTATAACAGTAACTTGTAGTAGTCACTTGGAGAGCGTGTTTTCATTGTAAAGACAAATTCCTTGGTAACAACACAACGGCAATTTCCAGAGAATTTAATGTAATATTCCAGCAATTGTATCGCTAACAAGAAAGCTGGAGAAAACTGGTATTCTCGTTGGTGAGAGTGGAAAACATAGACCACCATTGAGTGCAGAGACTGCTACAAATGTTGGAAGTAGGATTGTGAACTCTCATTCATATGGCACATGTCAAAGATTGTCCACGATGCCCTGAAAATGCTCGTCATTTCCATCGAAATCATCAATATAGTCAACAGATGGCATTGATAGACTGTTGCCATGATTGTTATCGATTCTCCCTGAGCCACCGAGATCATTAAAATAAAATGTCACATTTGTACGAGCTTTCAGAGAGAAATTTTGGCCTATTAAAGTTCTTCAGGTTTATATGGATCGCACTATAGTATATCTACAAAATTCTTTGTAACAGATGAAAATAATCCAATAGGTAAACATTTTTTAATTTCACTACAGAGTACATGGTACGTATGGAGAGAAGTTATTGCACTGCATCCAAAAATTTGATGCCGAGATTTTACAGGAAATGCACGTTTTGCAGTACCCTGGGTCAAAAAGAAAATAATTAAAAAAAAAAAAAGTCAATGTGTGTTTCTGAGTGTTAAAACAAAAAACGAAATTTTGGTAAAATACCAAACTTAATATTGCAGTTTAGTATCTTCTAGGAATAATAAACGAAGATTTTAAGAAATATCCCCCCATAACAAATTTCCTCTTAAATAGAAAGAATTTTGAATAGTTTGATTTTTTCAATAATGGATCTTAAAGATTTTGATTAAAATGCCGTATAATAAAGAAATTTAAATTACAAATAAAATCTATCTTTTAATATATGTTCTGGAACCTCCCGAATAAAAAAAACAACAACAAAAAACAACAAATACAAAAAAAAACATTTTTAGAACACTGTCCCTGTGTGTGTCAGTCAGTGCGCGTTTGTGTGTCTGTGGGCAGCATATCTTCCAAGCAATCTCTTACGACACGAACATTTTCAAGAAAATCATTCCCTTTAAATGGAAAAATGTTTGAAAATGTTGATTTTCTCAGGAAAAATGTTCGAAATGTTGATTTTCTCAGGAAAAATGTTTGAAATGTTGATTTTCTCAGGAAAAATGTTTGAAATGTTGATTTTCTCAGGAAAAATGTTTGAAAATGTTGATTTTCTCAGGAAAAATGTTTGAAATGTTGATTTTCTCAAAAGTGGATCTAACAATTCTGATTAAAATCTCGTATATTAAAGATATTTAGAAGACTAATAAAATGTATATTTTGAATTTTCTGGAAAATCCTCTGAAAAATTCTGTACTATGATTAAGTTTTTCATAACCGGACACCGTAAAAGATGGACAAAAATTACTACACTAAAGTTGTAGATCTTGGTATTAAATTTTGGGGTGGAACACAATACCTTACCTACACACTACGTATATAGTGTATAAAGAAAGTAAAGATTCTTTTTGTTTGGATTCAGGGTCCCTAAAAGTTATATTTCCAGTGAAATCTCGGTATCAAATTGTTTTAGTGAAATGAAATACCTCCTATTAAACGAGTTAACATGTTTTACTTTCCTTACACGTACTATGTACATAGGGTGTAGAGAAGGTATTGTATTGCACCCAAAAATTCGATACCGAGATTTCACCGGAAATATATGTTTTGAAACCCCCTGAATCCAAAAAAAAAGCATTTTTAGAAAAATGTCTATGTGTGTGTCTGTGGGCAGCATAGCTCAAAAATGAAAAGAAAAACCAAATTTGGTATCTAAGTTTGATATCTACTGAGGATGCGACACGAAGATTTTCAAGAAAATACCCCCCACCCCAAACTACCCTTTACTTGGAAAAAATTTCGAAAATTTTGATTTTCTTAAAAATTGCTCTAACGATTTTAATTAAAATTTCGTATATTTAAGATATTTACTTGACAAATAAACTGTATATCTTGAATTTTCTGGGAATATCCTCTGGAGGCTACTTTAATCTGGATTTATTTTACGGATTTCTGCATAAATGCTAAACCGTAAGAGATGCACAAAAACCTAAAACACAGAAAATGTATAGCACATTAAAACACACAATTCATGTTATATACATTTTTTTCGTGGAGTTGATTGTTTTTAAGATATTCCTTGTTTTTAGTTTCAGGATTGAAAAACATGTTTCTCATACAGGAACTTCAGTCACACAGTAACCAGCTTTTGACTATTGCTTTAACCTATGGTACTCCCTTAATTCCTTCTACTTACATGGAGGCATATCATGAGACTATTTCTGTTAATTTTTTCTCGATTAGCATGAAGTAAATAGAAGCCTTAGATTTTTAACAATAATTCGTTTCAGAGATGTAGAGAAAGTTAGATGCTGGAAATTGAGCTCTTACCGTTACAGATCTCAAGATTGGATTCTGTGTGTGTCGCATATAAGACATCAAGTCACGTAAAAATTCTCTCGAGTGTGACATTTGTGCAGGAAATTAAAGAGGAATTTTAATTCCGTTGATGTGCACCAAGAAAAGAGACGTACGTTGGGGGGAAAAAAGAAAAGAGAATTAAGAAGAAGAAGGCTGGCGTCGGAATATGCTCGACGGTAAAACTTTATGATAAACGCTTGGCTATGATCATGTTCCGGCGCCTTTTTATGTCAAGTGCTGGAATAAAGATGCTTACCTTCTCATCTGCAAAACAAATTGCGATCACGCGAACAATATACCAAACACAATCCTGCCATTCAGTCTATTACAAAATGTATATGTAAACATCTACAATAGATCATATTATATTACTTTCTCTACATATACTATGTGCAAAGTGGATAGAGAAACTACTGTAATGTAGCCAAAAATTCGATAACGAGATTACACCATAAATATGTTTTGAGAGCCCCTGAATCCAAAAAAAAAAAAAAGGATTTTTTGAAAAACGACGGTAAGTATGTGTGTGTGTGCCTTGGGCAGCATAGCTCAAACATGAAAAGTCCGTTTATACCAAACTTGATCTTTAAGTTCACTATCTTTCAAGAATACGACAGGAAGATTTTCAAGAAAATCGCCCACACCCCAAATACTCTTTACCTGGAAAAAATTTGAAAACTTCGATTTTCTCAAAAAAGGCTCTAATGATTTTGATTAAAATACCGTTAAGTTATTTACACGACAAATAAAATCTGGAGATAACCTATGAGGGCCTGATTAAAATACCGTTAAGTTATTTACACGACAAATAAAACCTAGAGATAACCTATGAGGGCCTGATTCAAATTAATTTTGTTGAACCGTAAGCGATAAACTAAGGCTTTCTAAAAAAAAAAAAAAAAATGTAGATCACCTTAAAACAAACAATTTATGTATATAGGCTATTTCATATTGTAGACCGTCTTCGATATTCATTGCTATTGGTCTCAATTTTAAAATACTTACACTTTTCTATTTTGTCAACTTCTGGCCATAGAAATAAAGAAACTTAAATTATATAGCAACCACTTTTTAAAGATTTGACTATCGCTTTAGTCAATAGTGTTCCCTTATTTCCCTTCTACTTGCAAGGAAGCAAGTAATAAGACTATTTCTGCTAAATATTTCTCGATTAGCATGAAGTAAATACAGGCATACGCTTTTTAACAAGAACTTGTTATAGAGCTGTAGAGAAAGTCATGTGAATGGAACACATCAGATATTTTTTCTACAACCGAACGTAATTGAGTAGTTTACGAGCTCATTTTAGATCGCAAACTTGATTTTTACGGCATCCATACGCAAAGAAGGGTTGTAATTTTGTTCCAACTTTATGGTCGCCAAAATAATTCACGATATTAGTGTGTATACATCACTGATCAACAGACACCACGTCATAAATTTCTCTTATTCTGCCTCATAAACTTTTCGGGATTTAGCAGGTAGTACATTTGATTCTGCTTCTTTCGCAGCTCTAAGGATATTATCATTTTTAAAATCTTGCATTTTTACTTTCTCTATACGCACTATGCACATAGTGTATAGAGAAGGTATTGCACTCCACCCAAAAATTCTATACCGAGATTTCACCGGAAATATACGTTTTAGGGTCCCCAATATCCAGAAAAAGCATTTTCACAAAAAGGTCCGTGTGTCAGTGTGTCCTTGTGACTGTGAACACGATAACTCAAAAACGAAAAGTCGGTAAAATACCAAACTTGGTATTTAAGTTTAGTATATTCGAGGGATGCGACACGAAGATTTTGAGAAAAATTCCCCCCACCCCAAACTACCCTTTACATGGAACTTTTTTCGAAATTTTTGATTTTCTCAAAAATGGCTCTAACGATTTTGATTAATATTCCGTATATTAAAGATATTTGCCTGACAAATAAAAGGTATATCTTGAATTTTCTGGGAATAGCCTCTGAAGAGTACTTTATTCTGGATGAATTTTACTGAATTTCGAATAACTGCTAAACCGTAAGAGATGGACAAAAACTTACTCCACAAAAAATGTAGAGCACGTTAAAACACACAATTTATGTTATATAAATATTTTCGTGAGTTCGTCGTTTTTGAGACATTCCTTATTTTTGGTTTCTGCTCTGCAAAACTTATTCTTTTCTCATACAGGAACTTGTCAACTCCTATTCATATAAAGAAAGGAATTTCATTGACATACCAACCAGTTTTTGACTATCATTTTAACCTATGGTAGTCCCTTATTTCGCTTCTACCTACAAGGAAGCAAGTAATAAGACTATTTCTGCTCATTTTTTTCTGATTAGCATAAAGTAAATAGAAGTATAAGCTTTTTAAGAATAATTTGTTGCAGGGATATAGAGAAAGTCATGTGAATGGTACACATCAGATTTTTACAAAATATATCACAGAATAACAACAACATTGGTTTGTTATGGCCTGCTATAATCGTATCGTCATAGCGCCCGTTAATGTGAAATGAATAAAGAACTATAATCCTACTCAAACTTTAGCTCAAATTTATTTCATCTTACATTGCTTTTCTTTTAAATATCAGAAAATTCTCGTAAAAAACATTGTATGACACACGAATATAAAGTTTCTTTTTGATTCTCGCTCGAATCAAAAACCATAACTTTACGCTCTTACATAATAAATTACTATTTGCTTTCTCTACATGTAAATTGTACATAGTATTTATAGAAAATGTTGCATTCCATCCAAAAATTCGATACCGGGATTTTACCGGAGATATATGCTCTCAGACCCCGTGAATCAAAACATCAATCAAATTTTTTTAGAAAAAGGTGGATATATATGTGTGTGTATGTGAGTCTGTGAGACCATATGTTTTTGAACACGATAGTTCAATGATAGTATTTTCATCCTAAGCTACCGTTTACATTGAAAATGTTTCGTAATTTTTGATTTTCGATATAATTGATTAAAAAGTTCTATAAAAATGATATTTACATGAAATATAAAATGTGAATCTTGAATTTTCTGGGAATATCCTTTGAAGTACTCACCATTCTGAATTAGCTTTGTTGAATTTTGCATAACTGCTAAACCGTAGGAAACATTCAAAACTTTACAACACAAAAAAATTTAGATTTAGTTAAAACACGTCGGTCATTATAATCTTTTTACTTTCTCTACTTGTACTATTACATATTGTATAGAAAAGGTACTGCACTCGCCCAAAAGTTTTATACCGAGAAAAAAAGCATTTTCAGAAAAAGGTCCGCGAGTGAGTGTGTGTGTGTGTCCGTGTGTCTGTGAACATAATAACTCAAAACCGAAGTCGGTAAAATACCAAACTTGGTATTTAAGATAGAGAAGGTATTGTATTCCACCCAAATATTCGATACCGAGATTTCACCGGAGATATGTTTCATTGTTTGAGGTCCGAAAAAGGCATTTTTAGAAAAATCTTACGTGTTAGACTCACATGACTTTCTCTAGCTGCTGTATACACTTCTTACAAAGGATTCCTCTTCTTTTTACACGATGCCAATCGAGATAAACGTACCAGAACATTTTTACTTAGTTCCTTTTAAATAGAAGGAAACTAAAGGAATGCGCTAGGCTGAAGTGATAGTCAAATGTTTTAAAAGATACCGTTAATCGATTGTCATTTAAATCGCTTCTTTGCTTGGCCAGGAGTAGAAAAAAAGAAAAACGACACTTCCTGTCTGAGAAAAGTATAAGTACAATTGAAACCAGTAACAAGGAATATCTTGGAAACGGTTACCTCCACAACAACAACGTTAAGAATATAAATTGCGTCTTTGACAAAATCTACATTTGTTGTGTAATAAGTTTTTGTCTATATCTTACGCTTTAGTAGTTACACATTTTTTAGAAAATTTCATCCTGAATAAGGAGGTCATCTGAAACTATTCCCATAAAATTCAGATATACATTTTATTTGTCATATAAATATCTTAAACATAAGAGATTTTAGTCAAAATCGTTAGTCATTTTTGAGTAAACCAAACATTTGGTAGGGGGTAAAGGGGATTTTTTTTTTTTCGGAATCTTCGTGTCACATCCTTGGAAGATAATGAATTTAATTATCAAGTTTCGTATTTAACGGACTTTTTTTATTTGAGCTATGCTGCCACACACACACACACACACACACACACACACACACACACACACATTAACATATTCTAAAACTTTTTTGGGAGGGAAGAATTCGCGAGTCCCAAAACATGTATTCCCGGTGAAATCTCGGTATGGAATTTTTGGGTGCAATACAATACCTTGTCTATACACTATGTATATAGTACGTGTAGAGAAACTAAAAATCCTGTAAATTGTACTAGAGGTATGTTTGCCAGCAGCGTATTGAGATGGCAGCAGTGGAAGGAGATTGGGGAATATTTATTGTTCATTAAAGCAAAACATGGACGGCGCTGAGTTCGATTCGAGGATGTCAGGAGAATGACAGACGACTGGAGGAGACTACGCCCTCTGTTTACCTTCGCGATATTAAATTCTGCTAGGTATATGTGTGGGCTCGACAGTAAACATAGACTTACCTCACTCTTAACCTGCGATTGGGCTGCATTTTAACAACCCTTTCTTCACACGCTGGAATGCGCTTAGAGGGTGGAATAACTCTCATTGCTACACAACCGTTTTTACTTTCTATAGCACGTATCTATAAGATACATAGTAGACAGATAAGTCACCCAAAAGTTACCTTCCGGAAATACACATTTGTGTGGCAGCATATCTCGAAAACGAAAATACTCTAAAATACCAAACTTAGTGATTGAGTTTAACATCTTCGAAGGATACGACACGAAATATTTCAATAAAATCTCTTTACAATATAAAGTTTTTTGAAAATGTTTATTTCCTAAAAAATTTGATTAAAATACTGTATACTAAAGATATTTATAGGCCAAATAAAATGCATATCTCGAATTTTCTGGGATAGCATCTGAAGACTTCCTCATTCTGAAACAAAATTCCCCCACCCCAAGCTACCTTTTCATTGAAAATTTTTGAATATGTTGATCTCAAAATACCTGAAACGGTTTTGACTAAAATACCGTACATTGAGGATATTTATATGTAAAAAAGTGTATATTTGGAATTTTCTGAAAACATACTCTGAAGACCACTTCATTCTAAATGATTTTGTATACTAGGTAAACCGTATGAGGTGGACAAAAATTTACTATACAAAAAATATAGATATAGGTAAAATACACAATTTTTATTACACACATTTTTATTTCCTATAGCACGTATGTATTATGTATATATTAGATATAGAACGTTTTGTGTTCCATCCAAAAAAATAGATAAATGGCTCTAACGATTTTGATTAAAATATCGTATATTAAAGATATTTACCTGACAAATAAAATGTATATCTTGAATTTTCTAGGAATGGCCTCTGAAGACTACTTTATTTTGGGTGAACTTTACGGAATTTTGCATATCTGTAAGAAATGGATAAAAACTTATCACACAAATTATGTAGAGCACTTTAAAACACACAATTTATGTTGTAGACAAAGCAAGCATACATTTAAAGTGAGTGGGAAGCATTGGGTTTTTCCAAACGCGTGATGTGGAAGCGATGACGTCAAAACTTGGCACAATTTATTTTCATAATGTGTGAGGGGATGCTAACAAAGAACCTGTAGGAGATATTGTTACCTTTTATTTTGCGAAAGCTGGCGTCACCCAGGATCAGTAGTTAAGGCACGGCAGATCTGTTATGTGGTTATTTTCTCTCTGTTACGTTACACTGTGCTGTGCGCACGTCCCCGTGCTTAAGTGGTGGGGGAGCGATGTGTAGATGGTTAGATTAGGCTCCTGATTAATAATTTAAAAGGTGGGAAGATATTTATAACAACTTTTGTAAGGAAACAAGCTAGCCACCCGTTCAATCAATGATGCAATAAATTCAAGTCGTAAGGGAATGCAGTATATTTAATATTCGCCTCACCCACAAACCACTGAGATAGTAATACTAAAGAGGTTAGGAGTGGAATCTTCTAGAATGACGGAGCTGAGGACACTGCTGAAGGAGACAACCAATTTCCAGTGACAGATGTATATACACACTAATATCGTGAATTATTTTGGCGAGCGTAAAGTTGGAACAAAATTACTTTATGCTTGCTGCACTTCTTTGCGCGTGGATTCCGTAAAAACTAAGTTTACGATCTGAAATGAACTCACAAACTACTCAATTACACTCGGTCGTAAAAAAAGTGCATTCTGGGGCAGCAGACTCTAAAATGTGTATTTCTGGTGAAGTGTCAATATTGAATTTTTGGTTGTACTAAGTATAGATATTAAAAAGAACGCTTTGTATGGCCGCTAATAAAACACTATATTTTTTCCCCGCCAAGAATGTGACACTAGAATTGTGCCGAGTATTTTCGGCTATCAACCAGAATCTACCTGAAAGTAGACTAAAAACAAAAGAATGTTTCTAAAGCTTTGAGTCTGTACAAGGAAGAAAATCCGCTACCTGGGAAGGGTGAAGATTAGATAATACAAAATGTGGCTGTTGGAATTTATAGGTTCCTGTGTTACGACGCTCGTAAAAGAGGAAATTCCTTTCCTGGCAATAACAAACGGTGTTCCTATTGTTCTACGACACGTGATGGAAAATATTATATCACCCTCTGGTGGCTATAAAACAATAACGAGTCGTGTCACTTAGCAAAAAACCGCTATAACAATTCTTTATTAATCTTCCTGGCAAGTAATTCCCTCGGCCGGGTCTCATAATAAACCTGAGAGAAGCGACACTTTGACTGCTGGCAAGTGCAACTCGTTACAAAATTATTTAAGGTGTAACATTTTGAGTCACTTGCTGAGAATAGGGGGTGGGTTCGTGCGGTTTTCGAGCTTCAGTCCACAAACCATCATGGGGCAAAGTGGGCCTATCCAAAAACCAATAACTAATGAAAGGATTGTAAAGTGCGAATTATGATCAGAAAAGGTACGCAAAAAGTTCTGAAAATACATATAAAAATCTTATGCGTTACACTCACATGACTTTCTCTAGCTACTCTACAAACTTCTTACAAAAGATAATTCTTCTTTCAATTCCATGCAAATTGAGATAAACATTGGCAGAATTTTATTACTTAGTTCCTTATAAGTAGAATGGAATTAAGGGAATGCACTAGGCTATGGTGTTAGCTGTCGTTATGCGATTGTCATTGCAAATCACTTCTTTTCTTGGCCAGGAGTAGAACAAAAGAAAACCGGTCACTTCCGTCTGAGAAAAGTTAAAGTACTTCACAAAAGAAACGAATAACAAGGAATACCTCGAAAACGGTAAGCTCCACGAAAAAAATGTATATGACATAACTTGTGTAGTTTAACAATATATACATTTTTGTACAATAAGTTTTTGCCTATCTCTAACGGTTTCCTAGTTAAGCGAATTAAGCAAAATTCACCCAGAATAAACAGATCTTTAGAAGCTATTCCCAGAGAATTCAAGATATACGAAATGGCTTTAATATGTGATTTTAATCAAAATCGTTAGTCATTTTTAAGAAAAACAAAATTTTCGAAAATTTTTCCATGTAAAGAGTAGTTAAGAGTGGGGGGATTTTCTGGAAAATTTTCGTGTCACATCCCTGAAAGAAACTAAACTTAAATACCAAGTTTGGTATTTAACCTCTGTTCGTTTTTGAGCTATGCTGTCCACAGACACACAAACATACACACACGCGCGCGGACATGTTTCTGAAAATGCTTTTTTTTGGATTAAGGGCGTCCTAAAACATGTATTTCAGGTGAAATCTCGAAATCGAATTTTTTGGGTGGAATACAATACTTCTCTGTCCCTATATACATTGTACAAATGGGGCTAGAGAAAGTAAAAATATGATGTGTTCCATTCACATGACTTTCTCAACATCGTAGTAACAAATTATTGTTAAACAGTATATTCTTCTATGTACTTTATAAAAATCGACATAAATATTAACAGAAATTGTCTTAATTATTTACTTACTTGTAAATAGAAGTAAAACAAGGGACATAACCAGGCTAAAGTGATAGTCAAACCTCTTAAAATGTGGTTGCTATGTGAGTGAGAACCGTTTCTATGCATGGCAGGAGTTTACAACTTTCCGGGTGAAAAAAGTATTTTAAAGCTCAAACAAATAACAAGGAAATGGTCAATTCAATCAAAACACGTATATGACAAAATCTTTGATCACGTTAAAAACACAGAATTTGGCTATCTCTTACGGTTTACCAGTTACGCAAAATTCATTCGGAGTAAAGAGATCTTTAGAGGGTATTCCCAAAAAAATCAAGAGATATATATTATTTACCATATAAATATCTTTAATATATGGTATTTTAATCAAAATCGTTGTAAGTACTTTAAGTCCCAGGATTCATAGTTTGGTCAATTATTGTGGTCAATTGGTATTGGTTTAATTGTTTTTTCGCACATATAACTCATGTTCTATACACGGCTTGTGTGAAAAAAAAAAATTATTTCAATGTATTGTAATTTGTTGACATTTATGTAGAGTACATAATATAATAATCATATTTTAACCATGACTTGAAGCTTTCCTGGCGGCGGTATGAAAATAACTTTTCTCGGGCTATCAGCCAGGTGAATTCTGGAATAATTTCCAAGCTTTCAAGAGCTAACGTCGCTCTCATCTTCAGGGAATGATGTAGAGACTCCGGGTACGCCTTATATATAGTAGTCCGGTGGGGGGGACCGGCCAGATGCCGCTCTGTGATTGGCCCGGGTCCGGCATGGGAGGCGTTGACTAGGAACCAATGGTCTCCGTTGCCGGGACGGACTGCTCTGATTGGCCCGTTGCCATATGTGAGCCTGTATTAAAACTAGGGCTAGCTTTTGGCAGTTTCACAAATCTTTGCGAGTGTTTGCTGAGCACCGAACTCCAAATGCCATTCACCTGCAAGCCGCTGTCTCTGTTGATGTTATTTTCTTCGTATTTAATACCTATGGCTTCTTTGATGGAGCGGTCCCAATAGCTTGAAGACTTAAACATGGTCTCTACATCATTCCCTGAAGATGAGAGCGACGTTAGCTCTTGAAAGCTTGGAAATTATTCCAGAATTCACCTGGCTGATAGCCCGAGAAAAGTTATTTTCAATCATATTTTAGTTTTATATAATTACTAGTAGTAACTAAACTATTATGTCGATAATTAGAAAACTATCATCTGACATTACATCAGTGTTACATATAATGAAATTATATCTATTTATACATTTTAACACTAACTTTGATACTCTCTGTTTATATGTGCATGCAAAAAAGGAAGTACATATTCTTTTATAGAGCACATTAAGTATAGTGCAGTGGCGTACAGGCCTTAGTGATTGTATGTTTTTGTAACCCGTGCTTCTAGCACTAGAGCTTTATACATTGTTTTCTTTCTTTCTTTCTTTTTTTCGTATTATATAAGCATAAGTATACATGTATATCCCTTGACAAGTTCTATGTTCAGAGGCTTCTTGGCCTAAACGAACCTTTCTGCCCGGGTTCGATCCCAAGCGACTTCATGTGAGATTTGTGCTGGACAAAGCGGCGAAGGGGCGGGTTTTCTCCGTATTCTCCGGTTTCCCCCGCCATCATGTTCCACCGGTGCTTCATCTTCATTTCATGTATCACCAGTGTCATCGCCTGCGGTGCCTTAAGTAGTAAAAGCGGGCGTTAAACACTACCAAAAAATTGTTTTCTAATCTAGCGACAATTTTTAAAACAGTTGACTATCACTATAGCATAGCTCATTCCTTAAGTTCCCTTCTACTTATGAGGAACTAAGTAATAAGAACTTTTTGCTAATGTTTATCTCGATTAAAACTGTGTAGAAGAATAAGCTGTTGTTAATCAACAGGCAGAACAATTATTTAAGTGATGTAACACAGATTTTGTTTTCTTTACAAGTTGTTTTCTTTCGTCTTCACTCGTGAAGTATGAAAGGTATGATTAAGGCAGAACCACAGACACTGCGTGACGTACAGAATAAGAACTTAAACGTCTGCATAACCGCTCGAATTAATTAGTTTGGAAGTGCTCTCAGCCGTGCACTTGTAACACATGATGAGTAAATCCCACATCTGACACCAATATATGATGTCAGCTTACAAGCACCACATGACCCCGTAACCCAAAATGTCAAACATGCTGCATTGTTCTGTTCGCGTTTCATTGCGTATGATTATAATCTAAGGCTCACATAGGGTTCAAAGGTTTGCCGACACATTTGTCGAGCTTATTCACGGAGTTAACGATACTGCATGTATGCTGCTTCCATTTAAGTGTTCACTGTGTACGTTTCGTCGTTATGGCGTCGTTACTAACTCACCTGTTCTCGGAGCGTTTTAACAATAAACTCACCGTCTATTCTCTTTAAACAGCCAGTCAATAAAGTAGAGGTGCCTGGTGGCAAAATTGATAAACTTTATGTTTTGCTTAACACCGGGTGAACAAAAATAAATATACAGTCTTCAGTTCGAAAGAGAACGGACTGTAATGATCATAGGAGTTTAAACATTTTAAAATCTTCATTTCGATCCTTTGAAGATGCTGTGCTTCTGCTGTTCTCACACACATGAGCGTATACATTTTTACTTTCTCTACACATACTATGTACATAGTGTACAGAGAAGGAATTGTAATGCACCCAAAATTCGCTACCGAGATTTCGCCGCTAATACATGTTTTCAGAGCCCCTGAATCCAAATAAAAAACATTTTTAGAAAAAGTCCTTGTGTGTGATGTCTGTCAGTAAAACTCCATTTACATTTTTTACTCGTTGATCGAAACACATTAACAACACATTTTCTGGAGGTAAACTGAAGTTGAGTTTTGCACAGTATAAAGCCTGTTTACGTGCCAATCGGAGACGATTCTCATTTCAGACGTTATGAATGTATGTTGTTGTGCATTGTAATCTACGTATGTTGAGAGAAAAACAGATAATGATACTGCTGATTTGTTGCCCAACAGCATTTGAATCTACGTAAATATTAAAACTATTAGTTCCAGTAAATCAGTGATATTTATGTTTACCACCCAAACAACTTCAGTCGCCTTCTACTGCTAGTGAAAACATCACAGTCTACCACTACACCATTTTCCTTCTATCAGTATCACGACATTGTCAACACTACACTACTATGTACTATGCTGTCCTGACTTCGATTCTGTCCCGCTATCGTTCCCAAAGGTGCTCTATCTAATTAATCACCATTCACTTGAGTTATTTGCCTATAGCATTTGATTGGTCTAACATTTTTTGCATTAAAAAAAATCTGATGCGTTCCATTTACGTGGCATTCTCTCCATCTCTGCAACAAATTGTTAAAAAGCTAATGCTTCCATTTACTTCATGCTAATCGAGAAAAATGAGCAGAAATAGTCTTATTACTTGCTTCCTTGTAAGTAGAAGCAAAATAAGGGAGTACCGTAGGTTAAAATGATAGTCAAAAGCTGGTTGCTATGTGACTGAAGTTCGTTTGTATGGACAGGAGTTGACAATTTCCTGTATGAGAAAAGTATAAGTTTTTCAAAGCTGAAACCAATAACAGGAATATTTAAAAAACCAGCAACTATATATATATATTAAAACTGTGTTTTAAAGTGCTCTACATTTTTTGTGTGGTAAGTTTTTGTCTCTCTATTAAGGTATGAGAAAAGTATAAGTTTTTCAAAGCTGAAACCAATAACAGGAATATTTAAAAAACCAGCAACTATATATATATATTAAAACTGTGTTTTAAAGTGCTCTACATTTTTTGTGTGGTAAGTTTTTGTCTCTCTATTAAGGTTTAGCAGTTATGCAAAATTCCGCAAAATTCATCCAGAATAGTCTTCAGAGTCTAGTCCCAGAAAATTCAAGATATACATTTTATTTGTCAGGTAAATATTTTTAATATACGATATTTTAATTAAAATTGTTCCATGTAAAGTGTGGTTTGGGGTAGGGAGATTTCTCCAAAATATCTTCGTGTCGCACCCCAGGAAGATATTAAACTTAAAATACCAAGTTTGGTATTTTGTGGAGTTTTCGTTTTCTAGTTATCGTGTTCACAGACAACGGACTTTTTTGTGAAAATACTCTTTTTTGGATACAGGGGACCCTAAAACATATATTTCCAGTGAAATTTCGGTATCGAATTTTGGGTGCATTACAATACCTTCTCTAAATCCTATGTACATAATACGTGTAGAGAAAGTAAAAGGAATGCACCTCCGAGGTGCCGAAAAGACTCTGACTGGATGGTCTGACTCCTGTTACTTCCTGAACAACACAAAGGTAGAGTAAAACAAACTTATGCCCCCAATGTGTGTCACAAAAGCACAAGGGAAGTAAGTAGCTGTTAATTTGTTAGGAAAATTCTCACAAGTGGACGTAGCGGCGTCGCTACGAGAGAGCTTCTTTAAAAAAAATGAGAGAACTTGAAGAATTTTCATTACATCTTTTTGTTTGCTCGGAAGTAGGGTGGTGGAAGATATTAAGCTTGCTTTGCATAACTTTCAGTTGGCAGCATTGCTAGCGGATCAAATCGATTTGAAAGGAGAAAAAGTTGCCGTCACCTGTGGCAGTAGTCTACAGGCTTAATGTCACAACTTGTCTAAACCTCTCACTCGTTCTTCCTTCACATCTTTGCAGCATCTACTTGAATAATCGCCACTCGGAGCCCGGGGGGAGGGGCTCAACGCGCTCTGCCTAATCGCTTTTACCAGACAGTGAAATCCTACATTCAAGGGAGATAACTGAAGGTTAATGAGACACATAAAAGCTAAAAGAGATTTTTTTACTTTCTCTATACGTAGTATGTACATAGTGTATAGAGAAGGAATTGTAATGCACCCACAAATTCGATACCGAGATATCACCGGAAATACAGTTTTGAGGACCCCTAATAAAACCACTTTTAGAAAAATGTCCGTGTGTGTCTGTGTGTGTGTGTGTGTGTGTTTCTTTGGGCAGCATAGCTCTAAAACGAAAAGTCCGGTAAAAACCTAACTTGGTATTTAGGTTTGGTGCCTTCCAAGGATGCAACACGAAGAAAATCCCCACCCCCAACTACCCTTTACATGGAACGTATTTCGAAAATTTTGATTTTCTCAAAAATGTCTCTAACGATGTTATTAAAATATTGTTTATTAAAGATATTTACCAGACAAATAAAATACATATCTTGAATTTTCTGCGAAAGGCCTCTGAAGACTACTTCATTCTGAATGAATTTTACGTAACTGCTAAATCGTAAGAGATGAACAAAAACTTACCGCACAAAGAATTATAAAATACACAATTTATGTTATATACATGTTTTGTGGAGTTGATTGTTTTTTAGATATTCCTTTGAAAAACTTATGCTTTTCTGAGAAGGAATTATTCAACTCCTGTCCATACAAACAAGGGAACTTCAGTCATATAGCAACCAGCTTTTGACTATCACTTTAACCTATGCTACTCCCTTGTTTCCGTTCTACTTACAAGGAAGCAAGTAATAAGACTATTTCTGCTGATTTTTCTCGATAAGCATGAATGATTTAGAAGTTAAGCATGATTCCGTAAAATTCATCCAGAATAAAGTAGTCTTCAGAGGCTATTGCCAGAAAATTCAATATACTTTTTATTTACCGTGTAAGTATCTTTTATATACGATATTCTGTTCCATTCTCTTCTTTATTGCGGATGATTTTATTTAATTTTGCATAACAATAACAAAAAATGTAGATCACGATAAAACACACAATTTGTGTCATATACATTTTTTCGTGAGGTCGGTCGTTTTTGAGATATTCCTTGTTATTGGTTTCAGATTTAAAAAACATACTTTTCAACTCCTGTCCATGCAAACAAAGGAACTTCAGTCACATAGCAACCAGCTTTTGACAATCACTTTAACCAATAGTACTACTCCCTTATTTCGCTTCTACCTACAAGGCAGCGAGACTATTGCGGCTAATGTTTTCTCAATAAGCAAGAAGTAAATAGAAGCAATAAGCTTTTTAACAATAATTTGTTCCAGAGATGTGGAGAAAGTCATGTGAATGGAACACATCAAAGCTTTTTTTAAATGATTGTATAAGTTACGATTTTTATAGGTGTGAAAACTATCAATATTGTTATTATTACTTTTTTTTTCATTTACAGAGCCCCCTTTAACATCTAAGGTCATATCGGGGGCTTCAAATTAGAAACAACTCGTCTGTAGGTTTCCGTTGGGTTTAAACTATTTTATTTCATCAAACACGCACACATTCACTCTCACATACATACTTCTAAACTCTGTGCGGGATAGGGAATAATTCTGGTTAAAGAAAAATTCCCCGCCCCAGCCGGGACTCGAACCCGGGACCTCCGGGTCAGAAGTCAGCTCGCTGACCACTCGACCACGGAGGAAGTCTATCAATATTATTGTTTATAATAATTGGTATAAATTTATATAAGATATGTAACATTATCCAAATTGCAGAGATTCATTACCTTAACTTCACAGCTTGATTAAAGCTCTCTCACGTTCTTCCTTCGCTTCTTTGCTCACACATTTACCCCATCCTCTTGAATGATCTCCACTTGGAGCAGAGAGGGGTAGAGCTGACTCGGTGATTATGGTGAGCTTGTGTGGACACAATCGTGAAGATAAGTGATTCAGAGTTTCAGAGGGATTGACTCAACCATCATCGCAGGGGCAGCTAATTGAACAGAGTTGCTTAATTCTGGTCGAGAAGACCGATTTATGTATACTAACGTTATAAAGGGAACATGGCTATGTGCATATTTTGCGTCGCTTGCTTCCAACACAAAAATCTGATGTGTTTAATTACCACACGAAACTCGTTTGTTCCATCTTTCTAAAGAAGTACAAGATTGTTGATTCAATCGCCTATGACAACGAAACAACATGATGGATATAGCTGAAACTTTAACTGTCTACTAGTAAGAGACGACGGTTATTGAATACAAGCTTTTATTAGTGCTACGAGTGTAATTTCTTGGATTTTCTGAGGACTTACTGAACACCTCGGGTGCAAAAGTTTCGCAATGTAAAATGGCAGTATAGTTTTGTTGCAGAATTTATAAACTAATTTTTATTTCCTAGCACATATGTAAACCGCACATAGTGGATACAGAATATACAGCACTGCATCCAAAAATTCGATACTGATATTTCACTAAAAATACACGTTTTGAGATTCCATGAGCCCCAAACAAAATATCGATGTGTCTGTGATCAGCACAACTCAAAAACGTAAAGTTTCCAGGATTTTCCAAGGATGAAACACGAATATTTTATTTGGAACATTTTCGATTATATAATAAGTAGCTCTAACTATTTTGATTAAAATTCGGTATTATCAAGATATTTTCATGACAAATGAGGTGTATTCATGAATTTGCTAGAAATAGCTACGAGGAACTCTTTATTCTGGATGAATTTTGCTGAACTTTGTATAACTGCTAAATCGTAAAGAGAGAGACAAAAAATTCGATACCGAGATTTCACCGGAAATATATGTTTTAGGGTCCTCTGTATCCAAAAAAAGTATTTTCAGAAAAAGATCAGTGTGTGTGTGTGTGTGTCCGTGTGCCCGTGTGTCTGTGAACACGATAACTCAAAAACAAAAAGTCGGTAAAATACCAAACTTGGTATTTAAGTTTAGTGTCTTCCAGGGATGCGACACGAAGATTTTGAGAAAAATCCCCCCACCCCCAACTACCCTTTACATGGAAGTTTTTTCGAAAATTTTGATTTTCTCAAAAATGGCTCTAACGATT